>CM076848.1:139945697-140598743 GCA_039519185.1 Astragalus membranaceus | reverse complement strand
TAAGCTATAAAATAGCTAATAAATGAACCGAGAGTGTTAGTAGGGGTCTCGGTAGAACTCACTGAGATTGTATCTCACTGTTTAAATGTTGTTGTTTTACAGAGACACAGGGACATAGGAAGTCCAAGAGGCACGAGTAGGTTGGGCTCGGACTGGTTGCGGATGACTTAGCATTATGTTTAAGTTTACATTTCCTCTTGTTGTCTATGTACCGCAACACTGCGACTTTAGTGTAAATCTTTTTATTTCCGCTTTCTTGTATGATACTGAGCAGGATAGTTCGCTGAATTTTATGGTCTTATGTGTATTAAGACTGCTTGGCTGTTGTCCAGTGAAAACTATTTTGCAGTGTTCAGTATTTATGCAGGAATTTTATATCTCTGATGTGTTTCTAATGTGCACTTGGGTATTTTTAATAAATAGAAATACCGGGGTGTTACAGTTGGTATCAGAGCGGTTCGACCTAGTCGGACTTAGCTTATAGGGTCCTTGCTTTTTCCAGTCGTGATTTTCTTAGTATGCTATTAGACATTGAGCTTGATCAACTTAATACTTTGTGCATATTTCGCAGAATCATGGCCAGAAGAGGTAGAGGCGTTCCTCCTCCTGTTGATCCAAATTTTGAGTGGATGCAGAATGTCATTGAGAACCAGCAGAAAATGATGCAAGACATGATGCTTATGCATCAGCAGCAACAAATCCAACAGCAAAATGCTCAGCAGCATCAAGCTCCAGAGCCACAAGCGAACCCAAGGAGAATTTTCAGAGTTCCTGAAAATGAAACCCTCCGAGTTTAGAGGTGGGCCGGATGTCATGAGAGCACAACAATGGCTGGATGACATTGAAAAGATCTTTGTAACAATGCAAGTGACCGATGAAGATAAGTTGAGGTTGGCATCCCATATGTTGAAGGGAGAGGCCAATAACTGGTGGACAAATGCTAGGGCCATGATGGAGACAATGGGAACTCCCCCGACTTGGGAAAATTTCCGAACATCATTTTTGGAACAATTCTTCCCCACGGCTATGAGGTTTGATAAGGAAAATGAGTTTTTGGCTCTTACACAAGGAGGCTTGACCGTGGGCCAATACACGGCTAAATTTGAAGAGTTGTATCAATTCTTCGGTTTAGCTGGGTATGCCCCCAATGACCAATGGAAAACTGACAGGTACAAATATGGGTTGAGAGAGGATATTGCTCAGAGTCTTAGTTCTTTTCCGAGGACCAACTATGCAGCCATGGTACAACAAGCCTATATCGCCGAAAGTGATTTGTCAAGGTTGTATGCAAGCAGAAAGGCATTCCATCAGAATAGAAAGAGCACTGGGTCATCTAGTTCTCAAATGGGTCCCAAGCATGACTCAGGCAAGGGTGGTAATTATAAAGGAAAGCAGGTGCAAACGGCAGACCAAATGAAGTTTAGGAATTGTTTTAAGTGCGGAAGGTATCACCACGGCAGTTGCGAACACAAATCTAATAGGTGCTATGTTTGTAATGGAGAGGGCCATTATGCCAGTGAGTGCCTGACAAAGAAGAATTTCCAAAGAGCACCAAATGCTCCTGGTCAGGGGAGAATCAACACTTTGGATGCTCGGACCATCACACCTAAAGACAATCTTCTGAGGGGTACGGGATCTCTTTTTAATAATTCAGTCAATATTTTATATGATTCTGGTGCAACTCACTGTTTTATCTCGCAAGCTTGTGTCGATCGGTTGGGACTAGCATTGTCTGAGCTATCCGAACCGATAACTATTTTAACTGCTGCCAAGGGTCGTGTCCAGACCCAATCATTATGTGAAAATTGCCTACTTGTCATAGGCGACAGACAATTTGTTGTAAAATTTATTTGCTTGCCTATGAGAAGCATGGACATTGTTCTGGGTATGAATTGGATGGCTGAAAATCATGTGACCATCAACTGTGCCGATCGAACCATTAGCTTCGCCTCCGAATCAGTAGGATTGACACCGACAGATTCTGAAGCAACGATCTCTTACACCGAAGCGAGCCAGTCATTATTCCAAGGTGCGGAAGCTATTCTTATTATGTTGTCTGCATCTACTGAAACGGGTTTAGATTTGTCATCTGTGCAAGTGGTAAACGAATTTTTAGATGTCTTTCCAGAAGAAATTTCATCCCTACCCCCAGACCGAGAGGTAGAATTCTCAATAGAATTGATTCCTGGTACAGGATCAATATCTATTGCTCCTTATAGAATGTCCCCTTTGGAATTGAAGGAATTAAAGTCCCAACTAGAAGAATTAATATCGAAAAGGTTTATCCGACCGAGTGCTTCTCCATGGGGTGCTCCGGTGTTGCTAGTCAAAAAGAAGGATGGTAGCATGAGACTGTGCATAGATTATCGACAACTCAACAAAGTGACGATCAAGAATAAATATCCATTGCCAAGGATTGACGATTTGCTTGACCAACTCCGGGGTGCTGTGGTATTTTCAAAAATTGATTTGAGGTCGGGCTATCATCAAATAAAGGTACGAGCCTTAGATATTCCGAAGACAGCTTTCCGTACGAGGTATGGACATTACGAGTTCGTGGTAATGCCCTTCGGTTTGACTAATGCTCCAGCGGTATTCATGGATTACATGAACCGAGTGTTTCACACGTACCTTGATCAGTTTGTAGTAGTTTTTATTGATGATAACTTGGTGTACTCTAAGAACATTGAGGACCATGTTCAACATCTCCGCATTGTTCTGAACGTACTCCGAGAAAAGAAATTGTATGCCAAGCCGTCGAAGTGTGACTTCTGGATGCCGGAAGTGAAGTTTTTGGGACACGTGATTTCCCAATCGGGAGTTGCGGTGGATCCCAGTAAAATAGAAGCGATGTTGAACTGGGAACGACCAACATCTGTCACTGAAATAAGAAGTTTCTTGGGTCTAGCTGGTTACTACAGGAGGTGTAACATCCGCTAATTAGCTAATTAGGTTTATTTAAATTTAACACAAGAGGTTATCCTATTATGTGAGGTAGAAATAAATAAAATCTATAGTAATGCTTAGCTAAATTAATTGTGTTAAGTTAATAGAGTTTGACTAAAATCCTTAGATTAAGCCATGTCTTGGTAAGATTAGAGGAATGAGTGGCTGAAGGGTACTTTGGTCCTTGTACCCTCTTTAAGTGATGGCCAGCTGAACCTACACCCCACACACACAAAACCATCTCATTTTCCAGTTTTTCAGAAAAAAGAAAGATATTGAGAGGTGGAGAGAAAGAGCTGTCGAGAGGGAGAGAAGAGAAGAGGGGAAGAGAAATTCTGGATGCATGTTTGAGATGATTTCACCATCTTGATCCCTACACCCTCCTCTTCCAACTGATATAACTTTCATAATCATCATCCTCCTCCTCACTCATTCACCATTTTCGACCCACAAAGCTCCATAGAGCAAAAATGGAGTTGTAGTGCTTCTAGTGGCTTGCATGTCATCTTAGAGCTAGAATAGAACCTTGGGAGACATCACCTTGCTGTTTGAAGTAATGAGGGAAGAGGGTCAGTAGCTCATATTGCTGGGATTCGAATTGGAGAGGGCGTGGAGTTTGTGAGAACGAGAAGGACAATTACGGAGCGAGTTTGTGTAAATTCGGTGTCGTTGAACTCCAAGTGTTTCAAAATTTGAGTGATTTTCATCACTTCGGGTGAGTTCTATAACTCGCTTAGGGAATGTGTGTGTTTTTCTGAGTATCTATCTTTTCGAAAACCGTTTTATAAAACAGTGATTTTAAACGATAAGTGATGTGCTAAATTGTTGAAATGTGCTGGATTGGATTGAATATGCCTGCTGTATTATACCGCTATAATGTGTGTTTATGTTTGGGTATCGATCGGAAAGGATATTGGAATCGGAACGGAATGGGAAAAACTCATGAAAAAACCTGTTTTCTAGAAACTGATAGAGACGCACGGATCGTGTGCCTCTGAGCACGGGTCGTGCGCCCCTATCTGAGGCTACAAGGATTGGATTTTTAAAACTCGCACGGGTCGTGCGCCTAGTCGCACGGGTCGTGCGTATGTTTCTGGAACTTCCTACAATTTTGAACGATAACGCCCGGATCGTGCGCATAGTCGCACGGGTCGTGCGTATCCTTCTGGAAAACTTTCTGCAAATTGCTCAACCGCGCACGGGTCGTGCGCCTAGCCGCACGGGTCGTGTGGAACCTTCTGATTCCCAAATTCAAAGTACCTTTTTATCCATTCCAAATGATTCTAATCCTCTTCTAATCCGTTCCTCATGGTTCCCCAACAATGTAGAGATATTGATATCATGGTATCGAACCTGTTTTATAGAAAACTTGTGTGTTATGAACGTAACGGAAAACCGTACTTAGAGAACGTGTGAGAATGCAAGTCAAGAAATATTAACGGACCTTGAGTCCAATCATGTTACTATAATGAACTTCAAGATCGTCATGTCATGTAAGCTAATTGATTGTAAGTCTATAAAGACATAAAAGCTCTCAATTCATGCAAACACAAATCAAGTTACTTTCCCTCGGGGAAAGGTAGATGGTATACCTTGTGTATATCGAGGATGACGATCCTCCAGTTATTAGCATACCTAGTGGAGGGGAGTCACGAATCCAAAGCTAGGACCCTAGTATTATTCGGATAGAATTTCGGATTGGGGTTTCCGTAGATATTGGGCAATCAAGATTGTCTAGCATTATATCTCCGGTTATGCTAAGTTTATGTTAAAATATGATCAGAAATGTAACAAGTGGTCGCTTATTAGGACTACAAGTTACGAATAAACATCATGTATTCACGTGGTCGCTTATTAGGGCCACGAGTTCAGATTCAAGTATAATAAACCGTTAGAGTTGGTCAGGGGTCTCGATAGGACTCACTGAGATAATGTTTATCTCACCCTTCATATTTGTGGTTTTTATACAGAGAAACAGGGGAAGGCAAAGGCGATGAAGCACGGTTAGCTGGTGGGACTCGAGGAGTCCGGAAGTCTATGTTTCTTGTTTTGGGCCCTTGCCCTTTTGTAGTACTTTTGTTATCGGTTGTATAACTATCATGTATAAGTTATAAATCGTTTCCGCTACTTTATGTTGTTGAGTATTGAACACCAGGATCATGTATAAGTCTTAAGTTTTTGGAACTTAAGCATTTTCAGGAAATTTATGAGGTTCAGAGAACCATTTGATATATATTATCTTCAGTTTTAGATGTGTTCAATATTTCATTAACAGGAAGTTACTCTGATGTATGCCATCTAGTGCATTTCGGTGATTCTACATGATAGAATTTATCGGGGTGTTACATAATGGTATCAGAGCAGTTCGACCTAGTCGGGCTTAGATTAGTTAGGGTGGTTTTGTTCCTCGAGTAATTCTGCTATCTTGCTTCTTATGATACTAAGAGACATTGAGACTGATCAACTTAATACTTGGTGTATCATTTGCAGAATCATGGCAGGGGGATCGAGGAATAACCCACCGATTGATCCACATGCTGCTTGGATGCAAGGCATGATGGAAAGACAACAAAAGATGCTGGAAGATATGGTAGCATTGCAGCAGAATGCTCAAATTCAACCTCAGCAGGCCCCAGAGCCGCAAGTTAACCCCATGCAAGTTTATTCAGAATTCTTGAAGATGAAGCCATCTGAGTTTAAAGGAGAATGAGTTTTTAACTCTCACTCAAGGAAGTCTAACGGTTGGTCAGTACTCCGCCAAGTTTGAAGAGTTGTATCAATTCTTCGGTTTAGCTGGTTATGCCCCTAATGACAAGTGGAAGACCGATAGGTACAAGTATGGGTTAAGGGAAGACATTGCTCAGAGTCTAAGTTCCTTTGCATATACCAATTATGCGGCCATGGTTCAGCAAGCCCATATAGCCGAAAGTGATTTGAAGAGGTTGTATGCCAGTAGAAAAGTATTCAATCAGAGTAAGAAGAATGTTGGATCATCCAACAATCAAATGGGTCCTAGGTACAACTCCAACAAAGGGAAACAGATTCAGTCGTCAAATTCGCCAAAGTTCAGTGCATGCTCCAACTGTGGAAGGTACCATCAGGGTAAGTGTCAAGTGGGATCGACTCAGTGCTACTACTGCAAGAAGGAGGGTCATTATGCTGCTAATTGCCCAAAGAAGAGAGGTCAAGAAGAAGATACTACTACAACTCATGGGAGAGTTTACACCTTGGACGCCCAGAAGGTCACGCCGTCAGATAATCTACTAAGGGGTATGGGATCTCTTTTTAATAACTCTGTTAGTATTTTGTATGATTCAGGTGCGACCCATTGTTTTATATCTCAAGTTTGTGTCGATCGGTTGGGATTGGCTTTAACTCCTTTGCCTCAACCAATTTCCATTAAGACTGCTGCTGAGGGTAGTATTCAGACCCAAGCGATATGTGAAAACTGTCTTCTATCCATTGGAGACAGGAACTTTGTGGTAGACTTCATTTGTTTACCGATGAAGGGCATGGACGTCGTCCTAGGAATGAGTTGGATGACGGCCAACCATGTGACTATATATTGTTTCCATCGAACTATCGGTTTCGCCTCCGAGTCAGTGGAGCTACAGCCGCCCAATTCTGAAGCTGTTATTTCTCTCACTTCGGCCAGTAACTATCTGTTCCAAGGCGCGGAAGCTTATGTCATGATGCTGTCTGCATCCACTGAGACAGGTCAGGATTTATCTTCTGTACAAGTTGTTAATGAATTTCTTGATGTGTTTCCCGATGAAGTTCCTTCATTTCCTCCGGATCGTGAGGTGGAATTTTCTATAGAGTTGGTTCCGGGCACTGGACCTATTTCTATAGCCCCGTATAGAATGTCGCCATTAGAGTTGAGGGAATTGAAAGTTCAACTGGAAGAGCTAATTTCCAAGCGGTTCATCCGGCCGAGTGCCTCACCATGGGGTGCTCCAGTGTTGCTTGTCAAGAAGAAGGACGGAAGTATGAGATTGTGTATCGATTACCGTCAGTTAAATAAGGTGACTGTCAAGAACAAGTACCCTCTACCGAGAATTGATGATTTGCTAGATCAGTTGAGGGGAGCTTCTGTATTTTCAAAAATTGATTGGAGGTCCGGTTATCACCAAATCAGGGTTAGAGCTTTGGACGTCCCGAAGACCGCTTTCCGTACGAGGTATGGACACTATGAATTCGTAGTGATGCCCTTCGGTTTGACCAATGCTCCAGCCGTATTCATGGATTATATGAATCGGATTTTTAATCCCTATCTGGATCAGTTTGTGGTAGTGTTCATTGATGATATCTTGGTGTTCTCTAAAACTATTGAGGAGCATGTGCAACATCTCCGAATTGTTCTGAACGTACTCCGGGAAAAGAAGTTGTATGCTAAGCCGTCCAAATGTGATTTTTGGATGCCCGAAGTTAAGTTTCTGGGCCATGTGATATCTAGGAATGGTGTTGCAGTGGATCCCTGTAAGATCGAAGCTGTGGTAGACTGGGAACAGCCGTCTACAGTAACTGAGGTAAGAAGTTTCTTGGGGTTAGCTGGATATTATCGAAGATTCATTCAAGGATTTTCCCAGTTGGTTCTTCCACTCACTCGGTTAACTCGCAAGGGTCAGCCGTTTGTTTGGGACTCAGCATGTGAAAATTGTTTCACGGAATTGAAGGGTCGTTTGACTTCTGCACCCATCCTGATTCTTCCAGATCCGTCCGTAAGATTCCAAATCTATTGCGACGCCTCTGGTAAGGGTTTGGGATGTGTCCTGATGCAGAATCAACAAGTAGTTGCCTATGCCTCCAGGCAGTTGAAGCCACATGAAGAGAATTACCCGACTCATGATCTAGAGTTGGCAGCGATTGTGTTTGCCCTAAAGATTTGGAGACATTACCTGTATGGGTCTCGTTTCGAAGTCTTTAGTGACCACAAGAGCCTTAAGTATTTGTTTGACCAAAAGGAACTGAACAACAGACAGAGGAGATGGGTAGAATTCTTGAAGGATTACGATTTCGAATTGAAGTACCATCCTGGTAAGGCTAATATTGTGGCCGATGCTTTAAGCAGAAAATCTATTCATGCTACAGAGTTGATGATGCACGAGATGTCCTTGTTGGAATCGTTCAGAGACCTTAATTTGAGAGTGAAGTCAAGAAGGAACAGGTTGGTGTTGAGTCACATTCGAATTTCAAGTCCCTTGAGAAATCTAATTCGATCAGCCCAAGATGGTGATGTGGAGCTGCAAGCGCAGAAGAGATTGCCGAGTTACACCGAAGACGGTGATGGCGTAATTTGTTTTGATGGTAGAATCTGTGTGCCGAATGATGAGAATGTAAAGAGGCAAGTTCTAGAAGAGGCTCATAAGAGTCAGTTCTCAATACATCCTGGGTCTACCAAGATGTATCGAGATCTGAAGCAAATGTACTGGTGGCCAGGCATGAAAGTTGATATTGCAGAGTTTGTGTCTCGATGCTTGACTTGTCAAAAGGTTAAGATAGAGCACCAGAAGCCAGGTGGCCAGTTACAGCCGCTGAATGTACCTGAATGGAAATGGGAAAGTATATCTATGGATTTTGTCATGGGATTGCCACGGTCCCAAGCCGGAAATGATTCTATTTGGGTAGTGGTGGATCGTCTGACCAAGTCCGCTCATTTTATTCCAGTACGTTCGAATCACAAGGTTGCCAGGTTAGCAGATGAGTATCTCAAGAGTATTGTGAAATTGCATGGAATCCCTACGAATATCGTCTGTGATCGAGACCCAAAGTTCACATCTCGATTTTGGAGAGCATTGAATATGGCGTTGGGAACAACGGTGTGTGTTAGCACAGCTTACCATCCACAGACAGACGGGCAGACTGAGAGAACCATTCAGACGTTGGAGGATATGTTGAGGGCTTGTGTACTCGATAGTGGAGGCAGATGGGAAGATCATCTTCCATTGGTGGAATTTTCATACAACAACAGTTACCATTCTAGTATCGGAATGGCTCCATATGAAGCATTGTATGGAAGGAAGTGCAGAACACCATTGTGTTGGTGGGATGTAGGCGAGCAGAGATTGTTGGGACCGGATTTGGTCCGGGAGACTACGGAGAAGATCCGTCAGATAAGAGAAAGGATGAAAACCGCGCAGAGTCGACAAAAGAGTTATGCGGATAAGAGAAGAAGGCCGTTAGAATTCGAAGAAGGAGATCATGTCTTTTTGAAACTTTCTCCAACCATCGGGACCGGTATTGCTTTGCGAGCGAAGAAGCTCAGTCCTCGGTATGTCGGACCTTTCCAGATTGTCGAACGAGTTGGGCCAGTAGCGTATCGCATTGCTTTACCTCCCGAATTGTCCAGATTACATGATGTGTTTCATGTATCTCATCTACGGAAATATATTCATGATCCGAATCAACCATTAAGCTATGAAGCAATTGACATCAGACCAGATTTATCTTATCAGCCTACTCCAATCAGGATCATCGAACGCGGCGAGAAAACGCTCCGAACGAAGTCAATTCCTATTGTCAAAGTGCTTTGGGACGGTGCGTCACCTGGCGAAGCAACATGGGAAGTAGAGCATGCGAGTGAAATATCCTTATTTGTTCGAGTAAGGTACGTTTTGTCAATTTTGAGGACAAAATTTAAGAAGTTGGGGTGATTGTAACATCCGCTAATTAGCTAATTAGGTTTATTTAAATTTAACACAAGAGGTTATCCTATTATGTGAGGTAGAAATAAATAAATTCTATAGTAATGCTTAGCTAAATTAATTGTGTTAAGTTAATAGAGTTTGACTAAAATCCTTAGATTAAGCCATGTCTTGGTAAGATTAGAGGAATGAGTGGCTGAAGGGTACTTTGGTCCTTGTACCCTCTTTAAGTGATGGCCAGCTGAACCCACACCCCACACACACAAAACCATCTCATTTTCCAGTTTTTCAGAAAAAGAAAGATATTGAGAGGTGGAGAGAAAGAGCTGTCGAGAGGGAGAGAAGAGAAGAGGGGAAGAGAAATTCTGGATGCATGTTTGAGATGATTTCACCATCTTGATCCCTACACCCTCCTCTTCCAACTGATATAACTTTCATAATCATCATCCTCCTCCTCACTCATTCACCATTTTCGACCCACAAAGCTCCATAGAGCAAAAATGGAGTTGTAGTGCTTCTAGTGGCTTGCATGTCATCTTAGAGCTAGAATAGAACCTTGGGAGACATCACCTTGCTGTTTGAAGTAATGAGGGAAGAGGGTCAGTAGCTCATATTGCTGGGATTCGAATTGGAGAGGGCGTGGAGTTTGTGAGAACGAGAAGGACAATTACGGAGCGAGTTTGTGTAAATTCGGTGTCGTTGAACTCCAAGTGTTTCAGAATTTGAGTGATTTTCATCACTTCGGGTGAGTTCTATAACTCGCTTAGGGAATGTGTGTGTTTTTCTGAGTATCTATCTTTTCGAAAACCGTTTTATAAAACAGTGATTTTAAACGATAAGTGATGTGCTAAATTGTTGAAATGTGCTGGATTGGATTGAATATGCCTGCTGTATTATACCGCTATAATGTGTGTTTATGTTTGGGTATCGATCGGAAAGGATATTGGAATCGGAACGGAATGGGAAAAACTCATGAAAAAACCTGTTTTCTAGAAACTGATAGAGACGCACGGATCGTGTGCCTCTGAGCACGGGTCGTGCGCCCCTATTTGAGGCTACAAGGATTGGATTTTTAAAACTCGCACGGGTCGTGCGCCTAGTCGCACGGTCGTGCGTATGTTTCTGGAACTTCCTACAATTTTGAACGATAACGCCCGGATCGTGCGCATAGTCGCACGGGTCGTGCGTATCCTTCTGGAAAACTTTCTGCAAATTGCTCAACCGCGCACGGGTCGTGCGCCTAGCCGCACGGGTCGTGTGGAACCTTCTGATTCCCAAATTCAAAGTACCTTTTTATCCATTCCAAATGATTCTAATCCTCTTCTAATCCGTTCCTCATGGTTCCCCAACAATGTAGAGATATTGATATCATGGTATCGAACCTGTTTTATAGAAAACTTGTGTGTTATGAACGTAACGGAAAACCGTACTTAGAGAACGTGTGAGAATGCAAGTCAAGAAATATTAACGGACCTTGAGTCCAATCATGTTACTATAATGAACTTCAAGATCGTCATGTCATGTAAGCTAATTGATTGTAAGTCTATAAAGACATAAAAGCTCTCAATTCATGTAAACACAAATCAAGTTACTTTCCCTCGGGGAAAGGTAGATGGTATACCTTGTGTATATCGAGGATGACGATCCTCCAGTTATTAGCATACCTAGTGGAGGGGAGTCATGAATCCAAAGCTAGGACCCTAGTATTATTCGGATAGAATTTCGGATTGGGGTTTCCGTAGATATTGGGCAATCAAGATTGTCTAGCATTATATCTCGGGTTATGCTAAGTTTATGTTAAAATATGATCAGAAATGTAACAAGTGGTCGCTTATTAGGACTACAAGTTACGAATAAACATCATGTATTCACGTGGTCGCTTATTAGGGCCACGAGTTCAGATTCAAGTATAATAAACCGTTAGAGTTGGTCAGGGGTCTCGATAGGACTCACTGAGATAATGTTTATCTCACCCTTCATATTTGTGGTTTTTATACAGAGAAACAGGGGAAGGCAAAGGCGATGAAGCACGGTTAGCTGGTGGGACTCGAGGAGTCCGGAAGTCTATGTTTCTTGTTTTGGGCCCTTGCCCTTTTGTAGTACTTTTGTTATCGGTTGTATAACTATCATGTATAAGTTATAAATCGTTTCCGCTACTTTATGTTGTTGAGTATTGAACACCAGGATCATGTATAAGTCTTAAGTTTTTGGAACTTAAGCATTTTCAGGAAATTTATGAGGTTCAGAGAACCATTTGATATATATTATCTTCAGTTTTAGATGTGTTCAATATTTCATTAACAGGAAGTTACTCTGATGTATGCCATCTAGTGCATTTCGGTGATTCTACATGATAGAATTTATCGGGGTGTTACAGGAGGTTTATTCAAGGTTTTTCACAATTGGTTCTTCCACTTACTCGGTTGACTCGTAAGGCCCAACTGTTTATATGGAATGCCGATTGTGAGGAATGTTTTCAAGAGTTGAAGGTTAGGTTGACTTCTGCTCCAGTCTTAATTCTTCCAGATCCGTCCTTGGATTTTCAAATTTACAGCGATGCTTCTGGAAAGGGTTTGGGATGTGTTCTCATGCAGAACCAACAAGTTGTCGCTTATGCCTCCAGACAGTTGAAGACTCATGAAGAGAATTATCCGACTCATGATTTGGAGTTGGCAGCTATTGTGTACGCCCTGAAGATTTGGAGACATTACCTGTATGGGTCTCGTTTCGAAGTCTTTAGTGATCATAAAAGCTTGAAATATTTGTTTGACCAGAAGGAGCTGAATAACAGGCAGAGAAGATGGGTGGAGTTTCTGAAGGATTATGACTTCGAATTGAAGTATCATCCGGGAAAAGCTAATGTTGTAGCCGATGCACTAAGTAGGAAATCCATTCATATAGCGGGGTTAATGATGCATGAAATGGAATTGTTGGAGTCTTTCCGGGACTTAAATTTGGATTCAAAGCCAAAAAAGGACCGGTTGGTGTTGAGCCACACGAGGATCTCTAGTTCCATAAGGGATTCTATTCGCTTAGCACAGGAAGTTGATGTGAAACTACAATCACAGAAAGTGTTGCCAGATTTTACCGAGGATAGTGATGGGGTTATTTGTTTCAACGGTAGGATCTGTGTGCCCGACGATGAGAGTATTAAAAGGCAAGTGCTAGAGGTAGCACACCGAAGTTTATTTTCCGTACATCCTGGGTCCACCAAGATGTATAGAGATTTAAAACAGATGTATTGGTGGCCGGGAATGAAGTTAGAAATTGCTGAATTCGTATCACAATGCTTAACTTGTCAAAAAGTTAAGATAGAACATCAGAAGCCTGCTGGTCTGTTACGATCACTGGACGTTCCAGTGTGGAAGTGGGAAGACATTTCCATGGATTTTGTAATGGCATTGCCAAGGTCTCAAGCCGGTAACGACTCCATTTGGGTAGTTGTGGATCGGTTAACTAAATCAGCTCATTTTATTCCAGTTCGTTCGAGCAGTAAAGTATCCAAGTTAGCTGAGGTGTATTTGAAGAACATAGTAAGGTTACATGGGGTTCCCACCAGTATAGTGTCGGATCGAGATCCGAAATTCACTTCTCGATTTTGGAAAGCTATGAATGAAGCAATGGGGACTAAAGTACTTCTTAGTACCGCTTATCACCCGCAGACAGATGGTCAGACCGAGAGGACTATCCAGACACTAGAGGATATGCTTCGGGCTTCGGTACTTGATAATGGAAAGAAATGGGAGGATCATCTTCCATTGGTGGAATTCTCATACAACAACAGTTATCATTCCAGTATCGGAATGGCACCTTTTGAAGCCTTGTATGGTAGGAAGTGTAGAACTCCATTGTGTTGGTGGGAAGTCGGTGAAAACCGATTGTTAGGGCCCGAGATGGTTCATGACAGTACTGAAAAGATCCGCCAGATTAGGGAAAGAATGAAAGTTGCTCAGAGCAGGCAAAAGAGTTATGCCGACAAAAGGAGAAGGCCGTTAGAGTTTGAGACGGGCGATCATGTGTTTTTGAGATTATCGCCAACAATTGGCACAGGTAGGGCATTACGGGTGAAGAAGCTCAGTCCTCGGTATATTGGACCCTTCCAAATTATCGAGCGAGTTGGGCCTCTTGCATACCGCATCGCCTTGCCTCCTCCATTGTCAAAATTGCATGATGTATTCCATGTGTCTCAATTGCGAAAGTACATTCCCGATCCAAGTCAACCGTTAGATTTTGAAACGATTGACCTCCGACCGGACTTGTCTTTCCAACCTCATCCAAATTACATCATGGAACGTGGCGAGAGGACGCTACGGACGAAGTCAATTCCCATTGTCAAGGTGGTTTGGGATGGTTTCTCCGTCGAGGAAGCTACTTGGGAGTTGGAGGACGATATGCGGACCCAGTATCCGTATTTGTTTTCTTGAGGTACGTTGTGTTTAATTTTGAGGACAAAATTCTTTTAAGTAGGGGAGAATGTAACATCCTCAAAATAATTAGGCGAATTATTTGGATGTTAACCCAATGGGAGTAATTTAGTACCTGACTGGTAAATTTATTGAGTGCTAAAATTATTTACTGGATAACATTAAGTCGTTAACCGGATAATACGGATCAAGGAAGTTTTGGGTTCGAAATAAAGGATCAAGATCAATATGGTAATTGGACCACGCTACCACTTATTTATTAATTAAATATGTGTTTGTGTGTGTGTGTGTGTTTAAATAAAAGAAAGAAAAGAAGAAAGGAAAGAAAGAAGAATACGCAGAGAAGAGGAAAGAAGAAAAGAAAGGAGAAGAGAAAGGAGAAGAGAAAGAAGAAAGAAGAAGAAGGATCACTCCCCCAAGCCCCAAAATTCACCATCTTCATCATCTCACTCTCCTCATCATAACCCAAGAGCTAGGTAAGATTTCATCCGATTTTTCCCCTATTTTATGGCCTACGAATTTGGGGAGGTTTTGGAGGTGATTTGGCGAAATCGTGAATTGTGTGATCAAATTGATGATTGAATCATGCTTAGGAACGAAGCTAGGAGCGGATTGAACGCGATTGGAAGCTCGGAACGAAGTTAGGAGCGGTTCGGTGTTGTTTGGGTTCGATTCGGTGATTTTGACATATCGGTGATTTCGGCTCGGCAACGACTCTCGCGTCAAGGGTGAGTTTTACTCACGTTTAGGCTTATTCCGTTTTGAAATGAATTGTGTGACTTAGTTTCGAAAGATTTCGAGTTGAAAAAGTTATTTTGAAATATATCGCGTTTTAATGAAATTCGTAATCGTTGAGTTTTTGATTGAATTGCTTGATTGTTTGGTGTTGATTGGACTTGTATATTGTCTGGTATGATCTGTTTTCGAGTTAGGAATCGATCGGAGCGAGTTTCGGATTAAACAGAAAGCGGATTTTCATGAAAATGGCTATTTTTGAAATGCTGTCAAATGCGCACGACCCGTGCGTACCAGGGGCACGACCCGTGCGCCTGGTTCGGTTTCAGTTTTTAAAAATGCTTGACAGGGTGCACGACTCGTGCGTCCTAGGGGCACGATCCGTGCGCATGCGCATGATCCGTGCGTCCAGGGTGCACGAACCGTGCGCCTGGTGCGGGTTCAGTGTTTAAAAATGTCAAACAGGGCGCACGACCCGTGCGTCCCAGGGGCACGACCCGTGCGTGTGCTTCTGTCCAAATTTTTCAAAGTACCCTAAATGATTCCGTTTCGATTCCAATCCTCTCCTAATCCTTTCCTGACCCTTATATAATGATCTTAGGCTTATGACGCCATGATTTTGGGTGTGTTACAAAGGGTTTTATAAAACGCTTTTTGGATGTCTAAACCGTTTCGAAAAACCAAATAATAGTACACGTGTGCGGATACATTTTATTAATAACAAATGGACTCTGAGTCCTGTGTGGTAAAGTAAAATTTAATGAACTAAATGTTCATATGATCGTAGATATATATATTATATCGAGTTTGGGTGACGACCCATGTGTAACATACTAGGCGGGGCAGTCATGATCCCCTTCCCTAGGCTCCATGCCAATGGGAGAATGTACTATTGGTAGGGGAGTTCACCGGGATTAGCATGGTTTTGCAGTCGGTGTTGTGTTAAAGATTATTGTGCGATACACCGGGATTAGCATGGTTTTGCAGTCGGTGCCGTACTTGTTGTGTTGCGCGATACACCGGGATTAGCATGGTTTTGCAGTCGGTGCCGCACTTTGTTTATTTTACGACATACCGGGAGTAGCAGCGTTTTGCAGTCGGTGTCATGTTAAGCTATAAAATAGCTAATAAATGAACCGAGAGTGTTAGTAGGGGTCTCGGTAGAACTCACTGAGATTGTATCTCACTGTTTAAATGTTGTTGTTTTACAGAGACACGGGGACAGAGGAAGTCCAAGAGGCACGAGTAGGTTGGGCTCGGACTGGTTGCGGATGACTTAGCATTATGTTTAAGTTTACATTTCCTCTTGTTGTCTATGTACCGCAACACTGCGACTTTAGTGTAAATCTTTTTATTTCCGCTTTCTTGTATGATACTGAGCAGGATAGTTCGCTGAATTTTATGGTCTTATGTGTATTAAGACTACTTGGCTGTTGTCCAGTGAAAACTATTTTGCAGTGTTCAGTATTTATGCAGGAATTTTATATCTCTGATGTGTTTCTAATGTGCACTTGGGTATTTTTAAAAAATAGAAATACCGGGGTGTTACAAGTCCTCTAACGACTGAATAGTTCTCTTGGTCTGACCATCTGTCTGCGGATGATACGCGGAGCTCAACCTCAACTTAGAATCCAAAGCTTCTTGCAAACTTTTCCAAAATTCAGAAGTGAATCTTGGATCTCTATCAGATACAATACTAAGCGGAACGCCATGCAACTTCACAATTGTCTTGATATAAATCTCTGCCATCTTTGGAACTGGATAAGTGATACTAATCGGCAAGAAGTGAGCAGACTTCGTCAACCTATCCACAATCACCCATATAGCATCAAACCCCCTTACGGTATTTGGCAAGCCAGTCACAAAATCCATGGAAATGCTATCCCATTTCCATTCCGGAACTTCTAATGGTTGCATCAACCCCGCAGGCTTCTGATGCTCACCCTTTGACTTCTGACAAGTCAAACAGGCATACACAAACTGTGCCACATCCTTCTTCATACCAGGCCACCAGAACAACTTCTTCAAATCTTGGTACATTTTTGTAGCCCCTGGATGAATACTCAACTTGCTCCTATGGCTCTCCTCAAGAATCATTCTCTTCATCTCAGCATCATCAGGAATACAGATCCTATCCCTGAACCTCAATACACCTTGGGAATCTAACTTGAAATCTCCATTCACAGCTTGATCATTCGCAACTAACAAGTCCACCAACTTTACATCTGACTTTTGGGCTTCTCGAATACTAACCAAAAATTCATTGCCAATCTTCAGCATTCCCAACCTGACACTCTGCGCTGTCACTTCACAAACTAGACTCATATCCCTGAACTGCTCAATCAACTCTAACTCTTTGACCATCATAGTCGACATATGTAGGGTCTTCCGACTTAAAGCATCAGCCACGACATTAGCCTTGCCTGGATGATAGTTCAAGCCGAAATCATAGTCCTTCAGCAATTCTAACCAACGTCTCTGTCTCATATTTAGCTCCTTCTGATCAAACAAGTATTTCAAACTCTTATGGTTACTAAAAACTTCAAATCTAGTATCATACAAATAGTGCCTCCAAATCTTCAGCACAAACACAATCGCAGCTAGCTCCAAATCATGGGTAGGGTAGTTCTTCTCATGGGTCCTCAACTGTCTAGACGCATAAGCTACTACCTTACCTTCTTGCATAAGTACACCTCCTAAACCCATCTTGGAAGCATCGCAATACACCACAAATGGTTGATCCGGAATAGGAAAAGTCAAAACGGGCGATGTTGTCAACCTCTTCTTCAACTCATTGAAGCTCTCCTCACATCAAGCATCCCACACAAATGCTTTTCCTTTACACGTCAATTGAGTCAACGGAATGGCTAACTTCGAGAAACCTTCAATAAACCTCCTGAAATAACCAGCTAACCCCAAGAAGCTTCTAATCTCAGTAACTGACTTCGGGCTCTCCCATTGCAACACAGCATCAACCTTGGCTGGATCCACAGCTATACCATTACCAGAGATAATATGACCAAGGAAACCTACTTCATTCAGCCAGAACTCACACTTAGACAACTTCGCATACAACTTCTTTTCTTTCAACACTTCTAGTACTAACCTCAAATGTTCTGCGTGCTCTTCTTCCGTCTTAGAATACACCAGAATGTCGTCAAGAAACACAACTACAAACCGATCCAAGTAACTATGGAAGGTACGGTTCATGTACTCCATAAATACTCCTGGCGCGTTGGTAACACCAAACGGCATCACAGAATACTCATAGTGCCCATATCTTGTTCTGAAAGCTGTCTTCTGAATGTCTTCATCCTTTACCTTGATCTGGTGATAACCCGACCTCAAATCGATTTTGCTAAACACTTTAGCACCCACTAATTGGTCCATCAAGTCATCAATTCTCGGGAGCGGATACTTGTTTTTTATTGTCACCTTGTTCAATTGCCTATAATCGACACAAAGTCTCATACTCCCATCCTTCTTTTTCACCAACAAAAACGGAGCTCCCCATGGCGACACACTTGGCCTTACAAATTTCTTCTCAAGTAGATCTTCTAGTTGCTTCTTCAATTCAGACAACTCTGAGGCTGACTTCCGGTACGGTGCCATAGACACAGGCCTAGTACCCGGTACAAGATCAATAGCAAACTCAACCTCCTTCTCTGGTGGAACACTCGGGATTTCATCAGGGAACACTTCAGGAAACTCACACACTACTTGTAACCCTTCAATGATCGCCTGATTCTCAGCAGACAATGACGCCATCAAAGCAAACAGATGAACTCCCTCTTTCATTACCTTATGCAATTGACCAGCAGGCAACAAAACGGGTTATTCTTCTTCAGGAGGAAGGAAACTCACAGATTTACGAAAACAATTAATATGCACATGGTTAACTACTAACCAGTCCATACCAAGGATGACATCCAACCCTCCCAACGGCAAACAAATAAGGTCAACAAGGAAATCTCTGCCGAAGATTGACAGAGGGCACTTAAACACACAAGAGAGGTAGTTACTGAACCCTTAGCTGGAGTGTCAATAACCATCTCCCTCATCATAGAAGACAAAGCAAGGCCCAGTTTCTTAACACATAAAGCAGCAATAAATGAATGTGTAGCACCGGTATCAACAATAGCAATCAAAGGAATACCATTAATAAAACATGTACCTCTAATCTCATTAGTATCTTCTGATCCTGCGAGAGCAAACACTTTTCCACTGAACTTCTCTTTCTTCAGCTTAGTACACTTGGTACTAATATGACCTACCTCACCACAGTTGTAACAAGTCACATCCTTGCGTTCACAGTCAGACGCCATATGCCCCTCTTTGCCACAACGGAAACATACTCTCGTCCCCACCTTGCAATCGAAACTCTTGTGACCAGGCTTTCCACACTTAAAACATACAATATTAGCGGGAGCATCTCCCCCACTTGGCTTCTTACCCTCAGCAAACCTCTTATTATCAGCATATCTCTGCTTACCCCTACCAGCCGGAACCTCATATGGCTTACCCCGGTTCTGAAACTTACCCCTCTGATCTCTCATGACCTTGGAGTGAGCATTACTATCTTCCTCGAATATCCTGCAACTGTCGATCAAATCGGCAAATACCCGAATCTTCTGGTACCCTATAGCTTTCTTTATATCAGCCCGCAGTCCATTCTCAAACTTAATGCATTTTGAGAATTCAGAATCAGCATCTGCATAATGGGGATAAAACTTAGCCAATTCAGTGAACTTGGCAGCATACTCTGTCACTGACATGTTTCCTTGCTTTAGCTCAAGGAATTCTATTTCTTTCTTCCCCCTCACATCCTCTGGAAAATACTTCTGTAAGAACTCTCTACGGAAAACAGTCCAAGTTATCTCCTCATTAGCAGTCTCTAACCTCTGCCTAACCTCCATCCACCAATCATCAGCTTCTTCTGCCAGCGTATGGGTGCCATACCTGACCTTCTGCGCATCATTGCAGTCCTTGACACGAAATATCCTTTCAATCTCTTTCAGCCATGCTAGAGCACCATCTGGATTATACTTGCCCTTAAAAATGGGCGGATTCTCCCTCTGGAACGTGGCTAAACTGCGAGTCCCAGCATTTTCAGCACCATTTTGCTGGTTCCCAACAGCCTGAGCCATAGCCTGCAGAGCAGCAGCAAGAGCAGCATCGTTTCTCCCAGCCATTTCAAATTATCACTGCAGCACAAACAAAAATTTAGAACTACTCTAACAATTCTTAATTGTCATAAGACACTATGACAGGACAACTTGGCCGGACAGACCGACAAACATTATCAGAGTTCAAAAATTTTATTTTTCAACTAATCCAAACGGGATGCTACATTTCTTCGAAACAAACATCAACAACATAATAAAACTCCTTTTATAAATCAAAGAAAATACGTAACACGTAACAATGGAATGGGGTTCCCAAAAACATATTATTCTGTCCACATGACAGAAATTATAACGTCTCGCAGCGGAATAAAGAGATAAAACTCAGCACACAAAAACGCAGCCTCAACATAAAAATCTCAAAAAAAATGTTAAACATCTCAAATAAACAAACAAAGGAAAACTAGCGCCCATCCCCTGAGTGTTACGTATCAGAGCACTAGACCGACGCAGGAATGAAGAATAACAGCCTTCACTCATGGTTACCTGTAGTAATAAACAACGAAGGGGTGAGTATAAACCGCATAATAAGGCTTATAATAAGCGGTATGCTAGAGTATAAGGACTACGCCAGTCACAGCAAATACATTTATATTTTATACATATACAGCAACATTTCCAACTGATAAATAAACATCAACATCCGCAATATATAATTGTCACACAGTCATATTGTACACGAAACAAAGTAATTATCAATAATGAGCATGTGTGTATGCGGTGCAGAATGCATGTGGTACCATTATCACTTCTCATTAGCATATTGGGCACGTCGCGACCGCAGCCGAAAAAAACGTCAAGACCGCAGCCTAAAAATGCATCGTCAAGACCGCAGCCTAATGTATGCATGTGACTCCATGAACAACCAATAAGCATAATTTTTCACAATCCCAAGTCACACACATCATCATTATAAATTACAACGTCAAGACCGCAGCCTAAAATCATCACCAACATTTTTGGTCCGTAGACCCACCGTCACTTTACCACACCACTAGCAAAATACAAGTGTCCAGAAACTTTCAGCCAAATTAATTATTTTTCACATTACAGTAGCATACACAGATAGAGGACTGAACGAGCTTCGAAACGCACTTTGAAGCACTTAAAACGGACACCCGAGTCAAAAGATATGTCAAAAACAAATTTGGGACAAAACTGAGACACGTGTTGAAAATGGCTCGGAACAGTAGAAAATTCAGAGGCTACGCGCGTGGCGCGCAGCTTAGGCACGACTGGCGCGCGGAACGGCAGAAATGCCCAGTGTCTTGCGCGTGACGCGCGACTGGCGCGCCAATGAGGCGCAAATTGGCAGAAAGTTCTGTGACTATGGTGCATCCTTTTCAAAGTGGAGCCAACGGGACAACTTCAAAATGACACGTGCAAAAATAAAACCACTCAAGCCAAAACGTTTAAAATTGAATTTGGGCACGCAAATACAAAAGATGGCACGGTAAAATATGCCCAGAATTCGAAGTTCACCCAAAACACCCTATATACGCACACAAGCAACACCCACCGAGACAACTCCAAAATGACACGTGCAAAAATAAAACCACTCTAGCCAAAATGTTTAAAATTGAATTTGGGCACGCAAATACAAAAGATGGCACGGTAAAATATGCCCAGAATTCGAAGTTCACCCAAAACACCCCATATACGCACACAAGCAACATGGCTCCCGGGGGAGGGGATCTCAGTGATTTTTCAGAACATACATCCTAGCAACCAAAACTCAACCATAACGACATCCCAATGACATGATTACTCAGAAATATAACTCGGGAACACAAACCGGGCAGCCCATTTTAGGCGCCCTTGGCGCCCAGGCACAGGGATCTTGCGCCCCAGGCGCCACTGCACCAAGGCAGCAACACTGAAACACAGCAAATAGGCAACAGGCGCCCAGACAGCAGCAACAAAGCATGGATTGACAACAACAATGGCGCCTAAGGCGCCTAGGGTCCTTCAAACTCAAATTCTTCCAAATTTCATATGCTCAATCATTCAATAATTATTTCTAATCCTTCAATTTCACTCTCATATCTTCAAATACACATTCTATCAATTATTTGGCATACACTATGATTCTCACATACATCTCATAACTCATACAATTTTCAATAAAACACATAGAGACAATCAATCTTCACACAATTAATCATATATCGAATTCAACAACGGAATTATGAGACAAATAGTATAAACCCTAAACCCTCACATACATCCCATTCTAAACAGTATTATAAGGTAAGACCCACCCTTACCTTGATTACACTGAAGACGAGGTCCTTCCTACGGAGTCACCAACAAAACCACAGCAACAGCTCTTCTTTCCCCCTTCCCTTTGCGCGAATCTCCTTCTTCTCTTTCTCTTTCTCTCTTCGCGACCTCTCCTCTCTCTTCTCCTTTCTTTTCTTTTTTACGTTTTCTTTCTTTTTCCTTTCTTTGCACAAATGATGCGAATGCATCATACCCTATGCGCCTAGGGTCTCAACTAACGGGCTTGGGCTTCTTCTTGGGCCAAATTTGCCATTCCGAAATTATTAATACCACCCCCTTCAATTATAAATAAATTAATATATCAATATTTAAAATAATTATACTAATAATAATAACAATATTGCAACACCTAAATAATTTAATCAAATAATTAATTAAATCATTTTGGGTGTTACAATATAGGTATCCAAAAATTATATGGTCAATTGTTTTAAAAACTAGACTGAATACTCGTCAATTTGGTCCTGATTTGGTTGAATTTGGAATTGTGTAGCTCAAGATATGAGCATCACAAGTTAGGGTAAAATTCTGTGTAATTTCGCGTCGCGGCACATGGCCATCGCGTCGCGACCTCCCTTAACTTTTCCAACGCAAAACTTTCTGTCACTTTTCGCATCGCGACGGAACCAGTTCGCGTCGCGACGCTTTGCAGTTTTTCAGCAAAATACCCTAAACTTGTTTTCGCAATAACTTTTGATCCGGGAACCCTATTGAGGTGTTCTCAGATGCGTTTTAAAGCTTATTCAAAGACCTATCTATATATATATAATTTATACTGTATAATTCCATGATTATGTTTATTTTTATAAACGGCCCTTGCGGTCCACGGTCTTATTAACGGCCCTTGCGGTCCATGGTTTTATGAACGGCCCAATGCGGGTACATGGAATTTGTTGTGGATTTGATTGTCATGCTATGATTGTGATTGAGATAAGCTTATGCCATGGATATTGCTTAATGTGATTGATGTATTGTGCTGGACTGGCTGGATTATTATCAGGATAAGTTAGAAGAGTAAACCTTAGTAAGCCGTGTGAGATCACCTAATAATAAGATCATGTTAGTACAAGACTAAGTTAAGTACAAGTTCACTATTAAGCATAAGCTCATGGTTTGATTAAATTCACTGTTCACTGCTCATTGTTCATGTATTTATATTATACATCATGTTAGGGTGACGACCCTAGTTTTCAATATTAGTGTACTAAGGGCGAGGAAGTCATGATTCCTTATGACCTTAGGCCCCGTCATTGTTTGTCCCTTGGTAGTAGAAATGGACGGGGACCGGGTTTGCCGGTGCTTTCAAATAAAGTCACCGGTGATATGCTAAGAATCATTGTCATTGTGTGTGCCTTGTGTGTCGCTTAGAAGGGCCACGAGTACACGTTGTATGTTCCACGTAGTCGAATTAAAGACTACGAACTCATGAATCAAGAATAACGAATCAAGCATAATTGAACCGAGAGAATTAGTAAGGGGTCGCGATAGAACTCACTGAGACAAGTTGTCTCACCCAATCCATTGTTGTTGTTTTTCAGTTACGCAGGGAAAGTTGAAGACCGTGAAGCACGGCTATGGAGACGCTTGAGGAGCAGCCGCTATCTTTATTTCATTATGTCTTGTATTTCAGTTTCCTTTGTATTTCCGTATTTCTATTCAGTATCTTAAGACAATTCGATTGTACGCCTTATGTCTTTCAAGTTGTAAATCGCTTCTGCAGACTTTCGGTTTTGAGTATTGAACACTAGTTTGAGTTATGTGAGGACCGACTTTATTTATATTATGTTCAGGTGTGTAAGTGCGTTTGATGAGTTTCATCGAAGTTTAGAATGTGTTCAATAATTTAAAAGGAAAGTCACTCTGATGTATGCCAGTAATGCATTTCGGTAGTTTCTACATGTTAGAAATTACCGGGGTGTTATAACAGTGGGAGGATCTGTACTCAATTTCCTCTCTCATTACCTTGATCCACAAATGGCACCCAAACTCCGTTCAAAACCAGCCAGTCTTGTGGTCGTGCCCGGGGTAGGACAGGTTATACCCGAGCTCGAAACACAACAAACCCCCCCAGGGCCATGTTCAAGACCTCACAGATTCCACTCAAGCTCGGGCACAGTTCCCCAATCCGAACCTCGCCTGTTCCCGTACGAACTGATACAATAATAGTTTCCCACCTCCCCCTCCATCGCTTCCAGCCCTGGCCGATGCTGTTCAACAGCTCGTCCAGCTGCTAGCTCGACAGGAGGCCGTAAACCAAGAAAGAAATTGCCGCTTCACCGACCTTGAGGACGAGGTAGCAAATCTCCGGGCGTGAGACGTTCCGGACCAGGAATCACCCAGACCGGGTTCCCCTGAAAAGACAAACCAGTTTTGAAGGAGACATCGATCTCCACCAGGAGAAGACACTATCATCGTTCTCCTCCACGCCGACAACGAGGGAATGGTTCCCGTTCTCCTCCGGCTCGACAATATGACGATCTTGATGAATATCATCGTTCTCCTCCTCGCCGACTACGAGGGAATGGTTCCCGTTCTCCTCCGCCTCGACAATCTGACGATCTTGATGAATATCAACGTTCTCCTCCTCGCCGACAACGAGGGAATGGTTCCCGTTCTCCTCAGGCTCGACAATTCGATGGTCTTAATGAACTGGTTAACTCCCCCCAACCTCGCTCATTTTTAGCCTCTTCATCTCCAAGACGACGTTCTAGAAGTCGAGGGGATAACCCTGAAAAGGCACAACCTCGACACCACGTTTATCCCGATCCCCATCACCAGCGTCAGCCACGACCTCAGGCGCTGTTAACCGAGTGAAAGGGCCCATTCACCGCGACTATTGATAGCTACCGAATTTCGAGGTACCTCGAAAAACCGCCCGGAGGTCTGAAAACGTATGATGGAACGGGCGATCCAGATAGGCACCTCGATCAATTCGACACCACTATGCAATACCAGAACGTCCCCATGGAGATGAAAAGTCGAATCTTCCCATTATCTCTTGACAATGTAGCATCGGAATGGTTTCGGGCTTTGAAGATGAACTCCATATCCTCTTGGGACCAATTGGCAAAACTCTTCTCAGTTCACTTTGCCCATTCCAAAAGTAAACCCAAGAACAAAGCGGTGTTAATGTCCGTGGTCCAGAAGGAGGACGAGCCTCTCAGAGAATACATAGAGAGATTCAACAACGAGGCTTTTCAAGTTCGAGAACTAGACGACACTTTCCACATTTTCTTCATGGAGCCGGGCCTACTCCCCGGAAGCCCTTTCAAAAAACATGTCAACACTTGGGAGCCTAATACTTTGCAAGATTTCCTCCAATTATCCCAATGTTTCATCAATGAAGAGGAAAGCGCCAAGATCGGAAACCGTCAACACAGGGCGGACCATCGAAACCCCGCTACGGAAGGGATGACCAAGGAGACGAAAACCGAGGTAACAGGGATCCCCGACCTTGGAACTGTCACCAAATATACACTGAACTCAACGTCTCCAACGCCCAATTATATGGGGAATGTTGGAATGTCGAGTTTAGAGACGTTAAGACCCCCAAACCTCTACCTCCCCGATCTGGACAACGATCCAGCAAATACTGTAGGTATCATAGAAGTAATGGTCATGACACGAACCACTGCAATGCTTTGAAAGATGACATTGAAGACTTGATCAAACGAGGAAAATTGTCCGGTTATGTGAAAAAGTCTGGAGCAAATACCGGCGAGGTTAAAAGGGAGAGGAACGAGGAGCCCAGCAGAAGGGGTAAGCCAAAGGTCTATTCCGACGAAGAAATTCATGATACTAGAACATCGAAAGGTCACTCAGTGATGATGATGATCGCGGGAGGTTTCGAGCATGAGGAGTCTGGAAAAACAATGAAGCGAAAGTGGAAAGAATTGTTAAGCGTGGCCACAACCTCAGCTACGCCAACCACGACAAACCGACCTCCACTTTATTTTAGTGATGAAGATCTTATTGATGGGAAACCCAACAAACACGTACCCCTCATAATCTCGGCAGTCATTGCCAACAAAGAAGTGAGAAGATGTTTGGTGGACCAAGGGAACTCATCTGACATCATCTTTTTCGATCTCCTTGACAGAATGGGGATCGACAGAGAGGAGCTCACTCCATACAGAGGAACGGCCCAATCCGGATTTAACGGGTCCCGGACAAAACCACAAGGCCATTTAGAATTGATGGTTTCCTACGGAGTTGAGCCAATGATGAGAACCATCAAAACCAAGTTGCTTATCCTACCTTGCGACTCCATCTACAATGTTATCATAGGAAGACCGACTTTAGGCAGGCTCGGAGCAGTAACGTCCACCACGAACTTAAAAATGAAATTCCACTCTCTCTGCAATAAAGTTTTCACTTTAAACTCCGATCTGGAGTCTGCTTCCAGATGCTTCTTCTTATGGACCAATACCGAGCAAAAAGCTTTGGAGCAGGAAGGGGTTCCCCTTCCCGAAAACACTACTCCCAAAAGTAAAGCTCGACCTACCGAGGTGAACGCAACAGACTTAGATGCAAGATACGATCCTGAGAGTACGGATAATCAAGATGATGACGGGATGGCCAAAGAGCTCAAACGAAAAATGAAAAGATCCCAACCTAATGGGGAGTTCATCGACGTACAACTCGGTGAAAATCCCTCCTGAACCATTAAGATCAGAGCCGATTTATCAGAAGAGGTTACAGACCATGCAGAGGACATGCTCGGAATTCCTTCTGAAGTCGCTTGCCACCAGCTCGCAGTTAATCCAGGAACCAAGTGGGTCGCCCAAAGAAAGCTAGCACAGAGTAGCGAGAAAAAAGCTACAGCCGCCGCAAAAGCCGTAGACGATCTCTTAAAATCAAACTTCATTTCCGAAGTCAAATACACAACTTGGTTATCAAATCCGGTGCTGGTTAAAAAGAACAACGGAAAATGGCGCATGTGCATCGACTACACCGATCTTAATAAAGCCTGCCCCAAAGACACTTTCCAAGTCCCCAGCATAGACCGACTCGTAGACAACACCTCAGGTTTTCGTTTGTTATCATTCATGGATGCATACTCCGGGGATAACCAGATTGCCATTTTCCCTTCTGACCAAGAAAAAAATGCGTTCATGACCGACCAAGGTAACTTCGCCTACCACGTCATGCCTTTCGGTTTGCAAAACGCCGGAGCCACGTAGAAAAAACTCACAGTTGGATCGACCCAATCTTAGGATACATCATTGCAGGAGTGGAACCCCCGGACGAAAACGACGCTAAACTCGTCAGGAGGAAGGCTTCTTCCTATTCAGTCATTGGTGGAACATTGTACAAAAGAAGCCTCCCCTCACCGTTGTTGAAATGCATCGAGGGAGAAGAAGCAGCTTATGTCCTGGCAGAAATACATGAGGGAATTTGCGGTCAACACCTCGGAGATCGCTCTTTGGCTCGAAAAATTCTCCGTGCCGGATATTACTGGCCAACCATGGAAGCCGATGCCAGTCCTTATGTAAAGAAATGCAAAAAATGTCAGATTGACGCCAACGTCCAAATTGCTCCTCCAACAGATCTAACAGTCTTGTCCTCCACATGGCCATTTGCATGGTGGGGGATAGACCTCCTGGGGCCATTCTCGACAGCTCCAGGCCTGATCAAATATTTAATCATCGCAGTCGATTACTTCAGCAAATGGATAGAAGCAGAACCTCTGGCTACCATAACTGCAAGAAACTGCATCAAATTTTTTAGGAAAAACATCATGAGCAGGTTCGACATCCCCGAGGTAGTGATAACGGACAATGGAACCCAATTTGCCGACAAGGGTTTCAGAAAGCTGATGTCCAACCTAAAAATCAAACACTGCTTCACATCAGTTGAGCACCCTCAAACCAGCGGACAAGTAGAAGTCGCGAACAAAATAATACTAAACGGCCTAAGGCGACGTCTAGACGACGCAAAAGGGAACTGGGTGGAAGAGCTACCTTATGTCCTCTGGGGATATAGGACCACCCAGCAAACCTCAACAGGAGAGACGCTGTTTCGACTCTCTTACGGCAGTGAGGCGGTCATTCCTATCGAGACTGGCGAACTCAGCTGGACAACGGCAAACCCCAAAACCCAGAACGAGAATAGCCAAGCCTTAAGAGAGGAGCTCGATCTGATCGATGAAATACGGGGTCGAGCCTCGCTCTGAGAAGCAATCGTCAAACAAGGAGTAACGACCAGGTACAATGCCAAAGTCGTTCCCAGAGATTTCGAGCTGGGCGATCTAGTCCTTTGAAGGCCAGATATTGGTCTTAAAAATGCTTCCCAAGGAAAGTTCGCACCAATTTGGGAAGGACCTTACCGTGTCATTTCTAAAACCGGTAAGGGCGCCTTTGAACTGGAGACCCTCCAAGGAAAAAAGATTCAAAGAACTTGGAATGCAACGAAACTGAAGAGTTAGTACATTTAAAAACGGAAATTGCATCGATCTCTCCAAAAAGGACACCACTTCGGACTGCTCCTATCATTGTAAATCGAGTTCCTCATTTAAATGATAAATCAATAAACTGTCCGACGTTCCACACTCTCTTGTTTTCGTCAAAACAAAAACGCAAGGATCAAATTTACAGCTTCGGAAATTACTCGAACCTCGAGCCCCTCAGGTCCGATCTTGGGGTCTCCCGAAGCGACCAACCATGGTCGCAACCCTTTGTTACTAGTTAAATTCGAGCCGAGTCTTGGTAAAGTGTTTCAAAGGGACCAGGTCTTCTAGGATAGAAATATCCTCAGAACGACCATTGGCCACAGCTGCCAATACCCCTATAGGGCGAGTTAAGTCTGGGCCGAGTCCTGGTAAACTGCTCTATAGGCCAACGTTTATGAACCACCTTGGGCCCCCCAGGTGCGAAACCATCTCTAAAAGATGACATATATGACTTGCAAAATAAAAAAAGCATTGGAAACCAAACACTGGCTTCAAATTGAAAATACATATTGAAAAACCACTGGCTTCAAATTGAAAAATAGAAGCTCCTCTTGCCCATGGAAACCAAACACATATTGAAAAGATGCATCTATTCAAACCACTGCATCTTTCTAAAACCACACTCGTACACCATATCAATGGATCCCATAAAACACAACACAAATCAAAAACAAATAAAATTCGAATCAAATCAAAGTATAGAAGTCCACATATGAATGCTTAAAATAAGAAAGAAACTACCTTCATTCTTGCATCTCACTCTCAAAGGTATAATTCTTATGATATTAAATATAATACTCCAGGACTCTTATACTTAGAGAATCATGTTCCAATCCAAGCAATGGAAATTGATCACAATTTCACCAATCTTCTGGTAATGGAACTTTAAAGGCACACAGATATATAAAAACCATATGAACACTTCTCAGTAACCATCAGTCCTGTTACAAAGGTAAAAAGATGTTGTGTTATGAATCAATTTAAATACAAATAGTTAGACAAATGATGAGTTAAGCATGAAACTACTAAACATGAGTATTTAAAATTCATTTTCAAATTGAACCATTTGTTAATTGGTAGATAATCACTTGGAAGTTTTCTGAATTGGCTGTAGAGACGCATACTGATCTTAAACATGAGGATTATTGTTTACCATTTTTCAACTAAGCATTTAATAAGCATAGGGCATAAGTGAGGGTTTAAGAATTAAGAAGTGAAAATCACAAAATTCACACAAAAACTATCAAGCAAGAGAGAACGATGAGCTTACATTATCGTAATTACAGAACAAACGATAGCTTTGAACAAACGATAACAAAACCAACAAAACCCTAAACCCAAAAATGAAACACAAAAATCTAAATACAATAAATCAACAACCCCTAAAACCTAAATAAACAAAATCAACAAAACCGTAAATACAAAAACCCTATCAACTGAGGAAATTTTGTCAAAAAAAACTATTGTGAGAGAGAGAGAGAGAACGAACGAAGAGAGAGAGAGAGAGAGCGAATTGTGAATAAGGAGGAGTAAGCAGTGAGAGGGAAACGCGCTGAGAGGCTACGGGGTTGTTGAAATCGTTTTCCACAGAGCTGAGTGAGCAGTGAGAGCGCTGAATGAGCAGTGAATTGAAAGAGTGAAATGGAACGAGAGGGAAGAGTGAGAGTGAAAGGGAAAGATAGGGAAGAGTGAAACTGTAGGATAGTGAGGGATTTTTTGGTAAAATAACGCAGAGGTAGTGTCGCCCCTCCGACGCTAAAAATAATATTTAAAAATTAAACATGTAACGTCTGCTATTTTTAGAGTAGCGTCCGCCAGAGCTGACGCTAATTTTCTTTTTTTCAACAGAATATAAATTCGTCGATTGCGTGGGTCAAACCGACTCTAGACCGACGCTATTAGCGTGGGTGTCGTGACCGATGCTAAAATATAGACGCAAAAAACCCATTTTCAAGTAGTGTCTACAAGCGAACTTAGTCAAAAAGAACACTCGTTGAAACTTCTAACAACATGGTTATCTATTGTTCTTAGGTCAAATGAAGAAAAAAAACATAACCAACCTTCTTAGAAACAAGATCACATAAATATCATCTTGCTTGCCTTCTAAAACCATACTCATAAGCATTCACTACTATAGATTTTTTAATGGGCAGCACTTTTTTTATCAATGGGCAGCGCTTTTGAGCGCTGCTAATATTTGCGCTGCTGATTCCACTCTAACAATGGGCAGTGCTTTTAAAAGCGCTGCCCATTTATAGCAATGGGCAGCGCTTTTAGGAAAAAGCGCTGCTCATTGCAATAGCGCATTTTCAAATGGGCAGCGCTTTGTAGGAGAAAGCGTTGCTCATTGCCTTAGCGCATTTTCGAATGGGCAGCGCTTTTTAGGAGAAAGCGCCTCCCATTGTGTAATTTTTTTTTAATGTTTTTCTGTTTTTGTTATTTTCCTTTTTACAATTGCAATTTTCCTGGACATATATACTCATAAGTAACTTAGCTATATGTATCCAAAAAGGCAAATCAAACTTTAAGAGCAAAATCAAAACCAGCTATTTTTCAGCAAGTAAACCAACTATTTTTCAGCAAGTAAACCAGCATAACTAACTTGTTTTTACATTCCCAATTCCTTCCATTTCTATTTTTCAGCAAATCATATTATATCCAAATACACCAGAATCAAAACAAGTGCTTAAGTTTCCCAATTCATTCCATTTCTACACTTGAACCAAAACAAACTAGCTAACAAGTTATTATCCAATTCATATGTACCCAAAACTAGCTAAACTTTCAATATGAACCAAAACTAGCTAACAAGTGCTTAAGTTTCCCAATTCATTCCATTTCTACACTTGAACCAAAACAAACTAGCTAACAAGTTATTATCCAATTCATATGTACCCAAAACTAGCTAAACTTACAATATGAACCAAAACTAGCTAACAAGTGCTTAAGTTTCCCAATTCATTCCATTTCTACACTTGAACCAAAACAAACTAGCTAACAAGTTATTATCCAATTCATATGTACCCAAAACTAGCTAAACTTACAATATGAATCAGAACTAGCTTAGCTGTATGTATCCAAATCAAACGCTAACATCTTACAGTATTACATATTCTTTCCAAAATCAAAAAATACGGGAGACATAACGGCACCACTCTCCTCTAAGCTCAACTAGCTGTTTATCAGAGTATGTCTTCACCCGACAATCAGGAAAATACTGAAATTATATAAATAAATAAAATTAGAATTGAAATGGTTAAATGGAATTAACTATTATTATATCAAAATCAAAAAGAATTCTAGATACCTGTCGGGGAATAATCGTTTGGTTGTGGGTAATAATTTCCTTCAAAAATTTCATTACATAATACCCACAATCATTGCTATTGGGTTGTTTTGGACACTACAAAACAAAACATTAGTTAAATGTTAAATTTAATTTAATACATTTTTTCACAAAATAATGTAATTAAATATATAAGAACATTGATTACAAACTTACATCTATCGGTATCCATTTGGTCTTTGATTGTTCCACTCCCCAATATGTTTTCAAACAACTGAACACAATGACAGATAACTATATTATTCGAAATACATACGTATATAAGTAAAACAAAGAAATATGTAGAGGGATCGAAATACACACACCTATTAAATAACTCGATCAACTCGGGGTAGTTGTTGAAATGACCATGCAATGGATCAATGAAGTATACCGTATCTCTCCCCAGATTTATTGCTAACAGAATCCAATGTTCCCTACAAAATAAGATTTTGAATAAGTAATTGACTAGTATTTAAAAAATGCATGTTATATAAGAATGGCTTAAATCTCTCACCGAAAGAGACACGGTGCCAAAAACATGTAATCATCGCTTTTACTTTGAGCTTCCCAAAAGCGTCAAGTGATATAATTTTTAACCTCTGTCTTGTTTTGTTCCACAAACATCTCATAATTACGCAGTTTCTGAGACACATCATGCAGGCGTGTATTATCCGGACACAAGAACACAAATCTCAGTGTCTGTTCCGAAGGGACTAAAATGTCCTCGTACAAGTACCTATAATTAGAGATATATACAAATTAAATTAACGATTTAATAAAAAAAATTCAATGATGTCAAATAATCAATTACATACGTACCTGACATATGCTCTAATCGCAGTACTGGTTGCCCAGTTCAATTTACATACATCACTGATATCCTCACGTCTGATCGACAGTGTTTGACCTAAAGTCCCAAAAATTTGGTCATCCATCTCTAATTGAAGCAGGATTGCCTCATCCATCCTGAATTCCGCGTGCATTTCAGCATAAGCGACACAATTGGAGAAGGGGAGGGCTAGGTCACTTTTGGAGGAGGGGCGGGCTGAGAATTTTGTGTAGAAGGGCCGGACCGAGACACTTTCTTGCCAATAGATTTTGCCTTGCCAACACTTATGCTTTTAGATTTTGCATTTTGGCGTACCTATATATTAAAAAAAAATAAATACTTAGTTAGCACACAATATATGACAAAAAATAATAATTAGTTACAACTATATTGTCACTTACCACAAGGTGTGTTGGCCATGCCACAAAGGTACGAACTGCATTATCCACATTCAGTAAATCTATACTGACATTTGGAACAGGCAATTGTGCATTTCCCACAATCGCACAGTCAACTCTGACTCTAAGATGATCGAAACTGTAACAGCCCAAAATAATTGATTAATTTATTTAATTAATTATTTAGGATTTATGTGGTAGAAATAATAGAAATAATTATTTATTAGTATATGTGGACCTAATTATTAGTGTTAGTATTAGTAAATTAGAAGTGTTAAGTGGAGGCCCATGATTAGGTCACATAAGATAAGAAAAAGCCCATGAGGTTAAGTGAGTTTATAAAAGGGCTAGGTTAGGATTTTGTTGTCATGAGAAGGAAAAAGAAAAATAAGGATTAGAGAAGTGAGAAAAGGAGAGGGAAGGCGTGATCCACAAGCTAGAAGAGAGAGAGAGGCATGATCTACAACCAAGGAGAGAGAGAAGGAAAGCTAGGGTTTCACACATCTCCTAATCTAAGGTTTCGTTTTCTCCAAACTAAGGTAAGGGTGGGGTTCTATCTATCTAATGGGTTATATGAATGTCTCTATGTGGGGTGGTTAATGGAACCCTAGGTGATTAAGATTAGAGAACCTTAGTTTTAAGGATTGAGTATGTTTGATGATGAATATATGTGTTTAAAAGTGTTTAAACATGAATTGACGATGTCCAAGCATATTTGATGATGATTGTATGCGATTGGTGATGATTAAATGTGTTTTGACGGTGATTAAATTTGATTAATGGTGTTTAGACATGATTGGTGATGATTAACATGTTTGATGATGATTTGGATGTGATTGTTGGTGTTTGGTGTTGTGTGTTGTTGATTTTAAACAAAATTTCTGGTTGTAGGGCGCATAGGGCGCATTCTGCGTGTATTCTGGAAACAATCTAGCAGTCCGAAAATTATGTGGTTTACCTTTTTCGAAACTAGACTTAATTATTTTTAATTTGGCGTTAGTTTGGTTGCATTTGGAGTTGTATAGCTCGAGTTAAAGGTGTTGCAAGTTAGGTTAAAATTCTGGAAACGATCTGAGTATAGGTTCGGTTATACAGTAACTGGGAACAATCTAGTTGTCTAAAAATTATGTGGTTTGTTTTTCTGGAAACTAGACACAATTTTCTACAAATTAGGCACTGATTTTACTCAATTTGGATAAGTATAATGGGAGAATTCTTGGTTGCAAATTGGGTCAAAAATCTGGGACGGTTTGGATATAGGTTCTTTTTGTCTAATTGTGAATGCCCTGATCCTCCAAATTTCGTGGGGTTTGTTTTGTTGGAAAGTATACTTAATTTCCTACGGAATAGGCACTGATTTCGCTAAATTTCGTTGAGAATTGAGGGAGAAGATTTGATTTCAAAATGACTAATAATTCTGTCCGAATTTTGTGGGGTTTGTTGCTCCGAATTTTGTGGGGTTTGTTGCTCCAATTAAGTTGTCAATTATTAATTGTTAATTTGCTAAATTAGTTGGTTGATAATTGTTGGTTGTTGGGCGTCCGCGTGGCTGCCCGGTAGGTGATGTCCTAGGTGTTGTCAATTAAAATGATGTTGAGTATGTGATTAAGCCAAATTGTTGTGATGTTGCAAATTGTGGTGATGTGGCCAAAGCGCTATAAATTTTCAGTTGTAATTGTTGACGACGATGTTTATATGACGACGACGAGTTGCCTCTATTTATGGGCAGGTGATGCGATGTAGGCCTATGGCCATTGTTGTTTTGATGTTGTTGCGTGCTATGCAGTTGTTGTTGTTTGTTTGTGCATTTGCATAGTGTCGCATGCATAGCATATTTACGACGAGGAGCTATGCTCAAACACGACGAGTTATGATTACGACGACGACGAGATGCCTCTATTTATGGGATTGATTTTGGTACCACATGCATTCAGGGGCGGTGTGCCGTGCATTTGAGTCTCATCCGCATTGTGAGCATAACTGTGTGTTTATAATAGTGTTGATTGCAGTATGTTGCTGAATGGATACCATGACGTGCCTTGTATATTGATTTTCATGTATCCTATTATATAGTGTGATATCTCACCCCTTCTGTTTAAATGTTACCCCTATGTTGGTAACGTGCAGGTAACCGTGAATGAAGGCAGTTCACCTTCATGTAATCGAGTCGGGTCGTGTCACTCTGATATGTAACACTTGGGGATGGGAAAACACTTATTTATGGCTATGAATTCCGATGTTGTTATTTTATTGAACTAGAGTTATGGTTGTTCGATTATTCCGCTGTGAACCATTTTTGAAGTTACTGTTGTCGAAGTTGAAAACCCCTTTATTTTCCGCTGCTTATTGAATGAAAGAGAATTATATTTGCAGTATGTTTTCGTGGTGATTTTCAAGATGTAAATGTGGCGCTCGTTTAATTACTTAAAAACTCTGATATTTTTTCCAATAATATGATGGGTAGAAACGGGTGTTACATTAGTGGTATCAGAGCAATGGTTAGTCCGGCCAAGTTGTCGAGTCGTTGTGTCGTGTGACGGTCAAGTGTTGTCTTTTAGTTCTAACCATTGTTTGTGTTGTAGTGATGCTCCTGCAAGAAAAGGTATGTTTTCTGTGTGTGACCTCGGTGTCTCTTGTTTTTTGTTTTTAAAATTTCGAGGACGAAATTCTTTTAAGTGGGGGAGAGTTGTAACAGCCCAAAATAATTGATTAATTTATTTAATTAATTATTTAGGATTTCTGTGGTAGAAATAATAGAAATAATTATTTATTAGTATATGTGGACCTAATTATTAGTGTTAGTATTAGTAAATTAGAAGTGTTAAGTGGAGGCCCGTGATTAGGTCACATAAGATAAGAAAAAGCCCATGACGCTAAGTGAGTTTATAAAAGGGCTAGGTTAGGGTTTTGTTGTCATGAGAAGGAAAAAGAAAAATAAGGATTAGAGAAGTGAGAAGAGGAGAGGGAAGGCGTGATCCACAAGCTAGAAGAGAGAGTGAGGCGTGATCTACAACCAACAACCAAGGAGAGAGAGAAGGAAAGCTAGGGTTTCACACATCTCCTAATCTAATGTTTCGTTTTCTCCAAACTAAGGTAAGGGTGGGGTTCTATCTATCTAATGGGTTATATGAATGTCTCTATGTGGGGTGGTTAATGGAACCCTAGGTGATTAAGATTAGAGAACCTTAGTTTTAAGTATTGATTATGTTTGATGATGAATATATGTGCTTAAAAGTGTTTAAACATGAATTGACGATGTCCAAGCATGATTGATGATGATTGTATGTGATTGGTGATGATTAAATGTGTTTTGACGGTGATTAAATTTGATTAATGGTGTTTAGACATGATTGGTGATGATTAACATGTTTGATGATGATTTGGATGTGACTGTTGGTGTTTGGTGTTGTGTGTTGATGATTTTAAACAAAATTTCTGGTTGTAGGGCGCATAGGGCGCATTCTGCGTGTATTCTGGAAAGAATCTAGCAGTCCGAAAATTATGTGGTTTACCTTTTTAGAAACTAGACTTAATTATTTTTAATTTGGCGTTAGTTTGGTTGCATTTGGAGTTGTATAGCTCGAGTTAAAGGTGTTGCAAGTTAGGTTAAAATTCTGGAAACGATCTGAGTATAGGTTCGGTTATACAGTAACTGGGAACAATCTAGTTGTCTAAAAGTTATGTGGTTTGTTTTTCTGGAAACTAGACACAATTTTCTACAAATTAGGCACTGAGTTTACTCAATTTGGATAAGTATAATGGGAGAATTCTTGGTTGCAAATTGGGTCAAAAATCTGGGACGGTTTGGGATATAGGTTCTTTTTGTCTAATTGTGAATGCCCTGATCCTCCAAATTTCGTGGGGTTTGTTTTGTTGGAAAGTATACTTAATTTCCTACGGAATAGGCACTGATTTCGCTAAATTTCGTTGAGAATTGAGGGAGAAAATTTGATTTCAAAATGACTAATAATTCTGTCCGAATTTTGTGGGGTTTGTTGCTCCGAATTTTGTGGGGTTTGTTGCTCCAATTAAGTTGTCAATTATTAATTGTTAATTTGCTAAATTAGTTGGTTGATAATTGTTGGTTGTTGGGCGTCCGCGTGGCTGCCCGGTAGGTGATGTCCTAGGTGTTGTCAATTAAAATGATGTTGAGTATGTGATTAAGCCAAATTGTTGTGATGTTGCAAATTGTGGTGATGTGGCCAAAGCGCTATAAATTTTCAGTTGTAATTGTTGACGACGATGTTTATATGACGACGACGAGTTGCCTCTATTTATGGGCAGGTGATGCGATGTAGGCCTATGGCCATTGTTGTTTTGATGTTGTTGCGTGCTATGCAGTTGTTGTTGTTTGTTTGTGCATTTGCATAGTGTCGCATGCATAGCATATTTACGACGAGGAGCTATGCTCAAACACGACGAGTTATGATTACGACGACGACGAGATGCCTCTATTTATGGGATTGATTTTGGTACCACATGCATTCAGGGGCGGTGTGCCGTGCATTTGAGTCTCATCCGCATTGTGAGCATAACTGTGTGTTTATAATGATGTTGATTGCAGTATGTTGCTGAATGGATACCATGACGTGCCTTGTATATTGATTTTCATGTATCCTATTATATAGTGTGATATCTCACCCCTTCTGTTTAAATGTTATCCCTATGTTGGTAACGTGCAGGTAACCGTGAATGAAGGCAGTTCACCTTCATGTAATCGAGTCGGGTCGTGTCACTCTGATATGTAACACTTGGGGATGGGAAAACACTTATTTATGGCTATGAATTCCGATGTTGTTATTTTATTGAACTAGAGTTATGGTTGTTCGATTATTCCGCTGTGAACCATTTTTGAAGTTACTGTTGTCGAAGTTGAAAACCCCTTTATTTTCCGCTGCTTATTGAATGAAAGAGAATTATATTTGCAGTATGTTTTCGTGGTGATTTTCAAGATGTAAATGTGGCGCTCGTTTAATTACTTAAAAACTCTGATATTTTTTCCAATAATATGATGGGTAGAAACGGGTGTTACATTAGTGGTATCAGAGCAATGGTTAGTCCGGCCAAGTTGTCGAGTCGTTGTGTCGTGTGACGGTCAAGTGTTGTCTTTTAGTTCTAACCATTGTTTGTGTTGTAGTGATGCTCCTGCAAGAAAAGGTATGTTTTCTGTGTGTGACCTCGGTGTCTCTTGTTTTTTGTTTTTAAAATTTCGAGGACGAAATTCTTTTAAGTGGGGGAGAGTTGTAACAGCCCAAAATAATTGATTAATTTATTTAATTAATTATTTAGGATTTCTGTGGTAGAAATAATAGAAATAATTATTTATTAGTATATGTGGACCTAATTATTAGTGTTAGTATTAGTAAATTAGAAGTGTTAAGTGGAGGCCCGTGATTAGGTCACATAAGATAAGAAAAAGCCCATGACGCTAAGTGAGTTTATAAAAGGGCTAGGTTAGGGTTTTGTTGTCATGAGAAGGAAAAAGAAAAATAAGGATTAGAGAAGTGAGAAGAGGAGAGGGAAGGCGTGATCCACAAGCTAGAAGAGAGAGTGAGGCGTGATCTACAACCAACAACCAAGGAGAGAGAGAAGGAAAGCTAGGGTTTCACACATCTCCTAATCTAATGTTTCGTTTTCTCCAAACTAAGGTAAGGGTGGGGTTCTATCTATCTAATGGGTTATATGAATGTCTCTATGTGGGGTGGTTAATGGAACCCTAGGTGATTAAGATTAGAGAACCTTAGTTTTAAGTATTGATTATGTTTGATGATGAATATATGTGCTTAAAAGTGTTTAAACATGAATTGACGATGTCCAAGCATGATTGATGATGATTGTATGTGATTGGTGATGATTAAATGTGTTTTGACGGTGATTAAATTTGATTAATGGTGTTTAGACATGATTGGTGATGATTAACATGTTTGATGATGATTTGGATGTGACTGTTGGTGTTTGGTGTTGTGTGTTGATGATTTTAAACAAAATTTCTGGTTGTAGGGCGCATAGGGCGCATTCTGCGTGTATTCTGGAAAGAATCTAGCAGTCCGAAAATTATGTGGTTTACCTTTTTAGAAACTAGACTTAATTATTTTTAATTTGGCGTTAGTTTGGTTGCATTTGGAGTTGTATAGCTCGAGTTAAAGGTGTTGCAAGTTAGGTTAAAATTCTGGAAACGATCTGAGTATAGGTTCGGTTATACAGTAACTGGGAACAATCTAGTTGTCTAAAAGTTATGTGGTTTGTTTTTCTGGAAACTAGACACAATTTTCTACAAATTAGGCACTGAGTTTACTCAATTTGGATAAGTATAATGGGAGAATTCTTGGTTGCAAATTGGGTCAAAAATCTGGGACGGTTTGGGATATAGGTTCTTTTTGTCTAATTGTGAATGCCCTGATCCTCCAAATTTCGTGGGGTTTGTTTTGTTGGAAAGTATACTTAATTTCCTACGGAATAGGCACTGATTTCGCTAAATTTCGTTGAGAATTGAGGGAGAAAATTTGATTTCAAAATGACTAATAATTCTGTCCGAATTTTGTGGGGTTTGTTGCTCCGAATTTTGTGGGGTTTGTTGCTCCAATTAAGTTGTCAATTATTAATTGTTAATTTGCTAAATTAGTTGGTTGATAATTGTTGGTTGTTGGGCGTCCGCGTGGCTGCCCGGTAGGTGATGTCCTAGGTGTTGTCAATTAAAATGATGTTGAGTATGTGATTAAGCCAAATTGTTGTGATGTTGCAAATTGTGGTGATGTGGCCAAAGCGCTATAAATTTTCAGTTGTAATTGTTGACGACGATGTTTATATGACGACGACGAGTTGCCTCTATTTATGGGCAGGTGATGCGATGTAGGCCTATGGCCATTGTTGTTTTGATGTTGTTGCGTGCTATGCAGTTGTTGTTGTTTGTTTGTGCATTTGCATAGTGTCGCATGCATAGCATATTTACGACGAGGAGCTATGCTCAAACACGACGAGTTATGATTACGACGACGACGAGATGCCTCTATTTATGGGATTGATTTTGGTACCACATGCATTCAGGGGCGGTGTGCCGTGCATTTGAGTCTCATCCGCATTGTGAGCATAACTGTGTGTTTATAATGATGTTGATTGCAGTATGTTGCTGAATGGATACCATGACGTGCCTTGTATATTGATTTTCATGTATCCTATTATATAGTGTGATATCTCACCCCTTCTGTTTAAATGTTACCCCTATGTTGGTAACGTGCAGGTAACCGTGAATGAAGGCAGTTCACCTTCATGTAATCGAGTCGGGTCGTGTCACTCTGATATGTAACACTTGGGGATGGGAAAACACTTATTTATGGCTATGAATTCCGATGTTGTTATTTTATTGAACTAGAGTTATGGTTGTTCGATTATTCCGCTGTGAACCATTTTTGAAGTTACTGTTGTCGAAGTTGAAAACCCCTTTATTTTCCGCTGCTTATTGAATGAAAGAGAATTATATTTGCAGTATGTTTTCGTGGTGATTTTCAAGATGTAAATGTGGCGCTCGTTTAATTACTTAAAAACTCTGATATTTTTTCCAATAATATGATGGGTAGAAACGGGTGTTACATTAGTGGTATCAGAGCAATGGTTAGTCCGGCCAAGTTGTCGAGTCGTTGTGTCGTGTGACGGTCAAGTGTTGTCTTTTAGTTCTAACCATTGTTTGTGTTGTAGTGATGCTCCTGCAAGAAAAGGTATGTTTTCTGTGTGTGACCTCGGTGTCTCTTGTTTTTTGTTTTTCAAATTTCGAGGACGAAATTCTTTTAAGTGGGGGAGAGTTGTAACAGCCCAAAATAATTGATTAATTTATTTAATTAATTATTTAGGATTTCTGTGGTAGAAATAATAGAAATAATTATTTATTAGTATATGTGGACCTAATTATTAGTGTTAGTATTAGTAAATTAGAAGTGTTAAGTGGAGGCCCATGATTAGGTCACATATGATAAGAAAAAGCCCATGACGCTAAGTGAGTTTATAAAAGGGCTAGGTTAGGGTTTTGTTGTCATGAGAAGGAAAAAGAAAAATAAGGATTAGAGAAGTGAGAAGAGGAGAGGGAAGGCGTGATCCACAAGCTAGAAGAGAGAGTGAGGCGTGATCTACAACCAACAACCAAGGAGAGAGAGAAGGAAAGCTAGGGTTTCACACATCTCCTAATCTAATGTTTCGTTTTCTCCAAACTAAGGTAAGGGTGGGGTTCTATCTATCTAATGGGTTATATGAATGTCTCTATGTGGGGTGGTTAATGGAACCCTAGGTGATTAAGATTAGAGAACCTTAGTTTTAAGTATTGATTATGTTTGATGATGAATATATGTGCTTAAAAGTGTTTAAACATGAATTGACGATGTCCAAGCATGATTGATGATGATTGTATGTGATTGGTGATGATTAAATGTGTTTTGACGGTGATTAAATTTGATTAATGGTGTTTAGACATGATTGGTGATGATTAACATGTTTGATGATGATTTGGATGTGACTGTTGGTGTTTGGTGTTGTGTGTTGATGATTTTAAACAAAATTTCTGGTTGTAGGGCGCATAGGGCGCATTCTGCGTGTATTCTGGAAAGAATCTAGCAGTCCGAAAATTATGTGGTTTACCTTTTTAGAAACTAGACTTAATTATTTTTAATTTGGCGTTAGTTTGGTTGCATTTGGAGTTGTATAGCTCGAGTTAAAGGTGTTGCAAGTTAGGTTAAAATTCTGGAAACGATCTGAGTATAGGTTCGGTTATACAGTAACTGGGAACAATCTAGTTGTCTAAAAGTTATGTGGTTTGTTTTTCTGGAAACTAGACACAATTTTCTACAAATTAGGCACTGAGTTTACTCAATTTGGATAAGTATAATGGGAGAATTCTTGGTTGCAAATTGGGTCAAAAATCTGGGACGGTTTGGGATATAGGTTCTTTTTGTCTAATTGTGAATGCCCTTATCCTCCAAATTTCGTGGGGTTTGTTTTGTTGGAAAGTATACTTAATTTCCTACGGAATAGGCACTGATTTCGCTAAATTTCGTTGAGAATTGAGGGAGAAAATTTGATTTCAAAATGACTAATAATTCTGTCCGAATTTTGTGGGGTTTGTTGCTCCGAATTTTGTGGGGTTTGTTGCTCCAATTAAGTTGTCAATTATTAATTGTTAATTTGCTAAATTAGTTGGTTGATAATTGTTGGTTGTTGGGCGTCCGCGTGGCTGCCCGGTAGGTGATGTCCTAGGTGTTGTCAATTAAAATGATGTTGAGTATGTGATTAAGCCAAATTGTTGTGATGTTGCAAATTGTGGTGATGTGGCCAAAGCGCTATAAATTTTCAGTTGTAATTGTTGACGACGATGTTTATATGACAACGACGAGTTGCCTCTATTTATGGGCAGGTGATGCGATGTAGGCCTATGGCCATTGTTGTTGTTTGTTTGTGCATTTGCATAGTGTCGCATGCATAGCATATTTACGACGAGGAGCTATGCTCAAACACGACGAGTTATGATTACGACGACGACGAGATGCCTCTATTTATGGGATTGATTTTGGTACCACATGCATTCAGGGGCGGTGTGCCGTGCATTTGAGTCTCATCCGCATTGTGAGCATAACTGTGTGTTTATAATGATGTTGATTGCAGTATGTTGCTGAATGGATACCATGACGTGCCTTGTATATTGATTTTCATGTATCCTATTATATAGTGTGATATCTCACCCCTTCTGTTTAAATGTTACCCCTATGTTGGTAACGTGCAGGTAATCGTGAATGAAGGCAGTTCACCTTCATGTAATCGAGTCGGGTCGTGTCACTCTGATATGTAACACTTGGGGATGGGAAAACACTTATTTATGGCTATGAATTCCGATGTTGTTATTTTATTGAACTAGAGTTATGGTTGTTCGATTATTCCGCTGTGAACCATTTTTGAAGTTACTGTTGTCGAAGTTGAAAACCCCTTTATTTTCCGCTGCTTATTGAATGAAAGAGAATTATATTTGCAGTATGTTTTCGTGGTGATTTTCAAGATGTAAATGTGGCGCTCGTTTAATTACTTAAAAACTCTGATATTTTTTCCAATAATATGATGGGTAGAAACGGGTGTTACATTAGTGGTATCAGAGCAATGGTTAGTCCGGCCAAGTTGTCGAGTCGTTGTGTCGTGTGACGGTCAAGTGTTGTCTTTTAGTTCTAACCATTGTTTGTGTTGTAGTGATGCTCCTGCAAGAAAAGGTATGTTTTCTGTGTGTGACCTCGGTGTCTCTTGTTTTTTGTTTTTCAAATTTCGAGGACGAAATTCTTTTAAGTGGGGGAGAGTTGTAACAGCCCAAAATAATTGATTAATTTATTTAATTAATTATTTAGGATTTCTGTGGTAGAAATAATAGAAATAATTATTTATTAGTATATGTGGACCTAATTATTAGTGTTAGTATTAGTAAATTAGAAGTGTTAAGTGGAGGCCCATGATTAGGTCACATATGATAAGAAAAAGCCCATGACGCTAAGTGAGTTTATAAAAGGGCTAGGTTAGGGTTTTGTTGTCATGAGAAGGAAAAAGAAAAATAAGGATTAGAGAAGTGAGAAGAGGAGAGGGAAGGCGTGATCCACAAGCTAGAAGAGAGAGTGAGGCGTGATCTACAACCAACAACCAAGGAGAGAGAGAAGGAAAGCTAGGGTTTCACACATCTCCTAATCTAATGTTTCGTTTTCTCCAAACTAAGGTAAGGGTGGGGTTCTATCTATCTAATGGGTTATATGAATGTCTCTATGTGGGGTGGTTAATGGAACCCTAGGTGATTAAGATTAGAGAACCTTAGTTTTAAGTATTGATTATGTTTGATGATGAATATATGTGCTTAAAAGTGTTTAAACATGAATTGACGATGTCCAAGCATGATTGATGATGATTGTATGTGATTGGTGATGATTAAATGTGTTTTGACGGTGATTAAATTTGATTAATGGTGTTTAGACATGATTGGTGATGATTAACATGTTTGATGATGATTTGGATGTGACTGTTGGTGTTTGGTGTTGTGTGTTGATGATTTTAAACAAAATTTCTGGTTGTAGGGCGCATAGGGCGCATTCTGCGTGTATTCTGGAAAGAATCTAGCAGTCCGAAAATTATGTGGTTTACCTTTTTAGAAACTAGACTTAATTATTTTTAATTTGGCGTTAGTTTGGTTGCATTTGGAGTTGTATAGCTCGAGTTAAAGGTGTTGCAAGTTAGGTTAAAATTCTGGAAACGATCTGAGTATAGGTTCGGTTATACAGTAACTGGGAACAATCTAGTTGTCTAAAAGTTATGTGGTTTGTTTTTCTGGAAACTAGACACAATTTTCTACAAATTAGGCACTGAGTTTACTCAATTTGGATAAGTATAATGGGAGAATTCTTGGTTGCAAATTGGGTCAAAAATCTGGGACGGTTTGGGATATAGGTTCAGTTTTTGTCTAATTGTGAATGCCCTGATCCTCCAAATTTCGTGGGGTTTGTTTTGTTCGAAAGTATACTTAATTTCCTACTGAATATGCACTGGTTTCGCTAAATTCCGTTGAGAATTGAGGGAGAAGATTTGATTTCAAAATGACTAATAATTCTGTCCGAATTTTGTGGGGTTTGTTGCTCCGAATTTTGTGGGGTTTGTTGCTCCAATTAGGTTGTCAACTATTAACTGTTAATTTGCTAAATTAGTTGGTTGATAATTGTTGGTTGTTGGGCGTCCGTGTGGCTGCCCGGTAGGTGCTGTCCTAGGTGTTGTCAATTAAAATTATGTTGAGTATGTGATTAAGCCAAATTGTTGTGATGTTGCAAATTGTGGTGATGTGGCCAAAGCGCTATAAATTGTTCAGTTGTAATTGTTGACGACGATGTTTATATGACGACGACGAGTTGCCTCTATTTATGGGCAGGTGATGCGATGTAGGCCTATGGCCATTGTTGTTTTGATGTTGTTGCGTGCTATGCAGTTGTTGTTGTTTGTTTGTGCATTTGCATAGTGTCGCATGCATAGCATATTTACGACGAGGAGCTATGCTCAAACACGACGAGTTATGATTACGACAACGACGAGATGCCTCTATTTATGGGCTTGATTTTGGTACCACATGCATTCAGGGGCGGTGTACCGTGCAGTTGAGTCTCATCCGCATTGTGAGCATAACTGTGTGTTTATAATGATGTTGATTGCTGTATGTTGCTGAATGGATACCATGACGTTCCTTGTATATTGATTTTCATGTATCCTATTATATAGTGTGATATCTCACCCCTTCTGTTTTAATGTTACCCCTATGTTGGTAACGTGCAGGTAACCGTGAATGAAGGCAGTTCACCTTCATGTAATCGAGTCGGGTCGTGTCGCTCTGATATGTAACACTTGGGGATGGGCGAACGCTTATTTATGGCTATGAATTCCGATGTTGTTATTTTATTGCACTAGAGTTATGGTTGTTCGATTATTCCGCTGTGAACCATTTTTGAAGTTACTGTTGTCGAAGTTGAAAACCCCTTTATTTTCCGCTGCTTATTGAATGAAAGATAATTATTTTTGCAGTATGTTTTCGTGGTGATTTTCAAGATGTAAATGTGGCGCTCGTTTAATTGTTTAAAAACTCTGATATTTTTACCAATAATATGATGGGTAGAAACGGGTGTTACAGAAACCATTGCATGTTGCAGTTTGAAATCACTAAGTTCAGCCCTTAGACCTTCATACAATACTCACAACTCTCTAGTTTGTTGACAATCATGCTCACCATGAGTTTGCTTTTTTGGTCCAAGGTAGTGGGTTGGATTAACGCCAAATCCACAACCCCTTGTACGGCCTGAATATTCTCCCCTTTCCAAGGCACGAGAAAGAATTTCCTTTTCAGAGCAATCTGTGATTTCTCCCTGTGACACAGACTGTGATATGGTTTCCTAATTCACAAAAAAAAGTATAATAAAATTATTATACATTACAAAGATCATAAAAATTTTAAAATTTTTTGAAATACTTACAATTCTATGGGTCATCTCCTTAGTTTTGGGATCCACAATCTCCCCATCCTTGTTTTGTCGGGCCTCTACCCACAAAACATGCCGCTCAATACTTTCTTTATGACGATCTTTCCCACTCTCCTCCAACTATATTTAAATTTACCAAATGTTAAGACATTATAAATCAAAAGATTCATTAAACAAAAAGAAATCAAGCTTATTGTGTCTTACCAATCTTTCTTCAATAATTTGATATCCACTAGCACCGCCTCTATACGGGTACTCACAACATGAAGCTCTTCCTTGATTCTGTTGGCTTGTTTTCTATTTAGAGAGATAAGTATACATTAATGCATAATATATAATTGTCAAATATATTTTAAGCTATAACTTAATAGATTATAGTACTAACCAAGAATTCTGGATCTTCAGTGCGTTTTCTAACAAATATACCCCAATCCTCCTTTGTAATAAATCCACTATATAGTGGTGGAGGCTCCCATCTGATGTTTCCACTATGATCTCTGAGATATTTATTTGTTAGACTAGTCCTAAAATTCCGATGTAACTTTCCCGCTTCCTTCATTAACCAGATTTTTCGAGTCTCGTCCACGTCAAAAAATTTCTGCTTACAGATATTCAATGAAAATGATATAAATATATATGGTTACAAAATTATTAAATAAGATAACTATAGAGATATAAAATTATATACCTGTATTGTTAACCAGAACTCCTCTTTTTGTTTCCACAAAAAGGCATTTTTTTTGTCATTCCAATTAGTGATTGTAATTGGTATCATTTGTTTTACCTTACTACCAACGAAGGTAATCAACTGTGTGTCATTTCTTCCAATTGGCTGACCCTTAACATTCCACTCGACCTGTATTATGTCATTAGTTAATTAATTATCAAACAATTAAAACTAAGTATTGAATTAAGTTAATTAGTAACTTACTGATAAGGGTCCTTTTCCTTTATTTATCCGACCGATGATATCTTTTTTGACAGTCATTCCACGAGGACCATGCTTCCTGATATAATCTCCAACATCACTCTCATGACCGCTGTCATCATGCCCACTACCATGATCATTATAATCTTCCATCTGACCTGCAATAAAATAAATAACCACTCAAGAAAAATAAATAACCAGTCAAGAAGATGAAAACTATGTAAATAACTAGTCAAGAAGACGAATAATCATTGTTGTTGTTATATTTATTCAAAAGACCAACAAAAAATTAAATAACCAATCAAGAAGATGAAAACTATGTAAAAATGCATTTGATGTAAGAAAACTATGTAAATAAATAAATAATCATTGTTATTGTTACCTTTTCCTTTTCTTGGAGATAATTTTATTTGCAATTCGCTTCTAGGTACTTTGTTTTTGACGAATCGTAATTCCATCACTATGATCCTTTCTAACATACACAACATCCTCTCTTTCCCCTACTATTGGTAGTGATGTCCCGAAGAAAGGGTCGTCCTCAATACCATCATCATCGGTTGATTGATCATAAATGTCAGTCACCAATTTTTTATTTGTCAATAAAACAATGGACCAATTGATATCAATGGGATCAGTGACATAAAACACTTGTTGAGCTTGGGATGCCAAAATAAAAGGCTCGTCTTTATATCCTAACTTGTTGAAATTCACTCGCATGAACCCCGACTCATCAATCTGTAAACCATTATTATTGTCAACCCACTTACATTGGAACACAGGCTTCTGAAACATGTTGTAATCCAACTCCCATATGTGTTCAATGACCCCGAAGTATGACATATTCGCGTATATGGGATTTCTGTCTTTGGCACTTGATGTATGCATAGCTTGAGCTACAAGAGTCACCCCACTATTTTGCATTTTACTCTAATCATCATGGTTTTTTGTATAGAACGTGTACCCGTTCATTAGATAGCTGCTGTAAGAGAAAACAGATATATTTGGACCTTTTGCTAACCATCTCAATTTTCTGAAATCGAGGTAGGATTCATAGCAAACTCGAAATCAATGTGCTCTTTTAGCCACACTATGAAACTCCGATTGTGTTCTTTTGTTAACCAAACTTGACCCTTATATGGGTGATCAATCTTAAGTATGTCCATGTGCTTGGCAACATATGAATCAACCTCACTATCATTGTGCAAAACTTATAAGTGTGCTTGATCTAGTTCTTTCCTTGATACCGTAACTATTTTAGTTCCTGACATCCCTTTACTAATGCTTCCTAAGTGACGAGACCTTGGCAGTCCCACGGAATACTCAAGACTAGATAGATAGCCGGTGCAGAACTCAATAGCTTCTTCAACTATGTGGCGCTCAACAATACACCCCTCGGGTCGTGATCGGTTTTTAACATATCCTTTTAATATCTTCATGTAACGCTCAAACGGATACATCCATCTCATGTAACATGGGCCACACAATTGTGTCTCTCTAATTAGATGAACTATTAGATGAATCATTATGTCAAAAAACGAAGGTGGGAAATACATCTCAAGCTCACACAAAGTGACGGTAATTTCTCTTTGCAATGATGGCAACTTTCCAGGGTCAATCACCCTACTACAAATCGCCTTAAAAAAGAAACAAAGTTTGGTTAGGGTCTGGCGCACTTTCTTAGGAAAAATGGATCGTATACCAATGGGTAGCAAATTCTCCATTAGAACATGACAATCATGGGACTTTAAAGACTTTAACTTGAGGTCTTTCATCGATACAAGGTTCGTAACATTTGAAGAGTACCCCTCTGGAACTTTAACTCCATGAAGAAACTTACAAAACACGATCTTCTCCTTTTTAGATAGAGTATGAGCTGCCGGAGGTAGATATGTACGTGTACCCTTCTTTATCGGACCCAATTCTGGTCTCAACCCCAAACTAAGCAAGTCCAACCTCGAGTTGATGGTATCTTTAGTCTTTCTGGTATATTGAGTAAAGTACCAATGACACTTTCAAAAACATTTTTTTCAACATGCATCACATCAATGAAGTGCCTTACATATAATGACTTCCAGTATGGCAACTCAAAGAAAATCAACTTTTTCTTCCACCCCCGTTTGGCAAGCTCTCCAGCAAAAGGCTTCCCAAATTTAATGTTCAAATCTTTCACTTTTTCAAATAGTTTTTCGCCCGTCAAAGGCATGGAAGCTTTACGGGTCTCGGTATTCCCATTGAATGCCTTTTTCAACAGTCGATACTGATGAGTAGATGGAAAAAATCTACGATGACCAGGGTAGATATTATTCTTACCATGTTTCAACCACATCCAATCAGTGTTATCTTCACATATAGGGCATGCACACTGACCTTTGTTACTGTACCCAGATAGATTTCCGTAAGCTGGAAAGTCATTAATTGTGCCAAAAATCATAGCCCTCAGGGTGAAACTTTCTTCTCTGAACCCATCATACACCTCTACTCCAGTCTCCCACATTAACTTCAAGTCTTCAATTAAAGGAGTCAAGTATACATCAATATCATTTCCTGGTTGGTTGGGCCCAGAAATTAACAATGACAACATCATATATTTGCGTTTCATGCAAGGCCATGGAGGTAAGTTATAGATCGCCAAAATCACGGGCCAAGTACTATGGGAGCTACTCTGAATACCGTGCGGGTTAAATCCATCAGCAGAAAATGCAAGTCGTAGGTTTCTTGAATCCAACCCGAAATCAGGAAAATCAATATCAATTTTTTTCCACTGCGGAGAATCCGCCGGGTGTCGTAGCATGCCATCTTTAATCCTTTCATCCTCATGCCATGTCAAGTGTTTTGCATCTTCTGAACTACGGTACATGCGCCTAAATCGAGGAATTATGGGAAAATACCACAACACCTTTTCTGGAGCAGATTCTTTCTTTTTATACCGCGATGCGTTACATTTAGGACACAACTTTAACAATGCATGTTCATTCCGAAATAAAATGCAATCATTGGGACAAGCGTGTATCTTCTCATAGTTCAAGCCAATGGACCCTAACATTTGTTTTGCATCATATGTCCGAGAAGGGAGCACATTATCGTTCGACAACATTTCTTTCAATAGTGCGAATAATTCCGTCAAGCTCTTATCCGTCCATCTGTGGCAAGTTTTCAAGTTATACAACTTTATCACAACCAATAATTTTGTGAATTCAGTACAACCCGAATACAACGGTGTCTCCGCATCCGTTATCAACTTCTGAAACATTTGAGGACAGTCATTAAGATCGTCTTCAACAGCCTTTTCCATCTCTTCAAATTCGTCCCCATCCAATGTAGGTCTTTCAGTGTCAACCGGCGCACATCTCTCGGTATTATTACCCATATTTGAAGATTCACCTCTTTCCTCACCATGCATTAACCGATTCCGTAACCCTTTAAATGTCCTGCCAACTGCTCTGCATTAACCGATTTTACACAACAACTTAAACAAGAACATTTGATATCACTAGAAGTCCCTAAACGTTTAACAGCACAGTTCACAAAATAATCCACTCCAGCGACATATTCCTTGGACAGACGATTGGCAGACATCCACTTTCTATCCATAATTTCCCAATATTTTTAATAAAATCCTGATAAGAGAATTTAAACTTATTACAGGTGAAAAACACACAACGGACAATTTTTTTGAAGCTAAGACATTCAACTATTTTCAGCTAAAAAAATCAAAGACTTTAATGTCTTCCATAATGTCATTCTTCATATAATAAATATAAGAAAACAACAAAAGTACCTGAACACGTGGAAGCAACAATGAACTCGAATGAACTAGAACGAACACTCGAACCAGGACGAACTCGAACAATGAACGCGAAGCTCCGGCAAACCAAACTCGCAAAACCTAACAAACAATTCGCATTAAACAACAAATCATCAACATCAATCCTAAATTTTTCAAATTTATAAATACAACACAAGAATCCATTAACCTAGAGCAACATTAAATTAACAAGCATTTATTTGGACATTTCAACAAATACTACACCTACATTTCCCCTTAAGTTTAGAAACACTACCTACTTTCAAAGAACCAATCAACAAGCTTCAAAATTGAATCATCTAACCTAAGGTTCCAATGCCATTAAAAGAACTAGAACAAAATGCAATGCCATTAAATTCGCATTAAACAACAAATCATCAACATCAATCCTAAATTTTTCAAATTTATAAATACAACACAAGAATCCCTTAACCTAGAGCAACATTAAATTAACAAGCATTTCATTTGGACATTTCAACAAATACTACACCTACATTTCCCCTTAAGTTTAGAAACACTACACCTACACCTACTTTCAAAGAACCAATCAACAACCATCAACATTGAATCATATAACCTAAGGTTCCAATGCCATTAAAATAACTAGAACAAAATGCAATGCCATCATTAAATTCGCATTAACAAATCATCAACATCAATCCTAAATTTTTCAAATTTATAAATACAACACATGAATCCATTAACCTAGAGCAACATTAAATTAACAAGCATTTCATTTGGACATTTCAACAAATACTACATGTACACCTACATTTCATTTGGACATTTCAACCAATACTACACATACACATACTTTCAAAGAACCAGTCAACAAGCATCAACATTGAATCATCTAACCTAAGGTTCCAGTATGCCATTAAAATAACTAGAACAAAATGCAATGAAATATATATATATATATATATATATATATATATATATATTACCTTTGGTGAAAGTGGAACGAAAATGCAAGCTTCACGAACCCAACGAAAATGGAAAAGCTCCACGTACGTACGGACCCAACAAAAAAAATGGTGAGAGTGAGAGGTAGTGGGCAACAAAAATGAGAGAGGGAAGAAAATGTGGGGGAACGAAAATGAGAGTGAGAGGGAACAAAAATGTAAATGGAGTGTGAGAGTGAAAAATGTAAATGGAGTGTGAGAGTGAGAGGGATAGGGACGTGAGTGAGAGAGTGAGAGTGAGAGTGAGACAGTGAGTATGAGAGCTGCATGGAATGTGTGAGACAGTGAGAGTGAGAGGGAAGACGGGAAAAAAAGAAAATAAACTTAAAGGAATAGGCAGCGCTCCAACCCAAAAGCGCTGCTTATTCGTATAGCGAGTTAAAGGAATGGGCAGCGCTCACCCCAAAGCGCTGCGCATCAGTCAGCGCCTTTCATCAATTGGCAGCGCTCCAACCCAAAAGCGCTGCTTATTCGTATAGCGAGTTTTAGCAATAGGCAGCGCTCACCCCAAAGCGCTGTGCATCAGTCATCGCCTTTCATCAATGGGCAGCACTCACCCCATAAAGTGCTGCCAATTGTTTTAGCCCGTACATGAATGAGTAGCGTTCCCAACCAAAGCGCTGCCCATTGTTAAATTTTTTGCAGATTGAGTAGCGCTTTTATGGCAAGCGCTGCTTATATGTGCGACTAATTTCAACAATTTTGGCGTAGTGATTGCATTATTCTCAACATCTTTAACACATAACTTAATTTTCCTCATGTGGAGTATGCCATCTAAGCTTAACTATCTCACTTAAATACAATAGTCAATACCTTAAGTTATTTCAACAAGGTACTTCATATAGGATCAATTGTGATTCTTCACGTACTAAAGTCAACACTCATCCTTATCAAGAGGTATTCCCATCTTCCTATCTGTATTGATATACTTAATGTCACATTCTCAGTCTCTTTATACATAGTGTCTAGTCAAACTTACTATTTCTATTCATTTGTCGAGTCACTACAATCACATATTTCAAACTCCTAACTTTGACAATTATCCTGTAATAAAAACATACTTACCTATTGGTTCGTACAATCTCTAATCATCTCATGAGGAATTACAAGAATTCACGCTACCTAGCATCTAAGGCATTTCCAACACTAAAGTGGCTATTCATGCATACACGCATTCATAAATTTCATCGTAACTTGCCAGGGTCCTAAAATGTCAGACAATTAAATTTCATCGTAGTGAGTCATCAAAGGGATCTACCCCACAACCTATCATCGAGTAATCAAAACTAAAACAATTGTATCTACTAACTTGAATTGTGCAGCTGAACAAATACTAATTCAGTAGATTCAACTTATTTTAGAGACATCAATATCATTTGTATATTAAAATCAACTATAGTTCCTCTACTTTTGATCACCTATTAAGCGGACCAAGCTAATGACCCATTTTCTAGTAGCCAAAACTACATTGATTGAATAGATTGCTCCTGATTCACATGTCCAACTATTGTCAGCTCTTCACTACAAATAATCCGCTAACCATAAATTCGTCATTCTACCCCTCGATTCCCAAGATTCGAGTGGTCTCCTAATTAGGGGTGCACAAAATGTCCATGGTTAAAAAACCAATCCATAACCACTAAATATCCGGTTTATATAATTGGTCCCATAACCAAATTAGTGTAACTGGTTATTATTTTGTAAAACCGGTTATTTAACCGGTTATATCCATAACCAGATTTTATAACCGGTGTTTGGATTATTAACCGGATTTTGAATTTTTAACCGGATTTTGAATTTTTAACCGGTTTTTATATTTTTAATATCTATAATATAATAGTTATATAATATATATAAATATAAATATAAATATATATTTATATATGGAGGTGGTTCTAGTGGTGGCCGGTGGCGGAGTTCTGGTGGCGGTCAACGCCGGTCAACGCCGGTCAACGCCGGTCAACCCCGGTCAACGGTGGTCAACCCGGTCAACGGCGGTCAACGGTGGTCAACGGTGGTCAATGGAGGTCAACGGTGGTCAACGGCGGTCAACGGTGGTCAATGGCTTGGTTAAGTTTGATTGGATATGGATATTTTATCTAGTTATAAAATATGGACATCCATATCCAATCCCAAAAAATAATATGGATATGGACATAACCAAATCCAAATATATGGTCATTTTTAAAATGGTTTTGGACATAGATTTGGATAAATTTAGATAACCGGATGTTTTGTGCACCCCTACTCCTAATCTATCAGAAATATCATCTCTTAGTGGCTTGTTAACAGGGTTCTGAATATGAATATGCACGGGTTCAAAACAATAATCACAACTTGCCTCAAGTCCTCTAAGTCCTTGCTACCCTTTCATCATTCTATCTAAAATCTATCTCAGCCTCTCAACTATACTAGTTCCCTTGCTATTTTTGACTAAACCCCTACGGCATTATGCCGCTCTCCAGCATACACCCAAGCATATCATTACCCCAAATACAATTAGCACAAGCAAAAACAACAACCAATTCAAATGTCAAACTATCATTAGGTGCCCCCCAATGACACCCATCGAATACACAAATCATGTCGACATCACAAATTCTTCGTACCTTTTAGAAATCCAAGTCATAACACTGGTCTCCCCAATCTGCAAACTAAAAAAATGTTGATTCTAGTACCTTGTTTGATACATAGTCCAATCCAAATATTCCTCTTAATTAGGGACTGACATACAACATTGCATGCATGGTTCCACTAGGAGACACTAAAGACCATCAACATATGGTTGACATACATCAAGCACATAACAAAACTACACCTAACAACTCCCGACATTTGATCAACTATACCCAACCTCATAGTTCGCGTAGGCCAAAAATCTCTGATACCATAATGTAACAACCCAATTTTCGAAAGCGCTAATAAGTGAACTCAATTCTTAATATGAAATTATTTTAATAAAATACACTTTCTGTCTATCTGAAAACATGTGAACAGTGTGGTGTCGTTGATTAACCGTTAGATAAATATGTGGTGAATGAAAATTGAGAACAAAAATAAGCACAATATTGAGTACATCGAGTACCTCATTCCTCTACATCATGACTCAGCTTAATTTTCTTGAGGCAAAGCAATCAAGCTAGAACAGCAGTGCAAAAAATTGGCTAGTTTTTCTTCGATCACTATAATCAAACTTTTAACTCAACAACTACTATATTAAGCAAACATTCAAATAAATGATGTTTTTTTACTCAACAAATTAATGATGTTGAACACACTCACTTAGATTTCCAACATTGATCAAGTCATATGATATTAATCTAAATCCTTATCAAATCCACAACAATATTATAATATATCTTGTTAAACACACTCATTGAAAACAATATTATTGTTGCATACACTAATTACAAACTTAACCAATACCATGTGACATACTTTTTTTGCAATTACTGAACCGATGTCTAAACATATACCATGACTAGTAAACTTCCCAAACTTTTAATACTTATTGGATACATATTGATCATTGGTTAAGGTAATCCCAAGTTAAGGGCCTAAAAACATGAGCGGCCGCAGATTCTATGATCTCCAACTCCTCCTTCACAAGGTGCATATACACAACCCAATCACCATTTCTTAAAGGGCTTGGCATCGGCATCACATAACCTGCTTCACCACCCCAAGGAAAATGGTAGGATGCAAACACAACCTTCCCCCACCCAAAATCCACCTTGTCTTCCGGAAACCTTTGTCCGGAAGACACGACAAAAGCTGGTCCCTCGTTGGCGCCACCACAATAAATTCTTGCCAACCCGGGGACCGGACGGTGTGCTTCCACCCAATCAATGAGTCCCAAGAAGTGCTCCTCTGTCGTTGCTTCCGCCATAAACTCATGAACCTCATTCGCCACCCAACCCAACGGCTTATTAACCAACTCCTCCACGAGTTTCGCACCAAATGGTATGGAAAGAACATTCCCAAAATAGCTTGCCATCCTTGATTCTCTCTTATTATTATCACCACTATTACCAAGTCTTTTTCTTCCATCAACAACTACACCAACTTTGGAAATGACCCTTTTGCCACTTACACCTTTTGAGGCTGCTCTAGCAACTAGCTTCCACAAGAAGGCAGAAAAAGACTCAAGCTTTGTGGGCTTGATGTTTCCATTGCTAGTGGTAACAGCGAGTGATTGCATGCCGTGGAGCTGCTCTATAGGAACATAGTATATGCGACTGAGCAATGGGTTAGCGGCGATGGCGGGAGGAGGAGGGAGTTTGGAGATGGGGATGTACATGTGGTTGAGGGAAGGGTCAATAGAACCTGGACGACGTGGGCTGAGGAGGGAACGACAAAAACATGGTTTGTGAATGGGCTGTATGGGCTTTGTGGGGTGGGCCATCTCGGCCCATGATACTAGAAACATGTTTGTTGAATAGGCATCTGCTATGCGATGATCAAATGTGCATGCCACTACTATACCACCACACTTTAATGAAGTAGCCTGCATAAGGGTAGATTAGTTCAATAACACACTAATTAATTTCAATTCACCAATTGCCATTTTTTGAGTACAAATGTACAATCGATTCGCCTATCTATGACTAGTGAATGATGTTACTTCTTTTTTATTCTTTAGGTTAAAAAATAATTCTATAGTAAAAACAATTAACAATATATCTTACATATTTGATAAGTTATTTTTAAACTATTTTTAAGACATTCAAAAAGAACTTAATAAACTTGTTTTTTAATTTATTTATTTTTTATAAAGCTCAGCCAAACAAACATGTATAATGAGAAAAGAAACAGTTGTTATTTATCGATTACTTTTCTGAAAAATATATCTTCAAGAACAATATATATATATATATATATATATATATATATATATATATATATATATATATAGGAGTTGAAAGATAACCAACATCGTTGGCTTAATGGCTTGAGCTTATCTTGGGATACGGGGATCAATTTGGTGCTCCCAGATTCGATATCCACAATAAGAACTCGGTGTTGGCATGTGAGATTTTCTTCTAAGCAGAGTGAAAAGATGTACTTTTTTACCACACATTGTTGTGTATAATACTCAGTTTCAATCATCCCTTGCAAATAAATCAAATTTAAAATTTCACAAGAAGCTTCTATTAATTCTGCAAATCAAAGTGCATGACCCTTCCTTTTTTCTTAGATTCAAAACTGAGTTATTAAATTTATATTTACAGTTATTGAATAAGGATAATAAAGAATGAAAATTGAAACCCAAAAAGTTGGTGTCCATATATATCTGGGTACAGATGAACTAATTTTATGGCAAACCAAACCTTTTGGTAAGTTAAGCCGAACTATACAGGTAGCTATCAATGTGAAATAAATTGTAATTGCTGTTTTGTTGTTTAGCATTTTAGCATATTAACGTTTGTGGTTTTTTTGGGGATAGGTTTATGGTTGTGACTTTGCTCACTACAAGAATAGGCTGATTTACCTACCAGATATTTCCGAGGGATTTTTTTCGGTCGCTAATACCTGCGTTTCCGACGGAAAACTCCATCGCTACGTGTTTTAGGGTTTTCCCGCTTAACTTTCCGACGGATTTGAAATCCCTCGCTACTTTCCGAGGGAAATTTCCCTCGGAAACGCATAAAATTCCGTCGGAAACTTTTCTCCCTTAAAAATAAAAAATTGATTCATCGAATCACTCTGAATTCTCACTCTCCACTCACCGTAACTCAGCAGCCACACTCACCGTAACCCTAAACCTTCTCCACTCTCAGCCACCACTCTCCCCTTCACGTCGCCGGCGACCACAACTCTCACCGGCCACCACCGTTCCTTCTTCTGATCACTTCCACTCCCTTCGTGCGAGCGCTGAACCACTCTCCCTCTCTCTCTCCGTCTCCCTTCGTGCGAGGTTCTCCCATCTCCGGTTTCGAATCTCACTGTGAACGATCTCTCTCCCATCTCGCGCTCCATTCTGAGTTTTACGGTAAGCATTTCAATCTCTCTCTCTCTCTCTCTCCATGGTGCCTCTACTGCTCACCCTTTCTGTTTGCCCTGGTTTTTTAAGTTGTTTATCTTGTTAACAATATAGTTAATTTGTTAGTTAATTTGTTATGTGTATGTAGTTAATTTGTTAATTTTAAAGTGATATGCAGTCTTGCTGTTGGTGGGAGTATAGGATATTATAGGATATGCAGTCTTGCTGTTGGTAGAAACTAGTATAGGATATTATAGTATGATAAAAACACCATGTATAAATTAAAGTCAGTATATTCAAGAGAAACATGGCACTGATTAAAGTGAAAACTGATCATTGGATCTTGATGAAGTGACTGTAGCATGTAAGTGATTGAAAAAAGCAGCTTTTAGTAAGTTAATCTTTGAAAAATGGTGAAAGAAAAGGTTCTGAAAACTATGCAAAACAAGAAATGGTTCATTCAACATAATCAAAACAAAATCTCATATATCTAACTCACCATCATGTATTTTTTTCCCTAAAGAAAAAGAAAAATTCAAAAGCCAAAAATGATGTGAAACTTAACACTAAGCAAACAACTAAAAGGTTAAAACACTACCATATGATTGATAATATATTTTGAATTAGAAAAAAATTAAGTATACAAAATATAAATTATACAAACCTCAGCTTGAAGTTTTTGGTTTTGAGTTTGAAGAGAATCATTATCAAACTTAATAGCATCATATTGAGTTTGAAGAGAAACATTTCCGAGGGAAATTTCCGTCGGAAATCGTTTGCGAGGACCATTTATCCCACGGAATTTGGTCCGTCGGAAATTCCGTCGGAAACGTGAATTAGCGACCGATTTTCCTGCTTTTCCGAGGGAATTTTCCCTCGGAAATCACCGAAATTCTTGTAGTGGCTCTCAGATAAATATTAGTTTAATTAGTTCAATTTCTGTTAGCTGCTGGGATCGACGGGACAAGTCATGTTAAGCTACTTCATAATTTAAATAATATGCATACGGACCAAGAAATAAGTCAACCTCGGCTCGACTCTATAAAAATCGGCTTAGCTCGTAGCTCGATTCGAGTTCTACATGAGCTTTTTTTTCAACTCGACTCGACTCAAGCTAACAAGAAGCTCGGTTCAGCTCGCTCGCTTGCTCACAAAAATAAAAAGTAGAAAAGAATCTCTTTTTTGGTAAAAAAAGGAAAATTTTTAGAATTTTGACATTATAAAATAACAATTTGCTATTAATTTTGAATGAAATAATTACCTAATTGAAAATTTTGTGCATCTAATATTGTCTCCTAAAAAGGGTCCACCGGTACACCTTTACCATTTTTGGTAAATTTTGATAAAATAATTTTTTTTATTTTTCATTATTTATTATTATAAAATTCATTTTTTACTAAAAATAGTTACGGTCCACGGTTTCCAAGATACTACAGTTTTTTTTAATGAATTTTGAATTATAACCTAAATACTTAATATAATTAAAAAAATTGGCGTTTTTCTAGAGAAACATATTTCCGGTGTCACATCTCTAATATTTGGATATTCAACTGGATATCCAACAAGAAACACAAATATAATATTCAAAAAAACGCAATATTTATTTTCTTGTTTAGGTGCATAGAGTGCATTGTTTTATCTTTTTCTAGTATTCCGCTTAGATTTACTAAAGAACTATGTAAAAAATGTACTTTTAGATTCATTCAACTGGTGTATTAGAGGATGTAACAATTAATAAGTGCTTTTTTTTTTCCTATTACCTGGACAGCAAGTACACCGTGCTTCTTCTTGGGAACAAGCTTTCCTTCAAATGTATCATCAGGGTTATAAAAGTTAAGGAACTGAAGTTCAATCTCAGCCACAGCTTCAACAAAATCAACCCCACGATTATTGCAAAGAAGCTCAGGTTCACCATCAGAGTTAAACACAACTTCACCTGCAAAGGCATAGAAGGAAACCAAAGCCTTAGCCAATGCCTTTTTAAGACACCCCACTATTGATTCAAAGGTTAACAACGTTGTATTCTTGTAGCAAAAGAATACTCCAACATCCACTGGTGGTAGAAGCAAGTCAAGGTTAGAAAGTGGGAGCCAATGTTCCTGCATTGGTAGCACTGCTGCTACAACCTCTTCATTGGTCACACTCACTCCATTTGAAATGCCCATATTTAGTTAAATGTTTTTCAAGTTTATTGACTCAACTTGTTGTAGGTGAAGTAGGGGTCTCTGGATATAATATATAGCCCATAAGCACATACAATTATAGTTGGAGTGGTTTGTTTTGGTCAATGTTTGTTCATCTAGTGCTATTATTATTTTCGAAATATAGTACATTCACAAATGACGACAAATCATCCTAAACATATTCTTTAGTTCGTTTTTTATCTTCGGTTTTTAAGAAAAAGTTTGTTTTATTTTATTTGTCATTTTAATGCTTTAAAGTTGTGTTGATTATTTGTTTCAATTATATCCTCAGTTATTTATTCTAAGAGAAATGCTATTCTGACCAGAAAATGGCTCAATAAATGGACCAAAATACGGTTACAGATACGGAGGGCCCACGTATTTCAATAAAATTTGTTAAAAGATTAAAAAACAAAAAAAAACTCTCGCACTCTTCTTCCCCAATTCACGCTCTCTACCAATTTCAGAATTTACTTTCAGAACTACTCTCTCTCAGCGCTTCTTCTTCCCCAATTTCAACCACACCTAAACCCTTAATCGTTTCACCCAATCATCCTCTGCAACTACTCTCTTTCCCTCTTGCCCTTAATCGTTTCTCTGCAACTAGTCTTCGTCTTGCGTTCCCTCCTCAATCTGCACCCTTAATCGTTTCACCCAGTCATCACTACTAAGCAATTCTTGCTCCAGAGAAAGAAAGCGCACTCCAGAGAACCAATCATTGCGCTCCCTTTGCGCTGTGTAAACCACCGAGCCATCCACTTCTGTAGTGTCCTGTCACAACCACTGTGCCATCCACTTCTGTAGTGTTCTGTCGTCTACATTTTCGTTATAAGGTTCGCCCACTCTTCCTTTTCACCTCTACATCACTATATCTTTCTTTATTTGGTTCGGTTTTTAGAAAGGATTTTGTGTTGTTAGGGTTTTTTGTTTGTGTCCATAGAAGTTTTCGTAAACCAGGAAAAATTGATGTTGGGTATGAAAAGGAGTTTTTCATGGGTTATTAAAACCCTAATCGCAAATTGTTATTGCAACAATCAACTCTGTTATTGTTTCTTTTGTTCTGTTTTTGTTTATGGACCTTAACTAAACATATATATGGTGATACCGACGGTGCTATGCATTTTGGGTTGTGTGTGCATACAACTTTGATGCTTTGCTTTTTAATTCAAATAGTTATGCCTTTTTTGTGTTTGTTTCTTTGCCGAGAAAGGAAATCATAGTGTTTTGAAATTGTTTCATAGTGTTAAGAAATGGTTTCATTCCAATAGTTTCTTTGCTAATGGTAAGCAGCTTACAAGATTTGACCACAGCTTGTTCAAGTTATCAAGATAAAGTAATGGCAAGGATGATTGAGGCCTCGATCATTTCTACATATAGATATATTTTTCAGCAGAAAATGCTTCCTATGTTTTCTCCTTCCTATTTGGTTACTTGTGTTTTTTGAGTTGAGCTATAACTTCATGAAATCTTTGGTGTTGGGAGTTGGAGTTTTTGGTGTGTGTGTGTTGATTGTGGCTATACTAATTTTTTGTTGATTCAATTAACAACTTAACTATTGTTCATATTTTAATTTTGAATTTAGGGATTGATTTTGAATTTAGTGCTTGATTTGAAATGGGCACAATTAAGGCTTCTGCATCTCAATGCAATGTTGTAAAGAGACTAGCAATTTAGTGATTGATTCGAAATGGGCACAATTAATGCAATGTTTGTTGATTCAATTAAGGCACAGTTTAGTGATGGGAGTCATAATACAATAGCTAGCTAGAGTGAAAAGTGAGTTGCAGAAAGGTGTATATTTTTATATGAAGTACATTAATGGAAGTATATATTTTTTGTAAGGAACACTGTTTTTGTAAGGAACATTGTTTTTATATATGAAGTACATTAATGGAAGTATATTTTTTTTCATAGTAAACGTATAGTAACGTTCCATTATGGGAAGGACAAAAGAAACCGAGGTATGTTTCTTTTCACATAGTTTCAAAGTTTTTACAATTGTCCATAAGTTAGTCATGTATCATAATTCGTTCTATAATTGAGTATAACTCCGTGTTGTTATTTTTGCGTCTTAATTGATGTATTTTTCAGATCTGAGCGAGACACAGAGTCAAAACTAAGGCACTACTGGAGATTAATAGAAACTTGAGTCCACTACAAAAGAAACGTCTTCTAACAACTCCCTTCCATTCGTTGGTTGATCTTGTTGAAGAAATCAACATTAGTGGTGTTTTACTTAGGGAAGTTTTGAGAAGGTGGGATACACATAGTGTAGGTATTAGAGTTGCGAATAGGCTAATTTCATTTTCAAAGTTAGATGTTTGCTTTGGGTTGGGGCTTCCATAGTTGGAGATCTCGTTTTTGATGATGATAGGGTTGACTGTAGAGTGAAACAGTTGTTTGATGGGGAAGTCATAAATGTGTCGTGTATTGTTCAAAAAATGGGAGACCTAACATCAGATGAACGTGTAGAGGAGTTTTGTAGGCTGTGCCTTCTCCTTGCTTTTGCCACTTTTTACTTCCCCCAAACTACCCCCACGATCAATATCCTACCATTTAGCGCATCAGATGATTTAGATAGCTTTCATAGGTATGATTGGGGTGGTAAGGTTTAAAACAACTTAGTAGGTAGCTTAAACCGTACTGCTCCCCTCTTGAATGAAGGCAAGAACATTGAATCAGTGAGTATTGCCGGGTGTGCAGCTCTACTTCAGGTACAATTGCGTTATCCTTTTTAGAGTTGTTATTAAATTAAACAAAAAATATAAATTTGATTGTTTAATCTATTTTGTGATGTAGATTTGGACCGTTGAACACTTATTGTTGCGGTCTAACCCACAAAATACACGTTTTCCACGGTTTTTAGGTTGCTTTGACGTGCCATCGGGAAAGTGTATAGTTGGTAGAATATTTGAAAGCAAAGAGGTTAGCTGCAACGCGTTTTGTTTGATTCATTTAGTGTTTACTTTCCTAAATTATTGGAATTGGTTAATGCTTTGGTTGAAAACAAATGAACATGATTTATGAATGTTTTTTTTATTTGTGAATTGATATTATATTTTTGTTATTAGTTTGTTGAGGTTGTGCCTTTAAGAGAAGGAGATTAATCAAATGAAGTCCTCAATGAAGCTATTGAGGAGATTCAAAGGGGATATTGTGAAGGGACATTTACCAAAGAAAAGGAGATTAACATTAGGCTTTCGACCGTTGAGGATAAAATCAAAGTCTTTAAAACAAAAGATTATAGAAGGGCATCATCAACCAATGAAATTGGTGTAAGTCATAATGTCCCAGAAGCGTCCTATGCATCTACGGTAGCAAATGCCACAACGGCGACAAGAGATCCAAAGAAATTGAATAGATTGTTGAATTCTTTGTACAAATTTTGCACCCGCCCAAGCAAATCGACAACGGCGAGCGAGTACGTGTTAATTCTTTTTAGAATTTATAACTGGAAGCTACTAGAAACCATTAGATGCGAATGAGTACAATTTTTGACAACGTGCTTGTTCTAATTAATGCAGAACATTGGTTAGGTTTGATGACCACATTCTTACAAGAATGTCTCTCGAAAGCCTTGCACCAAGGAAATGGGTGGACAACTTGGTACATTATTGAATTAGATTTGTGAATTTAATTTTGTGAATTTCATTTGTTTTTCCAATTTTGGTTATGAAGTTTAATTTTAGGGTCAAATTTTGTTTACAGCTATTTTGTTTTGTTTCGCCGATGTTGATGGAAGAAGAATTGGAAAGAACCGGTTTTCTGACCCGTTTCCTATATAATTCATTCTATGCTGTGAGGAAATCTTAAACTCGTTGTTTTGCAAGGATTTGAGTTTAAAAATTATTTGGTTAATACAGTTATCATGACGATATTGATTTTATAATGTAGGCGGCATCCAAAAAAGATGGACTTTACGACAGCATTTCAAACATGTTTCATTGAAAGAATTGAAGTCAACCCCCATGGATGTGTTAAGGTCTACCAATATGGTAAGTGTGTAGTTGGAGTTAACAGATTTTTGTTGTACATATATTTGTTATGAATATTACCTAATAACTTATTTATAAATGTCTTAGATTTTTGCACCTGCCTGTTACAATGAACACTGGGTGTGCTACGGTAGTTCAACACGAAAGGAAGATGTAAGTGTTGGACTCCTTGGCACATGAACGAAACGAGTCTTGGTTGTTGGTTGATAATGTCATGGTAGTGTCTTATTCTAACACTTTATTATTTTTATCTATATTGTTTTTCCCAATTTTTGTTTTTTAATTTTTATAGTCTAGTCTAGTTTGACCACCTCATTTTTGGTCTCTTTGATTTGAAGGCCTTCTACTTAATTTTGACAACCTTGCTAATTGTGATTTTTTAGCGCATTCGTTTTGAAGATTTGTTGAGTTACGTTGTTGGACGGGAATACATTAATAGTTGTTTGGAGACCGTTTATGAAAACATGCCCAAACAACAGAATGGCAAGTCATTTTACATGGCTTGTTGTATAAATGCTATGTTCATAATAGATTTTCATTCTCTTTATGTTCATGTCTTGAAATCCATATTCCCTTCCAATACAGTCATGATTGTGGGATGTATGTTTTGAAATACTTGGAATTTTGGAACGGTGAAGGAATGATGCCGTACTACTCACAGGTAAATGATTAATATTTTTATGTTTATGTATTTGAAATGTTATGGGAACAATGCATATATATATTAACATGCATGTCTTTTGTTTAGGATGATGTAGTTAAATTTCGTCAAGACTTTGTTTTGAAATGGGTACTTCATCCAAGAAATATATATAGGGCGGAGGTATTAGAAAAAGTAAACGTTCCACAAGATTTGATTTTAGGGACATGATAATATGAAAAGGTAATTGAGAAATGATGTCAACAAGGTATTTCAGAATTCTGGAGGCCGAAGGACTCACTGGAAGTGATGATTTTATTCTGGACTTTGATATGAGTAATGATGCAGAAGCCGAACCTGTTAAGGAGAATGATGCAGATTTCTGGGGATATACCTTATCAGCAATGCAAATGGAAGCTTGCCAATATAAGAGAATGATGGATGAAGAATCTGAGTTTCTCCAAGAGGCTTTGCAAAGCTATTGAATCACAATGATTTTCTTAGCTGGGAAGTTTATCAATGTGGCCATTTTAGTTAATTTGTTGATCAGATTAATTTGTCAAGTTAATCGTTGTGTCTCTTGGTAGTTGATGACGATGTTGTTTTACTTGTAACATGTAAGTTGATGAAATTGTATTTTTATGGAACAAAGTTTAATGAAATTCATTAGCTATATCCCAATGCAATATAATAGGCCTCTGCTGGGAATCAGATATAATTAGATTCTAAGCATTGAATTTGTGTCCCAAGTTAATGAAGTCATAGTTTTGCAAAAAAAATTGTATTTACATGGGTTGGTTAGTTGCTCACAAAACCTAGGCAATTGCTTTGCAAGGTTGGCTTGGGTTTTTAGAGTCTAAAATTACACGGTTGGTTAGTTGGTCACGAAACCTGGGTAATTGCTATGCGAGGTTGGCTTGGGTCTTGGAATTGTAAAATTACAAGAGAAGACCATAATAGGCCTCTGCTGGGAATCAAATATAATTAGATTCTAAGCATTGAATTTGTGTCCCAAGTTAATGAAGTCAGAGTTTTGCAAAAAAAAATTGTATTTACATGGGTTGGTTAGTTGCTCACAAAACCTGGGTAATTGCTTTGCGAGGTTGGCTTGGGTTTTTAGATTCTAAAATTACAGGGTTGCTTAGTTGGTCACGAAACCTGGGTAATTGCTTTGCGAGGTTGGCTAGGGTCATGGAATTCTAGAATTACAGGAGAAGACCATAATAGGCCTCTGCTGGGAATCAAATACAATTAGATTCTAAGCATTGAATTTGTGTCCCAAGTTAATGAAGTCATAGTTTTGCAAAAAAATTTGTATTTACATGGGTTGGTTAGTTGCTCACAAAACCTGGGTAATTGCTTTGCGAGGTTGGCTTGGGTTTTTAGATTCTAAAATTACAGGGTTGGTTAGTTGGTCACGAAACCTGGGTAATTGCTTTGCGAGGTTGGCTTGGGTCTTGGAATTCTAAAATTACAGGAGAAGACCATTATAGGCCTCTGTTGGGAATCAAATATAATTAGATTCTATGCATTGAATTTGTGTCCCAAGTTAATGAAGTCATAGTTTTTCAAAAAAAATTGTATTTACATGGGTTGGTTAGTTGCTCACAAAACCTGGGTAATTGCTTGGCGAGGTTGGCTTGGGTTTTTAGATTCTAAAATTACAGGGTTGGTTAGTTGGTCACGAAACCTTGGTAATTGCTTTGCGAGGTTGGCTTGGGTCTTGGAATTCTAAAATTACAGGAGAAGACCATAATAGGCCTCTGCTGGGAATCAAATATAATTAGATTCTAACCATTGAATTTGTGTCCCAAGTTAATGAAGTCATAGTTTTACAAAAAAAATTGTATTTACATCGGTTGGTTAGTTGCTCACAAAACCTGGGTAATTCCTTGGCGAGGTTGGCTTGGGTTTTTAGATTCTAAAATTACAGGGTTGGTTAGTTGTTCACGAAACCTGGGTAATTGCTTTGCGAGGTTGGCTTGGGTCTTGGAATTCTAAAATTACAGGGTTGGTTAGTTGCTCACGAAACCTGGGTAATTGCTTTGCGAGGTTGGGTTGGGTCTTGGAATTCTTAAATTACGGGAGAAGACCATAATAGGCCTCTGTTGGGAATCAGATATAATTAGATTCTAAGCATTGAATCATAGATAATCTACTTGTTGTGTTGGAATAAAAATAATAGTGTTATAAGTTGCACAGTACACAGCTAACAAAAGCACTATGCCAAGTTATACACATTGAAATCAAACTCCAACTTCCTAATTAAGAATCTGAATGACAAAAACTCCAAATGACATGTTCTGCACATTGAAAGCACTATGCTATGTCATTTCCTCTGATTTTTCTCCTTCTTTGACACACCATAAGTCTTATACGGTGTTTGGACTGCTGCACTACTTTTTATAATTCTTGGATTCTGAAGTCTACGAGTGTAAACATTTGACTCTTCATGGTGGTTATCATGTAGTACTATGGGACCAGATGGTTCGCCCATATTTCCTTGGGTGTTCACCGGGGAATATCCTTGTTTTGCTTTTTTTGCAAGGGAAGGAGTCAAGTTTATTGCGTTCTTTGCTTCTTTTAATTGTCGTTCAAATTGAGCTATTGTTTGTTGAAGATCCTCCTTTTCCTCATGAGGTAAGTTGTGTAGGTCACACAATTCCCTTTCAGCTTGCGATATTCTTTCATCAAGTGCTCTGTGTTCGACGTGCAGCTGTTCATTGTAGACAATCAAATTAATCATTTCAGCTGACCGCTGTCTCGATGAGACAAATCCATCTGGTGCCTCAGTTAAGGCTTGTCTCACTTCATAAAAAGCAACTTCAATTCTTCTTCTGTTGCAGTCAACTGGTGATAAACCAAGTAACAATGAACCATTATGAACAGTTTAGTGTGTCAAATATCATTTAGTGTTATGCCATGTAGATAAATTATGCACACCTCATGATCATGGTTACCTGGTTTATCTTAAATGCATCCAATAGGATTTCCTTAAAAAGCCAAACATCCTGCCACTTCAAACAACGAGGAAAAAATTTATCAACTTTGGGACTTATCTTGTGGTGTGGCGAAACATGTTCAAGTCCCCAGACCTATAGAGTAATGAAACTTGATCAGAATTGGAGAACAAAATTAAATTAATTGTTACAAACTTAATGACTACAAAAAAAATAACTAAACAGAATACCTGCAACACAACTACACACCCACTAACATACAATGTTCTAGGGCTATTTGATTCTTCCAAAGAACTCGTGACTTTATTCAAATTCTGAACCAAATAATCATAGACTGCAAGTCCCCAATTAAATGTCGCAAGGGAATCTAGATCATCCAACAACTTTAATGCACCCACAAGAAATGCCAGAGGATGTGTTGGGGAATAAAAACTCTTCCATTGCAAGAAGTATATACGGCCTACAAAAATCGTCAACATCTTGATCGGCAGAGAGGGTGGTCAGTTTTTCATAAATTTCAGCTAAGGTAGTTTTTCTTCCTTCAACCAATGTTATGGTATGTGAACTAAGGTCGTCCACGAATTCCACATCGTTACCCACTATGCCAAGTCCTATCGCATAACAAACATCTAGTGGAGTAAAATCAACATACCTAGACTGTATTCTAAAACCCCCCCTTTTTTTATCCCAACGTCGTGCTAATTCTTCTAACAATATACCAGATATATTTATTTTCTCAAGCAATAACATCAACCATTTAAATGGTGTTGCATTAATCCTTTGCTTTTGTACACTTGAAAGATTTTGATTAACTTTGTCGATCCATTCTGTTGTACAATGATGTCGCACACAAATCTAGAAAAATATGATCAACAAAACTGTCAGTGGTGTACACGCAACGACAACAATTACACAAAGTCAAACTAGTCGCCATAATACTCACTTTTTTAGATTTTGAGGAAGTAGCGCCTAAAGTCCGACTGGTCATCTTGTATTGAAACTGTATGTGTTACAAAATCATCAAACATATAAGAGATCAAATAATATCCAAATTATATAAGAAAAATAAAAAAAATCAAGGTTAAGATGGAATATCCAGAACTAGCAGACAACTACACACTAAATAAAGGTTAAGAAGAAATATCCAGAACTAGCAGACAACTACACACGTACACACCCATATCCAATATCCAGAACTATTTGTTGAGAGCATAGGAGGAACTAATACCAATCATGTATGGTAAATACGGTCAAGTTTTCTCACATATTTGATACATCTCCTAAATTTATACTCGTTTAGAAGCATTGTGATAAAGGAACTACATATTAACTAAAGTGTGTTGGAGACCTTTATTAACATTTTTGATGTTCTAACTGAAGTGAGTTTTTTGGGTTCAAAAAACAAAAAACGGCAATCAGCAGTTCACTGTTTAAGAAATTAGGGTTAATGAAATTAGGGGTTTTAAAAAATTAGAGCTCACCCGAAAGAGAAAATGGTCGAAGTGCGTTCGTCGTAGTGTGTTAGCGTTGATGGCTTCGCAAGAACCAAGCAATCTTTCGCCGATGGGAGAAGAGGTGGCGATGGGGCGATGAAGAGTTCGTGGCAGCAACAGTACAACAGTCTTCCTCACAGTGATGGAGGTAGGGAGCATTCACGTTTGGTTCCTCACTGCGACAGTACGACTTGAGAGACTCACGTTTGGTTCCATGGATTCGATGGGTTGAAGAACTTGAGAGATGGGTTGAAGAAGAAATAATACGATAACCTTCTGGACAATTTGATGAAGTTAGCGATGGGTGAAAGCGAATAGAAGTAAGCGAATAGAAGTGGCAACTTAATCCAACGGTTGTGGACATTTTCGTGCCTGTCGTGAGATTTTTTTTTTGGACAATTTGATGAGAAAAACATTTAACTATATCACCAACTCCACCTCAAAATTACCCATCTTTGTTTTAAATTTAACCAACGACTTATAAATATTAACTATATTACCAACCATACCTCAGAATTACCCAAGTGTTGTGAACATGTGACCAACCTGGAAAATTTGGGTAATTTCATTTGCAACTGAGCATTACACTTAAAATGACAGCTACTTTCTTATTTTGGACCATATCATCAACAAGGCTTCACAATTACCCATGTTTTTTATAAATGTAACCAGCGTATTATTTGTAATTAACTAAATAATTATTTTAATTTTTTTCCTTGTGAACCGGTCCATTTACTTCGTATGGGTACCAAATAAGTGGGATGAGACCCATTGAGTAAGAATAATGAAATCGACTCTTGAAATTAAATGTAAACTTTCATGTTCTGTCTGATAACCAAACTACCTTCAGAATTACCCAAGTTTTACTTATAAGTAGCCCACATGTCGTTTTCATTACATGACAAAATTTCTCATTTTTAACCATATTAGTAACCATACCTCAGAATTACCCAAGTTTTGCAAACATTTGACCAACCTGGGATATTAATTATTTTTATTTGAAACTGATCATTACACATAAGTTAGGTCCACAATAGGCCTAGTTTCAGACCCATCAACTGTTGAAATTAAATGTAAACTTTCATGTTCTGTCTGATAACCAAACTACCTTCACAATTACCCAAGTTTTACTTATAAGTAGCCCACATGTCATTTTCATTAAATGACAAAATTTCTCATTTTTAACCATATTACCAACCAAACCTCTTAATTACCCATGTTTTGCAAACATTTGACCAACCTGGGATATTAATTATTTTCATTTGAAACTGATCATTACACATAAGTTAGGTCCACAATAGGCCTGGTTTCAGACCCATCAACTGTTGAAATTAAATGTAAACTTTCATGTTCTGTCTGATAACCAAACTACATTCACAATTACCCAAGTTTTACTTATAAGTAGCCCACATGTCATTTTCATTAAATGACAAAATTTCTCATTTTAACCATATTACCAACCATACCTCAGAATTACCCAAGTTTTGCAAACACTTGACCAACCTGTAATGTAAGTTTTTGTCAAATTTGACAAACCTGTTCAATTACATAAAATGTGACGCAACCCCCAATATACATAAACTTTATGGCATTTATACCAATACAAATCAAAAACTACATAGATGCTTAGTTGCAACAAAAAAGTGGGTAAAGGGCTTTCCCTAAACCTTAGAGGGTTACACGATGTCTAAACAACGTGTAGCAAAAAAGTAACTTTGTGCCGACACAAACTGTGAAGCATTTACACCATATACATCAAGTTTAAGGCATTTACACCTATTCAAATCAAAACATACATACATGTTTAGTTACAAATAAAAGTTATATGGTGTAAAATGTCACGGATTTGTAGACAATTGTGATAGTCCCGGGAAGTCTATTTCGACGTTTGACAAAAGTTCCATGAATGAAATGTGACCTCCAACCTATTAAAAACCATTTGTTTAGAAACATGCAAAATAAAAATATGCACAACAACTTGACGGACATTCAAATCACATGCCTGTGAAGAGAAATATGAGAGTTGCCTAATCCCAAATTAGATGGTGGTGCAATGGTTGGACATTGAGAAGCCCAACGGTTGGACATGAATTCTGACCCTCCAGCATCTGTACTGAAATATACACTCCCTGACTGTATAGAAAAAATATTCATCAAGTTAAATATATCTAACTTAATTTATACGCGATTGCCAAATAACTAAATTCATTAAATGAAGAAAAATGCACAACTTAAAACCACAACGTAAGTGGAAAATAGACACGATCATGTGATACAAACAACTCCACGTGTTATAAAATGAGTCAATCCCATTGACTCTACTCATAAATGTACAAATTTATCATATAAAGTTACAATTTCAACTCAACAATTGTCTAAATAAATATTTCGGGAATTCTCTGACGGATCAAATGAATCCATCTACAAATACACCATTACAAACTCTACACATTTAATAAAATCTTATAGTGGACACGAACCAAAGTAGTTGCATCGATCACATCCCCGCCAGTCATAACCTCAACAGTTGATTCAACAGAAATGTCGCTATTGATTTGATGACCAACCACTCCAACATTGCCCTCCTACACATTATACAAAAAACATTAACATGCATGTCATAGGGTGTTTCATGGTTAATACATAAATAGCTGCCGCTACAACACTGACCTTCGTAATGTTTTTGTCATCAGCTCGCTTGGTCCGCTTCTTCATTGACTTTTTCACAACTTTCTCAATAGTAGATATTTTATGTTACTCGAAGGACGACCTTTACGTTTTACCCTCAAACCCTCTCCTTTTCGCACACACATAGTACATGGCGACACAAAATTCCTCTAAACTCAAACAACGAGCATTCACACTCGACATCATGGTTGTCAACAATGAACACAACTTTAAAGTAGCACTCTTTTGGTCTATCTCCTACCAACAATTCCTCCAACACAGTATAACTAGCAATGCAACCCTCCAATGACTCCAACGAGGGGACACAATTCATTTTACCTCTAAATTCAGTTTGGACCTCCATAAATTTAGCATGCGTGTAAGCACATTGGAACTGCATTTCGATGGACGAGGTTGACCCACAAGGAATTATTGTATCCATTGATTTAAAATTCGCTTCAAATTCTGTTTCTGCTCTATTTCTGAGAGCATTGTCATATTGTTTAACACATTGACCAATACTTGTTGTTGAATTGATATATCCATCAAAGAAAGCATGTATGCTCTCACTGCGCTGTGTGGTTGACATGCCCGCCCAGAAGCTTTTCCTTAACAATGTCGGTGCCCATCTATGTCGCTCCTAATACAACCCACTTAACCAATCATTGTCTTGAAGCTCAAATTTTTCTATGAACGAACACCACTTATCTTCAAAATCAACTACAGTGTAAGTATCATAAACTGCTTCTTTCATGGCTGCCTTTATCTTCTTATAGTGACCGTATCCATTGAGTTTTTCCGGTATTTTTTTCATGATATGCCATAAACACCACCTATGGCGAGTCGAAGGGAAGACTATCTCAATGGCATTTTTCATAGCCATGCATTGGTCAGTCACAATACCCATAGGCTCCTTTCCTAGCTTGCAACGAATCCACGATTCGAAAAGCCACACAAATGAGTCTTTGTCTTCACCGGAAACTAGGCCACACCCAAGTAATGTTGATTGCCCATGGTGATTGACACCTACAAACGCAGCAAAAGGCATGTCATATTTATTGGTCAAATATGTTGAATCAGATGTCACCACATCTCAAAAATATTCATAAGAAGCTCTACTTCTTGCATCGGCCCAAAAGACATTCCTCACATGAAAACCGTCGTCCAAATCAATATCATAGAAGAAATCTGAATTTTGTTCCCTCATTTGATAAAAGTAACTAATCAACGCCTTCCCATCACCTCCTTTTCTAATTGAACGCTTTTCCTTGTTGACATAATTCCTCACATCCTTTTCACAAAATGGTACATTTTCATGCCCTCCCGCATCTGTAACAAGAGATTCGAATGTTTTGTTAATCCTCACTCCCGCTTCATCATTGATTTGGATTGTTCTCTTCACATGCAGATTTAGTTTCTTGTTAGACCTAAATAACCTTGCCTTTGTGGGGCTCATATCGTGACAATGGACACCTTCAAATTTTTTGACTTCCCATGTCCCATCGCATTGTAACTTGAAAGCTATCCTGGCAGGACAATTCTTCACCTTAGTCGGAAGTGTTTTCAATGAAGATGGAATTTTTGACATATTTGCCCTAGACCCTGCTCTCGAGCATGCAAGATTTATGTAGTTGATTTCCCCATCATCTCCTTTTAGTGAAGTTCTAATTTTCCATCCAAAACCTTTTCTTAACGCATACTCACCATAATATGACTTCCCCTCATCTAATGAAGCAAAACACATCCCGAATGCAGGCTCCCAACGTGCATCGTCATCGTTGGAGTCGTCAACTATTATTACTTCACCATCGGCACTACCACCCTCCACGAATGTTGCTGCACTAGCCATCTTTTTCCAAACCTAGGTGTGATGCCAACACTGCACAGTTAAAACCAATAATACACAACATTATTTAATAAATCAATGAGTACACAAAATATTTACTATTATTATTAGTAACAGAAACCAATAATACATTAGGAATTGGAACTTCTAACAAGTTACCATAAAGGTAAAGGCTTTGAAGATTAGAGGCAAAGTTAAAAAACAGTAAAATATATTTAGGTGAGACAAGAAAACTACTAACACAGAGATTATGACAGAGATTTCAAAAACAATTTGGGATATTTAGGGTTTCTACAATCACTCAAATAGGGACAAACTAAGGAAAATAATATAAATTACCTGAGTACAAGATCCTGGCGGCTGAAAACAGGTGAAAAACCAGCGAAATATGGCAGGGAAACGGCGGAGAATGGCGGAGACGAAAATGGAGATGGCCGGAGCTGAGAAACACGCGACAGTTGAAAGAGAAATAACGGCTAGCTTCGTTCCACTGGAACATAGTAATCCGGAGGAGAACGGAGGATAACGGTGGCGGAGGTTGGAGGTGGAGAGAAAAAACTAATTGTTACTATTATTAATATATAAAAAGCAATTTAATACTCATACATACTACCCTATACGGAACCGTATCTATAACCGTATTCTGGTCCATTTTTTGGGCCATTTTTTGGTCAGAATAGCATTTCTCTTATTCTAAAGAGAATTAAGTTTGATGAATAATAAACAATCTAAAGTATTATAGGAAAAAGACTAATATTTTATGAAAAACAACAAAATTAATTGTTTTTTTATTTATGTAAAACAACATTAAAAGACAGGAAAAAAATGGAATTAGTAAAACTTTCTGCGTTTTTTTTTTCTTTTCGATAAGCAATGTTGCATTAAAAGGAGCACTAGGGGTGCTCAAAACCACAAATACAAGGATGACATCACAGGTTGTTTATACATGAAAGTGCATTATTCCACCATAGTGATGGAATACAACAACAATTCCTTCCCACCCTGTAAATAAACCAGCCCCAAGATAAGAACTTCACCTGGGCCACTATCGAGTCTACATTTGGCTCTACCCGTCTAAAACAAACACCGTTACGAGATAGCCAAAGACACGAACAAGTTGTCAACCAAATAAAATGATTGATCCTCTTCGTTTTCTTACCAGTACAAAGGTCGCCATAGCGTAGAAAATGATCAATTAAAGTAGATGGGCAAGGCACTTGAACATTCAGCCAACTACCAATCTCGCCCCACACCCTCAAAGAAAAATCGCAAGCCAAAAACAAGTGATGAGAATCCTCAATGTGAGACCTACACAAAATGCAGACCGCATCCTCCTCCAAGTAAATAACATGTCGTCTAAGTAACAGGGACCGAACAAGTATAGAATTGTTGAATATACGCCAACCAAACAACAAGATCTTGGCTGGAATACGAGTCCTCCATAACACTATCAAGTCAGATTTCTGCAGAGTCGAAACTGGCCTGCTGCTGTCCACGGCTGAAAGTTGAGTGGCTTGCAAAAGAAATTGGTAACAAGACCGAACCGTGAAGGATTTTAGCGGATCAATAAACCAACACCATCGGTCAGTAACTCCACGGGCCATATGAACATCACGCAGAATCGTCAGCATCTCATCAACTTCATCACCGAATGCTGATCCAGCACCTGCAGAAAAAAAATTCCACTGCCAATGATCATCACGCCAAACTCCTAGATCCGCCAGTCTCACATTTTTATTATTACAATTGTTGAAAATGTTGCCAAACTTTCGGCGTTTTTAATTTCTAGTTTTTACTTATTTTATCATGTCATGCCACCTGATTGTTCTCTCTTGTTTCATGTGTTGTTCACGTTCTACCAGTCCAAACAGCTAAAGAAAGGGGTTATTCTGATATGGAATGCAGTGAGGACCGTAGACTATTTGTAATGGTTGTATCTTTTTAGGCAAGGTACCCTATGTATCAGAGACAAGAGACTACATTAAGTGTTTCTCTTGGAGGTAATTCATTGCTACTAAGGAATCTTCGGGTCCTGTGTGATTTATGAATGGCTTATATATAGAGCGCCTTTGGAGTGTATCTCTACGAAACAGACAAATTTGGCATAGGTATTCTCCAATTATTTTGAATGTGGTGGCACCTTTATACTTGGCGTCATTAGCATTATGTCGTTGTAACATAATGTTTGGGAGGCGATTCCTCTTTTTAACGAAATAATTATCCCCTTCTTTTTATGTATGGGTACCCCTTTGTTTATTTGTTGTTGTATAACAAAATTGGATTGCAGGGACAAGGAGGGGAAAGGAATCACAACGAAACCGACCCCATCTCGAGTTTGACTATAACACCCTGATTTTTGGAGCCCCACAAGTAGACCAAACTCTAAATGCAGGATGATTTTAGTAGAATACTTTTCGTGCCTTTTTAAAACATGAGTACATATATATATTTTTTTAAAACAAAACTTTTCAATATTAAAAAAAAAACAAAACTTTTCTCGACACAATCAGAGTATTGCAGCATTTTTGAAACATGATGCATCACTTAATATATATAATACGTTAATTATTAGAACTAAAATTTAACTTTCAAAGATTCAATCATCGCATCAATGTGATTCATTTTTTTCAAAAGGTTTACAATGCAATTACAGACTGCATTTGAAATAAAAGTACGTCTAATCTAGGACTGACTCCCACAAATTGTGTACCTTCAACAAAAACCTACACAAAGTACTACTCACATGAGGTTAGTCTATATGCCAATGCACATGATTCGGGAATATCGCTACGCCACCCCGACAAGAGTATAATCAATAACACTGGTCCCACCGGATAGTATAGGTTATGATTTCCAAGTAAACTGATCCCACTAAATACTCAGTTTACTCACTTTATTAATATATTGGTTCCACTGGATACTCAGTTTACTCAACTTATTAATATACTGGTCCCACAGGATACTCAGTATAAAGTTTCCACCGCATTAGAGTTCGTGTCCAGTACCCCACCTGGGAATTACCCGAGACATGCTGCCCTTTTTCTCCCACCTAAAGAGGACTGTTAACATGTCACCGCACTTAGTCCGGACTCATCATACGATAGCTCGGCAATAGGTTCCCAAAGATTCCTATGCTGGCATCGATGCTTGCATGAAATGTGCCACCTTGAGTTAGTCATCACAACTGGATCACTCCTCCCACTGAGTGTCCTAGAAAATCAAGGAAGGTTCAACACTGTTCCCGCCGAAAACTGCAGTGTTGTCACAACGAGATCTGTCCACCAAGATTTCGAGGAAATTAGCGAAGGCTACCTACTGGTCCCTCTAAATACTACATTGGCACGAGTATTTCAACGATGGCTCAACACTGGTCCCACCGAATAATACAATGTTGGCCTAACAGAATCACTCCTATTCATTCTTCGACAATTTCACTTAGTGGTCTCATTACTACCCAGAATTCTTATTCCATAAGCATTTATTAAAAAAACATGTATGTTTCCAAAAATCTGTTAGGGAAATTCAGTTTTCAAAAGTTATTTGTTTCTTTTCAGAAAATCTCATTTCCCCTTCCTAACTTAAATGGTAAATCTCAAACTTCATTTTCACATCACATTTTCATTTTCATTTTCAAAACCTTACTTTCAAAACTTTGTTTTTCAACTTTGCATTTCTTTTATGTCCTATATATACTTACTCTTGCTCTCAGCTCACAACGCATTAGGTCATAACAATAGTTATGTCGTCAACCACCAAAAATATTAATCACGTACACACAGTCAAATCAATTCAACCTCATTTATATCAATCATATCGCAACATTCAACACATAATACTAACTCAATCAAACATATGATGGTACGAAGCGTATCAAACAACCAAAGAATCAACAAAACATTCAAATCACTGAGACATACCACAATCAATCATCTCGACAATATTAATCACAATCACACTTTAACATTTCACGGTTTAGCACCCACTTTAACATTTCACGCAACCCATGGTCTCAACAATGACTCGATACACTACAATCGCAAACCCCTCGTAGACCAACATAGAGGGAGGGTTGACAAACAATAATAGCAAACCCACTATAACAAACAATAATAGCTCCCACCTCTTAACTTCTTCCTAGATCTTATCACTTTTTTTCTAACACCCACTATATATTAAACTAACTTAGACATCAACCGGAGTGAGATATAATTGGGGACAAACAATTGAAGGAATAAGAGTGCATGTAATGGGTAAATTTTAACACCCACTCCAAAACACTTTTTTTCTAACACCCACGCTTGAACAAATTATTCTCTGACTGATTTTTCGTTCCAAAGCTTAGAAAAATATCACAAGTTAAATTTTTTCTCACACTCGATATATAAACTTTATTAAAACTTTGGCGGCAATCAGAGTTCGTTAAAATATTTAGACACCGGGTAAATTTTATCCATTTTCCTTAAATCATGAATCATAAATATTTTCACATTTTTCATCCTCCAAAAATATAATTCACCTAGCACATTCGAAAAATAGAAGAATAGTCATTTATATAAATACATTTCACATTTTTTTGGTGTCAATATAACTTCGTTAATTCCCTCCACGCTCTGCTAGAGTTTACTACTCTATCCTAGGGTTTGTATGAGGAGCTTCCCTTCACCGTGAGGGTTTCGTCTCGATGTTGAGTTTCATTTTTATTCTTGGAGTTTCTTTGTCGTCATGGAGAACTCGTCCTTAGATTTGATTGATGAAGTGGTGGAGCATCGGGAAGTAGGCGTGGAGGAGAGCCCAGAACATGGTCACTGATGCCTTGTTGGGCGTTTCCTGGCAGATAGAACGATACGCACACATATCATGAAGGAGAGGATGGCGGGGGTGTAGCGTCCAAGGAGAGGGGTTATGATCAAGGAGGCAGCGACAGGGATATTCTTGTTTCCGTTCTTCCACGAGATAAATATCCAGCGAGTCCTAAAAAATGGCCCTGGACTTTTGATAAACATCTCCTTCTATTGGGAGTTTTGGAGGAAGGTAGAGCTATTGAGGAGGTTCAGCTGCATACAGTGCCCTTTTGTAGTCAGGTTCATAGCCTTCCCATTGGCTTCATGTCTGAGGTGGTGGGGAGGAATGTCGAAAATACCATTGGCGAGTTTTTGGAATATGATACAAGCAATAGTTCGAGTTTCTTGCTTACGTATATGCGTATCAGAGTTTTGGTCAAAGTCTTCAAGCCTTTTAAGAAGATGACGAAGCTCAAGAAGCCGGATGGTGAACCAAAAGTAGTGCACTTCAAATACGAAAGGCTTGATAACTTTTGCTACATATGTGGCTTTCTAGGGCACACAGAGGCATATTGTGATAAGCTGTTTACTATGGGGAACGATGATGGTATAAGGGGGTGGGGGCCTGATTTACGAGTTGTTGGCCGAAGGAACAATACAGGCAGCGGCAGACAGTGGTTGCGCGAGGAGGCGAAAATCGATTGGGTGTCTCCAAATCAGTCAATAATGAGACCCACCAATCATGCTCAATCTTCGCAACAATCTGATTAGCATGGCAATAATAAAGGAAAGGCAACTAATGAAGAGAGTAATGGGAGGAATCACAAATTGACTGATATTTTCAAAAATCCGAATTTGTATTTCAAAGTTCCAAGTGCTCACGTGGATGTTGATAAGTCATCATGTGCGCAGGAGTCTGAGGTGGTGATGTTGGATGCTGTTGTGGTTTTAGAAGGGGACAAGAAACGGTCACGTGCAAGTGATGTTGGAAAAGCTCATACCCAAAACGTCCCAGGGGAGAAATCTAAAGCTACTACAGTGAATGAAGTTAAACAGGCCTACCAGGGACCATTAGTATCATTAGTTGGAATTTCCAGGGCTTGGGTCACCCTCGGGCAATTCCTGCGTACGGGACCTCTTCCAGACCTACCAACCGGATGTATTATTTCTTTGTGAAACATTCGTACACGGTAATAAGATTGATGAGCTTCGTTCGAGACTTAGTTTTGATGCTTCTTTCGCGGTGGCTTGAGTTGGCCGTAGTGGTGGGCTTCTCTCTTTTGGAAGCATTTGTTTGTTTACCATGTGATACAATAATTTTATAGATGCTGAGGTGTCGAAAGACGGCGATCCTACATGGAGAATGACTGGGTTTTATGGTTGCTTGCCCTGGATAATTTGAACCTTCTTCGGACACTTGGGGGATTACAACGATCTACTTTCAAATGATGATAAGCGTGCTAGCGCAGTTAGAGCTGTGGCTGTTACGGGGCTTTCAAGAAGCAATTATGGATTTCAGATGCAAGGTTTACCTCTAAAAGGCTATAAGTATACTTGGGAGAGGGGTCGTGGTACGCTGGCGTTCAAGGAAGAGAGGCTCGATAGTGCTCTCACTACACAAGCATGGATTGATTCTTTTCCTCGTAATAGATTGAAGAATTGTCTCGCTAAAAAATCTGGTCACTCTTCTATATAGGCCATTTCGGTTGGAAAATACTTGGCTGAGCGAGCCTGACTTTCCTTCCATTGTGAGTGATGGTTGGGACAGATTTGTCGGTGATGATTTCCTTACAAATATCAGTAGGTGCACCGAAGAAATTGATGCATGGGGTAAGCAACTTCGTACTAAATATAGGGAAGAGATAGTTGCATGGAAAAGAATCCTTGAGTCGCTTCGGGAGGCGAGGAAATTGAACTCACATCAACATTATAAGCAAGCTAGTGATCGTATGAACTTGTCTTTGGCCTAAGAGGATACTTTCTGGAGGCAGCGAGCCAAAGTACATTGGCTCCGTGATGGAGATACAAATTCAAAGTTCTTCCATGCTATGGCAAGTGCTAGACAACGGGTAACATGATTACGAAACTCACAATCAGCGACAGTGTAGAGGGCGGAGTGGCTAGTAATTACTTCCATGAGTTGTATCAACGTAAAGAGAATGTGTATGATCCGGTTGTGAGTCACATGAGGGGCTCCATTGGTGAGGCTGAGAATGCTCTCTTTCAACTAAGTGTTGATGAATTCAAGAATGCTCTCTTTCAAAAGCATTCAGACAAGGCTCCAAGATCGAATGGGCTAAATCCGACTTTTTCAAGCGGTTTTGGGATCTTTGTGGTGTGGAATTATTTCATACAGGGCGGACGTGGCTTGAGAATGGTGAGTTTCCTTCAAACCTCAATGATGCTAATATTGTACTTATCCCTAAAGTGGATAATCCGGCTTCTATGAGTGATCTTCGGCCCATTTCTTTATATAACGTCATTTACAAAATTACCTCAAAGGTATTAGCGAATAAATTGAAGCTTGCTCTCCCACTTTGTATTTCAAATGAGCAATGGGCCTTTGTTGATTCTAGGTCAATTCTTGATAATGTAATGGTGGCTATTGAGACTATTCATCACATGAAGTGTAAAGTAAATGGTACGGTTGGTGAAGCTGCTTTGGAGATTGATATTGGAAAAGCTTACGATCGTGTTGATCGGGGTTACTTAAAATGTGTCATGCATAAATTGGGCTTTCGTGAGATTTGGATTAGTTAGATTTCTCTGTGTGGAGACACTGAACTACTCTGTCATGATGAATGGTGAGAAAGTTAGTTCAGTTTCGCCAGGAAGAGGTCTTCGACAAGGAGATCCTCTTTCACCTTACCTTTTCATTCTTTGTGTTGAGGGGCTCACTTCCCTCTTGAAGCGGGCTGAGGCTACTGGTGATATCCATGGTATCAACGTGTGTAGGGGTGCCCCGTCCCTCCCACACATTTTATTTGCTGATGATCGTTTCCTCTTCTACAAAGCTACTAGCAGGGAGTGTACGGCTCTTAAGGAGTTGCTTGTGCTCTATGAAAAGGCCTCCGGGCAAGCCATCAATTTTCAGAAGTTCGAAGTCTTTTTTAGCATAAATACTTCCCCAGAGGTGAAGGTCGTGCTTACTGACATTCTTGGTGTTTCAGAATCTTTGGGGACTGGCATATATTTGGGCTTGCCTTCTATGGTGGGCAGAAGTAGGAAGATATTTTTTGGGTACTTAAGGGATAGGACGTGGAAGAGAATTCAGAATTGGACGGGTCGGCATCTTTCAAAGGCTGACAGAGAGGTGTTTGCAAAGTCGATTGCTCAATCTATCCATGCTTATTGTATGAGCACTTTTCTCTTTCCTAAGACTTTATGTAACACCCCGATAAATTCTAACATGTAGAATCACCGAAATGCACTAAATGGCATACATCAGAGTAACTTCGTGTTATTGAAATATTGAACACAACTAAAACTTTGATAATACATATCAAATGGTTCTCTGAACCTCATTAACTTCCTGAAAATGCTTAAATTTCAGAACTTAAGACTTGTACATAATCTTGGTGTTCAATACTCAAAACATAAAGTAGCAGAAACGATTTACAACTGATACATGATCGTTATACAATCGATAACATAGAAACAGTAAATGGGACAAAAGTCTAAACATGCAAATCAATATTCAATGACTCCAAGAGTCGCACCGGCTAACCGTGCTTCGTCGCCTTTGCTTTCCCTTGTTTCTCTGTAAAAACCACAAATATGAAGGGTGAGATAAACATTATCTCAGTGAGTCCTATTGAGACCCCTTACTAACACCAGCGGTTCATTATTTCCTTTGCTTTGAACTCGTGGCCCTATTAAGCAACCACGTGGACATACATTAATTTCATGTAACTTTTATGATCATGGCCCTTCTAAGCGACACATGAAGCATATCGTATTTCACCTCTTGTAATTTGTAGCCCTACTAAGCAACTACGCATTACATTTCTTTTCATTTCATTATCTTAGCATAACACCTCAGCCTACCTATTTTTTTAGGCACTTCTTTGGCTTCGGTGAACCCATCCCGCTATTACTAGTGGGCGAAACCTTTTGAGTCTAGGTTTTGGGGATCACGACTTCCCCTCCCCTAGTATGCCAATCCTCTAAGGGTCATCACCCTTAACCTCTTGTATAATATATATATATATATATATATATATATATATATGCATGTACCCGCATTGGGCCGTCTAGAATTCATTCATGTACCGTCTACCCTTCCACAAGGGAAGGTATCTCGCTATGAATTAACATTTCTTACCTTGACTTGTATGAATTAACATGTGTACACTCGTGTCTTACTAACGTACGGTTTTCCTTAACATTTATAACTTGTGAGATTTACCTCAAACTTCTTTCATTTCACGACATAAGTGTGTTTCCATTCTTGGGAAACATTGGGGAATCAATCGGAAAGGAATCGGAATCGTTTAGAACGGATTAAAAAGGATTTTGAGTTAGGGTAACAGAAGGATCCGCACGGTCCGTTCTCCCGAGGCGCACGACCCGTACGTATCACTTAAAAACTCAGTTTGAAACACGTACAGGGCGCACGATCCGTGCCACCAAGGCGCACGGTCCGTGCGTATTCAAAAACTGTAAAAACTGATTTGCGTAGGTCACACACGGTCCGTGCCAAGGGCGCACGACCCGTACTGTGTCAAAAATCCTTTTCCTTGGCTGCTGCAAACAAGGCGCACGACCCGTGCCCTTGTGAGGCACGATCCGTGCATCCTTGACAGTGGCCAATTTTCCAGTTTCGTGTCATTTTTCCAGTTCCGTTTCGATTCCAATTTCGTTCCGGTCGATACCCTAACATAACGAATATTATTTCATACCAGTGAAATTGATAAACAATCAATCAATTCATATCACACATCATCAATCAACAATCCCATCAATTTGAACAATTTTACAATTAACGGTGGTTCGATGAAAACGTTTTCGTCAAGTTTTCACAAAGCGGATTTCAGTGATATCGTTTCTGGAAATAAAATGACTCAACATCAAAAACATCCCTAAGCGAGTATAGAACTCACCTAACGTGATGATAATCACGCAACCAACGGATCAACGGAAAGACACGGTTGGAGTAACCTCACGAACGGCCCCGAACTCGAATTCACGCTACTCCAAACGCACCAAAAACTGAACCGATAGAGCTTGGCCTCTACCACTTCGAATTTCAGCTCCCAATCTACTCTATGAAGGTTGTTAATCACTTTGTGGCTCTCAAAATAGACATGCAAGCCATATCCAGCCACTAGACTCCATTTTGAAGCTTGGAGCTTTAAAGGGATGACAATGGTGATTTGGAGGTGGGTTGGATGTTTGTTTAGAAAAAGGGATCGATGGAAAGAAGAAGGAGAATGATGAAGGATGGTGGTTTTAGATTAAACATGCATGGACATTTGAGGTAGGATCCCCCCCCCTTTCTTCTCCACTCTCTCTCTCTCTCTCTCTCTCTCTCTCATTCTCTCCTCCTTCTCTCTACTTCTTTTTCTGATTTTTTTGTTGCAAATGAAAGTGTTTGCTAGGTGTTAGGGGGGCTTCAGCTGGGTGTAACTTAAAGGGTGTAAGGACTGAAATGCCCCTCAGCTCTTAATCCCCTCCTATCTCTTATGACATGGCCTAAACTACTTACTTAGTCAAATTTTCAAGCACTTAGATGCCAACATTTATATATCATTGGTACTATCTCATATTAATTTAAATCAGGCTCAATTAATCAAAATATAATAACCCTCTTGTGCTAAATATTCGATTTAGCCAAATAAATCATCTTAACCTCTTCGCTAATTTAATTTAATTAAATTAGCTAATTAGGGGATGTTACAATCACCCCAACTTTTAAAAAATTTATCCTCAAAATTGACAAAACGTACCTCAATCGAAAAGATGGAGATATTTCACCCGCATGTTCTCCTCTACTTCCCATGTCGCTTGGTCGGGTGATGCACCGTCCCAAACACCTTGACAATAGGAATTGATCTCGTCCGAAGCGTTTTCTCGCTATGTTCGATGATCCTGACTGGAGTAGGCTGATAAGATAAATTCGGTCTGATGTCAATCGCTTCATAACTTAATGGTTGATTCGGGTCATGAATATACTTCCTTAACTGCGATACATGAAACACATCATGTAATCTGGACAATTCTGGAGGCAAGGCAATGCGGTACGCTACTGGCCCAACTCGCTCGATAGTCTGGAAGGGTCCGACATACCGAGGACTGAGCTTCTTCGCTCGCAATGCGATACCGGTTCCGATGATGGGAGAAAGTCTCAAAAAGACATGGTCTCCTTCTTCGAATTCTAACGGTCTTCTTCTCTTATTGGCGTAACTCTTTTGTCGACTCTGAGCGACCTTCATCCTTTCTCTTATCTGACGGATCTTCTCCGTAGTCTCATGGACCAAATCCGGTCCCAACAATCTCTGTTCACCTACATCCCACCAACACAATGGTGTTCTACACTTCCTTCCATATAATGCTTCATATGGAGCCATTCTGATACTAGAATGGTAACTGTTATTGTAGGAAAATTCCACCAATGGAAGATGATCCTCCCATCGGCCTCCACTGTCGAGTACACAAGCCCTCAACATATCCTCCAATGTCTGAATTGTTCTCTCAGTCTGTCCGTTTGTGTATGGATGGTAAGCGGTGCTAACACACACCGTTGTTCCCAACGCCATATTCAATGCTCTCCAAAACTGAGATGTGAACTTGGGATCTCGATCACAGATAATACTTGTAGGGATTCCATGCAACTTCACAATATTTTTGAGACACTCATCTGCTAACCTAGCAACTTTGTGGCTCGAACGCACCGCAATAAAATGGGCGGACTTGGTCAAGCGATCCACCACTACCCAAATAGAATCATTTCCGGCTTGGGACTGTGGCAATCCCATGACAAAATCCATAGAAATGCTTTCCCATTTCCATTCTGGCACATTCAACGGTTGCAAATGGCCGCCTGTCTTCAACAGCAACATGACAGCATAATTAAAATACAGCAACAGCACTACTTAATTGACAGCAACAGCACAATTTAAATTACAGCAACAGCAACACATAATTACAGCAACAGCACCAATTAAAATTACAGCAACAGCAACACATAATTACAGCAACAGCACCAATTAAAATTACAGCAACAGCATAAAATGAATTAACAGCAACAGCACTACAAAATTCTGCAACAGCAACATTGTTTTTATAAAAAAAACAGCAACAACCAAATTCTGCATATACAGCAACATATCTCAAAAAAAACAGCAACTATAATTCTCCTCCTCTAAGCTTGAAGTCGCAATTCCCCTTCTCTTCTCACCCTCAGTTGCGCTGAATCTCTTTCTTTTTGGAATGACCATAATTCTTAGGTTTTAGGGTAAATGGAATGGGCTTGGGTCACTTAAGTGGCTTGGGCCCATTTTTCACACCACTCTTTTTAATTCTTTTCGCCTCCTACAATAAAACAATTATATATAAATTATCCCACTTAAATAAATATTGCATCCCTCCAATAACTTAATTTAATTAATAAATTAAATTATTTTAGGGCGTTACAACTCTCCCCCACTTAGAGAATTTCGTCCTCGAAATTACCTGAATCAAATAATTCTGGATAGGCGTCTTTCATCTTACTCTCCAATTCCCACGTCATGCTCTCGCCAACGGCTCCCAACCAAACTACTTTCACTAAATTAATCTCTTTGCCTCGTAACACTTTTACTTCACGGTCATCAATTCTAACTGGCATAGTCTCCACGGTGAGATTGTCCCGCACCTCCACATCATCTAGTTGAATCACATGAGACGGATCCGCAACATACTTCCGAAGCTGCGACACGTGAAACACGTCGTGCAAGTTTGAAAGGTTAGGTGGTAAGGCCACCCGATATGCAACATTTCCAACTCTCTGCGTAATCTGATACGGCCCGATGAATCGAGGAGTCAACTTCTTGGATTTCAGCGCTCGCCCAACACCAGTCATAGGCGTGACCCTCAAGAACACGTGGTCACCGGCTTCAAATTCTAAATCTTTCCTTCTCTTATCATGGTAACTCTTCTGCCGACTCTGCGACGCTTTCATTTTCTCCCTGATCATCTTTACCTTCTCAGTAGTCTCTCTGACTAGCTCAGGTCCAAGTACTAAACTTTCCCCAGTCTCGTACCAACACACCGGAGTCCTACACCTCCGGCCATACAACGCCTAAAACGGCGCCATTCCGATACTGGAATGATAACTGTTGTTGTAGGTGAACTCAATTAACGGAAGATGCGTATCCCACGCACCTCCCTGCTCTAGCACGCATGACCTCAACAGGTCTTCCAATGATTGGATTGTCCTTTCTGTCTGCCCATCAGTCTGAGGATGATAAGCTGAACTCAACCTCAATTTCGACCCCAACTCTTTCTGCAAACTACCCCAAAACTCCGAAGTGAACCTTGGGTCCCTATCAGACACAATGCACAAAGGAACTCCATGCAGCTTCACAATCACCTGAATGTAGATTTCAGCCAACCTCGACACTGGATACTTAATACCGATAGGAATAAAATGAGCCGACTTCGTTAATCTATCCACAACCACCCAAATTGAATCATGCCCTCTCACCGTATTGGGTAACCCGGTCACAAAATCCATGGATATACTATCCCACTTCCATTCTGGAACATTCAACGGTTGCATCATCCCCGCAGGCTTCTGATGCTCGACTTTCGATTTCTGACAGGTCAAGCACGAATACACAAACTGCGCCACATCGCGCTTCAACCCAGGCCACCAGAACATCTTCTTCAGATCTTGGTACATTTTCGTCGCTCCAGGATGGATACTCAATTTACTCTTATGCCCTTCCTCAAGAATTGCCTTCCTCATTTCCTCATCTTCGGGAACACAAATTCTCCCACGATACCTCAGTACATTTTGCGTATCTATCACGAAGTCTTCATTCTCTGACTGACCGATCCCACTCATCAGATCAACTAATTTCATATCTAATTTCTGGGCCTCTCGGATACTCGCCATAAAATCATTGCCAATCTTCAACATACCTAACCTGACACTTTGAGGTGTAACTTCACACACTAAACTCATGTCCCTGAACTGCTCAATTAACTCGAGCTCCCTAGCCATCAACGCCGACATGTGCAAAGTCTTCCGACTCAGCGCATCCGCAACCACATTCGCTTTTCCCGGGTGATAACTCAATTCAAAATCATAATCCTTCAATAGTTCTAACCACCGGCGCTGCCTCATATTCAATTCTTTCTGGTCAAACAGATACCGTAGACTCTTGTGATCACTGAACACCTCAAATTTCGATCCATACAAGTAATGCCTCCAAATTTTTACTGCGAATACCACAGCAGCAAGTTCTAAGTCGTGAGTAGGGTAATTCTTTTCATGAATTCTCAATTGCCTAGACGCATAAGCGATCACTTTCCCATTCTGCATAAGTACACCACCCAATCCCAACTTAGACGCATCACAATAAACCACAAACGGTTCAACCGGATTAGGCAGGGTCAACACTGGAGACGTAGTCAACCTCTTCTTCAGCTCATTGAAACTTTCTTCACATCGGTCATTCCAAACAAAAGCCCTACCCTTGCAGGTCAATTGAGTCAATGGCAGAGCCAACTTCGAGAACCCCTCAATAAACCTTCTATAATAACCTGCCAACCCCAGAAAACTCCTGATTTCAGTAACTGACTTTGGAGACTCCCATTGCAACACTGCATCAACTTTGGAAGGGTCCACCGCAATTCCCTCACTAGAAATCACGTGACCGAGGAAACTGACTTCTTTCAACCAAAACTCACACTTGGACAGCTTCGCATACAACTTTCGATCCTTCAAAATTTCTAACACCAGCCTCAGATGCTCCGCATGCTCTTCTTCTGACCTAGATTAAATCAGAATGTCATCAATGAAAACTACGACAAACTTATCCAAGTACTCACGGAAGATTTGGTTCATGTACCCCATAAATACCCCCGGCGCATTAGTCACACCGAAAGGCATAACGGAATACTCATAGTGCCCATATCTTGTTCTAAATGCCGTCTTCTGGACATCTTCATCCTTGACCTTGATCTGATGATAACCAGACCTTAAGTCAATCTTGCTAAATACTTTAGCACCCACTAGCTGATCCATCAAGTCATCAATTCTTGTCAACGGATACTTGTTCTTGATTGTAACTTTATTTAACTGCCGATAGTCTACGCACAACCTCATACTACCGTCTTTCTTTTTCACTAGCAACACTGGGGCTCCCCAAGGTGACACACTCGGTCTTACAAACTTCTTTTCTAATAAATCTTCAAGTTGCTTTTTCAATTCTGCTAACTCAGATGCAGACATTCTATATGGCGCCATAGACACAGGCTTAGTGCCGGGAACCAGGTCAATAGCAAACTCCACCTCTCTCTCTGGTGGTACATCCGGAATCTCGTCAGGGAACACCTCAGAAAACTCACGCACTATCGGCAACACATCAATCTTCGCTTGGCTCTCAGCAGACAACGACGCCAACAGAGAAAACAGCTGAACCTCTTCTCTCATCACTCTATGCAGCTGACCCGCAGATAACAGACCAGACTCCCCTTCAGGCGACTCAAAACTCACGGACCTCTCTCGACAGTTGATATGGACATGGTTATCAACTAACCAGTCCATACCCAGAATGACATCCATTCCACTCAGCGGCAAACAGATCAAATCAATTAAGAATTCTCTACCATATACAGATACAGGGCATTTGGCACAAACAACGGAGGTAGTCACCGAACCCTTAGCTGGAGTGTCGATGACCATCTCCCTCAACATATCAGATAAAGCAAGGCTTAACTTCTCAACACATGCAGCAGCAATAAAGCTATGGGTAGCACCAGTATCAACAATAACAACAAGAGGAAAATTATTGATATAGCACGTACCTCGAATCTCGTTCACTCCATCAGACTCAGCCAGAGCGAACACCTTTCCAAAGGACTTCTCCTTCTTGGGTTTCGAACACTGTGTACTAACATGACCACTCTCCCCGCAGTTGAAACATACCACTTCTTTCTTATCACATCCGGAAGATATATGCCCCTCTTTTCCACACCTATAACATCTCTTCTTATCCCCGCCTGGGCAATCTGGACTTTTATGACCCACTTTCCCGCACGAGTAACAAGTAACACTGGCTGTAGCATCTCCCCCACTTCGCTTAGGTCCACCGACAAACTTACCCTTGCCCTTACCAGCAGGCGCCTCATATGGCTTACCACGACTTGCGAAATTCTTTTGTTTTTCTTTAATGACTCTGGAGAAGGCATTATTGTCCTCCTCAAAAATCCTGGCGCTATTAACCAACAACGGAAACACACGAATCTGCTGGTACCCTATGGCCCTCTTAATGTCAGCACGCAATCCATTTTCAAATTTGATGCATTTGGAGAACTCCGCACCCTCTCTATCATAATGAGGGTAAAACTTAGACAGCTCAGTAAATTTTGCAGCATACTCGGTTACAGTCATGTTGCCTTGTTCAAGTCTTAGAAACTCAACCTCCTTCTTCCCGCGGACATCCTCCGGGTAGTACTTCCTCTTGAATTCTCTCTCAAACACAGCCCAGGTAATCCCCTCATTGGCAGCCGTCAACCCTTGACTAGTAGTCCTCCACCAATCATAAGCCTCTTTCTTCAACATATGTGTGCCATAGCGAACCTTCTGAGCATCGGTGCAATCCATAACGCGGAAGATCCGCTCCATCTCACTTAGCCACTCCAGGGCACCATCAGGATTATACCCGCCTTCAAAAGCAGGAGGGCTCTCACGCTGGAACGTAGCCAAACTACGCGTCCCATCACCAATAGCATTGGGTATGTTACCCACAACTCCAGCTATAGCCTGCAAAGCAGCAGCAAGTGCAGCATCGTTCCGTCCTGCCATTCTAGTACTGCAACAGAAAACAAAATTTAGATACGAGTAACCGGACTCGAATGTTACTCGACTCGACAACTTGACCACCGGCCGGACAGACCGAACTGCTCTGATACCACTAATGTAACACCCCGTTTCTACCCCTTTAATTTGTACGTCATTATCAGAGTGCTTTCGTTTTCAAAAATAATAATAATATTAGTAGAAAAGAAATGTCACAACTTCATTGATGAAACTCATCGACTACACCATTAACATTCGTGTAGAAACACATTCGTCTCAAAAATCGAACTTCAAAATTAAATCTCATCACAGCGGAAGTAATAGCTCACCAAAAAAAATCGCTCAAACACGTCTCACACATCAATGAAATTATTAAAACAGTTAATTAAATAAGTCGTCAACTTTAACCCGCCCCCTAGGTGTTACAATATCAGAGAGCGACTCGAACGTCTCAACAGCTAAAAGGAAGGCAGCATGTCCTTCAATCAGAGTCACCTGCAGCGTTGCCACCATAGAGCAACATTCCAAGCAGAAGGGGTGAGAATTTTCAACAAATTATAATTAAGCATACAGCAGAGTAATATGAGCAAACCATCACACAACATCGTCGCTAATATCAACTTCACCGTCGTTACACACAACATCAAACAAAATCACAATTCGTCACCCGTCATAAAAAAAAAATGAATGCACATGAAGATGCAACCCACACCTGGGCATATGCATGATGGTACCATACTCGTCATAATAAGCCACTATGGGCACACCGTCACTGTTTTCTCGTCATAAATAAGCCACTAAGGGCACACCGTCACTAAGAGGCCGAAGCCTATTCGTCATAAGATGCACATGCTATGAGACACTATGTACACATGTGCAATCACCAAAATTTTACTCACCCGGAGTACTCATCATCACCACCATAAGACACTCATAGAGTGTATTCATCATCATCACCATATTAATATCACCACTCTTCATAAACAATCACATTCAAAAATAATGTAACAACATCTTTAAAATTAGGGAATAAACATTTCACTTTACATTTTAAAATTATGGGATAAACATTTCACTTTCATACTTAGGAAGCGCCACAATTAAATTTGGGAATAATTAGTGGCATTTTATGCGCAAAACAGTGGCATCTTGACATCAAATTGAAGCTGAAAAACAGTGGTAATTATGCGCAAAAACAGTGGCATATTGACATCAAATTGAAGCTGAAAAACAGTGGCAATTATGCGCAAACAGTAGAAATCTTTCATCAAATCGGAACTGAAACAGTAGCCATTATTTTCGCAAAAGTAGCAGAATTTTTACATCAAATTAAAACTGAAACAGTGGCCTTTCAATTCGCAAAAACAGCAGCTTTAATTTGCAACACAGCAGTATTTTTAATTGGTGAAAACAGCAACATTTTGTGGTGAAAACAGCAACATGACAGCATAATTAAAATACAGCAACAGCACTACTTAATTGACAGCAACAGCACAATTTAAATTACAGCAACAGCAACACATAATTACAGCAACAGCACCAATTAAAATTACAGCAACAGCAACACATAATTACAGCAACAGCAGCAATTAAAATTACAGCAACAGCATAAAATGAATTAACAGCAACAGCACTACAAAATTCTGCAACAGCAACATTGTTTTTATAAAAAAAACAGCAACAACCAAATTCTGCATATACAGCAACATATCTCAAAAAAAACAGCAACTATAATTCTCCTCCTCTAAGCTTGAAGTCGCAATTCCCCTTCTCTTCTCACCCTCAGTTGCGCTGAATCTCTTTCTTTTTGGAATGACCATAATTCTTAGGTTTTAGGGTAAATGGAATGGGCTTGGGTCACTTAAGTGGCTTGGGCCCATTTTTCACACCACTCTTTTTAATTCTTTTCGCCTCCTACAATAAAACAATTATATATAAATTATCCCACTTAAATAAATATTGCATCCCTCCAATAACTTAATTTAATTAATAAATTAAATTATTTTAGGGCGTTACACAAAACCACCCTAACAGTCTAAGCCTGACTAGGTCGAACTGCTCTGATACAATAATGTAACACCCCGATAAATTCTAACATGTAGAATCACCGAAATGCACTAAATGGCATACATCAGAGTAACTTCCTGTTATTGAAATATTGAACACAACTAAAACTTTGATAATACATATCAAATGGTTCTCTGAACCTCATTAACTTCCTGAAAATGCTTAAATTTCAGAACTTAAGACTTGTACATAATCCTGGTGTTCAATACTCAAAACATAAAGTAGCGGAAACGATTTACGACTGATACATGATCGTTATACAATCGATAACATAGAAACAGTAAATGGGACAAAGGTCTAAACATGCAAATCATTCTTCACCGACTCCAAGAGTCGCACCGGCTAACCGTGCTTCGTCGCCTTTGCTTTCCCCTGTTCATCTGTAAAAACCACAAATATGAAGGGTGAGATAAACATTATCTCAGTGAGTCCTATCGAGACCCCTTACTAACACTAGCGGTTCATTATTTCCTTTGCTTTGAACTCGTGGCCCTATTAAGCAACCACGTGGACATACATTAATTTCATGTAACTTTTATGCTCATGGCCCTTCTAAGCGACACATGAAGCATATCGTATTTTACCTCTTGTAATTTGTAGCCCTACTAAGCAACTACGCATTACATTTCTTTTCATTTCATTATCTTAGCATAACACCTCAGCCTACCTATTTTTTTAGGCACTTCTTTGGCTTCGGTGAAGCCATCCCGCTATTACTAGTGGGCGAAACCTTTTGAGTCTAGGTTTTGGAGATCATGACTTCCCCTCCCCTAGTATGCTAATCCTCTAAGGGTCGTCACCCTTAACCTCTTGTATATTATATATATATATATATATATATATGCATGTACCCGCATTGGGCCGTCTAGAATTCATTCATGTACCGTCTACCCTTCCACAAGGGAAGGTATCTCGCTGTGAATTAACATTTCTTACCTTGACTTGTATGAATTAACATGTGTACACACGTGTCTTACTAATGTACGGTTTTCCTTAACATTTATAACTTGTGAGATTTACCTCAAAGTGTGTTTCCATTTTTGGGAAACATTGGGGAATCAATCGAAAAGGAATCGGAATCGTTTGGAACGGATTAAAAAGGATTTTGAGTTAGGGTAACAGAAGGATCCGCACGGTCCGTGCTCCAGAGGCGCACGACCCGTGCGTATCACTTAAAAACTCAGTTTGAAAAACGTACAGGGCGCACGATCCGTGCCACCAAGGCGCACAGTACGTGCGTATTCAAAAACTGTAAAAACTGATTTGCGTAGGTCACGCACGGTCCGTGCCAAGGGCGCACGACCCGTGCTGTGTCAAAAATCGATTTCCTTGGCTGCTGCGAACAAGGCGCACGACCCGTGCCCTTGTGAGGCACGATCCGTGCGTCCTTGACAGTGGCCAATTTTCCAGTTTCGTGTCATTTTTCCAAGTCCGTTTCGATTCCAATTTCGTTCCGGTCGATACCCTAACATAACGAATATTATTCCAGACCAGTGAAAGCGATAAACAATCAATCAATTAATATCACACATCATCAATCAACAATCCCATCAATTTGAAAAATTTTACAATTAACGGTGGTTCGATCAAAACGTTTTCGTCAAGTTTTCACAAAGCGGATTTCAGTGATATCGTTTCTGGAAATAAAATGACTCACCATCAAATAATCCCTAAGCGAGTATAGAACTCACCTAACGTGATGATAATCACGCAACCAACGGATCAACGGAAAAGCACAGTTGGAGTAACTTCACGAACGGCCCCGAACTCGTATTCACGCTACTCCAAACACTCCAAAAACTGAACCGATATAGCTTGGCCTCTACCACTTCGAATTTCAGCTCCCAATCTACTCTATGAAGGTTGTTAATCACTTTGTGGCTCTCAAAACAGACATGCAAGCCATATCAAGCCACTAGACTCCATTTTGGAGCTTAGAGCTTCAAAGGGATGACAATGGTGATTTGGAGGTGGGTTGGCTGTTTGTTTAGAAAAAGGGATCGATGGAAAGAAGAAGGAGAATGATGAAGGATGGTGGTTTTAGATTAAAAATGCATGGACATTTGAGGTAGGATCCCCCCCTTTCTTCTCCACTCTCTCTCTCTCTCTCTCGAATTCTCTCCTCATTCTCTCTACTTCTTTTTCTGATTTTTTTGTTGCAAATGAAAGTGTTTGCTTGGTGTTAGGGGGCCTTCAGCTGGGTGTAACTTAAAGGGTGTAAGGACTGAAATGCCCCTCAGCTCTCAAGCACTTAGACACCAACAATTATTTATATCATTGGTACTATCTCATAGTAATTTAAATCATGCTCAATTAATGAAAAGATAATAACCCTCTTGTGCTAAATATTCGATTTAGCCAAATAAATCATCTTAACCTCTTCGCTAATTTAATTTAATTAAATTAGCTAATTAGGGGATGTTACACTTTAGGAGAAGAGTTGGAGAAGATGATTAATTATTTTTGGTGGGGTACGAATGTTGGTACTAGTGGAGGTATTAAGTGGTTGAGTTGGGATAAGTTGTCAGTGCGGAAAGAATAAGGTGGTATGGGGTTTCGACACTTTCATGGCTTTAATTTGGCCATTCTAGGGAAGCAGGTTTGGTGGCTTGCAACCAACCATGATACTATTGTTTCACGTGTCTTCAAAGCCAAATATTTCCCATCGGGGGACTTTTTCGGGGTTCACTTGGGCCATAATCTCAGTTATCAATGGCGTAGTATCCACTCTTCCCAAGTAGAGGTCAGAATGGGGATAGATGGAAGGTTGGGAATTGTAGCAATATTAAGGTTTGGTCGGACCCTTGGATTCGGGGAAGGATGGATCCTTTTGTGAGAACGCCTATGGTATTGGGTCACAAAGAGCTTTGGGTTAGTGAGTTAATTGATGTCAATAGAGGAGGTTGGAACGAGGCGCTTGTGAATCAACTCTTCAGTAGTGAAGATGCCCTTTGTATTAACTCACTATTCATGAAGAGGATGCTTTGATTTGGAATAGGAATAGGGATGGATCATATTCCGTCCGGTCGGCTTACTCTATGATTATGGAGGATATTATTAACAATACACATTTGAGAAGGGTTGGTGATTGTCTGAACATTTGGAAGTTACGGATTCCACAGAAAGTGAAGGTGCTTTTATGGCGTATGGCGGGAGGGTGTCTCTCAACTAGGTGCAATCTTCAAACTCGACAAGTTTAGTGTCCTCGCGTCTATCCCCAATGTGAGGAGCCGGATGAGGATGAATTCCATGTATTTCTTGGTTGTAGGAGAGCTAAGGAAATTTGGAGACATGCTAGCCTTTGGAGGGTGGTCTGTGAGACGGTTCAAGGATGAAATGGCCACGACCATGATCTTTTTGTATATATGGAAACGTCGCAATGAACATGTTTGGGAACGAGTTGATCGTCCTGTGGAAGATTCGGTCCAGCTAGCCATGGAAGTCATGCATGATTGGGAGTTCGTGCGAAGTGTAAGAGGTACCGGACCAATAGTCCGTGGTGTTCTTAGCCAGTTAGTTTGGATGATACCATTACAGGGGGAGTTGAAATGTAACGTTGATACGACCATCTTCGAACCCCAGGGTATGTTCGGTTTGGGTCTCTGTGTGCGAAATGATAAGGGTGAATTCGTTGCGGTGAAGACAACGAAGATTGGCAGTGTTCCAATCCTGCAAGAAGCCGAGGCAACTAGAGCAGTGGAGGCTATTAGGTGGCTTAATGAGCTTGGAGTCCAACGAGCGACCATTAAACTGGATTGTTTACCAGTTGTTAACAGTATCAACGAAAGCCATTTCATTACTACTGAAGTAGGCTCTATTATTAGGAGTTGCAGATCCATGGTATCTATTTATCAAAACTATAGGTTTAGCTTTCCTAGGGGACAAGTCAATGTTGTTTCTCACACTCTTGCTAGAGCATCAATACTTTATGCTTGTTCCACGGTTTTTTATTACATTCCAACCTGTATTCGCGAAATTATTTTTAATGAAATTAAGTAAGTTGGTTTCCGTCAAAAAATAAATAAATACACTTCACAACAAGCATTAATTAAACAGGCAGTAAAAATAGACTAACAGAGGCAATAACCCAAATTTTAGCTATAGTAAAACTGCGGGTCTTACATTGACGAGGAAAACCAGCCTTGGTTGGGGGCAGGGGCAGGTATGGGGGCCACCTCGAACCTGGTTGACTAAAAATTATTTATAAAGTTTTATTTTATTTTATGCATATATACTCATTTATTTTGTTTCATATATTTTGTTTTTTAAAACAAAATATTTCATCTCTTTTCAATAAAAAAATCTATTTTAACTTTTAGCGATTTTATCATTGTATAATAATTATGAATTTAAAATTTTTGTTTGTCAAAAAAATGAATTTAAAATTATCATAAATATAATTTTTTTTATTTTTTCTATAAATAATGGTGAAATCGAGGACCTGCAAGGAAATCTGACCCTTTTTGGGGGGAAGATGTAAAGGGCAAAACCTAATCCCAGTAGAGATAGGGGCGGGAACGAGGAGGCAAAACTCACTCCCGACACGCCACGCCCTGTTGCCATGCCTAGAAGGGGATTTTATGACTAATAATTTAGTGATAAAAAGAGATACAGATAGGTTACATTTGAGGTTTTTTAGCGGTTTTGTTTTGCCTGGCAAGTCCAAAACACGCTCGGATTTCAATGGAATTTTGAAATGAAATTTAAACCTCAACCTAATATAATATATTAGGTTCTAAACTTATTTTAGTTTGGTGAAAACACAGCAGTTATAGGGCTAAGTTCACACGCGTTAGCATGAGAAAAAAATACAAGCAAAAACATGTACACAAAGCAAACAAAAAATTGAGGGTGTTACAAAAACATGCTCAAAATTAATGACCTTTGAATTTTAGAGCTTTATCGGGCCGCACGCTCGGACAGACTCATTTTGCGACTTCTATTATCGATCCTAAACTACAAAATCATGTCTTGTATAATTTTACATATGTTTAAATATAAAATTAATGATTAAACTATTTAATAGGTTTTGTGTACTGTTTTTAATATCTTTAATAAAATAGATATCAATTACTCCTCACATAATTTTTTTTTGACACATCCACACATAATAATTATGAATTAAACTATTTTACGTAAGTTTATTAAGCAAATGAGAACCTCCAAAACTTACTTCATTCAGCAGGAGCACTTGTTCTAGTGGCTTTTTTTTTCTTTTTACATTGCTTATATTTAACTTCTTATTAATTAGGGTTAGGTATTTTTCTAATTTCTACCTAGCTATGTGTTCAACTAACCAATTATTGTCTCTTCTAACCGGAACCACTTACCGAAACCAACAATTCTTGGTACATCTACTGACGTCATTCACATATTTGATAATTTGGTTTATTCAAATTCAATTATGAGATCTGTAGGTCATAGTTTAATTGGTTCACTCGGTTCCACTATGGTTGAACCGGATAAATAATAATTAAATAAAAATAAGAAAAGTATTAAATTTTGGAGAAAAAGTAAATTAAAAAATCAAAAAATGTATTTCGGGCGGTTGAGCCTGGGTCAATTGGCGGTATAAAGCGGTTGAACCGTGGTTCTGAATGGTTCAAATGGGGTTAAACCAACCGTCAGAGTATCTGGTTCCCGGTCCAACCGGTTGAACCGTTCGGTTTGGCCCGTTTCTTACAACACTAGTACCACGTGTTGTTCCTTGATTGAATTTCATTCTGTGATGATGAATCATCAACTAAGAGCATCTTAAACACGGTCCCTTGACCAACTTATTTTAAACTGTTTAAGAGCACCTTTATTGCAGGATAGTATTGTGGCAAACTAAACTTATTGCGCCTTATAGTTGACTGCCTTATAGTATTGTGGCTCAAAAATTTGGCCTACCGTTATAAACCGACTTGCAATGGCTATAAATATATATATATATATATCCAAGATTAGAAACTGAAAATGTTCTGGACTAGGCCACGAGGCCCACTCCACCAATTAGCCATTGATCAGCCCAATAGATTGGAGTCATATCCACAACAAGTTAGCCCACTATGACACTTAGGCCGCAACGACTCAGATTCACTCGATGGATCCAACGACTCCGAGTCAGCACGGATCCCTATAAATACCAACCTCATTCATTTGACAAAGGTACATTCTCATTCCCTGCTACACTCTACAATTCTCAATACTGACTTGAGCGTCAGAATGGCATCGCAGATACCCCACCCGGGATCAACTCGAAACTTAACTTGGATATCAGGAGACCTACCAACTGCAGTCCAGATCCGTCCAAATCACTGTAAGGTACAGAACAGAGAATGATTGATATCCCGACAATATTTCCCAAAATCTTCTCGGCATTTACGTGGCTCAAATACTATCCTAGTTATTTGTTTTCAAAACCAACATCGATCTTAGAAGTTGTTGTTTTTGAGTTTCAAAAAAATATTTCAGAAAATCAATCCACCAAAGAAATTAATGGGATGAGACGCAGACTAGATCGCTCTCTTTAAGACGAAGCGACACTTCTCAAAGTTGTGCAAGCAGGCTATCAACCACGACGTCCCCAGGACAAAACAACTCAGTCGAAACTGATACGAAAGATCACTGCACGGTGAAATTTCGCTCAAGATAATACACCTTCAATATGGTTTGGAAAACCACTCAATATGGTCTTTAAACCACTCTATATAGTTCGTAAACCACTCTTAAGAAAAGAAACTTCGAAATGCTTCAAGTTTCGAGAGAGAACAGAAAATTGTTTAAAGAGAAGAGAGAAGAAACTTGGAAATGCGCCAAGCAACAGCTAATTAATTCGGTCAACTTTGACTGTTCAACCTATCTGGTCATTGTTCAACGTAACAACTATTTTACCCGTTAAAAACCGTGCGCAATAAATAAGGGAGCAAGCAACACACAAATATTAAAATAAATATTTTCCGAAAAATAAATTACACCACAAAGCCCAAGCCCTGGCTCGGGTTGGCCGAGTCGGTCGATCGGATGGATGGCAATGGCGGCGTGCGCGTGTGTGGTGGTCAGTTTATGTGCGTTATCTCCCTTTTACAAAATTGGGTACCCCTTGGGGCCCAACCCATGGTGTGAATTCCACATTATAAGGACTCTGAGAGTGTCTATTCTATCCAATGTGGACTTTTTCCAATTCACAACCACCAAAGTTCCAACAATCCCCCCACTTGAATTTAAAAAGGAGTTTCAAAAGTAGCGTCAAACGCCTCCATAAGATTGTGCATAAACAGAGGTGTCATACAACTTGAACCTTTGCATAGCAATTAAGATTTAGATTCAACAAGAATGACTCGTAATCTTGAACTCTATCTCTAACATTAAAACCACACACAACCTTTTCCATTGGTGTATTCTCAAAAGACCGTGCTTTTATGGCCCTGCACATCTATCCCCGTTTAGTAAACGCATTGGGAATTTCTGCCAAAACTTCCATAGGAAGCGGCCCCACTTCAATATTCACAAAGGTGAGTCTATCAAGAGTACTCCTGTAGCTAGGTACTCCACTCCACGTAGAGTATAAATCCGATTAAGAGTTCTATTACCTCAACCTTACATTGCTTCAGGAATCATGCTTCTTTACTTATAATTGCATGTTATCTCCTATCACTTCACAACTTGTTATTACCCATTGAACCTAATTTTTGGGATCTCTAGTCTTTTAGGTCGAGTTACCATCATGAGTGACTCATGGTTCTAATGGCAGTAGTCCCATCTTTTGAGATGTATTTTGGAATTTCTTTTTGGCTAATACTTTCGTCAAAGGATCACCTAAGCTCTAATCAGTGCGTACAAGATCCACTCTCACATCTCTCTTTGAGAGATGTTCTCTAATAATGTTGTGACTACGACATATTTGTCGCCTTTTTTCGTTGCAATAACGATTCTCTATTTTTGCAATAGCCGCGGTATTATCGCAGTGGATCAAATTTAGTGACCTAAGCTTTGAATTTTAGAGGTTTATCAGGCCGCACGCTCAGACAAACTTTGTTTTGCTACTTCTATTATCGATCCTAAACTACGAAATCCTGTCTTGTATAATTTTACATATGTTTAAACGTAAAATTAGTGAATAAACTATTTAATAAGTTTTGTGTACTTTTTTTTAATATCTTTAATAAAATGGATATCACTTACTCCACACATAACAGTTCTCATTATTAAGTAAATGAGAATCTCCTAAACTTACTTCATTCGGCAGGAGCACTTGTTTTAGTGGCTTTTTTTTTATTCTCTCGAGTACATTGCTTATATTTAACTTCTTAATAATTAGGGTTTGGTATTTTTCTAATTTCTACCTAGCTATGAGTTCAACTAACCAATTGTTATCTCTTCTAACCTGAACTACTACAGAAACCGGCAATTGTTGGTACATCTACTAACGTCATTCACACATATTTGATATTTTGATTTATTCAAATTCAAATTATTTTGAGGAAAGTTGTATGAGTAGTAGTGTTGCACCCGAAAAATCTAGAGGATTCCTCACGTTCAATGAAGCTGCCACCAATATTTAATTATTACGAAAAACATTGAAAAGTCCCTTAAAAGCGAAAATGGTCTTAAAAACCAGATTTTGAGTTCGGGAGTTGATTATGTGTGGGGAAAGTATTAGCACCCCTCAACATCATTTTAAAAAATGTTACCTCTGATTAATTGTGCAAAACTATATTAACTTTAAAAATATTTATTTCCCTTTTTATTATGGAAGATAAATTTAAAAGACTTAATAAAAAAATATTTTTTTTTGTGTTTTTATTTAGAACTAAGAAAGCTCTCAAAAAAAATTTAGAACTAAGAAAGAACATTTTAGAAAAGAATTAAAAAAAAGTTTTTTTACGATTGCACTTAACAGGGGTTGGCCTCCCTCTGCTCTTACGTATCTCCGAGTAGAGAATAAAAGGCTACATAGTTTTTTGGAAGGAAATATTTGCGAGTTGGTGCTGTTTATTATTTGAATATTTTTGAAATTGAAGGGCATTTGTAATGACCAAATAAATAAATCCAGATTGGTCTTATACTACACCTATTTGAAAAAAATGTTCTCTATGATCAAACAAGTTAAACTCAGAGTGACCATGACTAACAACTTACTTTTGAATGTGAAATTGATTTTTGGAAGTGCTTAAATAAAGCGTGATTTAAAAAGTTGGTTAAACTAGTGTTAGGATGAGTTGGACTCATTATTATTAGTTAAAGTAAAAAAAAGTGGAACAAAAGTTAAACCCAAATGAATTAGAAACATAAAACATATGGGGTAAAGTAAGTAATATTTATTTTAAAAAATAAGTAAATAAATAAAAGGATGAATAACATTTGATAACTATTAGAAACGAGTATTTTACCCGTGCATCCACACGGGTAACACTGTATTTGTTATAATTTGCTATGACCCTATAAATAATTTGAAAATTGTAATATTTAATAAAAGAAAAAATAAAAATTTGATAAAACGACTATATTTCAAGCCAGGATCTAGAACCTGCAAGGAGGGGGCGTAAAGTCAGGACTACCTATAACGGATTCCTAGAAGTGGGCGACAAGGTCGACCCCTGGCATGACACCCCCTCCCGCCGAACGAGAAGACAGATAAAAAATGAAACAAATTACAAAGACGAGAGTTATTACCTGGAAAGGGAGGACGGTAAGTCGGTCGAAAAACGGAGATCGATCGGAAGAAGGAGCGCGGAAGTTAAGTCGCACCCCGTAAAACATTAGATCAGGGGGAGATTTCTTCGCCGTGAAAGGAAAGCACCTCGCCCGAATCTCGCCGAAGAATCAACTCGCTCCCAGTGAAAGATTAAGTTGCTCTCAGAGAATGCGAAGTAACGAGAAGTCCCGAATGAAGGGGATCCCTTTATATAATGGGCCTGCCAGTATATCGTGGGCCGAAGGCAAAACGACACGACCTTTCGCCTCACGCATTAAATGTGCCCCTCGAAATCCAAAACGACATCATTACCTGCCACCTCGAAAAGAGAAAATGTCTCATCAGTCAGAAGCCAACCTCGAAAAATGCAAATGTCACATCAGTGAGGATTCAACTGTCACGTACTCCCCAAGAATGCGGCTGAGAGTTCCGATCACCGATCTTAGCCGGTCGTTCCACTTATACCGGTCTGATCGATCTAAGGAAGCTGGGGGAAACAGTCTCAAGCCTGAACCCGTCCTCTGAACGACTTCGGCTTGGCGGGCAACTGTTCTAGGCTGAACCGATGGCCCAATCCACCAAATGGGCCGTGACCAGCCCACTCTAGCGAAACTCCACTCGCCTGGCGGAGCCAAATCTACAGGAACCGTTATCGACAGCTGAGATCGAGCCGACCAATCCTACGGCCAGGAGACATCGCCCGGCTCTATAAATAGGGGTCAATCCCCACTGAAAGGTACACTTTTTGACCCATAAATTCTTTTCCTGATTTGACTTCTACCCCCCTGACTTGGGCGTCGGAGGGTTTTTGCAGGTACAACCCGATCCAATCTCTACTCTCGACTTCACTATTGGATGCCCAAATCTTGATTCCTCACTGTTGGCATTGTAGCGACCGAAGAATCCGGAGGAGGGGAATTAGGGTTTTGTGATGAGTTGGATTATGGGTTGTGGGTTGGATATGGGTCATGGGTTGGGTGGAGGAGTGTGAGGGTGAATTGGGCTAGGGTTTAGGAATTGGGTTGGGTTTTAGATGGCCCAATCCAATTGCACCTCCATTCATTTTTTTTACAAACCCCCCTTATTTCCTCCTTGGCTTATTTTTTGTTTCTTTACTTCTAAGTAATATTTTTTTTGATGATTAAAACTCAAAGCAATAAAAACAAGAAAATAATACATGACATAAAAAAGATTATTATTATTTTTTCAAAAATTAAAACTTGTAGCAAACTAAAAATAAAATAAAACATGGCATGAAAAGAAGAATATTATTTTTCTCAAAAAATAAATAAAATTTCTTTTTTTTTTTTTTCGGATAGGACAAAATTAGGGTATTACAGCTGCCCCTCTTTATTTATATTTTGCTAGGAAATAGGAGGGGTTCCCAATTTCTCGAGGAAAATAGAAATAAAGATAACAAAACGCTAATTTTGTCCAGACTGAGAATTTGTGTTGCTTCTTCTCTTTTGGTTTGAAAATTATGAAAACTGGGTTGCTTTAGACAGAAAGTAAATAGGGATCGCTGGGGATCTGAAGGAGCACTGGGGCTCTGAAGAAGCACTGGGGCTCTGAAGGAGCACTGGGGCTCTGAAGGTCTAGTTCAGAATCAATGCTTGGCGCATCGACTTGCGTTCGACTGAGGGACCGTCGGGGTCTGAGGGGCATGCCTAAGCCTGAAGGACCAATGGGTCTGAAGGAGCGCTTCTAGCTATGGTACTAGAGATACGGTCTGGGGTGGCCTTTTTCGAGCGGCCATTAGGGTTAATCAGGTCCGGAACTGATATAACCACGAAGGACGTGCACTGCGTTTTTTTAGGCGGACACAGCTAGTCTGAAGGGCCTGGGGCCGGATGATCCGTCGGTTGCTCGATTAACGCGACGTGCGATCTGGATTGAAGGACCATTGTTGGTCTGAAGGAGCGCCTGGGCTCTGAAGGACCGCTGGGGGTCTGAAGAATTGGTGCTAACGACACAAAATAAAATTATCTTAACAGACACTTGCAATGAATGATGCATGCGTGCATGTAGTTAAGTAATTGATGACATGATGGATGAAATGTGGAATGATTTTGTTTTTTGGCTTTTGCTCTTGGCTTTTTTTCTTTTTTTTTTATTTTTCTTTTCTTGCTCTTTTGCTCTTTATTGACTTTGCTGGCATCATCAAACTCGCATGACTCTTGACGTGGGATACGAGGGTTGCCTCAAGCAGTGGTGCCAAAGTGCGGGTTATTAAGATTTGCCGAAGCGATTATGCATCTGTCCTTTTTGCAAATTTGTGAGAGATCATCTCTTTTTGTGATTTTTAGAAATTTCGCAATGATTATAATGCTTTCGATTATGCCCATGTTTCGCAAATCAATATCATCTACCATAAAACATCTTTCCAAAGTAAATAGGGAGGTGAGAGAATGAAGAAGAGTTTAATATTCAAATGGAAACCGAGTGTGCCGAAGGTCACACTGGCTGAAAATTACATTGGGAGTTTAAACTAAAAAAGAAAGAAGAAAAAGAAAAAGCAAATCTTTTGATTGTTTGCATCTTGGAGGTAACAATGCCAACCATCCATACACATGCCCTTGAGCATCCATCACCCAACTTTCGGAGGACTGCCTCTGCATTTGTTCCAAGTCCAACTCATTGACCCTAATTTTTGCCTGGACTGCTCTTTAGAGTTTTCAATCCACCAGGTCGCTCTAATTTTTGCCTAGGCCGCCCTTTCGGGTTTTCAACCTAGCGAGCTCATTTTTGCTTGGCTCATCTTTCTCTTTTTTTTGTATATTTCTTTAGGCATAGTACTTCTTAACTGCATCTGAGTTCACTGGGAGTGGGAGGTCTTCACCGTCCATTCTTGTGAGAATTAAGGCTCCTCCAGAGAATGCTTTCTTTACCACATAAGGCCCTTCGTAATTTGGGGTCCATTTTCCACGGGAATCCTTTTGGATAGGCAAAATTTTCTTGAGCACTAGATCTCCTTCTTGAAACTGTCGGGGTCGAACTTTCTTGTCATAAGCTTTCTTCATTCTTTGCTGATATAACTGCCCGTGACACAAAGCTACTACCCTCTTTTCTTCTATGAGGTTCAACTGATCCAGACGAGCTTGAACCCATTCTGCTTCCTCCAATTTTGTTTCCATTAGCACTCGCAGGGAGGGTATTTCCACCTCGATGGGAAGAACTGCTTCCATCCCATATACTAGTGAAAATGGTGTTGCCCCTGTTGACGTGCGGATAGAAGTCCGGTACCCGTGCAGAGCGAAAGGTAACATTTCATGCCAGTCCTTGAAGGTCACTACCATCTTTTGCACGATCTTCTTTATGTTCTTATTTGCAGCTTCGACTGCCCCATTCATCTTCGGACGGTACGGGGAGGAATTATGATGTTGGATTTTGAAGTCGTCACACAACTCTTTCATCATCTTGTTGTTCAGATTGGTCCCATTGTCTGTGATGATTTTATTTGGCAGACCGTATCGGCAGATCAAATCTCTTTTTATGAACTTGACAACTACCGATTTGGTTACACTGGCATAAGAAGCGGCCTCGACCCATTTGGTGAAATAATCGATAGCGACAAGAATGAAGCGATGCCCGTTTGATGCCTTAGGTTCGATGGGACCAATGACATCCATTCCCCACATTGAGAATGGCCATGGTGCTGTCAGGACGTTTAAAGAAGCAGGCGGCACATGGATATTATCAGCGTAGATTTGACACTTGTGGCATTTTCTCACGTAGTTAAAGCAGTCGGTCTCCATTGACAACCAGTAGTATCCGGCCCTTAGGATTTTTCTTGCCATGGTGTGCCCGCTAGAATGGGTTCCGAACGAGCCTTCATGGACGTCTTTCATAATTCTTTCTGCTTCTTCTTTTGCAACACATCTGAGGAGGATCATGTCGTGATTCCTTTTGTAAAGCACCTCCCCGTTTAGGAAGAAACCCATTGATAACCTCCTAAGTGTTCTCTTATCATTCTCAGTGGCACCGGGAGGGTATTCTCTATTTGTGATATAGTGTTTGATATCGTAGTACCAAGGCTTACTATCAGGCTCTTCCTCGATTGCCACACAATGATGCGCCGGTAGGTCTCGATGCTGGATTCGGATGAATGTCAGACTTTTGTTGTTATTGATATTGAACATTGATGACAAAGTCGCCAAAGCGTCAGCCAACTGGTTTTCTTCGCGAGGGAGATGGTGGAAGGTGATCTCCTCGAACTGTTCAATCATCTTTTGGATGTGATCATGATAAGGAATCAATTTGGGATCCCTGGTTTCCCAGTCACCTTTTATCTGATGGATGACTAGCGCTGAGTCCCCATATACATCGATTCTTTTGACTTTCCATTCAAGGGCTGCTTTGATGCCTAGGACACACGCTTCATATTCTGCAATGTTATTGGTGCAATAGAAGCTCAGTCTAGCAGTAAATGGTATGAAGCGGTTATCGGGAGAAATCAACACAGCTCCAATCCCGTGCCCATATAAATTAGAAGCGCCATCAAATGACATCCTCCACCTTTCATCGTCTGGAGATTTTCCTTCTCCGAACAAAGCCATTATATCCTCGTCCGGAAAATCATACTGCATTGATTGGTAATCCTCAATGGGCTGATGCGCCAAGTATTCCGCTAAGGCACTACCTTTGATTGCTTTCTGAGTGACGTACAAAAGGTCGTATTCGGATAGTAGCATTTGCCAGCGGGCGATCCTTCCTGTGAGTGCAGGTTTTTCAAAAATGTACTTGATGGGATCCATTTTAGATACCAACCAAGTCGTGTGGCTCAACATATATTGCCTCAGGCGACGTGCAGCCCAGGCCAAAGCGCAACATGTTTTTTCCAACAATGAATATCTTGTCTCGCACTCGGTGAACTTCTTGCTGAGGTAATAGATGGCATGTTCTCTCCTTCCAGATTCATCATGTTGCCCCAGTACGCAACCCATTGAGTTGTCTAGCACTGTTAAGTATAGAATGAGGGGTCTGCCCTGCACCGGTGGCATCAGAATCGGTGGATTTTGGAGGTACCTCTTGATCTTTTCAAAGGCCTCCTGGCACTTATCGTTCCACTTCGTTTCTTGGTTCTTGCACAGCAATTTGAAGATTGGCTCGCAGGTCGATGTCAATTGGGATATGAATCTGGAGATGTAGTTCAACCTTCCTAGGAACCCACGAACTTCCCTTTCGGTTTTAGGCGCTGGCATTTCAAGAATTGCTCGTACCTTGTCTGGATCTACCTCTATACCCTTCTGACTGACTATGAACCCCAACAACTTTCCTGATCTTACACCGAAAGTGCATTTGGCGGGGTTTAATCTGAGTTTGAACTTCCTTAGGCGTTCAAATAGCTTTCGCAGATTGACGATATGTTCCTCTTCAGTCTTGGATTTTGCGATCATGTCATCCACATAGACCTCTATTTCTTTATGCATCATGTCGTGGAACAATGCTACCATCGCCCTCTGGTATGTTGCCCCAGCATTCTTCAAACCGAATGGCATTACTTTGTAACAGAAGGTTCCCCAGAGAGTGATGAATGTGGTTTTTTCCATATCCTCGGGGGCCATCTTAATCTGGTTATATCCGGAATATCCATCCATGAAGGAGAAAAGGGAATGCTGAGCTGTGCTATCCACCAGGACATCAATGTGAGGCAAAGGGAAGTCGTCTTTTGGGCTGGCTCTGTTCAAATCTCGATAGTCGACGCACATCCGAACCTTCCCATCTTTCTTTGGGACCGGTACAATATTGGCTACCCATTGAGGGTACTTTGCTATCGCCAAAAATCCTGCATCGAACTGTTTCTTGACCTCATCTCGGATTTTTAGTGACATTTCTGGTTTCATTCTTCTTAACTTCTGCTTTATCGGCGAGCATTCAGGTTTTACTGGTAACTTATGCTCGACTATGTTGGGGTCCAGTCCCGGCATGTCTTGGTATGTCCATGCAAAGATGTCAACATAGTCGATCAAAAGTCTAATCAATTTCTCTCGCTCACTGTCTTTTAAGGTGGTGCCAATCTTGACTTCTTTTTCATCCTCTTCCGTGCCCAAGTTGATTGTTTCGGTTGATTCCTCGTGGGGTTCGATTATTTTTTCTTCCTGTTCCATCATTCTCATTAATTCTGGAGGAGTTTCCCAGTTATCTTCAATATCTTCCTCAGTTTGATTAATGGGGTGTTCAAAGTCACAGTATGAATTATTGGCGTTGTTATTTTCAACAGTGTTTTTTTCAAATCTGCATTAGTATAAATTGATGGAATGAAAAACGAGCCAAAAGAAATTAAAACGCAAGTGCAAAAGAGAACTGAAATTTATTTGGAGAATCTGAAATAACATTTTATTGATATTGATATTGAAAGGAAACATGTGTGCCCGAATGAAATGTCCTAAGGCCTTGGGCAGAGCCATAGGATTGCATTACAGAAACATTACTTTGAACTAAAAACTACAGGAAAATCGACGATCTCCCAATTCTTGAGCTCTTTGCTTGCTGGACAACGGCGCACAAGACTGACACCGCCATTTTCAATGCTTGAATCATCTTCAATAGCTGCAACCTGGTTAGGATCTAGCATTCCTGCGCTCTGAAAGCTTTGCTTTATGTCACAGATGACAATCTTCTTCATATTTGGCTCCCGACCCTCAAGTTTGGCCAACCTTCGCTCCTTCTTTTCTGCGGCGATCCTTCCTTTGTCAGTACGACTAGGCCGGTACCCTATCCCACATCTGTCTTTGTTTTCACGCGGCTGTATGGGTGTTAGGATCCCTTGTTCAGTCCTCCCTAAACCACTTCCTGCCTGATAACCCTTGCTTGTCATGACTTTAGCAATCATCAATGCAGCTTTGGACAGCTTTGGTTTTAATGATGGGGCTCCTTCCCCCACAAAGGTAGCATTTGCAATTTCTAGTGCTTGGAAGGCGGTCTCGAAAGATTCTTCTGCAGCCTCAACATAACGTATAGGGAACGGCTTATTGACTAGCAATTCTTCTTCTCCTGACACGACCACCAATTTGTTGTTGACTATGAACTTGAGCTTTTGGTGTAGAGAAGAGGGCACAGCCCCTGCCGTATGGATCCATGGTCTTCCCAGAAGACAACTGTAAGACGGATTGATGTCCATTACTTGGAAACTTACTATGAAGACTTCTGGACCTACCTGTACAGGTAACTCCATCTCTCCGATAACCTCTCTTTTAGACCCATCGAATGCCCTGACCAGTGTAGAACTGGGTTTCATGTATGAACAGTCTACGTCTAGCTTGTTCATGGTTGATTTGGGTAGTACATTCAGGGACGATCCGTTATCGATGAGTACTCGAGCTAGAGAGTATTCTCCACATTTCACGGAGATATGCAAAGCCTTGTTGTGCCCTCTTCCCTCGACGGGGATCTCATCATCTGTGAAGGTGAGGTAATTGTTTGCAACGATATTTCCGACGATCCCGTCAAACTGACCAACTGTGATGTCGGGAGTGACATGGGCTTCATTCAGTACCTTCATCAGTGTTGCTCGGTGGGTTTCCGAATTGAGTAATAGTGATAGCAGGGATATCTTAGCGGGAGTCTGATTCAGCTGATCCACTACCTTGTACTCGCTCTGCCTCATAATCTTTAAAAACTCATTGGCTTCTTGTTCAGATAGTACCTTCTTGCCCGTATTTTTGTCAGATGGCTCCACTTCTTTGTCTTTGCCTTTATCGATCTTTCCTCTTTCATTTGATTCTCCTCCTCTGGGTCTTTCAGGGGCATAGATGCGCCCGCTCCGAGTCATTCCGCTGCTTCCCGAGACATTTGTGACATCAGGATTGCTCTGAGGACCTTCCACTTGGACTTTCGCATTGTAGTTCCAGGGGACTGCTTTGGTGTCGTTGTAGGGGAAGGGAGTTGGCACTTGGATAGTGATTGGTTTAGGCATACCCAGGGACGACTTGGAGTCCTTAGTATAGTGGATCTCTAACGGCTTCCGAGTATCCTTGTTCTGGCCATTGCTCGATAGGATAGTTGACACCTGGTCCTCCCTCTTTTGAAAGCCTACTTGTATTACATGTCGGTCCAACAGGTCCTGAAGTACTTGTTTAAACGCCTCACAATTCCCAATGCAGTGATGGTTATTGCATGGATTCTTTCCAGTACATTCTCTCTCAATAATCCCAAAGGAACACAGGTTAGCATGAATCACTTCCAGGGGTGTCTGGATGCATTCTACCCTCCTGATTAGGGACGGTTCTGCCGAATCCTCAATTGCATTAGCTGAGGGCATCCCATGTCCTGGTAATGGGTTGGTAGCCACATTAGGACCATTTTCCTTGAAGTTCAACCAGCCCGAGGCGATTAGATCTTGGACGACATACTTCAATGCTTTGCAATTTTCTATGGAATGGCCGACCGTTCCTGAATGAAATTCGCATGTGGTGTTTGGGTCGAAGCCTCTAGGAAAAGGGGGTTGGATCTGTCTCATTGGGCGGGTGGTGATTAAATTATGGCTGAGCAGGTGGCGGAATAGGTCGGAGTATGACATTGGGATTGGATCAAAGTGGACGAACTTTCCGACTGAGTAGTTTTGTGTTTTATGGCCTTGGTTATTTTGGGTAGGTGGGGTAGGTAGTGTTTGTGCTGAGAACGGATTGGTGTGAGAGGGATTGGAGTAGGAAGTTTTTCCGGTTCCTGTGATGGCATTGGCTTCTCCTTCTTTCTTTTTAGGAAATCCGGAGAAGGGCTTTCTCTGGTTAGTGTTTCCGGGGGGGGTATAAGCGATTTTCCCATTCCTCATTCCGTTCTCTAGCCTTTCTCCAATAACGACCATGTCCGAGAAACTTGACGATACGCTCCCGATCAGTTTTTCATAGAAGGGTGAAGGAAGAGTTTCCATGAACATAGATACCATTTCCCTTTCAAAAAGAGGCGGTGCTACCTGTGCTGCTAGTCCTCTCCAACGCTGAGCATATTCCTTGATGGACTCATTATCCCTTTTAGTCATGTTTTGTAGCTGAGTCCTATCAGGAGCCATATCAGTGTTGTACTTATACTGCTTAAGGAAAGCATCAGCGAGATCCTTCCAACACCGAATATGAGTGGGTGTCAACTGCATATACCAATTCGAAGCTGCCCCAGCTAAGCTGTCTTGGAAGTAGTGGATAAGCAGCTTATCGTCGTTTGCGAATGCAGCCATCTTCCTGCAATACATAGTTAGGTGGCTTGCCGGACATGTTGCTCCTCTGTATTTATCAAAATCTGGCACTTTAAACTTAGGGGGAATGACCACGTTTGGGACGAGACATAAATCTTGTGCATTTCTTGCACCAACACTGAATCCTTCAACCGCTCTCAACCTTTCTTCCAGCATTTGCAGCTTTCCTTGGGCTTGAGGGTTCTCCATAGAGTAGTCGTGAGGAAGCCCACTCATACCATAGTAAGGATGCATCATCGGAACTATGGCTGGGTTCACATTTGGGGTATGTGAATGAGTGGGATTCCTGAGGTTGGAACCCTGAGCTTGAGCGTTAACTACCGGCGGTGGAGGGCAGCCAAGTGGGAGTCCTTGTGGTATGACGACGGGGGTCGGGTTTTGAACTTGTGGTGCCCCCGGATTACCATCGTGCCCCGTTGATGTAAGCTGCTGTTGGCCCGCGACTCCTGAGGGACTAGCATCGACTGTTGGAGGTGTGTAACCTTGTGGAAGTCCGTAAGGAGGCCATATGTAACCTTGGCCATTAGGCCCAGTATGGTGCACTGTATGCGGGATCCCGAGTCCATTGGGAGGAGGAGGGTTGGTAACTTGGTTTTCTGTGTTCCCAGCGGAGGCATCTTCACTTGTGTCTTGGCCCTTCAAAGTTTGTAGAACCTTCAAGATTTCAGCCATCTGTTCTTTCATCCCATCTATTTCTGCCCTAAGCTCTTGATTGCCTGGGTTCTGAGGTGGATTGCCTTGATCCGGGATATCTTGAGGCGGATTGACCTGATTTTCTTCCATGTTTCTGGCCTGAGAACGAGTCCAATAGCGATGTTGACGCACCAGCTTGTCTTTTACTCTGTTGGTGGGACACATGTTATGAGTATATGTATGAGCATATGAATGGATGAAAATGCGAATGATGCATGTGTGCATGAGTCTTATTGTTTTAGGTCGGGAATTGCAAGCACATCCTGATTTGTCATAAGTACACAGATTAAGGTTCCACAATATTCTCAAGATAAAGGATCAGCATGTGAGACAAACAAACTTCATTGATGGAGGAAAGTACAATATTTTGGAAATAAAACATCGAAAAGAAAAGTACAATGTTCTTTAAATTTCACTCAAATACATATGGCTTTCATTTTTCCACTCCTCTCTCTTTTTCTACTAGTAGTGCTGCCAGCCTTCTCCCGGAGTTCGGCAATCAGAATCTCGCAAAACTCCATGAATTCGGAAACTTGGACCGGGGTGTTAAACGGGTGCATTGCCGCGTTAGCCTCCTTCAGACGTCTGGGGATTCCTATGATAGCTTGATCGGCCAGCCATGCCAGCTTTGAGAATCTGTCTTTCCAGTATAAGCTTTCGTTCTTCAACTCTATGAAGACTTCATGGTTTTCTATCTTGCTGACCAACTCCACAAAGCGGTTCTCCCAATAGATGCTTTCTGTCTTCAGCTGGTGGTAGACCTCCTCTTGATATCTGATATGGTCGTTCAGCTCATCAGATTTTTCATGCTCCCTTCTTAAGGCTTGCTGGTATTCTCGGAGTATCTCTTCAATGGTATCTTTATCCTGCTTGATACTTTTCACTTGCTCTTCAAACTCGGCTGCCATCATCCGGGACTCTCTCTTTGATACCATTAGTAGGCTCTGTGCGGTCTTTTCAGCCATCATTGATTCTTCCCATAACCTTTTCCATTTGTATGTATCATCGATGGCTTGGTCCATTTTCAGGTTGCAACGTTTTATTTCCTCTTTCGCTCCTCTTAGGTACCTTTGAACCTCTAGTTTGTTCTTTTGTTCAGTATTGAGCTGCTTGCGGCTGTCTTCCATGGCCACTGACTTACTTGCGTTCTCTTCCTCCAGCTTCTGATTCTTTAGGAGCACTTTCTCTAACTCTGCCTGTAAGCCCTTCTTTTCTTCCTCGGCCTTTGACAATGCCATTTTAAGCTTATCTAAATCTTCGACAGTGGGAAGGGTAGGTTCTGGTATTTCTTCCTCAACCCGTAGTGCACTTTGGTAAGGCAATCGGGTGTCTTGGATCCTCTTTTGGAGCCATTGACGAAAGGTGGTTTCCTTATCGCCGCTCTTCTTAGTAAGCTCTTGTCCCTTGCGGACGACCATATTCCATGCTTGTGAAATCTTCCGGAGCATGTCAACCTCTTTTGGGCTTCCTTCATGGAGGTAAAAAGGGATTAACATGTCTTCGGTGGGCGGATTTCGCATGGGGTACCCCAGCTGTCTTAGAGTTAGAGAGGGGTTGTAATTTATGCATCCTCTTGTTCCCATGAGTGGGACATTTCGGAAGCTTCCACATTGAAAAACCACTTCAGGCCTATCTTTCCACCATGATGGGTGCCAACGAACCTTATATTCATGAAGGCCCCCCAGCACTTGCAACCATTCACCCGTGTTCATTGTCTTCACATCACACCCTCTGGCGTCTTCAATTGGGCCTTCTACTCTGACTTTGTTAACGAAAGCATGGGTGAGAAGCCAAACATACAAGGCGTGCAAGCAACAAGATATCCTTTTTCCCCTTAGCTCACTATAATGAGTGAAAGTACAGTAAGTGTCTGCAAGCATGGCTGGAATCGGATCTTTGAAGGATAAGAAGGCGCCAATAGCTGTTGTGTCTACATATCTTTCAAGGCGTGGAAATAGGACAATGCCAAAGATAGTCAAAGCTAACACCTGCTTAAAAGGACCCCAATTTCTAGCGTCGGCGAAGAATTTCATTTGGCCTTCCAGATACTCTTGTGGGAATCCTGCAATGCCATTTCGATTTTTCTTCCGGAGCTTCAAGTTTTCTTTGCTGGTTTGTAACATTGAGGCGAGTTTCTCATCTGTGTAGTATTGTCCCTGATACTGGTAGGGTCCCTTGTCTTGTTGAGGAAAGCAGAAGATCTGTGTATATTCTTCCAGGGTAGGTGCCATCTGGAAATTTTTGAAGGTGAAGCATCTTAATGAAGAGTCGTAGAACTGGCTCAAAGCGGCAATGGCCTCTGTTTGCACGTCCAATTGTAGTAACATAATAATCTTCCCATACACTCTATCAAAAGACCTGCGCTCGATGGGCGGCAACCGACCAGCACATTCCCTTAGACTTGTCAGATTAGGCTGCTTCACTATAGGGTAGTTCAGAGTTTGGATTGCTTCACAGTTTGATCCCATATTGCTTATGACAAAACTTTCGAACCTCTTACAATTCCCGGCAAACCTAAATGAGATGAATAGCATGCAATGTGAGGATTTTTTGTATTATTTTTTTTTTGTGAAATAATGATGATGTATGATGAATTAAAAAAAGACGTTACATGCGTTAATAAAAGCATATTTTGGTGATTCAAAAAAAAATTGAGAAACATTAATCATGTCACATAAAATATGTAAAGGGCAAAAGAATAAATGGTTTTCATTATTTTGATTTTTTTTGAAAAAAAAAGTTTTTGTGATGATGCAGCGGGTAGGTGAATTGCTTTTGTGTCCTAAACAGGTTATGTCTTACATATAGGTCACGGTCTAGGGTCACTTATGTGATCAACCTCTCAGGTAGTTCTATTCACTTCCTCACAAAGGTTTCCAGAGCTAAAATCCCTTTCGCGATATGACCCACAACGATAGCGAGCTACCTGGTGTGGGATGCCGCGAAAGAGCATACTCTGGTTGAGATTTTCATGAGAGTCAGACAGATAAATCCAGAATGACTGTCACTAATCATCTCCGCTCGTCCTAAGTTATTTTTCAGACCCGGGTATAGGGCCCCACTCAGAAGTGTGTGAATAAATAGGTGTAGGTGATGTGTGTGATATAAGCAACCTAAACTACCCAAACTGCAAAAGAGCAAACAGATAGCAATATAAAAGTCTTCTACCCTAAGGTTTGCAAGAAAACAAATAGCAGAATAAAAGTCTTCTATCCTAAGGTTCAATATGCGAATATAGAGACTAAGGGTAAATAAAGTACTAAACTAATAATTTACACATTTAACTAAAATAGGCTTGACCCTCTAAAAAAAAAAAATGTCCCCAGTGGAGTCGCCAGCTGTAGCGACCGAAGAATCCGGAGGAGGGGAATTAGGGTTTTGTGATGAGTTGGATTATGGGTTGTGGGTTGGATATGGGTCATGGGTTGGGTGGAGGAGTGTGAGGGTGAATTGGGCTAGGGTTTAGGAATTGGGTTGGGTTTTAGATGGCCCAATCCAATTGCACCTCCATTCATTTTTTTTACAAACCCCCCTTATTTCCTCCTTGGCTTATTTTTTGTTTCTTTACTTCTAAGTAATATTTTTTTTGATGATTAAAACTCAAAGCAATAAAAACAAGAAAATAATACATGACATAAAAAAGATTATTATTATTTTTTCAAAAATTAAAACTTGTAGCAAACTAAAAATAAAATAAAACATGGCATGAAAAGAAGAATATTATTTTTCTCAAAAAATAAATAAAATTTCTTTTTTTTTTTTTCGGATAGGACAAAATTAGGGTATTACAGGCATCATGGGAGATCTTTTTTTATAAGTAAATGTTAGTGAGGGTGGGGGAATATTAGTTTCCGGGGTTTGAACCCTGGACCTCCTTCTTGCAACTCCTTCATGTCTCTTAGCTCGCCAACTGAGCTACCTTCATGGGACAACGTCATGGAAGATCTAATTGCAGTTTGTTGCAACCACGTGTATTTGTTCTCCTACTCTCTCTGAATTTCAATCTCACTATTAGCTTTATTTCTTCCTCTCTCGCCATCACTCTTTCTTCTTCCTGCCCCATCCGCTCCTTCTTCCCTCTCTTCTTTCTCATACACAGACTTCAAAATGAAGTTGCGGCTTCATCTTTCAGGTCCTGCTCGGGGTCGGGTAATCCCTTCGACGATGCTTTCTCTGGTATCGAGACGATGCTTTTGTGAAGATGATGCAGGATATTCAAAGAGATCCTAATAACCTGAATTTGTACATGAAGGATCAGAGAGTTATGCAAGATTTTTGGGTTTTGCTTAACGTTAAGATGCGAGACCCTACCGATGATGAGATACCTGATTCTCCTCCACCTTCGTTTTCTTCTGAGAAGAAGAGGGATGGGGAAGCTGAGTTTCCAAAGCAACCTGAACCAGAGCCTGTGTAACATCCTCAAAATAATTAATCGAATTATTTGGATGTTAACCCAGTTGAATTAATTTGTTACTTAATTGGAAAAATTATTGAGTGCTAAAATTAATTATTGGCTGTCACAGGATCGTTAACCGAATAATACGGGTCAAGGAAGTTTTGGAATCGAAATAAGAGATTTATATCAATATGGTAATTGGACCACGTTACCACTTATATATTAATAAATATATATGTGTGTGAGTGTGAGAGAATTAAAAGAAAGAAAGGTACACGAGAGAAGAGAAACAGAGGAAAAGAGGAAGAAAAGAAGAGAAAAGAAGAGAAAGAAGAAGAGGAAAGAAGAAGAGAAAGGAAGAAGAAAAGGTGAAGCCCATCCCTCCAAATTTCACCAACATCATCATCTACCCTCCATTGCCAAACCCCCAAAGCTTGGTAAGTTTTCATCCGTTTTTCCCCAAGATATGGAGCTACGAATTTTAGGGGTTTTGAGGGAGAAAATTGTTGAAATCTTGGATTAAATGATGAAATTGATGATTGGGTTATGTTTAGGATTGAAGCTAGGAGCGGATTGGTCGCGTTGTGAAGTTCGAATCAAAGTTTGAAGCGGTTTGGTGAAATAGGGTTCCGTTCGAGAGTTTTTCAAGTCTCGGCATATTCGGTTCGATATCGGCTCTCGCTTCAAGGGTGAGTTTTACTCACGTTTAGGTTTATTCCGTTTTGGTATGAATTGTTGCGTCGGTTGATTTCGAGAGTTTTGAGTCAAAAACCGTTATTTCGAAAAATATCGCTTTTGGATGAGAATCCATTTAGATTGAGTTTTTGATTGAATTGCTTGATTGTTTGATGTTGATTGGACTGGAATATTTCCTGGTATGATCTGTTTTCGAGTTAGGAATCGATCGGAGCGAGTTTCGGATTAAACGGAAAGCGAATTTTCATGAAAATGGCTATTTTTGGAATGCTGTAAAATGCGCACGATCCGTGCGTCCCAGGGCCACGATCCGTGCGCCTGGTTCAGTTTCAAGTTTTTAAAATGCATAACAGGGAGCACGATCCGTGCGTCCCAGGAGCACGATCCGTGCGCATGCGCACGAACCGTGCGTCCCACGGGCACGATCCGTGCGTATGGTTCTGTCCAAATTTTTCAAAGTGCCCTAAATGATTCCGTTTCGATTCCAATCCTTTCCTAATCCTTTCCTAACCCTTCTATAATGATATTGGGCTTCTAATGCCATGATTTTGGATATGTTTCAACAGGGTTTTATAAAATACTTTTGAAGTTGAAATTCTTTCGAAAAGCCGAACAATAGTATACGCGTGCGGATATGTTTTAATAAAAAACAAAGCGGACTATGAGTCCTACGGGGTAAAGCGTAATGTAAATGGACTATGGGTTCATATTATTATAGATATATGTTTGTATATGTATCGAGTTGGGTGACGACCCATGTGTAACATACTAGGCGGGGCAGTCATGATCCCCTTCCCTAGGCTCCATGCCAATGGGAGAATGTACTATTGGTAGGGGGTTCACCGGGTTTGGAAGCGGTAACGCAGTCGGTGTTATGTTAAAAAGCTTGTTGTACGATTCACCGGGTTTGGGAGCGGTAACGCAGTCGGTGTCGTACTGAGTCACAACAGGTTCACCGGGTTTGGAAGCGGTAACGCAGTCGGTGTCGTGTCACATTAAATAAAAATTCATAATTGAACCGAGAGTGTTAGTAGGGGTCACGGTAGAACTCACTGAGATTGTATCTCACTGTTTATATGTTGTTGTTTTACAAAGACACGGGGACAGCGGAAATCCAAGAGGCACGAGTAGGTTGGGCTCGGGCGACTACTGATGACTTAGCGTTTATGCTTAAGTTATTTTTATTTCCTTTTTGGCTGTCTATGTATCACAACACTATGTTAGTATTAGGTTTTCTTCCGCTTTCTTGTATGATGCTGAATACTTTAGTCTGAGCACTGTATGGTCTTGTTTGTAAATAAGACTGTTTTGATTTAATCAGCGAAAAATTGATAGTGGTATTCAGTGTCTGAGCAGGAAATAATATCTGTGATGTGTTATTAATGTGCACTTGGGTCTTTTTAATAAATAAAAATACCGGGGTGTTACAGCCTGAGCCTCCAAAGCAACTTGAACTGGAGCCTGAGCCTGAGCCGGAACCTATGGAATTGGTGGACGAGGAGAAAGAGGCAAAGCAGAGAAAGGCTGGAGCTCAGAAGGAAAAGGAAGCCGGTAATGCAGTGTATAAGAAGAAGGATTTTGATACCGCAATTCAACATTACTAAAAGGATTTGGAGTTGGATGATGAAGATATATCCTTTCTCACCAACCGTTCTACTGTGTACTTGGAAATGGGAAAGGTATGTTTTTTTGGCTTAACGGATATAATTGAGGTTCTTTTTGTTTTGTTGAATGTTCATTATGCATTGCTTTAGTTCTGTTTAGTCTTTACAAGTGATTTGCACTTAACATCTAGGAGGTATTTTACTAGGGTTGATTATATAGAGGAAGCAGTTGGTGCAAGGAATGAACTTTTACCTTAAAGTGGTTACATCCATCCCAGGCATTGACAATCACGACGCAAATCCGGTAAATTCCTTTATTATGAAGCAATTCTTCAACTTAATTTTTCTATTTTAACATGCATCCATACAACACTGTTGAAGCTCAGGATTCTTGATTATATAATGTGTTAAACTCGCCTAGGTATAACAGCCTTGTGTAGTTTGTGCATTCCTTTTGTATATTGACTGATAATTGCATTCTGTCAAAGTTTTGATGTCGTGTTAGGCTTAAAATGTTACGTTTTCCATTTTGTATTTTATTAATGCTCTTAGTTTGTTTAAGGTTGATTTTTGTTGAACAAAAATGCATGACTAATGTGCATGTTGTGTATTCAACGTTATATTTCATTCTTCTTTCTTCAAGATTGTTTGATCCATTTCTGCCATACTTGAGTTAACACATATCCAACTTTTTAAATCATGGTTACTGAGTTTTGATAACAAAACAATTTGTAAAATGCTAGGATCATAAATAGAAGCTTTGCTTTCTCATTTCATAAAAGGTTTGAATGCAGGGCAAGTGATCGAGGTATGGGATTAAGGATCTTAAATATGGTTGAATGAGGGCAAGTGATCGAGTGAGGGATCGAGAGAGAAAGAGACACACAAAGATCTTCAAGCACCAGCAATGTTGTTATCTTTGATTCTGACACAATGAACAAACTTAAAGGTAACTCCATATGGTCTAGGGGGTAAGCCAAAATTTGTTGTCAAGTAGGTTAACCTCTAAAAATTTCAAGAAAAGGAGATACTAATAGTCATCAAATAAGTAGAGTGTATGAGTTGTCAGTGTACTCCATAACACTTAGTGTAATCCATAGTACTCAGTTAAGGCAGTATAATCATTCCAAGATTTTGGTTCTGTTATTTGACCATGTTAGCTTCACAAATTAGCTCCATGTTTTAGCTGCTTAGTTAGTTGACCTTGCAACTCCAACAATTAGCTGCTACCGTGATCACATTCCATTGTTACCAACATATGAGCATTTCATTGGAATCGATGCTAGGGATGAAGAGAGGCAGGGATTGTCTGCTGCTGTTAGGTCTGTGGCGACGATTCGTGCTTTTGGGAATGTTGATGTGGTTTGCAAGACTGATTGGATCACCTATATGGGATCCTCTAATGTTGCTATCACTTTACGTGCTGCTGCCATTATGCTCAAGCTGGATAGTGGATGGAATTGTTTAATCACTTTGAGTGCACGTGATTATCCTCTCATCACTCAGGATGGTATGCCAGTTTGGCTCATTTCTATTTGCTTTGTGCTTTTTACATTATTTTGAAAGTTTCTTAATAGAAATTTTGGTGTAATGTGAATTGCATCCTTACAAAGTGGATTTTCAAGGTGCAATGAAGTTTAGTTCTCATTATAAAGTTTCTGCCACTTTTAGGAGCTTTATTCTATTTCAGTTTTTCTTCCTTTTGCTCTCCATTTTCTTTGTCAGGTTTGCTTACTTTAGGAAATTTGAGATGTGGTATTGGTTGGAGACTTGATATCTTTAAAAATAATGTTAAAATCATTGAGCTTGCATCCAATGATGCCTAATGCCTGCATTCTCACTTCACTTATCACAGATTATGGAAAAGGATGTAATCGTTGACATTATAAGCTTGAACTGATAAGCATATTGAGTCCTGTGTTTTGTTTTCCTGATTTTTCAGAACTTGGAGCTGAAGAATTTGTAAACTATTTTCATGATAGATAGATTTTAAAATCAAGGTTGAGGTGACGGGGAGCGGCAAAAGGAAACGGAAGCGGCAAATGTGGTGGTCACGACGGGGATTCACTTTAACTGTTGTAGATTCAATACTGGTCTTGGAAAAATATTGCATTTTTGGAATTTTAGGTTTGCTATTTTATTATTATTATATTATTATTATACTCGTCTTGGAAAAATATTATTTCTTTGCTACGTACGTTGCTTGATTTAAATGTTATAAGTGTGTGTAATGGTATTTTCTATTTATTATTTACTACAAATAAAATTGTTAAATTGTGCTAATATTATTGTTTCGCTGATGGCTTTGGTGCTTTATTGCTCCAAAATGTTACAAACACATATACAATTCTTGATGAGACTTAACTATTTCCGTCCAAATGAAGTACTCCATCATGATATCAAAAGTTCTCTTTTGCTAGCTTATGACATTTTGATTTTGGTTCTTATCATGTCCATTAAGTATATTACTCTTGATTGATGCATCTTGTGCCTTTGCAGACTCATATATTCTAAATGAAAATTATGCTAATCTGTATCTTGCAGGTATTGGGCTGATCGTAATGAGTGAGTGCTCTGTTTAAACCAATGAGAATGTCTATTGTTTTAACCATGAGGGACCCTATATTTCAGTTTCCTTAAAGTATTAGTCAAGTTCTTTTGTTATCAGTTGTTAAAAGAAGAAATTCCCTATGCTGGCTGAAGTCTTATTTATTGAAATGTTGGTGCCTTCAGTTAAAGTTGTGTATCCTCATTCTGCCAACAATTTAAGTCTTCTTTATTCTTATTTGTTATTTAGGTAATACTAGCATCTAATTGTCAAAGAGTTAATCTGGCTTTCAATCCTTATAACTTTGCTTAGGTATTGGACAGTTTTGTTCCTTTTATAGTTTGAATTTATGAATTTTTTATTACTTCGTTTTAGTTGATTTATTAAACTTTATATGCTTGGTATCATGCAAATCAAAATTAGCAATAAGTGCGACTTCTAGATGCTCATGTTTTATTTAAAATAGTCATAAATTTGTTTAACATAGTGCAACTGCAGAAACAAAAATCTTAAGACAGGTATATTAGTGCGGATGAATGTCAATGCAAAACATGAACTAATTGATTTGCTATTAGATATATTTCTGCATAAGAGCCTCTTTTAGGTTTAGATTTGTGAAAAACATCATCTGAAATGTAGAACGTGGGAAACCTATAAGTTGTTAACTTAATGGATTTCTTCAATCAATCATTTATTCTTAATGCATTATTGTACTTTCATTTTCCTTCAGTTTTCTTACCACATCTTTTGAATAATTTTTGTGCAGTGGTAACAATCAAGACACATACATCCTATTGACATGGCCAGACCAATTGACACCATTATTGATGTCAACCCTACAAAAGAGCTCTAGAAATTTGCTATCAAAATCATTGATCTGTGGACTGTTTTCAACAAACAGCAACAAGATCATTATGAAATGATTTTTGTGGATGCCAAGGTCATTATGACAGTTAGAGGCTATATGGTTACTTCCAACTTCATAAACTTCCATGAGATATATAAATTTGCTCCCTGTCTACCATTTTAATGAAATGTTGTTCTTTAATAATCACTCTCAGATTTCATTGGGGCTGTCTCTCAATTGCTATTCACTCCAACTGCATCGCAAACAAAGGCTTTCTTCACACTTCAGAGATCTCAGGTCTGACCATCATCATTTCTGCCTTCTTTATATAAACATTACTATTATGAAATTTGTTCATATACCTTTTGATAAATTTGACATATCAATTATTTGTTGCTGTATAACTTTTTGCCTAAAAATGTTACTAAATGGTCCTTTTGTTTCACTCTCATAACAGGATACTGGCTAGGACATTGGCAATTAGAGTGAGCTTTACACCAATTTTTACACGGGGAAATGTTAGTAAATGCTCTGAAACTGCACTCGTTGCTCTTCTCCAATGGAAGACCTCTTTCACAGCCTCCGTGAGGGCCCTCACTCCAAGGAGGTGTGGCTCCATTTGGGAATGGGGATTCAGCCCAATTTCTTTCTACAAGCAGATCTTGATACCTGGATTTATGACATGGTTCATAGTGAGTCAATGTACATCTTTATTGCTGGTTTGTGGCATGTGTGGTGTTGGCGAAATAACATGATCTTTGAAGAACAACCTTGGAACCTGCGTGAAGTTATAAAGGTGTATGTGTCCCATGATGAGTTCCTTGATCACTTCCCTAACCAGGGTCTCGATATTGCCTCAGCCAGACTCACAGCCAGCTGGTCTCCTCCTCCAGTTGGTATGGTTAAAATCAATGTAGATGAGAGCTTTTTGGAAGACATTCCTCGTATTGGAGCAGGTGGAATCCTGCGTGATCACTCAGGAGAGTGGATTGCTGGTTTCTCGTACTCATAGGATGGTGGTGATGCTCTCTTAGCAGAATTGATTGCTATGCATATGGGTCTTGAACTTTGTCCCGCTAGAGGCTTTACGCAGATTGTTTGTGAAAGTGACTGCTTGGAAGCTGTTAATCTCTTCCATGTTGCGAACACCCATGTCTTACATGCCCATGCATCAATTATCATTCAGATTTCAGAGGCTATGCAGCGTGCTGGTAGTATAACTTTAGCTCAAGTTTGGAGCGATCAGAATAGGTGTGCTAACTTTTTAGCTAAGGAAGGTTCCCACTCGATGTGCAATGTTTCTTGGGATCACCCCCCCCCCCCCCCCCGCCCTCCTCTCCAGGATTGGATTCTCTTATTTTGAGAGACAAGCTTGGAGCTTAGTATTTTGGTTCCTTTTTTTTTGTTTTTCCTTTTTTTTCTTTTGTTTCTTTGTAACACCACCCTAAAAAAATCCAAATCTTAAGGATATTACTTTCCCCACACCCCCTCCTACTCTTTCACACCCCCTAACTTCTAAAAACCCTAAAATACCCTCAACTTAAAAAAAAACACACACACACTCACACCCCTCACTCCTCTCACTTTCCCTTTCACTCTCCTCTCATTCGAACCCTTCTCTTTCACTCTCCCTCTCACTCAACTTCTCACAACTCACTCAATCTCACCCAATCTCCCACTCAATCTTCTCCACAAACACCCTCAAGACCACCTGGGTTTTGTTCGCCTCCTCTCACTCTCTCTAATCGTTCCATTTTCATTCAGGTAACCCTCTCTCCCTTCTGTACATTTGGGTTTTTTTTTTCTGTGCATCTGCTGTGTTCGCATGACCTCATGCGAACACGTGAAAACGAAGGTGTTCGAATGAGGTCATGCGAACACCGTTCGAATGAGGCCATGCGAACACCTGTTCGAATGGGGTTGTTCGAACAGGTGCGAATGATTCTGTTCGAACAGGTGCGAATGATGCTGTTCGAACAGGTGTGACAATATTGTTTGTTATTTTGCTGGTTATGTTGCTTAATTGGTTTAATGGTTGTTGTTTCAGATATGGTGAGGCATCGTGGCGGTAGTTCGCAACAGCCGGAGCGTAGGCCACCCCCGACGGCTTCCGAACGCAAACGGAGGCAAGATGGAACTGAACCTTCCCGGAGGGGTAGGCGTAGGGACAGATTAGACGTCCCTCCTCCCCCACCGGAGGTTGATGATATTGGCCGGGATATTGACCGTGATGCTCAATTTCCGGCATATGAGCTGGCCGGCCCTTCTGGTCATGCACATGAGGAGGTTGGTGCTCAACATGAGGAGGATGTTGAGCCTCAGGAGCTTGCTGCTGCTCCTAGGGCTACATTCCCATTCCCTGGTGGACCTGTTGATGGTTCTGTCTTGCCCACATACGGGTCTCATATTTTGAATGAGTTCTATGCTGGCCGGGTAAGTTATTGTTATATAATAGCGTGTTGTCAATTTGGTTTCTTATTTTGTTGAACATATTGGCTTATTGTGCCTGTGTCATTTGTCAATGCAGGTTCGGCCGGACATAACTACGATTCAACATGGACCGGTTAACCTTGTGGTCCATGCTACGATCAGGGAGACTCTTATCCTATCGGGGTTGTTCCCTCTCATAGGACTTGGTTTTCCCCTCACTCACAAGGGGCTGCTGAACGCATTCATAGAGCGTTGGCAGCCGGATACATCATCATTCCACCTTCCTGTGGGTGAGATGTCTATCACCCTTGATGATGTATCCCAGCTGCTACACATCCCCATCACGGGCCAGTTCTATGACATGCCTGACTGGACTTCGTGGCAGGGAGAGCAGCTGCTGATTGACTATTTGGGGGCCACCCCCCAAGATGCCGCTGAACAGACTTCTGCCCGAGGGTTGTCAGTTGGTCTTGTATGGCTGAGGGATCATGTCTACCACCCAGCCATAGCTGAGCAGAGGTGGCATCATGCTGCTAGGGCCTATTTGCTCTATCTTTTGGGCTGCACATTGTTCGCAGACAAGTTAGGAAGCAAGGTTAAGCTTGGCTACCTAGGTATGCTTCTTAATTTGAACAATGTTGGAGACTACTGCTGGGGGGCAATGGCCCTTGCCCATCTTTATGATCAGCTGAACGATGCTTCAAGAAAGAAGACGAAGAAGATGGCTGGTCATATGGCTCTACTACAGGTATAAAACTTACTCTTTTTTTTATAAGTTTGCTTTAGGTTTACTTTCAGATTTATAATCAACCAATGATATGTTCATTACAGGGTTGGATTTTTGAGCACTTCCAGAGTGCCAATTTTACATCTTGGGTGGTGCACCCAGAATATGTTGAGAGTATGCCACGGGCGAAGAAATGGCTGTGTAGGGATGGCCCCGGGGCCATCAAGTCACACACCATCAGACTGTGCCTTGACAGGCTACACCGTGAGGAGGTCACCTGGGACCCCTACACAGGCCATAGGCAGGAGAGACCCTTTGAGGAGCTGGCCAGGTTCAGAGGGTTCATCCGGAGTGCTGGCTGTATGGTGAGCCATTTGCCGGATAGAGTGCTCAGACAGTTTGGCCAGGTACAGCACATCCCGGAGGAGCCCAGACCTGCAAATCGGGCCGTCTGTACTGTCACGGAGTGTGATGAGAGGTGGACACAGTTTTAGGACCACTTGGTGGCGCGGGGGCCTCCCTGTTTGCCGTACTCCTCAAACACGGTGCCGGGCTACTTTCCATGGTTTTCTAGGGTCTCACATCCCTTTGCCTTCCCTGAAAATTATGTAGAGCTTGTGGTTGAGCCGGATGTCAGTGTGGTACGTGTTTTTTATGTTAATTACAGTAATAAGTTTCTTCTACTTATTTAAATCTACTTATTTAAATAATGTTATGTTATTTGTTTGACAGATGCTGCCAGAGCTCCTGGATATGGTGGATGAGATGGATGGGACCATCAATGATAATGTCCCAGAGCCAACCAGGAGCGTCTTTCAGCGCATCAAGAGGTTGCTCAACCCCTTCCGTAGGTTTAGGAGGAGGATCGTCAATGTGTATCAGAGGAGGGGGCGCAACACCCAGTAGGATGATGTCTTAGGGGGGATATTTGTTTGGAACTTTTGTATAATTTAACTACTTTTTATATTATTAAGTATTTTTCTGATGTCATCTACTTAATTTGGCGCAAATTTATTGCCTTTTTATTACAAACCATAACCATACATGAAATACGAAAGACATGAAATACGAAAGACATAAAACCAACATAAGCAAACAACTAACTAAGAAACTAGTGTTTCGGTAGTCCCTGTTCCAGAAGATAAATGATCTCTTCTGGAGTGCGTATTGTGTCCACGTACAACTCTAAGACTTGTCGCCCCATCGGAAGTGTAGCATGATATTCCATCATGGTCCCAACGTCGTCATCGTTGCGGATCTCCATAACTGAAAAATAGCCAGTCCCGTAATCAAGACGGTTGTACTTTCGGTAACGTATACGCTCCACGTCTTTACGCCACGCTCCCTCTGGACGAATCTTCCTCTCAGCCTTTTCCTTCAGTTGGGCGAAGGTGATGTCCTTACTCATCCTGCAGAATACATGGTTAGGACAACGAAACACAACACCATGTTCGTCGGTGGTGACAGTCCCATGGTGATGAAGGGCCGTTAGGAAGTTGGTGGATGAGTACTGGGTTGGGCACAATTGCCATTCCATTTCAGCTTGGTTGTAGTTGTCAGGAGGGAGAGTAGGTTTTGGTGAAGAAGCAGATTAGGGTTTGGTGAAGAAGGTCTGAGGATGTGAACCCCCTTTTATAATAGGCATGGTGAAATGTCAGCCGTTGATTTCATTTTTAGATCACAAATCTGAGTCGTTTAAATTCTATCCGTTCAGACACATTTTCTAAAGGGATTGACATCCACTACTTTATCTGACAGACATTTGACTGATTGTAAGCCGTTGATCAAAACTGTCGGTGGAATCTGAGACGTCCAATATCTGTCGCTCTGCAACACTGGTTCGAACAGCCTCATGCGAACATATTCGCATGACCCCATTCGAACCTGTTCGCATGACCCCATTCGAACAGGTGAAAAACACCCAAGAGGGTGTGTCCCCATATTTAACACACGCGAATGGCCGCGTGCGAACCTGTTCGAAGGCCCGTGTTCGAACAGGTGAAAATTCGTGAAAGAAAAGAGGTTTGGCCTGGCCTTTTGGTCATTTCACACCCTTATGGGGTGTGTTTCGAGTAGGAGGGGGTGTGGGAAAAGCAAACGCCAATCTTAAAGCCCAAACAAAGAAGCTGACCGTGTTAGGAGTATCTATGCTTCGGTTTTCCATTATTACTTTTCGATTTCAATTTTTTACCACTTCTTTTCCATTACCTTCAAACAGTTGTAGCATTTGTGGTGTGATATTTTGAACCGTAAATAAGTGCATAATGTGTTTCTATTATACGCAAAATACCAATTATTTGAACAATATTGCTCCTCCCAACTTTGAATGTACATGTTGCTAATTGACTGTCAAATTTGCACAACGAATGATGGGTCAAATACATACATCTCAAATATTATAAGATTAGAATCATAATTCAATTGCACAAACATATTTCATTTTATTGTTGAAGTCTCATTTAATGTGATTAGAAAAAAAAACATTTATGAACACTTATATTGACTCCCACTTATTTATTTATTTATTTATTATTATTTTTTGGTTACCATGTCATTGATGCGTAGTTTCCACTAGCTTTACCGGTGACTAATCTACACCGGGGAACCTGGCTGGCCACGCGTACCCGGATTTGCCGGCCTATGTAGTTCTCTCCTCCCAACAGAGATTTTGCCATACCCAAGTTTCGAACCCGAGACTTTCGGGTGGGATCCAAGTCCAGTTACCACTTGAACCAACCCATGTTGGTTATTTATTTATTTGTTTGATACATACTTTTCGTTTAGATTTTTTATTTCGTAGAAATCTTAAGTAATTAGTCAATAAACAAAATTTCCTTATATATCTTGCTATTGTTTCATTAAATAATTCCGTTAGAACACACCCTGTGTTACTTTTGGTTCAATTAATCCTAAAATTCCTCAAGATACCAACCTTCAACATTCAGCATACACATGAATTATATGTTCTCTTCATTTAACTTAATACACATGAATTATATGTTCTCTTCATTTAACTTAAGGCTAAAGTGCTCCTGGGGTCCCTTATTTTTATTTACAGTAACGAATTAGTCTTTTATGTTTTTTTTGTCCCAAATAAGTCCTTTATCTTTCAAATTTTTGACACATAAATCCTTTTCCGTTAACAGTGCTGATTTTTGTGTCAAAAAAAAGGATTTATGTGTTAAAAATTTGAAACATAAAGGACTGATTTGGGACAGAAAAGGATTTATGTGTCAAAAATTTAAAACATAAAGGACTGATTTGGGACAAAAAAAAGATAAAGGACCAAATCGTTACTTTAAATAAAGATAAGGGACCCCGGGAGTACTTTAGCCTTAACTTAATTATGTTATAATATCATAATTTGTTTGTATTTTAACAAAGCTTCTTTCATATTGTAATCTAGACGAGAAATTTAGTCTCACAATAATTCTGTGTTAGCTAAAGCATTGGCCCCGTGCAGAGCACGGGTGAAAACGCTAGTTTTTTTAAAAGTTACAGGTACGTGATATTTGAAAGAATAAATTATGAGATTAGCATTTTCTTAAACGAATAAATGGTTTTGATTTTCATTCTTAAAACAACGAGTTTGCGAAAAAGAAAGTATGATTTATTTTTCTTAAAATTTTCCACAACTGCATTTTTGCTATAAAATAAGCTCTATCTCTAAATAGGTGTTGCAGTGACGATGGCACGTCAAAGGGAGAGAGGAAGAGAGCTTCTTAAAAATTCTAGGGTTTTAGAAAATTAGGGAAATGAGGAAGAGATGTTAGCCTAATGGAAACTGATCCAAGTGATTCAAGTAAGTGCATGAGGTGCGAGTAGTAAGCGTAGGGGAGGTGTGTAAGTAAGACTACATTAAAACAATTTATCATACTTTATTTTTCTAAATATTTAAAAGCACAAAAATAGTATTATATTTGCCAAAATTTCAATAGTGCTATATAAATACTGTTATGGTAATAAGTAAAAGGCCTCAGCAATATTTACACCCCCCTGCAAGGCCCAATGATCAACCAGCCCACATCCAGAAAATCTAGCCCAATCAATCAACAGTTCAGATACCTCTGCAAGATCTAACGACCCAATATCGTCATAACAAACATCACACAAACTCTATAAATACCACATTCAATGCTCATAAATGTAAGCAATTTCTAAGACAAAAACATTGATTCACTCAGACACTGACTTGAGCGTCGGAGTATTCTTGCAGGTACAACACCGCCATCTCAAGATCGAACATCGCCATCTCAAGATCGAACACCGCTGATCAAGGACCACACCTACCAACTACTTCGGAAGTACGGTACAGATCATTGGTGACCACAGTGGGAGGATCTGAACTCAATTTCCTCTCCCATTACCTTGATCCACAAATGGCACCCAAACTCCGTTCAAAACCAACCAGTCTTGTGGTCGGGCCCGGGGTAGGACAGGTTATACCCGAGCTCGAAACACAACAAACCCCCCAGGGCCATGTTCAAGACCTCACAGATTCCACTCAAGCTCGGGCACAGTTCCCCAATCCGAACCTCGCCCGTTCCCGTACGAACTGATACAATAATAGTTTACCACCTCCCCCTCCATCGCTTCCAGCCCTGGCCGATGTTGTTCAACAGCTCGTCCAGCTGCTAGCTCGACAGGAGGCCGTAAACCAAGAAAGAAATTGCCGTTTCACCGACCTTGAGGACGAGGTAGCAAATCTCCGGGCGTGAGACGTTCCGGACCAGGAATCGCCCAGACCGGGTTCCCCTGAAAAGACAAACCAGTTTTGAAGGAGACATCGATCTCCACCCAGGAGAAGACACTATCATCATTCTCCTCCTCACAGACAACGAGGGAACGGTTCCCGTTCTCCTCCGGCTCGACAATATGATGATCTTGATGAATATCATCGTTCTCCTCCTCGCCGACAACGAGGGAATGGTTCCCGTTCTCCCCCGCCTCAACAATCTGACGATCTTGATGAATATCATCGTTCTCCTTCTCACCGACAACGAGGGAATGGTTCCCGTTCTCCTCAGGCTCGACAATTCGATGGTCTTAATGAACTGGTTAACACCCCCCAACCTCGCTCCTTTTTAGCGTCTTCATCTCCAAGACGACGTTCTAGAAGTCGAGGGGATAACCCTGAAAAGGCACAACCTCGACACCACGTTTATCCTGATCCCCATCACCAGCGCCAGCCACGACCTCAGGCGCTGTTAACCGAGCGAAAGGGCCCATTCATCGCGACTATTGATAGCTACCGAGTTCCGAGGTACCTCGAAAAACCGCCTGGAGGTCTGAAAACGTATGATGGAACGGGCGATACAGACAGGCACCTCGATCAATTCGACACCACTATGCAATACCAGAACGTCCCCATGGAGATGAAATGTCGAATCTTCCCATTAACTCTTGACAATGTAGCATCGGAATGGTTTCGGGCTTTGAAGATGAACTCCATATCCTCTTGGACCAATTGGCAAAACTCTTCTCAGTTCACTTTGTCCATTTCAAAAGTAAACCCAAGAACAAAGCGGTGTTAATGTCTGTGGTCCAAAAGGAGGACGAGCCTCTCAGAGAATACATAGAGAGATTCAACAACGAGGCTTTTCAAGTTCGAGAACTAGACGACACTTTCCACATTTTCTTTATGGCGTAAGGCCTACTCCCCAGAAGCCCTTTCAAAAAACATGTCAACACTTGGGAGCCTAATACTATGCAAGATTTCCTCCAATTATCCCAATGTTTCATCAATGAAGAGGAAAGCCCCAAGATCGGAAATCCGTCAACACAGGACGGACCATCAAAACCCCGCTATGGAAGGGATGACCAAGGAAACGAAAACCGAGGTAATAGGGATCCCCGACCTCGGAACCGTCACCAAATATACACTGAACTCAATGTCTCCAACGCCCAATTATATGGGGAATGTTGGAATGTCGAGTTCAGAGACGTTAAGACCCCCAAACCTCTACCTCCCCGATCTGGACAACGATCCAGCAAATACTGCAGGTATCATAGAAGTAATGTTCATGACACGAACCACTGCAATGCTTTGAAAGATGACATTGAAGACTTGATCAAACGAGGAAAATTGTCCGGTTATGTGAAAAAGTCTGGAGCAAATACCATCGACGTTAAAAAGGAGAGGAACGAGGAGCCCAGCAGAAGGGGTAAGCCAAAGGTCTATTCCGACGAAGAAAATCATGATACTAGAACATCGAAAGGTCACTCAGTGATGATGATGATCGCGGGAGGTTTCGAGCATGAGGAGTCTGGAAAAACAATGAAGCGAAAGTGGAAAGAATTGTTAAGCGTGGCCACAACCTCAGCTACGCCAACCACAACAAACCGACCTCCACTTTATTTTAGTGATGAAGATCTTATTGATGGGGAACCCAACAAACACGTACCCCTCATAATCTCAGCAGTCATTGCCAACAAAGAAGTGAGAAGATGTTTGGTGGACCAAGGGAGCTCATCTGACATCATCTTTTTCGATCTCCTTGACAGAATGGGGATCGACAGAGAGGAGCTCACTCCATACAGAGGAACGGCCCTATCCGGATTTAACGGGTTCCGGACAAAACCACTAGGCCATTTGGAATTGATGGTTTCCTACGGAGTTGAGCCAATGATGAGAACCATCAAAACCAAGTTCCTTATCCTACCTTGCGAATCCATCTACAACGTTATCATAGGAAGACCGACTTTAGGCAGGCTCCGAGCAGTAACGTCCACCACGAACTTAAAAATGAAATTCCACTCTCTCTGCAATAAAGTTATCACTTTAAACTCCGATCTGGAGTCTGCTTCCAGATGCTTCTTCTTATGGACCAATACCGAGCAAAAAGCTTTGGAGCAGGAAGGGGTTCCCCTTCCCGAAAACACTACTCCCAAGAGTAAAGCTCGACCTACCGAGGTGAACGCAACGGACTTAGATGCAAGATACGATCCTGAGAGTACGGATGATGAAGATGATGAAGGGATGGCCAAAGCGCTCAAACGAAAAATGAAAAGATCCCAACCTAATGGGGAGTTCATCGACGTACAACTCGGCAAAAATCCCTCCTAAACTATTAAGATCAGAGCCAATTTATCAGAAGAGGTTAAAGACCATGCAGAGGACATGCTCGGAATTCCTTCTGAAGTCGCATGCCACCAGCTCGCAGTTAATCCAGGAACCAAGCGGGTCGCCCAAAGAAAGCTAGCGCGGAGTAGCAAGAAAGCTACAGCCGCCGCAAAAGCCGTAGACGATCTCTTAAAATCAAACTTCATTTCCGAAGTCAAATACACAACTTGGTTGTCAAATCCGGTGCTGGTTAAAAAGAACAACGGAAAATGGCGCATGTGCGTCGACTACACCGATCTTAATAAAGCCTGCCCCAAAGACGCTTTCCCTGTCCCCAGCATAGACCGACTCATAGACAACGCCTCAGGTTTTCATTTGTTATCATTCATGGATGCATACTCCGGGTATAACCAGATTGCCATGTTCCCTCCTGACCAAGAAAAAAATGCGTTCATGACCGACCAAAGTAACTTTGCCTACCGCGTCATGCCTTTCGGTTTGAAAAACGCCGGAGCCACGTAGAAAAGACTCACAGTTGGATCGACCCGATCTTAGGATACATCATTGCAGGAGTGGAACCCCCGGACGAAAACGACGCGAAACTCGTCAGGAGGAAGGATTCTTCCTATTCAGTCATTGATGGAACGTTGTACAAAAGAAGCCTCTCCTCACCGTTGTTGAAATGCATCGAGGGAGAAGAAGCAGCTTATGTCCTGGCAGAAATACATGAGGGAATTTGCGGTCAACACCTCGGAGATCGCTCTTTGGCTCGAAAAACTCTCTATGCCGGATATTACTGGCCAACCATGGAAGCCGATGCCAGTGCTTATGTAAACAAATGCAAAAAATGTTAGATTCACGCCAACGTCCACATTGCTCCTCCAACAGATCTAACAATCTTGTCCTCCACATGGCCATTTGCATGGTGGGGGATAGACCTCTTGGGGCCATTCTCGACAGCTCCAGGCCAGATCAGATATTTAATCGTTGCAGTCGATTACTTCTGCAACTGGATAGAAGCAGAACCCCTGGCTACCATAACTACAAGAAACTGCATCAAATTTTTTAGGAAAAACATCATGAGCAGGTTCGACATCCCCGAGGTAGTGATAACGGACAATGGAACCCAATTTGCCGACAAGGGTTTCAGAAAGCTAATGTCCGACCTAAAAATCAAACAATGCTTCACGTCAGTTGAACACCCAAACCAGCGGACAAGTAGAAGTCGCGACCCAGAAGGAGAATAGCCAAGCCTTTAGAGAGGAGCTCGATCTGATCGATGAAATACGGGGTCGAGCCTCGCTCCGAGAAGCAATCGTCAAACAAGGAGTAACGACCAGGTACAATGCCAAAGTCGTTCCCAGAGATTTCGAGCTGGGCGATCTGGCCCTTCGAAGGGCAGATATTGGTCTTAAAAATGCTTCCCAAGGAAAGTTCGCACCAAATTGGGAAGGACCTTACCGTGTCATTTCTAAAACCGGTAAGGGCACCTTTGAACTGGAGACCCTCCAAGGAAAAAAGATTCAAAGAACTTGGAATGCAACGAAACTGAAGAGTTATTACATTTAAAAACGGAAATTGCATCAATCTCTCCAAAAAGGACACCACTTAGGACTGCTCCTATCATTGTAAATCGAGTTCCTCATTTAAATGATAAGTCAATAAAATGTCCGACGTTCCACACTCTCTTGTTTTCGTCAAAACAATAACGCAAGGATCAAATTTACAGCTTCGGAAATGACTCGAACCTCGAGCCCCTCAGGTCCGATCTTGGGGTCTCCCGAAGCGACCAACCATGGTCGCAACCCTTTGTTACTAGTTAAATCCGAGCTGAGTCTTGGTAAACTGTTTCAAAGGGACCAGGTCTTCTAGGATCGAAATATCCTCAGAACGACCATTGGCCACAGCTGCCAATACCCCTATAAGGCGAGTTAAGTTTGGGCCGAGTCCTGGTAAACTGCTCTATAGGCCAACGTTTATGAACCACCTCGGGCCCCCCAGGTGCGAAACCATCTCTAAAAAATGACATATATGACTTGCAGAATTAAAAAAGCATTGGAAACGAAACACTGGCTTAAAATTGAAAAATACATATCGAAAAACCACTGGCTTCAAATTGAAAAATAGAAGCTCCTCTTGCCCATGGAAACCAAACACATATTGAAAAGATGCATCTATTCAAACCACTGCATCTTTCTAAAACCAAACTCGTACACCATATCACTGGATCCCATAAAACACAACACAAATCAAAAACAAATAAAATTCGAATCAAATCAAAGTATAGAAGTCCACGGATGAATGCTTAAAATAAGAAAGAAAGTACCTTCATTCTTGCATCTTACTCTCAAAGGTATAATTCTTATGATATTAAATATAATACCCCAGGACTCTTATACTAATTAGAGAATCATGTTCCAATCCAAGCAATGGAAATTGATCAAAATTTCACCAATCTTCTGGTAATTGAACTTTACAGGCACACAGATATATAAAAACCATATGAACACTTATCAGTAACCATGAGTCATGTTACAAAGGCAAAAATATGTTGTGTTATGAATCAATTTAAATACAAATAGTTAGACAAATGATGAGTTAAGCATGAAACTACTAAACATGAGTATTTAAAATTCATTTTCAAATTGAACCATTTCTGAATTGGTATATAATCACTTGGAAGTTTTCTGAATTTGCTGTAGAGACGCATACTGATCTTAAACATGAGGATTATTGTTTACCATTTTTCAACTAAGCATTTAATAAGCATAGGGCATAAGTGAGTGTTTAAGAATTAAGAAGTGAAAATCACAAAATTCACACAAAAACTATCAAGCAAGAGAGAACGATGAGCTTACATTATCGTAATTACAGAACAAACGATAGCTTTGAACAAACGATAACAAAACCAACAAAACCCTAAACCCAAAAATGAAACACAAAAATCTAAATACAATAAATCAACAACCCCTAAAACCTAAATAAACAAAATCAACAAAACCGTAAATACAAAAACCCTATCAACTGAGGAAATCTTGTCAAAAAAAACTATTTTGAGAGAGAGAGAGAGAGAGAACGAACGAAGAGAGAGAGAGAGAGAGAGAGAGAGAGAGAGAGAGAGAGAGAGCGAATTGTGAATAAGGAGGAGTGAGCAGTGAGAGGGAAACGCGTTGAGAGGCTACGGGGTTGTTGAAATCGTTTTCCACGGAGCTGAGTGAGCAGTGAGAGCGCTGAATGAGCAGTGAATTGAAAGAGTGAAATGGAACGAGAGGGAAGAGTGAGAGTGAAAAGGAAAGATAGGGAAGAGTGAAACTGTAGGATAGTGAGGGATTTTTTGGTAAAATAACAGAGAGGTAGCGTCGCCCCTCCGACGCTAAAAATAATATTTAAAAATTAAACATTTAACGTCTGCTATTTTCAGAGTAGCGTCCGCCAGAGCTGACGCTAATTTTCTTTTTTTCAACAGAATATAAATTCGTGGGTTGCATGGGTCAAACCGACTCTAGACCGACGCTATTAGCGTGGGTGTCGTGGCCGATGCTAAAATATAGATGCTAAAAACCCATTTTCAAGTAGTGTCTACAAGCGAACTTAGTCAAAAAGAACACTCGTTGAAACTTCTAACAACATGGTTATCTATTGTTCTTAGGTCAGATGAAAAAAAAAACATAACCAACCTTCTTAGAAACAAGATCACATAAATATCATCTTGCTTGCCTTCTAAAACCATACTCATAAGCATTGCATTATTCTCAACATCTTTAACACATAACTTAATTTTCCTCATGTGGAGTATGCCATCTAAGCTTAACTATCTCACTTACATACAATAGTTAATACCTTAAGTTATTTCAACAAGGTACTTCATATAGGATCAATTGTGCATTATTCATTTGTCGAGTCACTACAATCACATATTTCAAACTCCTAACTTTGACAATTATCCTGTAATAAAAACATACTTACCTATTGGTTCGTACAATCTCTAATCATCTCAAGAGGAATTACAAGAATTCACGCTACCTAGCATCTAAGGCATTTCCAACACTAAAGTGGCTATTCATGCGTACACGCATTCATAAATTTCATCGTAACTTGCCAGGGTCCTAAAATGTCAGACAATTAAATTTCATCGTAGTGAGTCATCAAAGGGATCTACCCCACAACCTATCATCGAGTAATGAAAACTAAAACAATTGTATCTACTAACTTGAATTGTGCAGCTGAACAAATACTAATTCAGTAGATTCAACTTATTTTAGAGACATCAATATCATTTGTATATTAAAATCAACTATAGTTCCTCTACTTTTGATCACCTATTAAGCGGACAAGCTAATGACCCATTTTCTAGTAGCCAAACCTACATTGATTGAATAGATTGCTCCTGATTCACATGTCCAACTATTGTCAGCTCTTCACTACCAATAATCCGCTAACCATAAATTCGTCATTCTACCCCTCGATTCCCAAGATTCGAGTGGTCTCCTAATCTATCAGAAATATCATCTTAGTGGCTTGTTAACAGGGTTCTGAATATGAATATGCACGAGTTCAAAATAATAATCACAACTTGCCTCAAGTCCTCTAAGTCCTTGCTACCCTTTCATCATTCTATCTAAAATCTATCTCAGCCTCTCAACTATACTAGTTCCCTTGCTATTTTTGACAAAACCCCTCCGGCATTATGCCGCCCTTCAGCATACACCCAAGCATATCATTACCCCAAATACAATTAGCACAAGCAAAAACAACAACCAATTCAAATGTCAAACTATCACTAGGTGCCCCTCAATGACACCCATCGAATACACAAATCATGTCGACATCACAAATTCTTCGTACCTTTTAGAAATCCAAGTCATAACACTGGTCTCCCCAATCTGCAAACTAAAAAAATGTTGATTCTAGTACCCTGTTTGATACATAGTCCAATCCAAATATTCCTCTTAATTAGGGACTGGCATACAACATTGCATGCATGGTTCCACTAGGAGACACTAAAGACCATCAACATATGGTTGACATACATCAAGCACATAACAAAACTACACCTAACAGCTCCCGACATTTGATCAGCTATACCCAACCTCATAGTTCGCGTAGGCCAAAAATCTCTGATACCATAATGTAACAACCCAATTTTCGAAGCGCTAATAAGTGAACTCAATTCTAAATATGAAATTATTTTAATAAAATACTCTTTCTGTCTATCTGAAAACATGTGAACAGTGTGGTGTCGTTGATTAACCGTTAGATAAATATGTGGTGAATGGAAATTGAGAACAAAAATAAGCACCATATTGAGTACATCGAGTACCTCATTCCTCTACATCATGACTCAGCTTAATTTTCTTGAGGCAAAGCAATCAAGCTAGAACAGCAGTGCAAAAAATTGGCTAGTTTTTCTTCGATCACTATAATCAAACTTTTAACTCAACAACTACTATATTAAGCAAACATTCAAATAAATGATGTTTTTTTACTCAACAAATTAATGATGTTGAACACACTCACTTAGATTTCCAACATTGATCAAGTCATATGATATTAATCTAAATCCTTACCAAATCCACAACAATATTATAATATACCTTGTTAAACACACTCATTGAAAATAATATTATTGTTGCATACACTAATTACAAACTTAACCAATACCATGTGACATACTTTTGTTGCAATTACTGAACCGATGTCTAAACATATACCATGACTAGTAAACTTCCCAAACTTTTAATACCTATTGGATACATATTGATCATTGGTTAAGGTAATCCCAAGTTAAGGGCCTAAAAACATGAGCGGCCGCAGATTCTATGATCTCCAACTCCTCCTTCACAAGGTGCATATACACAACCCAATCACCATTTCTTAAAGGGCCTGGCATCGGCATCACATAACCTGCTTCACCACCCCAAGGAAAATGGTAGGATGCAAACACAACCTTCCCCCACCCAAAATCCACCTTGTCTCCCGGAAACCTTTGTCCGGAAGACACGACAAAAGCTGGTCCCTCGTTGGCGCCACCACAATAAATTCTTGCCAACCCGGGGACCGGACGGTGTGCTTCCACCCAATCAATGAGTCCCAAGAAGTGCTCCTCTGTCGTTGCTTCCGCCATAAACTCATGAACCTCATTCGCCACCCAACCCAACGACTTATTAACCAACTCCTCCACGAGTTTCGCACCAAATGGTATGGAAAGAACATTCCCAAAATAGCTTGCCATCATTGATTCTCTCTTATTATTATCACCACTATTACCAAGTCTTTTTCTTCCATCAACAACTACACCAACTTTGGAAATGACCCTTTTGCCACTTACTCCTTTTGAGGCTGCTCTAGCAACTAGCTTCCACAAGAAGGCAGAAAAAAAGACTCAAGCTTTGTGGGCTTGATGTTTCCATTGCTAGTGGTAACAACGAGTGATTGCATGCCGTGGAGCTGCTCTATAGGAACATAGCATATGCGACTGAGTAATGGGTTAGCGGCGATGGCGGGAGGAGGAGGGAGTTTGGAGATGGGGATGTACATGTGGTTGAGGGAAGGGTCAATAGAACCAGGACGGCGTGGGCTAAGGAGGGAGCGACAAAAACATGGTTTGTGAATGGGCTGTATGGGCTTTGTGGGGTGGGCCATCTCGGCCCATGATACTAGAAACATGTTTGTTGAATAGGCATCTGCTATGCGATGATCAAATATGCATGCCACTACTATACCACCACACTTTAATGAAGTAGCTTGCATAAGGGTATATTAGTTCAATAACACACTAATTAATTTCAATTCACCAATTGCCTTTTTTTGAGTACAAATGTACAATCGATTCGCCTATCTATGACTAGTGAATGATGTTACTTCTTTTTTATTCTTTAGGTTAAAAAATAATTCTATAGTAAAAACAATTAACAATATATCTTACATATTTGATAAGTTATTTTTAAACTATTTTTAAGACATTCAAAAAGAACTTAGAAAACTTGTTTTTTAATTTATTTATTTTTTATAAAGCTCAACCAAACAAACATGTATAATGAGAAAAGAAACAGTTGTTATTTATCGATTACTTTTCTGAAAAATATATCTTCTAGAACAATATATATATACGAGTTGAAAGATAAACAACATCGTTGGCCTAATGGCTTGAGCTTATCTTGGGATACGGGGATCAATTTGGTGCTCCCAGATTCGATTTCCACAATAAGAACTCGGTGTTGGCATGTGAGATTTTCTTCTAAACACGAGTGAAAAGATGTACTTTTTTACCACACTTTGTTGTGTATAATACTCGGTTTCAATCATCCCTTGCAAATAAATCAAATTTAAAATTTCACAAGAAGCTTCTATTAATTCTGCAAATCAAAGTGCATGACCCTTCCTTTTTTCTTAGATTCAAAACTGAGTTATTAAATTTATATTTACAGTTATTGAATAAGGATAATAAAGAATGAAAATTGAAACCCAAAAAGTTGGTGTCCATATATATCTGGGTACAGATGAACTAATTTTATGGCAAACCAAACCTTTTGGTAAGTTAAGCCGAACTATACAGGTAGCTATCAATGTGAAATAAATTGTAATTGCTGTTTTGTTGTTTATCATTTTAGCATATTAACGTTTGTGGTTTTTTTGTGGATAGGTTTATGGTTGTGACTTTGCTCTCAGATAAATATTAGTTTAATTAGTTCAATTTCTGTTAGCTGTTGGGATCGACGGGACAAGTCATGTTAAGCTACTTCATAATTTAAATATTATGAATACGGACCAAGAAATAAGTCAAGCTCGGCTCGACTCTATAAAAATCGGCTTAGGTCGTAGCTCGATTCGAGTTCTACATGAACCTTTTTTTTCATCTCGACTCGACTCAAGCTAACAAGCAGCTCGGTCAGCTCGCTCGCTTGCTCACAGAAATAAAAAGTAGAAAAGAATCTCTTTTTTGGTAAAAAAAGGAAAAATTTTAGAATTTTGACATTTTAAAATAACAATTTGCTATTAATTTTGAATGAAATAATTACCTAATTGAAAATTTGGTGCATCTAATATAGTCCCCTAAAAAGGGTCCACCGGTACACCTTTACCGTTTTTGGTAAATTTTGATAAAATAATTTTTTTATTTTTCATTATTTATTATTATAAAATTCATTTTTTCCTAAAAATAGTTACGGTCCACGGTTTCCAAGATACTACAGTTTTTTTAATGAATTTTGAATTATAACCTAAATACTTAATATAATTAAAAAAAGTTGGCGTTTTTCTAGAGAAACATATTTCCCGTGTCACATCTCTAACATTTGGATATTCAACTGGATATCCAACAAGAAACACAAATATAATATTCAAAAAAACGCAATATTTATTTTCTTGTTTAGGTGCATAGAGTGCATTGTTTTATCTTTTTCTAGTATTCCGCTTAGATTTACTAAAGAACTATGTAAAAAATGTACTTTTAAATTCATTCAGTAACTGGTGTATTAGAGGATGTAACAATTATTAAGTGCTTTTTTTTTCCTATTACCTGGACAGCAAGTACAACATTGCTTCCACACTAAAGCCACATTTAAGATAAAGTGTTTCTGTACTTAGTGCTTCTGCACTAGATGCTTCTGCATCATAGTGCTTCTGCACCGTCTAGCTGTGAGCTTATAACCCCCCACCTTGGAAGCACATCAATTCATACCATGACACCAGAAGTTTTGTGACATAATGCTTAGTCATTGGGCACATGGAGACACATGCCCACATGCATATGGAGGCGTCCACCATGAAACATCATCATAAGAGGCTATACACCTAAAGACACATGGATCTCCACCATTAGACCTCTTTTAAAAGAACAGTGCTGGATTTTATCTTCTCAAATTCAGAGCAGGAAAGTAACCATGGTTAGGCACCACATTGCTGACTTAGTTACTACGCAAACCTTCATGCAAAGGAAACCTCAAAGGCTATAAATAGGCTCCACTTCGCACTTGAAGAACAATCCCTTTCATCATCCAAATTTATATAGCTTTCATACAGTTTTAAGTAGTTTATTTCTTGCATTTTATTTAGTAGTTAGTTGTAAGAAGGTGAGGAAGGAATTGACACCCTCTTCCTCCACTTCTTCTTAGATAGACGAAGGAATCGGTGCTTCTGCACCAATCAGAATTCATACAAAGGAACATCAATCTGTGTAACTTCTACCCTATTGATATCTTTTATATGATTCATATTATTATGCTCCTTACAGATTCTCTCTATTATATAATGAGTAACATGAGCTAAATTCCTTTAGTTGAGATGTTCTAAGCTTATAATGATATTTTGAGTAAGTTATTATGCTTTTAAGTGTTGTAGCATTTTGGGTCTTGTGTTATACTATATCCATCTTATTTTAAGGTTGATCGCTTAAAAGAAGTAGAGTTATATACACAGACATGGTTTATAACTAGAAATCAAGACTAATAAGGGTGAGTGTTTTAATAAAGGCTTTGTTGACTTGTTAATAAAGAAAACTTTGTTAAAACCATGTTAAGTCCTAGACATAGGATAACATAGTCCTTAGGGTGAAACAGTGGGTACCTCAAAGGCAGGAGTGAACTTATTTAGCAAGCCCAGACATGGGAAGCTTGTAATGAAACTCTGAAGTAAGTAGCTGACAAGCACACACTTAAGCAGCTGCACTCAATGCTACTGCACTTGATGCTTCTGCACTTGATGCTTCTGCATCATAGTGCTTCTGCATCTCTAAAAGCATAGAAACTCTCAAAAGAAGCATTATCTAGTAAAGACATCTCAACTATCTTTCTCAAGTGATTTCCTTCATCTTATTTTACAATACTTACATTTTGTTTTTACTTAAACTAAAAACCCCAAATTTTGTGAGTAGTGTAGTAGCACATATTTATATCTCTCTAAGCATACAAGAGTTTAATCAATCCCTGTGGGTTCGACCTTTCTTATCATTGTATTACTTGTGTGACTGTGTATACTTGCACATATTTATCCACACCAAGTTTTTGGCGCCGTTGCCGGGGATTGCCATTAATTTTTGTAAGTTTAGATTTATAGATTTGTGTATTATTATTATTATTATTATTATTATTATTATTATTATTATTATTATTATTATTATTATTATTATTATTATTATTATTCTGGTAGTTTGATTCTTTAGTGCAGGTGCACTAGCTTATGCACAGGACCAGAACACCAGAATTTACATTGGATCCAGAGATAGAAAGAAGTTTCAGAAGATTGCTTAAGTCCCAAAGACAAGGCTGCAGGAGCAACATGTCTCATCACAATGAAGAAAGATCAGGTTCCAATGGAGGCTCAGTTGGAGGAGACCCACCATCTGAACATGAGCAAAGAAATCCATTCAACAACATGGGACCTGTAACACCCCCTTTCTAATAACTTTACTTTTTAAATAAAATCAGAGTCTCTTTTTTTTTTTAAAACAATTCAAGCGAGTGCTACACTTACTCCATAAATATCAAGATACATAACACCATAAGAAAATGTTTAGTTCGCATCAACTAAATCCAATCACCACCAGCAGCGGAATAAATATGAGTTCTAAAATTCAAAACCAATACATCACCAATCAAATCTAACAGTTTTAGGAAAAATAATGCATAAACATAGGACACCCCCCCTGGTGCTATGTATCAGAGCGTGACACTTCCTACCAGACGAAGGCATAAAGGAATCCTTCACTCGTTATTACCTGCACGTTGCCGACATAAGAAGCAACATAAAAGCAGTAGGGTGAGTCTCTTTTTTTTAATTAATAACATATGGGAATTAAGCACTGCATAGGAAAAAGGAAACCAGGCACACCAAATCACAACAATGGGCACAATCACATCAACTTTCTATTTCCAAGCAGCACTACACAATATATGGTTAAACAGCTCACCAAATTAAAATTAGGCCGAAACCTCTGCTCACCAATCTCACCTTATCACACTCACCAATTCAGCCCACCACTCACACCAACACCAATTTAAATAGACCAACTTAGGATATTGACACGACATGGGGAAAATGAGAAAAATAGCCATTTGGACACTTGAACACCATCAGCCCAGAAACACCAGTAAAATAATTTATTTTTACATAAAATTGGAACAATTGGATAGACACTGAAATTAGCTTCGAAACGCATTTTGAACCGTTAAATTTGGATAACGGAGTCAAAAGTTACATTAAAAACAAAATAGGAAAAATACTTAGACAATCCTGGAACTGGCGCATGGGCGCTGGGCGCCCAGGGGCAACACAGAACTTGGCGCAGGGCGCTGGGCGCCCAGGAGCAACACAACAATTTGGCGCATGGGCGCTGGCGCCCAGGAACAGCAACACGCGCACAGGCGCTGGCGCTGGCGCCCAGGAACACAGCACGCGCATAGGCGCTGGCGCCCAGTAACTGGCGCAGGAGAACACAGTGCGCGCATAGGCGCTGGCGCCCAAGGAAACAACGCGCACACAGGCGCATTGCGCCCAGCACAGCAACACGGCGCCCAGGCACTAGGCGCCTAAGACCAACTTGCAACAAAACTCATTTTTCTTCGAAATTGATTTTACACGAGCCAAATGCTCAGAACATGAAAACCCAATAAAAATTTCATCAAAAACTGAACATCATTTTTGGCGCCCATGCACTAGGCGCCTAGTGAAAACACGCCATCCAACTCTTTTGTTGCCCAAAATCATTTTGCAGGAGCCATTTTACCTAAATATGAAAACCTGAAAACAATTTTTACAAAATTATCACCAGAACATTGGGGCCCTTGGCGCCCATGAGACAAGCAACTAGCGCCAAAACTGGCAGCACAGTGACACAAAACAGCAACACAGGGCAACAGGCACAGCAGCACAGTGACACAGAATAGCAACACAGGGGCAACAGAATTTGGAAAAAAACTCGCGCAGCACACTGCTGGGCGCCTGGCGCCCATGACTATGGCGCACAACACAAAAAAAAATTCAGCAACACACATATGGCGCCCAAGGCGCCTAGGAGCTTCCAAAACCAGAATTTCTCACTTTCAATCACCAATTTAACATCATCCAACACTCAATTATATATATGATTCAAGTGTTACCATGATTCTCAATTTCACCAAGTAGGCATCAAATAGTCATATATTCAAACATATGATATCCAATTCGCATTATCAACAACTCAAACACCAATCATGCGATTTTCAACATATCAATTCAAAATCAATCATCACAATACGATCAATTAACCATCAACATCACAATTCATTCATAAAACTAACCTAGAACCCTAACCCTAAGCAATCACCAATTCGCATAAATCATTAAGAACAAAAAGAGGACCCCCTAACCTTTTGGTAGTCGAATTGCTAGCAAAGCTCCAAGGAAAAATTGCAAGACTCCAATCAAGCTCTTCCTCCTCTTGAGTGATTCGCCCCCCTTTCTCTCCTTCTCCTCTTCACTTCGCACTTCTCCTCCTCTTCTCTCTTTCTCTTTTACATTTCTTTTCTTATTTTTTTCAATAGAGTAACAAAATGAAACTAACCCCTAGACCCCTTGTGAGTCGAATACTTTGACAAGGAAATGGGCCACGGGCCTAATTGTGGATCACGGGCCCTTGCTCGCACCACTCAATCCGTGACAACACCTCCTAATAAATAAAAATAAAATAATTAAACCTTGAATTATTTAATTAAATTAAATAAATATTGTAAGCCTTAAATAACTTAATTAAATAAATGATTAAATTATTTTGGGGCGTTACAACTCTCCCCCACTTAGAATATTTCGTCCTCGAAGTTACCTGAATCAAACAACTCCGGATATGCTTCCCGCATCTTACTCTCCAGCTCCCAAGTCATACTCTCACCAGCAGCTCCTAACCAAACCACTTTCACCAAAGGAATCTCCTTCCCTCTCAGAATCTTCACTTCTCTATCTTCAATTCGCACAGGCATAGTCTCAACCGTGAGATTATCCCGTACCTCTACTTCGTCCATCTGAATCACATGAGACGGGTCCGGAACATACTTTCGAAGTTGTGATACGTGGAATACGTCATGCAAGTTGTAACACCCGTTTCTACCCCTTTCATTTATAACAATTATCAGAGTGCACAAATTATTTTTCTTGAAACGGAATGCTACAATTACTTCAAAAACACGTCATTTGGTTAACTTAAATTAAAAACATTACGTGGCATCATGGGCGGCCATTACTCAAAAATACAGTTACAACGTTAAAACAAAATCCAACAAGTCGTACAAGACAAAGTCACTATCTAATAAGACGCCCCCAGGTGCTACGTATCAGAGCGACTCGAACTCAAGGGAATGAAGGTCAAAGCCTTCAAGTACGGTTACCTGTAAGGTAAAATCAACAAAGGGGTGAGTCTCAAACCCCATAATAAAGTACATAAGGAGTAGTATATACAGATACAGGACTACATCAAAACACAACAATAATCACTTTAATCACCAGTTCAGCACCAACTTAATATTCACCAAACAATCACCAAGTAAATAATCACCAAGTAATCACCAAATAAATATTCACCAAGTATCACCAAATAAATAATCACCAAGTAATCACCAAATAAATATTCACTAAAACATTCACCAACTGTATGTTTATTGTATGAGATGCAACCCAAAACTCCTCTGGGCATATGCATGTGGATCCATTCACCAAAAATAAGCCTTGAGGGCATTCACCAAAATTTATAATAAGGCCGAAGCCCGAGGCCGAAGCCTATTCACCAAAATCATGCATATGATTATGCGACACCATGACTATGCATCACACACCAGAATCACCAAATAAATAATGCCATAGCATATTCACCAACAATCAAAAGAGGATTACAGACCCCATTCACCAATAATAATATATATCCCATATATATATATATATATATATATATATATATATATTTGCATACCACACTATTACACATCACATCATTTTCACCGTGACAACACCATTTAAAATTACAAGGAACAGCACCTTAGTCTCATGAAGAACACCAACATTTTATTATAGAGGAACAGTAGCAATTTCCAAACCAAACAACAACTAGCACACAGTCACTTGGGACTTTCAGAAAACGACCGGGGAAAAATATTAAGTTTTGGTTTTGGCCTGGACAACCAGATAGAAAATTAAATAAGCGTCGTAACGCACTTTGAAGCACCTAAAACGGACACCCGAGTCAAAAGTTACGTTAAAAACAAATTTGGAAGAAATTAGGCAACACTGCTGGGAACTGGCGCCTTAGGCGCCCAGCGCCCAGGCAACGCGCACAACAGCGCCCAGCGCGCAACACAGCGCATCCGCGCGCACAACAGGCACCCAGCGCCCAGGCGCGCGCCACACACACACACGCACGCGAGCAGGCGCCCAGCGCGCAACACAGCGCACGCACAACAGGCGCCCAGCGCCCAGGCGCGCGCCACACTTGCCCAGCACACACACACAGCGCCTTGGCGCCCAGCACAGGCACCTGGCGCCCAGCACACTGCCAGAACCAGATTTTTACACGAATTCAGCCCAAACATCAATTTTTCTCAATTTTAAAACATCAAAATTATATTTCTTTTCCACCATCTAAAATCCTCACTCACCCCAAAAATCAATTTTATTTGAAAACACCAAAACCATATTGACAACCATCATCACCATCACCATTGCGCCTATACACACACCCACACCAAGCATCACCAACACACACACTAACTTGGCACTTGGCACACAAACATATCATAAGATGCACTTAGCATATGGCACACCAACACAACACAAAATACACTTAGCCAATACACAATAATGTGGCACGGGGCACCTAGCACAAGGGCGCCTACTTCCATGACCAAAATTCCGACAACATCAATACTTGGCGCGGGGCACCCCACTCAAGGGCGCCTAATTCCGCACCTAGACAACAATTTCCAGCAACACTAAAAATACTACAATGGTGCCTTATGCACCTATAACACAACAATTGAATTTTTGAGCAACATAGTCCAATCAACTCGCACACCAATCACACCAAAAACGTCAATTTACATATTATGCACAAGAACAACATCAATTATACATTCATTCGAGCACTTGGCACGCAATTCTAAATTCATCACTTATATGAACAATTCGCAAAGCATCAACAAGCCATATAGTGATCAATACATACATACAACTCATCAATATCAAAATCAATACAAAAACGACATAGATCCTAACCCCTACATACATCCCATTATGTTCCCTATTATAAGGCAAGACCCACCCTTACCTTAGTTTCACCGAAGATAGAGATCCCTCCACGAGCACACCGAGTAACCACAGCAACCGAGCTCCTCTCCTCTCCTATGGAAGTCGCACCCCTCTCTTCTTCTTTCTTCTCTCCCTTGCGCTATTTTTCTTCTCTTTCTTTCTCTCCTTTGCGTTTTCTTTCTTTCTTTCTCACGCCCCTTCTCTCTTTTTTTCTCAAGTGATACGCCTCTCCCCCAACCCCTAGTCACATACGCCTAAGCCAACCCTGGGCCTGGATCACGGGCCTCCATCCACTTAAGCCCATTTGAATATTTACATATCACCACCCTCTAAAATAATTAAAACCACCCAATATTATTATTATTATTATTATTATTTCTATCACCAACTCCTATTTAATTTAATTAACTAAATACTAAATAACTATTTAATTAATTTCGGGGTGTTACACAAGTTCGAAAGATTAGGCGGCAAGGCCACCCTATAGGCAACACTTCCCACCCTCTCCGTAATCTGATACGGACCAATGAAACGGGGAGTTAACTTCTTTGATTTCAAGGCACGCCCAACACCAGTCACCGGAGTGACTCTCAGGAACACATGATCACCGGCCTGAAACTCTAAATCCTTCCTTCTCTTATCATGATAGCTCTTTTGTCGACTCTGCGACGCTTTCATCTTCTCACGGATTAATTTTACCTTCTCAGTTGTTTCTCGCACAATCTCAGGCCCCAACACTGCACTCTCCCCAGATTCATACCAACACAACGGAGTCCTACATCTCCGACCATACAACGCCTCAAACGGTGCCATACCAATACTAGAATGAAAACTGTTGTTGTAGGTGAACTCTATCAACGGAAGATGAGAATCCCATGAACCTCCCTGCTCAAGAACACATGCCCTCAACAAGTCCTCTAACGACTGAATAGTCCTCTCCGTCTGACCATCTGTCTGCGGATGATAAGCGGAGCTCAACCTCAACTTAGAACCCAAAGCTTCTTGCAAACTTTTCCAAAATTCAGATGTGAATCTTGGATCTCTATCAGATACAATACTAAGCGGAACGCCATGCAACTTCACAATTGTCTTGATGTAGATCTCTGCCAACTTTGGAACTGGATAAGTCATATTAATTGGTAAGAAATGAGCAGACTTTGACAACCTGTCCACTACCACCCATATAGCATCAAACCCTCTCACTGTATTTGGCAAACCAGTTACAAAATCCATGGAAATGCTATCCCATTTCCATTCCGGAATCTCCAATGGTTGCATCAACCCCGCGGGCTTCTGATGCTCAATCTTAGACTTCTGACAAGTCAGAAAAGAATAAACAAACTGAGCCACATCCTTCTTCATACCAGGCCACCAGAACATTTTCTTCAAATCTTGGTACATTTTCGTAGCCCCTGGATGAATACTCAACTTGCTCCTATGGCTCTTGTAACACCCCGTTTCTACCCCTTTAATTTGTACGTCATTATCAGAGTGCTTTCGTTTTCAAAAATAATAATAATATTAGTAGAAAAGAAATGTCACAACTTCATTGATGAAACTCATCGACTACACCATTAACATTCGTGTCGAAACACCTTCGTCTCAAAAATCGAACTTCAAAATTAAATCTCATCACAGCGGAAATAATAGCTCACCAAAAAAAATCGCTCAAACACGTCTCACACATCAATGAAATTATTAAAACAGTTAATTAAATAAGTCGTCAACTTTAACCCGCCCCCTAGGTGTTACAATATCAGAGAGCGACTCGAACGTCTCAACAGCTAAAAGGAAGGCAGCATGTCCTTCAATCAGAGTCACCTGCAGCGTTGCCACCATAGAGCAACATTCCAAGCAGAAGGGGTGAGAATTTTCAACAAATTATAATTAAGCATACAGCAGAGTAATATGAGCAAACCATCACACAACATCGTCACTAATATCAACTTCACCGTCGTTACACACAACATCAAACAAAATCACAATTCGTCACCCGTCATAAAAAAAAAATGAATGCACATGAAGATGCAACCCACACCTGGGCATATGCATGATGGTACCATACTCGTCATAATAAGCCACTATGGGCACACCGTCACTGTTTTCTCGTCATAAATAAGCCACTAAGGGCACACCGTCACTAAGAGGCCGAAGCCTATTCGTCATAAGATGCACATGCTATGAGACACTATGTACACATGTGCAATCACCAAAATTTTACTCACCCGGAGTACTCATCATCACCACCATAAGACACTCATAGAGTGTATTCATCATCATCACCATATTAATATCACCACTCTTCATAAACAATCACATTCAAAAATAATGTAACAACATCTTTAAAATTAGGGAATAAACATTTCACTTTACATTTTAAAATTATGGGATAAACATTTCACTTTCATACTTAGGAAGCGCCACAATTAAATTTGGGAATAAACAGTGGCATTTTATGCGCAAAACAGTGGCATCTTGACATCAAATTGAAGCTGAAAAACAGTGGTAATTATGCGCAAAAACAGTGGCATATTGACATCAAATTGAAGCTGAAAAACAGTGGCAATTATGCGCAAACAGTAGAAATCTTTCATCAAATCGGAACTGAAACAGTAGCCATTATTTTCGCAAAAGTAGCAGAATTTTTACATCAAATTAAAACTGAAACAGTGGCCTTTCAATTCGCAAAAACAGCAGCTTTAATTTGCAACACAGCAGTATTTTTAATTGGTGAAAACAGCAACATTTTGTGGTGAAAACAGCAACATGACAGCATAATTAAAATACAGCAACAGCACTACTTAATTGACAGCAACAGCACAATTTAAATTACAGCAACAGCAACACATAATTACAGCAACAGCACCAATTAAAATTACAGCAACAGCAACACATAATTACAGCAACAGCACCCATTAAAATTACAGCAACCGCATAAAATGAATTAACAGCAACAGCACTACAAAATTCTGCAACAGCAACATTGTTTTTATAAAAAAAAACAGCAACAACCAAATTCTGCATATACAGCAACATATCTCAAAAAAAACAGCAACTATAATTCTCCTCACGTCATAGGGTAATTCGCACATCAACTCAATAATTTAATCCATCATTCCTCTTCACCTATGATTTTCGAATCCAACCACTAACACAAACCCACAAACCCTCCAAATACTCAATTATAATAAATTGAAAACCGCTCACCCTTACCTCGAATTTTATATGCCCGAAACCACGATATATGCGTCCCGTGCAAAACTCCGCAACACGCCGAGCCAAAGTCTAAAATTTCGCAACAGCCCCCTTCTTCCTCTTCTAACCAATTCGCATCCATTACCACAATTCATGGAAAAAAAAATTCGCAACATGGAACAAGGAAGGGATTTAGATCACCACATGGAAGAGGAAAATTATTGGAAGAGAAAGGATCAATGAAGGCTTACCTAAGTCAAGATGAAAATAAGTTCTTCTCCTCCTCTAAGCTTGAAGTCGCAATTCCCCTTCTCTTCCCACCCTCAGTTGCGCTGAATCTCTTTCTTTTTGGAATGACCATAATTCTTAGGTTTTAGGGTAAATGGAATGGGCTTGGGTCACTTAAGTGGCTTGGGCCCATTTTTCACACCACTCTTTTTAATTCTTTTCGCCTCCTACAATAAAACAATTATATATAAATTATCCCACTTAAATAAATATTGCATCTCTCCAATAACTTAATTTAATTAATAAATTAAATTATTTTAGGGCGTTACAACTCTCCCCCACTTAGAGAATTTCGTCCTCGAAATTACCTGAATCAAATAATTCTGGATAGGCGTCTTTCATCTTACTCTCCAATTCCCACGTCATGCTCTCGCCAACGGCTCCCAACCAAACTACTTTCACTAAATTAATCTCTTTGCCTCGTAACACTTTTACTTCACGGTCATCAATTCTAACTGGCATAGTCTCGACGGTGAGATTGTCCCGCACCTCCACATCATCTAGTTGAATCACATGAGACGGATCCGCAACATACTTCCGAAGCTGCGACACGTGAAACACGTCGTGCAAGTTTGAAAGGTTAGGTGGTAAGGCCACCCGATATGCAACATTTCCAACTCTCTCCGTAATCTGATACGGCCCGATGAATCGAGGAGTCAACTTCTTTGATTTCAGCGCTCGCCCAACACCAGTCATAGGCGTGACCCTCAAGAACACGTGGTCACCGGCTTCAAATTCTAAATCTTTCCTTCTCTTATCATGGTAACTCTTCTGCCGACTCTGCGACGCTTTCATTTTCTCCCTGATCATCTTTACCTTCTCAGTAGTCTCTCTGACTAGCTCAGGTCCAAGTACTAAACTTTCCCCAGTCTCGTACCAACACACCGGAGTCCTACACCTCCGGCCATACAACGCCTCAAACGGCGCCATTCCGATACTGGAATGATAACTGTTGTTGTAGGTGAACTCAATTAACGGAAGATGCGTATCCCACGCACCTCCCTGCTCTAGCACGCATGACCTCAACAGGTCTTCCAATGATTGGATTGTCCTTTCTGTCTGCCCATCAGTCTGAGGATGATAAGCTGAACTCAACCTCAATTTCGACCCCAACTCTTTCTGCAAACTACTCCAAAACTCCGAAGTGAACCTTGGGTCCCTATCAGACACAATGCACAAAGGAACTCCATGCAGCTTCACAATCACCTGAATGTAGATTTCAGCCAACCTCGACACTGGATACTTAATACCGATAGGAATAAAATGAGCCGACTTCGTTAATCTATCCACAACCACCCAAATTGAATCATGCCCTCTCACCGTATTGGGTAACCCGGTCACAAAATCCATGGATATACTATCCCACTTCCATTCTGGAACATTCAACGGTTGCATCATCCCCGCAGGCTTCTGATGCTCGACTTTCGATTTCTGACAGGTCAAGCACGAATACACAAACTGCGCCACATCGCGCTTCAACCCAGGCCACCAGAACATCTTCTTCAGATCTTGGTACATTTTCGTCGCTCCAGGATGGATACTCAATTTACTCTTATGCCCTTCCTCAAGAATTGCCTTCCTCATTTCCTCATCTTCGGGAACACAAATTCTCCCACGATACCTCAGTACATTTTGCGTATCTATCACGAAGTCTTCATTCTCTGACTGACCGATCCCACTCATCAGATCAACTAATTTCATATCTAATTTCTGCGCCTCTCGGATACTCGCCATAAAATCATTGCCAATCTTCAACATACCTAACCTGACACTTTGAGGTGTAACTTCACACACTAAACTCATGTCCCTGAACTGCTCAATTAACTCGAGCTCCCTAGCCATCAACGCCGACATGTGCAAAGTCTTCCGACTCAGCGCATCCGCAACCACATTCGCTTTTCCCGGGTGATAACTCAATTCAAAATCATAATCCTTCAATAGTTCTAACCACCGGCGCTGCCTCATATTCAATTCTTTCTGGTCAAACAGATACCGTAGACTCTTGTGATCACTGAACACCTCAAATTTCGATCCATACAAGTAATGCCTCCAAATTTTTAATGCGAATACCACAGCAGCAAGTTCTAAGTCGTGAGTAGGGTAATTCTTTTCATGAATTCTCAATTGCCTAGACGCATAAGCGATCACTTTCCCATTCTGCATAAGTACACCACCCAATCCCAACTTAGACGCATCACAATAAACCACAAACGGTTCAACCGGATTAGGCAGGGTCAACACTGGAGACGTAGTCAACCTCTTCTTCAGCTCATTGAAACTTTCTTCACATCGGTCATTCCAAACAAAAGCCCTACCCTTGCAGGTCAATTGAGTCAATGGCAGAGCCAACTTCGAGAACCCCTCAATAAACCTTCTATAATAACCTGCCAACCCCAGAAAACTCCTGATTTCAGTAACTGACTTTGGAGACTCCCATTGCAACACTGCATCAACTTTGGAAGGGTCCACCGCAATTCCCTCACTAGAAATCACGTGACCGAGGAAACTGACTTCTTTCAACCAAAACTCACACTTGGACAGCTTCGCATACAACTTTCGATCCTTCAAAATTTCTAACACCAGCCTCAGATGCTCCGCATGCTCTTCTTCTGACCTAGAGTAAATCAGAATGTCATCAATGAAAACTACGACAAACTTATCCAAGTACTCACGGAAGATTTGGTTCATGTACCCCATAAATACCCCCGGCGCATTAGTCACACCGAAAGGCATAACGGAATACTCATAGTGCCCATATCTTGTTCTAAATGCTGTCTTCTGGACATCTTCATCCTTGACCTTGATCTGATGATAACCAGACCTTAAGTCAATCTTGCTAAATACTTTAGCACCCACTAGCTGATCCATCAAGTCATCAATTCTTGGCAACGGATACTTGTTCTTGATTGTAACTTTTTTTAACTGCCGATAGTCTACGCACAACCTCATACTACCGTCTTTCTTTTTCACTAGCAACACTGGGGCTCCCCAAGGTGACACACTCGGTCATACAAACTTCTTTTCTAATAAATCTTCAAGTTGCTTTTTCAATTCTTCTAACTCAGATGCAGACATTCTATATGGCGCCATAGACACAGGCTTAGTGCCGGGAACCAGGTCAATAGCAAACTCCACCTCTCTCTCTGGTGGTACATCCGGAATCTCGTCAGGGAACACCTCAGAAAACTCACGCACTATCGGCAACACATCAATCTTCGCTTGGCTCTCAGCAGACAACGACGCCAACAGAGAAAACAGCTGAACCTCTTCTCTCATCACTCTATGCAGCTGACCCGCAGATAACAGACCAGACTCCCCTTCAGGCGACTCAAAACTCACGGACCTCTCTCGACAGTTGATATGGACATGGTTATCAACTAACCAGTCCATACCCAGAATGACATCCATTCCACTCAGCGGCAAACAGATCAAATCAATTAAGAATTCTCTACCATATACAGATACAGGGCATTTGGCACAAACAACGGAGGTAGTCACCGAACCCTTAGCTGGAGTGTCGATGACCATCTCCCTCAACATATCAGATAAAGCAAGGCTTAACTTCTCAACACATGCAGCAGCAATAAAACTATGGGTAGCACCAGTATCAACAATAACAACAAGAGGAAAATTATTGATATAGCACGTACCTCGAATCTCGTTCACTACATCAGACTCAGCCAGAGCGAACACCTTTCCAAAGGACTTCTCCTTCTTGGGTTTCGAACACTGTGTACTAACATGACCACTCTCCCCGCAGTTGAAACATACCACTTCTTTCTTATCACATCCGGAAGATATATGCCCCTCTTTTCCACACCTATAACATCTCTTCTTATCCCCGCCTGGGCAATCTGGACTTTTATGACCCACTTTCCCGCACGAGTAACAAGTAACACTGGCTGTAGCATCTCCCCCACTTCGCTTAGGTCCACCGACAAACTTACCCTTGCCCTTACCAGCAGGCGCCTCATATGGCTTACCACGACTTGCGAAATTCTTTTGTTTTTCTTTAATGACTCTGGAGAAGGCATTATTGTCCTCCTCAAAAATCCTGGCGCTATTAACCAACAACGGAAACACACGAATCTGCTGGTACCCTATGGCCCTCTTAATGTCAGCACGCAATCCATTTTCAAATTTGATGCATTTGGAGAACTCCGCACCCTCTCTATCATAATGAGGGTAAAACTTAGACAGCTCAGTAAATTTTGCAGCATACTCGGTTACAGTCATGTTGCCTTGTTCAAGTCTTAGAAACTCAACCTCCTTCTTCCCGCGGACATCCTCCGGGTAGTACTTCCTCTTGAATTCTCTCTCAAACACAGCCCAGGTAATCCCCTCATTGGCAGCCGTCAACCCTTGACTAGTAGTCCTCCACCAATCATAAGCCTCTTTCTTCAACATATGTGTGCCATAGCGAACCTTCTGAGCATCGGTGCAATCCATAACGCGGAAGATCCGCTCCATCTCACTTAGCCACTCCAGGGCACCATCAGGATTATACCCGCCTTCAAAAGCAGGAGGGCTCTCACGCTGGAACGTAGCCAAACTACGCGTCCCATCACCAATAGCATTGGGTATGTTACCCACAACTCCAGCTATAGCCTGCAAAGCAGCAGCAAGTGCAGCATCGTTCCGTCCTGCCATTCTAGTACTGCAACAGAAAACAAAATTTAGATACGAGTAACCGGACTCGAATGTTACTCGACTCGACAACTTGACCACCGGCCGGACAGACCGAACTGCTCTGATACCACTAATGTAACACCCCGTTTCTACCCCTTTAATTTGTACGTCATTATCAGAGTGCTTTCGTTTTCAAAAATAATAATAATATTAGTAGAAAAGAAATGTCACAACTTCATTGATGAAACTCATCGACTACACCATTAACATTCGTGTCGAAACACCTTCGTCTCAAAAATCGAACTTCAAAATTAAATCTCATCACAGCGGAAATAATAGCTCACCAAAAAAAATCGCTCAAACACGTCTCACACATCAATGAAATTATTAAAACAGTTAATTAAATAAGTCGTCAACTTTAACCCGCCCCCTAGGTGTTACAATATCAGAGAGCGACTCGAACGTCTCAACAGCTAAAAGGAAGGCAGCATGTCCTTCAATCAGAGTCACCTGCAGCGTTGCCACCATAGAGCAACATTCCAAGCAGAAGGGGTGAGAATTTTCAACAAATTATAATTAAGCATACAGCAGAGTAATATGAGCAAACCATCACACAACATCGTCACTAATATCAACTTCACCGTCGTTACACACAACATCAAACAAAATCACAATTCGTCACCCGTCATAAAAAAAAAATGAATGCACATGAAGATGCAACCCACACCTGGGCATATGCATGATGGTACCATACTCGTCATAATAAGCCACTATGGGCACACCGTCACTGTTTTCTCGTCATAAATAAGCCACTAAGGGCACACCGTCACTAAGAGGCCGAAGCCTATTCGTCATAAGATGCACATGCTATGAGACACTATGTACACATGTGCAATCACCAAAATTTTACTCACCCGGAGTACTCATCATCACCACCATAAGACACTCATAGAGTGTATTCATCATCATCACCATATTAATATCACCACTCTTCATAAACAATCACATTCAAAAATAATGTAACAACATCTTTAAAATTAGGGAATAAACATTTCACTTTACATTTTAAAATTATGGGATAAACATTTCACTTTCATACTTAGGAAGCGCCACAATTAAATTTGGGAATAAACAGTGGCATTTTATGCGCAAAACAGTGGCATCTTGACATCAAATTGAAGCTGAAAAACAGTGGTAATTATGCGCAAAAACAGTGGCATATTGACATCAAATTGAAGCTGAAAAACAGTGGCAATTATGCGCAAACAGTAGAAATCTTTCATCAAATCGGAACTGAAACAGTAGCCATTATTTTCGCAAAAGTAGCAGAATTTTTACATCAAATTAAAACTGAAACAGTGGCCTTTCAATTCGCAAAAACAGCAGCTTTAATTTGCAACACAGCAGTATTTTTAATTGGTGAAAACAGCAACATTTTGTGGTGAAAGCAGCAACATGACAGCATAATTAAAATACAGCAACAGCACTACTTAATTGACAGCAACAGCACAATTTAAATTACAGCAACAGCAACACATAATTACAGCAACAGCACCAATTAAAATTACAGCAACAGCAACACATAATTACAGCAACAGCACCAATTAAAATTACAGCAACAGCATAAAATGAATTAACAGCAACAGCACTACAAAATTCTGCAACAGCAACATTGTTTTTATAAAAAAAACAGCAACAACCAAATTCTGCATATACAGCAACATATCTCAAAAAAAACAGCAACTATAATTCTCCTCACGTCATAGGGTAATTCGCACATCAACTCAATAATTTAATCCATCATTCCTCTTCACCTATGATTTTCGAATCCAACCACTAACACAAACCCACAAACCCTCCAAATACTCAATTATAATAAATTGAAAACCGCTCACCCTTACCTCGAATTTTATATGCCCGAAACCACGATATATGCGTCCCGTGCAAAACTCCGCAACACGCCGAGCCAAAGTCTAAAATTTCGCAACAGCCCCCTTCTTCCTCTTCTAACCAATTCGCATCCATTACCACAATTCATGGAAAAAAAAATTCGCAACATGGAACAAGGAAGGGATTTAGATCACCACATTGAAGAGGAAAATTATTGGAAGAGAAAGGATCAATGAAGGCTTACCTAAGTCAAGATGAAAATAAGTTCTTCTCCTCCTCTAAGCTTGAAGTCGCAATTCCCCTTCTCTTCTCACCCTCAGTTGCGCTGAATCTCTTTCTTTTTGGAATGACCATAATTCTTAGGTTTTAGGGTAAATGGAATGGGCTTGGGTCACTTAAGTGGCTTGGGCCCATTTTTCACACCACTCTTTTTAATTCTTTTCGCCTCCTACAATAAAACAATTATATATAAATTATCCCACTTAAATAAATATTGCATCCCTCCAATAACTTAATTTAATTAATAAATTAAATTATTTTAGGGCGTTACAGCTCTCCTCAAGAATCATTCTCTTCATCTCAGCATCGTCAGGAATGCAGATCCTATCTCTGAATCTCAATACACCTTGGGAATCTAACTTGAAATCTCCACCCACATCTTGATCATTCACAACTAACAGGTCTACCAACTTTACATCTGACTTTTGGGCTTCTCGAACACTAACCAAAAATTCATTGCCGATCTTCAACATCCCCAATCTGACACTCTGCGGTGTCACTTCACAAACCAGACTCATGTCCCGAAACTGCTCAATCAACTCTAACTCTTTCACCATCATAGCCGACATATGCAAACTCTTCCGACTTAAAGCATCAGCCACGACATTAGCCTTGCCGGGGTGATAGTTCAAGCCGAAATCATAATCCTTCAGCAATTCTAGCCAACGTCTCTGTCTCATATTTAGCTCCTTCTGATCAAACAAGTATTTCAGACTCTTATGGTCGCTAAACACTTCAAATCTGGTACCATACAGATAGTGCCTCCAAATTTTCAGCACAAACACAATTCCAGCTAGCTCCAAATCATGAGTAGGGTAGTTCTTCTCATGGGTCCTCAACTGTCTGGACGCATAAGCTACTACCTTACCCTTTTGCATCAATACACCTCCCAAACCCATCTTGGAAGCATCGCAATATACTACAAACGGTTGATCCGGAACAGGCAAGGTCAAAACGGGTGATGTAGTCAACCTCTTTTTCAACTCATTGAAGCTCTCCTCGCAGCGAGCATCCCACACAAAAGCTTTTCCTTTACATGTCAATTGAGTCAACGGAAGTGCCAACCTCGAGAAACCTTCAATAAATCTCCTGTAATAACCAGCTAATCCCAAGAAGCTTCTAATCTCTGTAACTGACTTCGGGCTCTCCCATTGAGACACAGCATCAACCTTGGCTGGGTCCACAGCTATACCATTACCAGAGATAATATGACCAAGGAAACCTACTTCATTCAGCCAGAACTCACACTTAGACAATTTTGCATACAATTTCTTTTCTTTCAACACTTCTAGCACTAACCTCAAATGTTCTGCGTGCTCCTCTTCTGTTTTAGAATACACCAGAATGTCGTCAATAAACACAACTACAAACCGATCCAAGTAACTATGGAAGGTACGGTTCATGTACTCCATAAACACACCCGGCGCGTTGGTAACACCAAACGACATCACAGAATACTCATAGTGCCCATATCTCGTTCTGAAAGCGGTCTTCTGAATGTCTTCATCCTTTACCTTGATCTGGTGATAACCCGACCTCAAATCGATTTTACTAAACACCTTAGCACCTACCAACTGGTCCATCAGATCATCAGTTCTGGGAAGCGGATACCTGTTCTTTATTGTCACTTTGTTCAACTGCCTATAATCGACACAAAGCCTCATACTCCCGTCCTTCTTTTTCACTAACAATACCGGAGCACCCCATGGTGACACACTTGGCCTTACAAATTTCTTCTCAAGTAGATCTTCTAATTGCTTTTTCAATTCAGACAACTCTGAGGCTGACATCCGGTACGGTGCCATAGACACAGGCCTAGTACCAGGTATAAGATCAATAGCAAACTCAACCTCCCTCTCTGGCGGAACACTTGGAATTTCATCCGGGAACACTTCGGGAAATTCACACACTACCTGAACCCCTTCAATGATCGCCTGATTCTCAGCAGACAATGACGCCATCAAAGCAAACAGATGAACTCCCTCTTTCATTATCTTATGCAAATGACCAGCAGGCAACAAAACAGATCCTTCTTCTTCGGGAGGAAGGAAACTCACAGATCTTCGGGAACAATTAATATGCACATGGTTATATACTAACCAGTCCATACCCAGAATGACATCCAACCCTCCCAACGGCAAACAAATAAGATCAACAAGAAAATCTCTGCCGAAGATTGACAGAGGGCACTTAGCACACACAAGAGAGGTAGTTACTGAACCCTTAGCTGGAGTGTCAATAACCATCTCCCTCATCATAGAAGATAAAACAAGGTCCAATTTCTCAGCACACAAAGCAGCAATAAATGAATGCGTAGCACCAGTATCAATAATAGCAATCAAAGGAATACCATTAATAAAACATGTACCTCTAATCTCATTAGTATCCTCTGATCCTGCGAGAGCAAACACTTTTCCATGGGACTTCTCTTTCTTCGGCTTAGTACACTTAGTACTAATATGACCTGATTCTCCACAGTTGTAGCACACCACATCCCTTTTCTCACATTTCGCAGCCACATGACCTTCTTTACCGCACTTGAAACATTTATTATCCGAGCAGTCAAAACTCTTGTGACCCGGCTTGCCACACCTGTAGCACACAACCTTCGCAGGGGCATCTCCCCCACTTGTTTTCTTATTATCAGCATACCTCTGCTTACCCTTACCAGCTGGAACCTCATATGGCTTACCCCGATTCTGAAATTTACCCCTCAAATCTCTCATGACCTTGGAGTGAGCATTACTATCATCCTCATATATCCTGCAACTGTCGATCAAATCAGCGAATACCCGAATCTTCTGGTACCCTACCGCTTTCTTTATATCAGCCCTCAGTCCATTCTCAAACTTAATACACTTTGAGAACTCAGAATCAGCATCAGCATAATGGGGATAAAACTTAGCCAATTCAGTGAACTTGGCAGCATACTCTGTCACTGACATGCTTCCTTGCTTCAGCTCAAGGAATTCTATTTCTTTCTTACCTCTCACATCTTCAGGAAAATACTTACGCAAGAACTCTCTACGGAAAACAGCCCAAGTTATCTCTTCATTAGCAGTTTCTAATCTCTGCCTCACCTCCATCCACCAATCATCAGCTTCCTCTGCCAGCGTATGGGTACCATACCTGACCTTCTGCGCATCATTACAATCCATGACCCGAAATATCCTTTCAATCTCTTTCAGCCATGCCAGAGCACCATCTGGATTATACTTGCCCTTAAAGACAGGTGGATTCTCTCTCTGGAACGTGGCCAAACTGCGAGTCCCAGCATTTTCAGCACCATTTTGCTGGTTCCCAACAGCTTGAGCCATAGCCTGCAAAGCAGCAGCAAGAGCAGCGTCGTTCCTCCCAGCCATTTCAAACTATCACTGCATCACAAACAGAAATTTAGAACTAATCTAACAATTCTATTTGTCATAAGACACTATGACAGGACGACTTGGCCGGACAGACCGAACTGCTCTGATACCACTAATGTAACACCCCCTTTCTAATAACTTTACTTTTTAAATAAAATCAGAGTCTCTTTTTTTTTTGAAAACAATTCAAGCGAGTGCTACACTTACTCCATAAATATCAAGATACATAACACCATAAGAAAATGTTTAGTTCGCATCAACTAAATCCAATCACCACCAGCAGTGGAATAAATATGAGTTATAAAATTCAAAACCAATACATCACCAATCAAATCTAACAGTTTTAGGAAAACTAATGCATAAACATAGGACACCCCCCCTGGTGCTACGTATCAGAGCGTGACACTTCCTACCAGACGAAGGCATAAAGGAATCCTTCACTCGTTATTACCTGCACGTTGCCGACATAAGAAGCAACATAAAAGCAGTAGGGTGAGTCTCTTTTTTTTAATTAATAACATATGGGAATTAAGCACTGCATAGGAAAAAGGAAACCAGGCACACCAAATCACAACAATGGGCACAATCACATCAACTTTCTATTTCCAAGCAGCACTACACAATATATGGTTATGCATGTAATGCAACCCAAACTCCACGGGTACATGCATGTCGGATCCGTCACCAAATACAAATAGGCCGTAGCCTCTGCTCACCAAATAAAACTAGGCCGAAGCCTCTGCTCACCAATAATGCACATGTTTCATGAGGTGTTATGGAGAATGCATCACAACACACCACAATTCAATCAATTCACCATTTTAATTTCTAATCTCACCATAGTGCATTAAACAGCTCACCAAATTAAAATTAGGCCGAAACCTCTGCTCACCAATCTCACCTTATCACACTCACCAATTCAGCCCACCACTCACACCAACACCAATTTAAATAGACCAACTTAGGATATTGACACGACATGGGGAAAATGAGAAAAATAGCCATTTGGATACTTGAACACCATCAGCCCAGAAACACCAGTAAAATAATTTATTTTTACATAAAATTGGAACAATTGGATAGACACTGAAATTAGCTTCGAAACGCATTTTGAACCGTTAAATTTGGATAACCGAGTCAAAAGTTACATTAAAAACAAAATAGGAAAAATACTTAGACAATCCTGGAACTGGCGCATGGGCGCTGGGCGCCCAGGGGCAACACAGAACTTGGCGCAGGGCGCTGGGCGCCCAGGAGCAACACAACAATTTGGCGCATGGGCGCTGGCGCCCAGGAACAGCAACACGCGCACAGGCGCTGGCGCCCAGGAACACAGCACGCGCATAGGCGCTGGCGCCCAGGAACTGGCGCAGGAGAACACAGCGCGCGCATAGGCGCTGGCGCCCAAGGAAACAACGCGCACACAGGCGCATTGCGCCCAGCACAGCAACACGGCGCCCAGGCACTAGGCGCCTAAGACCAACTTGCAACAAAACTCATTTTTCTTCGAAATTGATTTTACACGAGCCAAATGCTCAGAACATGAAAACCCAATAAAAATTTCATCAAAAACTGAACATCATTTTTGGCGCCCATGCACTAGGCGCCTAGTGAAAACACGCCATCCAACTCTTTTGTTGCCCAAAATCATTTTGCAGGAACCATTTTACCTAAATATGAAAACCTGAAAACAATTTTTACAAAACTATCACCAGAACATTGGGGCCCTTGGCGCCCATGAGACAAGCAACTAGCGCCAAAACTGGCAGCACAGTGACACAGAAACAGCAACACAGGGCAACATGCACAGCAGCACAGTGACACAGAATAGCAACACAGGGGCAACAGAATTTGGAAAAAAACTGGCGCAGCACACTGCTGGGCGCCTGGCGCCCATGACTATGGCGCACAACACAAAAAAAAATTCAGCAACACACATATGGCGCCCAAGGCGCCTAGGAGCTTCCAAAACCAGAATTTCTCACTTTCAATCACCAATTTAACATCATCCAACACTCAATTATATATATGATTCAAGTGTTACCATGATTCTCAATTTCACCAAGTAGGCATCAAATAGTCATATATTCAAACATATGATATCCAATTCGCATTATCAACAACTCAAACACCAATCATGCGATTTTCAACATATCAATTCAACATCAATCATCACAATACGATCAATTAACCATCAACATCACAATTCATTCATAAAACTAACCTAGAACCCTAACCCTAAGCAATCACCAATTTGCATAAATCATTAAGAACAAAAAGAGGACCCCCTAACCTTATGGAAGTCGAATTGCTAGCAAAGCTCCAAGGAAAAATTGCAAGACTCCAATCAAGCTCTTCCTCCTCTTGAGTGATTCGCCCCCCTTTCTCTCCTTCTCCTCTTCACTTCGCACTTCTCCTCCTCTTCTCTCTTTCTCTTTTACGTTTCTTTTCTTATTTTTTTCAATAGAGTAACAAAATGAAACTAACCCCTAGACCCCTTGTGAGTCGAATACTTTGACAAGGAAATGGGCCACGGGCCTAATTGTGGATCACGGGCCCTTGCTCGCACCACTCAATCCGTGACAACACCTCCTAATAAATAAAAATAAAATAATTAAACCTTGAATTATTTAATTAAATTAAATAAATATTGTAAGCCTTAAATAACTTAATTAAATAAATGATTAAATTATTTTGGGGCGTTACAGGACCAATATGTATGATTAATGATAGAAATAGACCCATGAGGGATTATGCTATGTTTAATAATCAGAATATGCAAACTAGTATAGCAAAACCTCATATTGATGCTGTTCATTTAGAATTTAAACCCATGATGTTCCAAATGCTGCAAACAGTTGGCCAATTTGGCGGATCTCCTCATGAGGATCCCCATGAGCATTTAAAACAGTTTCTAGAAGTATGTAGTAATTTTATCCTTCCTGGTGTTAGTGAAGAAGCATTTAGACTTAAGCTATTTCCATACTCTTTAAAAGATAAGGCTAAATCTTGGTTAAATTCAATGGAGCCTAATTCTATACATTCATGGAATGAAATAGCTGAAAAGTTTTTGTCAAAATATTTTCCAACCATTTAAAATGCCAGGATGAGAAATGATATTACATCTATTAGACAAAAAGAATTTGAGTCATTATTTGAAGCATGGGAAAGATGGAAAGAGATTTTAAGAAAATGTCCTCATCATGGTCTATCAATCATTATTCAAATGGAAACTTTTTATAATGGTTTAGAGACACAGACCAGAGTAATGCTTGATGCATCATCTGGGGGTGTGTTACTGAACCTATCATACAATGAAGCATGTGAGTTGATTGACAGAATTGCAACAAACAGCTTTAGTTGGCCTACTGAGAGGGTAAGTACCCAAAAGAAACCATCAGGGGTGCATGAAATCAGTGATGTATCTGCCCTATCTGCTCAGTTAGCCTCTCTAACCAACTTGTTCAAAAACTTCACTTCCAACAGTGCATCTGCACCAAGTGCAGCTGCACCAACTGATACTTCTGCAGCAACCATAGAACAAGCCCCTCCTGGTAATATAAGTTGTGTATACTGTGGAGGAGTCCACTTGTATGAGGAATGTCCCAGCAGTCCTGTCTCTGTCAACTATGTAGGATTCAATAAAAACAACAACCCTTACTCAAACACCTACAACCTTGGGTGGAAGAACCACCCAAATTTCAGATGGAATAATACTGGTGCTTCTGCACCTAGTGCAGCTGCACCAACAGCAACACCACCAGGGTTTCAGTCTCAAAACAACCGAAAACAACAAACACCTGCTGTAACATCCTCAAATAATTAATAGAATTATTTGGATGTTAACCTAATTGAATTATTTTAGTACTTGACTGGTAAATTTATTGAGTGCTAAAATTATTTATTGGTTGTCATCGGATCGTTAACCGGATAATACGGGTCAAGGACGTTACCACTTATATATTAAATAAATATATATATGTATGCGTGTATGTGTGTGTAAGTGAAGGAAGAAAAGAAAGAAGAATAAAAAGGAAAGAAAGAAAGAGAGATACAGAGAGAGCCGTGAGAGAAGAAAGAAAGAAATGGACAAAAGGAGAGAATGGGTTTGGAGAGAAGAATGAGAAAAAGGGCCAACATAGACTCATCAAAACACAATCCTTCCTTCACAAAAAATGATCTCCTCATCATCCTCTTCCTTTTGGTACCAAAATCATCACCTACAACTCACTCACTCTCATCTTGCCATTTTCGAAATTGTGAGGTAAATGAGGGATTTTGTTTGGGTTTCATTCTTCCTTTCCACAAATTGAAGGTTGGGTAGTTCAAGCAAGAGGTTGATTACTAGCTTGGAATGGAGGAATCAAAGTTTGATAGAGTTGGGGTTTGTAAATAAAATTTGGGGTTTTTGTGAATAGTAGCTTTTGGAGGTTAGGGATGATGAATAGTGTTCATGGAGGATTTCGAGGAATTCGGTATTTTGGTCAAAAAGAGGTCTCGTGATCGAGTGGAAAGCTTTAGGAGCAGATTCGGATGTCTCCGGAACGTGGAGTTGATTCGGGGAGCGTTCGTGTGGTTATGTCAGAAAAGCGTTCTAGCGGAAAGTCTCAGTGCTTCGTGATTTTCATCACGATAGGTGAGTTTTACTCACGTTTCGGATTTATGTTTTGAATTGATTGATTGAAACGAATTTTATGTTAATTGATTCGACTGTTTGTTTGATGTGATTGTTTCGACTTGAATTGCGTGTAAAATATTGTTTTGGTCGAAAAACCGTTAGATCGACGATTAACGGATTTTGAGGAAATTGATGTTTGAGTGTTATGGATTGATATGTTTGATTGATTGATGAATATTATTGGATATGTGTTCGTACTGTTTTTGTGTTGGGACTGGATTGAAACAGGTACCGCAAGTGATCGGAATTGATCGGAACAAAGAAAAACTTAAAACGGAATGAAAACGGAATGCTATCAAATGCGCACGATCCGTGCGGGCACACGAACCGTGCGTCCCATTCGGTTTCCATTCCTCAAAAATGCGTTACAGGGCGCACGACCCGTTCGTATGGGAGCACGGACCGTGCGCTGTGTTCTGATTCTGTTTTCCAAAATAGCCCGAAATGATCCCGATCAATTCCATTCCTCTTCTAATCCTTTCCTAACCCTTTTCCAATGATATTAGGCTTATAATGCCATGATTTTGAGTATAATTAAAAATGGCTTTATAAAATGCTTTGAAGTTATAAATTGTTTCCCTAAACCGAAATAATAGTACTCGTGTGCGGATATGTTTTATTAATAATAAAGCGGTCTATGAGTCCTACGTGGTATGGTATAACTGACGCGGGATGATTATTATTTATTCGTCTAAACCGGTCTACGATTCACGATATATATATTATATCGACTATAGGGAACGGCCCAATGCGGGTATTATGTTCGATTAACGGTCAAATGTAGATGGACTAAATGTTCATTGAGTATAGGTGAACTAACAGGTCATCGAGTGTAGATATATTTAACATATATCGAGTTGGGTGACGACCCATGTTAACATACTAGGCGGGGCAGTCATGATCGCTTACCGTAGGCCCTGTGCCAATAGGGAAAGTACTATTGGTAAGGGGGTTCGCCGCAGCTTAGCATTCGCGCAGTCGGTGTTATGTTAAATTGTTTGTTGTGCGATACACCGCAGCTTAGCGTTCGCGCAGTCGGTGTCGTACAGTGCGGTTCATCGCAGCTTAGGGTTCGCGCAGTCGGTGCCGTACCAAGTTATAACAGGTTAGCCGCAGCTTAGCGTTCGCGCAGTCGGCATTATATTAAAAAGTGTGTCGTGCGATACACCGCAGCTTAGCGTTCGCGCAGTCGGTGTCGTACTTTGTTGTAATAAGTTGTCGCAGCTTAGCGTTCGCGCAGTCGGTGTCGTGTTCGAATGGTTGTAAAATTGGACCGAGAGTGTTAGTAGGGGTCTCGGTAGAATTCACTGAGATTGTATCTCATTGTTTATATGTTGTAAAATTGGACCGAGAGTGTTTTAGCATTCGCGCAGCTTAGTTCAACTCTCATTGTTTAGCTTTATGCTTAAGTGTATATCTTTCCTTGTTATCTGTGTATCAAGACATTTTGTCTTTAGCGTTATGTATTTATTTCCGCTTTCTTGTACGATATTGAACACTGTATTTCCCCGATGGTTTGTGGTCTTATTTATGTTTAAGACTGTCCTGTTGTTATTCAGTGAAAATTGTATAGTGGTGTTCAGTATTTAAATAGGAAATATATCTCTGATGTTTTAGGGATGGTGCACTTGGGTATTTTTACTCGATAAAAATACCGGGGTGTTACACCTGCCAATGATAACTCCATTGAAGCCTTGCTCAAATCCTTTATTAGTGAAACCAGAACAGCTAGGCAAGCACAAGATGCATCTATAAAGAATTTGGAGAATCAAGTGGGGCAGCTAGCAACAGCTCTGTACCAAAGACCAGCAGGTGCATTCCCTTAAAATACAGAAGCTACTACATCCCACAGACCAGGAAAAGAATAGGTGAAAGCCATTTCTTTAAGGAATGGAAAAGATCTTACAGATAAAGGAGAGACTGAAGGTAAAGGTAAGGGAAAAAAGAAACAAAAAAAATAAAAATGAAAAAAATCTGCAAGATGCTTCTGCACCTGATGCTTCTGCACCAAAAGAAATACAACTGCCAAGGTTAGTTCTTGGATACCCTCCTCCTCCTTATCCTCAAATATTATAAAAGACACGTGAGGAGAAGCAATTCAGTAAGTTTCTTGAAATATTAAAACAGTTGCACATTAATGTTCCATTAGTTGAAGCACTTCAGCAAATGCCTAATTATGCTAAATTTATGAAAGATGTGCTTTCAAAAAGAAAAAGATTAGGTGATTTTGAAACAGTTGCTATGTCTGAAGAATGTAGTCTCATTTTACAAAGCAAAATTCCAAGGAAATTGAAAGATCCTGGTAGTTTTACAGTTCCATTCTCAATTGGAAAATTTTATACAGGTCTTGCTTTATGTGATTTAGGTGCAAGTATCAACTTGATGCCTAAATCAATATTTACACAGCTTGGAATTGGAAATACTAGACCTACCACTGTAACACTTCGACTTGCTGATAGATCAATAGCCTATCCAGAAGGAATTATTGAAGATATCTTAGTTCAGGTTGACAAATTTGTTTTTCCTGCAGATTTTGTTATTCTTGATTTTGATGTAGATAAAGAAGTGCCAGTCATCCTTGGAAGACCATTCTTAGCAACTGGCAAGGCCCTGATTGATGTGCAGAAAGGAGAACTAACCAAGAGGGTGAATGATCAAGAGGTGAAATTTAATGTGATGAATGCTCTGAAGTATCCTGCAGAGGAGAATGAAGGGTGTTCAACAATCAATTCTCTTGATCATTTAGTGCAGAAACAATTCCAGAAGCAGTATGATCATCTCACCAGTGCTCTTGCACCAGATGCAGAAGCACCACCTGTTGAAGAAATCATGGAAAAACACATGCTGCCAAGGAAAGAAGCAACACATGAGGTATGGTCTAGAACTTTTGAATCTCTTAATTTAGAAGACCCAAACCTTAAAAAGAATATACCCTCAATTGAACAACCTCCAAAATTAGAACTGAAGGAACTGCCTAAACATTTGAGATATGCTTTCTTAGGGGAAGGTGATACACTTCTAGTAATCATTGCTTCAGACTTGTCCTTAAAACAGGAGCATGATCTCATTAGTACCTTAAGAAAGCATAAAAAAGCAATAGGCTGGCAGATGGCTGACATAAAAGGAATTAGCCCTTCTATATGCATGCATAGAATAATTTTAGAAGATAATTCTAAAAATTATATAGAAGGACAGAGAAGGCTAAGTCCTATTATGAAAGAGGTTGTAAAGAAAGAAATCATAAAATGGCTAGATGCTGGAATCATATACCCCATATCAGATAGTGCATGGGTAAGCCCTATGCAATGTGTTCCAAAGAAGGGGGGTGTGACAGTTATAGCCAATGAAAAAAATGAGTTAATACCAACAAGAACTGTTACAGGTTGGAGGATTTGTATGGATTATAGAAAACTCAATAAAGCCACAAAGGAAGACCACTTCCCTTTACCTTTCATTGACCAACTATTAGACAGATTAGCAGGTAAGGAGTTTTATTGTTTCTTAGATGGTTATTCAGGATACAATCAAATTGCAATAGAACCCGATGACCAACAAAAAACAACCTTTACATGTCCCTATGGAACCTTTGCATTTAGAAGGATGCCATTTGGACTTTGTAATGCTCCTGCCACATTCCAAAGATGCATGATGTCCCTCTTCTCTGACTTCATTGAGCAATCAATGGAGGTATTCATGGATGATTTCTCAGTTTTTGGTGATACATTTCAATTGTGTTTATCAAATCTTGAGAAAATTCTTCAAAGATGTGAAGAAACAAATTTAGTGCTTAGTTGGGAGAAGTGCCATTTTATGGTACAAGAAGGCATTGTGCTAGGTCATAAAGTGTCAAAAAAGGGTCTGGAAGTAGACATAGCTAAAATTGAGGTCATTGAAAAATTAACACCTCCAACAACTGTCAAAGGAATCAAAAGCTTCTTAGGTCATGCAGGCTTCTATAGAAGGTTTATCAAAGACTTTTCAAGGATATCCAAGCCACTGTGTACACTTTTGCAATTGGATACACCTTTCAACTTTGATGAGCCATGTATGGAAGCATTCCAAAAACTCAAAAAGGCATTGGTAACTGCACCCGTGATAGTTACACCAGATTGGAGCAAGCCCTTTGAATTGATGTGTGATGCTAGTGACTTTGCTGTAGGAGCAGTCCTGGGGCAAAGGTGTGACAAAATCTTTCATTCTATTTATTAGGCTAGCAAAACATTAATTGAAGCTCAAATGAATTATACTGTAACAGAAAAAGAACTATTAGCAGTGGTTTTTGCATTTGACAAATTTAGGTCTTACTTGGTTGGCACCAAAGTTATTGTCCATACTGATCATTCTGCCATCAAGTATTTAATTTCAAAAAAAGATGCAAAACAAAGGTTAATAAGATGGATTCTCCACCTTCAAGAATTTGACCTTGAAATTAGAGATAAAAAGGGGATGGAGAATCAGGTTGCTGACCATTTATCTAGACTTGAAGGTGAGAGAACAGGTACTCAGAAGGGAGAGATCAAAGAAAGTTTTCCTGATGAAAAACTGCTAACAATTTCTGCAACAGCACCTAGTGCTTCTGCACCTTGGTTTGCTGATATTGTAAACTTTCTTGCAAGCAAAGTAGTACCAGTGGACATGACATACCAACAAAGAAGGAGATTCTTCCACATAGTTAAACAGTACTATTGGGATGATCCAGTTCTCAATAAAATGTGTCCAGATCAATTGATGAGGAAATGCATCCCCCAAGAAGAACAGAAAGCAGTGCTTCTGCACTGCCATGCTGCACCATATGGAGGTCACTTTGGAAGCAACAGAACAGCAACTAAGGTATTACAGTCTGGTTATTTTTGGCCCAGTCTATTTTAGGATGCAAATTTAATGGTGAAAACATGTGATAAATGTCAAAGAACAGGTAATATCTTAGAAAAACATGAAATGCCCAGAACCAATATTTTAGAAATTGAACTTTTTGATGTATGGGGCATGGATTTCATGGGGCCTTTTCCACTTTCTTTTGGCAACCAATATATCTTAGTAGCTGTTGATTATGTGTCCAAATGGGTAGATGCTGTAGCATTGCCTAATAATGATGCCAAATCTGTCAGCAAATTTCTTGTCAAAAACATTTTTACAAGATTTGGCACCCCAAGAGCAATCATCAATGATGAAGGCTCCCATTTTTGCAATAAACTCATTGAAATTCTTCTTGCAAAATATGGAATTAAGCATAAAATGGCTACAGCTTACCACCCACAGACAAGTGGACAAGCTGAATTATCAAATAGGGAAATTAAAAGAATGCTAGAAAAAATGGTTGGGCCAGCAAGAAAGGATTGGTCCTTACACCTAGATGAGGCATTATGTGCATACAGAACTGCATTTAAAACTCCATTAGGTATGTCCCCCTATAGGTTAATTTATGGTAAAGCATGTCATCTGCTTGTTGAGTTAGAAAATAAATCATATTGGGCTATGAAAAAGCTGAACTTTGATCACAACAAGGCAGGAGCACAAAGGTTTTTGGAATTAAATGAATTAGAAGAATTTAGGCATTTCTCTTATGAGAATGCAGAAATTTACAAAACAAAAACCAAGGCTTGGCTTGACAAGAAAATTCAAAGAAGAGAACTTAGAGAAGGAGGATTGGTCCTGTTATACAATTCTAGGCTGAAATTGTTCCCTGGAAAGCTTAAATCAAGATGGACAGGACCATTCAAACTAGTCAAAGTCTATCCCCATGGTGCAGTTGATTTATATGATGCAGCCACAACCACCACTTTCAAAGTAAATTGCCAAAAAATGAATATGTACTATGGAGAGCATGTGGAAAGAGATACACCACACATGTTCCAAATCTCTAAAGAAATAAGGAGATAGTCAGGCTGAAAGAAACAAGCGCTTATGGGAGGCAACCCATGTTTTTGTGTTAATATTTATTATTATTTTGTTCAGTTTAATGTTTTCAAGTGTTTTGTAGGATCACAGATTTTTAGTGCTTCTGCACCTAGTGCTTCTGCACTATAATGCTTCTGCACTAAAATATTCCTCAAGTGCATCTGCACTTAAAAAATTCAGAAATTTGACTTGGGTGAAGATAACGGTCAAAACAACAGCAAGGCACGTGTCTAGTCGTGAACAGTATCTGAAGTGATGAGTAATCTACCAAAATAACTCACGCGTCACCATGCATGCAAGCCTAGCTATCCCTAACGACTACTTTTTCATTAAACCCAACCAATTGCCAATTGTAACCGTTCTTTCCTAAATCACCAACACTCTCTCAATCTTAGAATCTCCACGAAATCACCAGAAACCCCTCCTTACCCAGAAAAAAACCTTAAGCTTCTGAAAACACAAAACTCCATTCCATTCTAAGAAATTCCAAAAACCTACAACTATCCACCATGGTTCGCAAGGCAAGCGCAATCAAGAGTTCAGGAAAAGGCACAACTGATCCAGAATCGTCATCAAAACCTGTCCAGAAAAAGATACATGGAGCCACTACAAACTCCTCTGTACCAACAAATGCCAATCTTGCGCATTTTTGGGATAGAAAGTTCCTTCCTGAGAGGGGATACAGTCTCATGAAGGCACATCAGAGTTTTATGGCAACAGTCTCAAGTCTACACTGGGATTTGTTCATCCAACACAGAGCTTTCTATCTGGAACAGATTGTCAGAGAATTCTACGCTGGGATTCAAACCAATCACAAAGGGAAGATGCAGGATCATGCTGTTGTAAGAGGTAGGAAGGTCTATTTCAGTTCTGATAGAATAAATGATCACTATAATCTAGTCCGTACTGGGCCTGATTTTAGAGAAAAGGTAGAACATTATGGAAAAAAGGAAATGGAGAAAGTGAAATCTAGGATTGCTGTCAAGAATTCAAAATGGGATAAAATATCTAATACTGAATTTAAGTTGAAAAACAGATGGTTGATACCTGAGTTAGGAAACTGGTACATCTTTATTGACTGCTCTATTTTACCCACATCACACACATACACTTTGTCAAAAAAGAGATTGATCCTTCTGGATGCAATTCTCACAAATGAGAATGTAGATGTGGGCAAAATCATCAATAAACAGATACTGGAGTGTGCTGTAAAAAGGGAAGGATTCTTGTTCTTCCCATGTTTGATAACTGAGCTTTGCATGAAGCAAGGAGTGCTTATCAGTGATGAAGAGCATAAGCAGAGAAAGTACCCTCCTGGGCCACTGTCTGTTGAGATGAAGGAAAGAACCAAAATCAAAGCTGTGGAACCAACCCTGGTGCAGGAGCACCTAGTGCAGAAGCACCAGGCTGTCTGGAAATTTCAGCAGGAACAGCATGATTGGCTGCAGCCAAGATTGATGGAGATCTCACAGGTACCTACTCAGATTGAAACACCAGTATTCCCATCTTGGGTCCGGAAGAAGAAGAAGAAGGAGAAAAGGAAGAGGAAAAAGAAGAAGTTGAGAAAGAGAAAAAGAGTGAAGAGAAAAATAAGAAAAAAGTGATAAAGAGAAAGAGGGAAACAAAGAAAAAAGAGAAGGGTGAGAAGAAGAAAATAGAAGAAGAAGAAGAGCTGCTCAGTGAGGAACAGCAGGAAACTGAGGAGGATGAAACAATAGAAAGAATGGTGAGAGAGATGGAGAAAAATGAAGATGAAGAGGATGAAGAAACCACTGAAAGCAGTGAGAAGAGTAGGGAACAAAACATATCTATGGAGGAAGCAATGAAAAAATTTGAAAACTGGTCACAACCAGAAGTTACCCAAGCTACTCCACAAGCCAACCCCCAAGATACCACAATATCATCCTCCACTGGAAAAACACCCACCCCTCCATCACCTAAATCACCCATCCCACAAACATCCCCACCACCACCCATCACCCAAGAAAAACAAGCTGAAAAACCACCATCACCAATCAAAGAAAAAACCCCACCACAGGCCACTGAAACTGATACAACTAACATTTCTCTTAAGAAACAAACTTTGCAGGTAATTGAAGAGTAGGAAATCAATGAAGAAGAAGAAAAATCAACCTCTGAGGATGAAGTTCACCCAGCAGCTGATGCTTCTGCACCTAGTGCAGAAGCACCTGAAGGTGTTCCAGTTGTGACAGTCATTCCCAAGAACAAAGAAGACACTGTCAAACTGGTGCTGGAGGAACTAGCAAAGAAGAAGAAGGAAAAACTGGGCAACACCCAGAAGTTTTTCAAGAAGAAAGCTGAAAGTTCAAAAGCTGTGATGGGATCAATTGTGGAACAAGAGCAGACCACTGTGCAAGCACCTGAGGAACCAGAGGAGGCAACTGATAAGCCTACAGAGGAGAAGCCTGAAGAACCTAGAGAACCAGAACCTGTAGCTGAGGAAGTTGGTGCAGCTGCACCTAGTGCTTCTGCACCAAAACCTGAAGAAGCAAAGAAGAAAAAGCAGAAGGTGAAGCACATTCCAGCCAGAACCAGTTCAAGGATCAGGAGTGGTGCCAAAAAAGAGTAAAGCCTTTTAATGTTGTTATATATCTAAATCTGCTAGAATGAAGCACATGTATTAACCCCACTCCCCATTTTGGTACAAACAATTTCTGTTTTTGTCTCAACTTAAGAGCAGTGAGGACACTGCTCAGCCTTAAGTTGGGGGGTGAGAAAAACATCTTTTAAAATACTATGCATGTGTTAGTATGTTTTAATTAAGTATGTATGTTTGTATGCTATGTTGTTTATCTATATGTGCATATTTTCAAAATTTTGATGCATTCAAACAAAGCTTCTTTGAAAAATTTAGAAAACTGATTTACAAAAACATAAGTAGCACAAAGCTTTAGTTTGAAATACATCAAGTTTTTTTTTTAGGATTTAAATAGTTTTTGAAGCATGATCAGCTTAAAATTCTTTTGTGCAAAATCTTAACCAAAAACTCATTCTTTGAACCAATTTTTAATGATGAAAGAAAGGAAAAGAAAAAGTCTTGTTTTCCCCAAATAACCAATTTTTATCGCTACTTTGACACATCAAAACTGAGTTTCTAAAAAGAACCTTGCTATTTGAAAACTATCTAATGCAAAAGGAAAGTTTAGAAATCCAAGGTCAAAAACAATTTTTTTCTAAAAATATAGAAGAGCATAAAGAAATAAGTTTGGGGGAGTTTTCATGAATACTAAGGCTGAGTATGAAAAACTTAGAGAAGTCAGCACAAAAGGTTACCCAAAAACACTACAACCAAAATATTACAAGCTAGCCATATTTGCCCAAATCATCAAACTGAACTTGTTCCAAATAAATGCATTTGGTTTGAAAAAGAAAAGCATAAAAAAAAAAGAAAAGGAAAAACCAAAGAAAAAAGTATGCATAAGGAGGTTAGTGAGGAGGGCAACATATGCTATCAATCTTGAAAAAGTGTTGCCAAGGTGCTTCTGCACCAAAAAAACAGAAAAGCAGTGCTTCTGCACCTAGTGCTTCTGCACCAAAACCAAAGAACCACCAAAAATAAAGAAAAGTGCAAATGACTCAACAGTTTTGAAATAATCAACAAGCCCTTAGTTGTGCTTAAAGACCCCCCAAGTCTTGAAGATATTGTTAGTCTAATCTATATTTTGAAACATCTTTGTTGTTGACCAAACGTGATCTAAACTTTTTCAAAAGCAAAAGAGAAACTTCTCACATAGTTTTGGGAACTGATTGGATCTCAGTGGAACGCACACACACACATAAACGAGTTTTGATAAACCTTGGATATTTGGGAAATCAATGACACAACTAAGTTTTGTCATTAGTTTTGTCATTACTTGAGGACAAGCAATGGTTTAAGTTTGGGGGTGTGATAACTCTATTTTATATAGAGTTATTCATACATCTAACCATAACTAATTGCCTGAAACCAAGTATAATATGTATTAAATATAGTAGTTTTAGTCAAATAAACAACATTATAAGTTTTATATAAGATTTCACAATGATTTAAGCATTTTGTATATATATTGGTATGTTTGATATGTTTGCTCAGTACAGCTGCAGTTCATGCTTCTGCACCAGGAGAACAGCATTGCTTCCACACTAAAGGCACATTCAAGATAAAGTGTTTCTGCACTTAGCGCTTCTGCACTTAGTGCTTCTGCACTAGATGCTTCTGCATCATAGTGCTTCTGCACCGTCTAGCTGTGAGCTTATAACCCCCCACCTTGGAAGCACCTCAATTCCTACCATGACACCAGAAGTTTTGTGACATCATGCTTAGTCATTGGGCACATGGAGACACATGCCCACATGCATATGGAGGCGTCCACCATGAAACATCATCATAAGGGGCTATACACCCAAAGACACATGGATCTCCACCATTGGACCTCTTTTAAAAGAAGAGTGCTGGACTTTATCTTCTCAAATTCAGAGCAGGAAAGTAACCATGGTTAGGCACCACATTGCTGACTTAGTTACTACGCAAACCTTCATGCAAAGGAAACCTCAAAGGCTATAAATAGGCTCCACTTCGCACTTAAAGAACAGTCCCTTTCATCATCCAAATTTATATAGCTTTCATACAGTTTTAAGTAGTTTATTTCTTGCATTTTATTTAGTAGTTAGTTGTTAGAAGGTGAGGAAGGAATTGACACCCTCTTCCACAACTTCTTCTTAGATAGACGAAGGAATCAGTGCTTTTGCACCAATCAGAATTCATACAAAGGAACATCAATCTGTGTAACTTCTACCGTATTGATATCTTTTATATGATTCATATTATTATGCTCCTTACAGATTCTCTCTATTATATAATGAGTAACATGAGCTAAATTCCTTTAATTGAGATGTTCTAAGCTTATAATGATATTTTGAGTATATTATTATGCTTTTAAGTGTTGTAGCATTTTGGGTCTTGTGTTATACTATATCCATCTTATTTTAAGGTTGATCGCTTAAAAGAAGTAGAGTTATATACACAGACATGGTTTATAACTAGAAATAAAGACTAATAAGGGTGAGTGTTTTAATAAAGGCTTTGTTGACTTGTTAATAAAGAAAACTTTGTTAAAACCATGTTAAGTCCTAGACATAGGATAACATAGTCCTTAGGGTGAAACAGTGGGTACCTCAAAGGCAGGAGTGGACTTATTTAGCAAGCCCAGACATGGGAAGCTTGTAATGAAATTAACTCTGAAGAAAGTAGCTGACAAGCACACACTTATGCAGCTGCACTCAATGCTACTGCACTTGATGCTTCTGCATCATAGTGCTTCTGCATCTCTAAAAGCATAGAAACTCTCAAAAGAAGCATTCTCTAGTAAAGACATCTCAACTATCTTTCTCAACTGATTTCCTTCATCTTATTTTACAATACTTACATTTTGTTTTTACTTAAACTAAAAACCCCAAATTTTGTGAGTAGTGTAGTAGCACATATTTATATCTCTCTAAGCATACAAGAGTTTAATCAATCCCTGTGGGTTCGACCTTTCTTATCATTGTATTACTTGTGTGACTGTGTATACTTGCACATATTTATCCACACCAGTTCCCTCATCAATCTGCACCCTTAATTGTTTCACCCAGTCATCACTACTAAGCAATTCTTGCTCCAGAGAAAGAAAGCACACTTTAGAGAACCAATCATTGCGCTCCCTTTGCGCTGTGTAAACCACCGCGCCATCCACTTCTGTAGTGTCCCGTCGCAACCACTTTTCCATCCACTTCTGTAGTGTTCTGTCGTCTACATTTTCGTATAAGGTTCGCCCACTCTTCCTTTTCACCTCTACATATATCTTTCTTTATTTGGTTCGGCTTTTAGAAAGGATTTTGTGTTGTTAGGGTTTTTTGTTTGTGTCCATAGAAGTTTTCGTAAACCAGGAAAAATTAATGTTGGGTATGAAAAGGAGTTTTTCATGGGTTATTAAAACACTAATCGCAAATTGTTATTGCAACAATCAACTCTATTATTGTTTCTTTTGTTCTGTTTTTGTTTATGGACCTTAACTAAACATATATATGGTGATACCGATGGTGCTATGCATTTTGGGTTGTGTGTGCATACTACTTTGATGCTTTGCTTTTTAATTCAAATAGTTATGCCTTTTTTGTGTTTGTTTCTTTGCCGAGAAAGGAAATCATAGTGTTTTGAAATTGTTTCATAGTGTTAAGAAATGGTTTCATTCCAATAGTTTCTTTGCTAATGGTAAGAAGCTTACAAGATTTGACCACAGCTTGTTCAAGTTATCAAGATGAAGTAATGGCAAGGATGATTAAGGCCTCGATCATTTCTACATATAGATACATTTTTCAGCAGAAAATGCTTCCTATGTTTTCTCCTTCCTATTTGGTTACTTGTGTTTTTTGAGTTGAGCTATAACTTCATGAAATCTTTGGTGTTGGGAGTTGGAGTTTTTGGTGTGTGTGTGTTGATTGTGGCTATACTGATTTTTTGTTGATTCAATTAACAACTTAACTATGTTCATATTTTAATTTTGAATTTAGGGATTGATTTTGAATTTAGTGCTTGATTTGAAATGGGCACAATTAAGGCTTCTGCATCTCAATGCAATGTTGTAAAGAGACTAGCATTTTAGTGATTGATTCGAAATGGGCACAATTAATGCAATGTTTGTTGATTCAATTAAGGCACAGTTTAGTGATGGGAGTCATAATACGATAGCTAGAGTGAAAAGTGATTTGCTGAAAGGTGTATATTTTTATATGAAGTACATTAATGGAAGTATATATTTTTTGTAAGGAACACTGTTTTTGTAAGGAACATTGTTTTTATATGAAGTACATTAATGGAAGTATATTTTTTTTCACAGTAAACGTATAGTAACGTTCCATTATGGGAAGGACAAAAGAAACCGAGGTAAGTTTGTTTTCACATAGTTTCAAAGTTTTTACAATTGTCCATAAGTTAGTCATGTATCATAATTCGTTCTATAATTGAGTATAACTCCGTGTTGTTATTTTTGTGTCTTAATTGATGTATTTTTCAGATCCGAGCGAGACACAGAGTCAAAACTAAGGCACTAGTGGAGATTAATAGAAACTTGAGTCCACTACAGAAGAAACGTCTTCTAACAACTCCCTTCCATTCGTTGGTTGATCTTATTGAAGAAATCAACATTAGTGGTGTTTTACTTAGGGAAGTTTTGAGAAGGTGGGATACACATAGTGTAGGTATTAGAGTTGCGAATAGGCTAATTTCATTTTCAAAGTTAGATGTTTGCTTTGGGTTGGGGCTTCCATAGTTGGAGATCCCGTTTTTGATGATGATAGGGTTGACTGTAGAGTGAAACAGTTGTTTGATGGGGAAGTCATAAATGTGTCGTGAATTGTTCAAAAAATGGGAGACCTAACATCATATGAACGTGTAGAGGAGTTTTGTAGGCTTTACCTTCTCCTTGCTTTTTGTAACACCCCGTTAATTTCTAACTTGTAGAAACTACCGAAGCGCACTACTGGCATACATCAGAGTGACTTTCCTTTTAACATATTGAACACATACTAAACTTCGATGAATCACTCATCAAACATGCTTAAAATAACTGAACTGCATATCAATAAAGTCGGCCCTTACACCCTCAACTAGTGTTCAATACTCAAAACCGAAAGTCTGGGGAAGCGATTTACAACTTGAAATACATAAGTCGTACAATCGAGTAATTTTAAGATACTGGATAGAAATACAGAAATACAAGGGAAACTCAAATACAAGACATAAAGAGATAAAGATCGCGGCTACTCCTCAAGCATCTTCATAGCCGTGCCTCACGGTCTTCAACTTTCCCTACTTAACTGAAAAACAACAACAATGGATTGGGTGAGACAACTTGTCTCAGTGAGTTCTATCGCGACCCCTTACTAATCCTCTCGGTTCAATTATGCTTGATTCATTATTCAAAACTCAAAACTCATAGTCCTCAAAGTTGACTATGTGGCTGAACTAATCTCAATCACTGAGCCTTAACAATGAACTATGCTCAATCACCGGCCTAACAATGATGTATATGATATACAATAACAATGAACAGTGAAAACTACTCAATCTCTGAGCCTTAAACATGAACATCTACTCATTCACTGAGCTTTAACATGACCTAATCTTATTCTGAACATTAGGTGATCTAATTATTAACTTAACCTTGTAATTTAGTGATCTCCCATGGATTACTAAGGTTTACTAACTTAACTTAATAACCTCACTAAATGAGTCAGTCCAGCACAATACATCAATCACAAAGTCGTAACCAATCATATGGTACTAACACAACTTGGATCAAATCACAATCAATTACCACTCAATTCAGGGCAATTCTATTATAGTATCATTGGGGAAGGTGGAAGGAGGGATTAGAAAGCAATTGGAATCGTTCGGAATGATTTAAAACACTTTTTAAAATAGGCAACCCGAAGACCACGCACGACCCGTGCGCCCATACACACGATCCGTGCGTGACTATCATTTATCATATCATTCCGTTCCGATCCCTAATTACTTCCCGATCAACACTACCACTTTAGTCATAGCCAAACAATGGTATTAATAGGGTCACATCATCACATTTGGTTGAGGAGGAGATCAGAAGAGGTTTGGAACTGAAAGGAACGACGAAACGGAAATTCGGGGTCCGACATCAGGCATAGACGCACAACCCGGGCGCATGGGGCGCACGACCCGTGTGCCCTGGGCAGAGTTCCAGAAAGTGGCGCACGACCCGGGTGCATGGGGCGCACGACCCGGGTGCATGGGGCGCACGACTCGTGTGCCCTGGGCAGATTTCAGAATATGCTGGTTTTTGTTGTTTTCGTTCCGTTTCACTTTCCGATCGTTTCCAATCCATAACCCGATCAACTTCCAACCTTCAAACAGATTTCATACATATATTTCCAGGCGCAATTCAGCCATATAACAATCAGTCAATCCACGATCATGACATGCAATTTCATGATATTCACGCCAACAATTCAATCGATTTCATGATTTAAATGCGATACTTTCATAAAGCGGTTTGTTTCAGAATACATGACACATGATTTTAAATCCCTAGTGAGTATAGAACTCACCTCTTAGACGACAATAGCAATAGACACCGAGACTTTACGACAAGGACCACGGCAACTCACGAACTCTCCGAATTCGCTCCAAATGCACAACGAACCGAAAATCCAGCTTCTAATTGGTTGTACCCTGAACCCAGATTCTGAAATACTCCCTAGATTGACCCAATTCGTGATTTTGATATACTAGTTGGTTCTGGGGCTTCTCCATTCAACATGCAAGGTTCATGTTTTTGTGTTTGGCTTGGTGAAGCTTGGATATGCCTTCAATGGTGATTTATGGAGGAGGAGGAGGATGATATCGAAATTAGGATCAATGGGAAGGGGAAGATAAGCTGAACACTTTGGTGGCAAGTGATTGCACATGCATGAATCTTTTGAGAAACTCTCTCCTCTTCCCTTCCTCACCCCCTCACGCCCTCTCCCCTCTCAACTTCTCTATTTCAGATTTCACAAAATGAGTTGTTTGTGTGGTTTTCTCTTTAATTTCTTTTATCTTCTGATTCCGATCCCCTCTTGGTATCAGAGCCAGATGGTGGAAGTAGGAATGTAGATATTAACTTTGAACTGTTGATTACTACTCTGGTTATGGTTTTAATTTAACCATACACTTGTTCATACTCATATTTGCCATAAATGGATATTAACTCTAAATTAAATTAATTTAAAGGTTATACTACTAGTGTACTCTTTGACTATAGCTAAATGCCGCAAGCGTACGTCAATACAGGCGTCTGGCAAGGGCAATTGAAATGTGCCGTATTTATCCGCCTCGATCGGATAATCCTATAGTCAACCAGTCCACTATTTTATAACTATTTAAAAATGAACGTAATAATATTTGAATAATTTAATTATTCATCTATGTTTATATTTTGCAGTAAATACTTGTGTTCTCAGTACTATTATTGTAATATACTGCAGTGAATTATACTAAGATACACTTTTAAGTTCTTTGTTATACCTTTGCACTTAAAATGTTTATGATCAAAATACTTCTAAAGCTTTTCAAAAGAAAAATTTTATATACTCCAAGGACCGTAGAATATTAGTAAGGATATCTGGGTATCTCATTAGCGACGTAAATGGTAGCGAAGTACGTAAGACCCTGCAGGTTGACTGGGCAGTCATATACCATAATTTGAGGTTTATTATCCTAAAGTATTCTAATCCTAAACGGAGAAAAATATTTCGAAAATACTTTATTTTTGGTCATATACATGTTTGAAGCAAGGAATAACTTAGGCTTTGAGTGTTTAAATCTGGTTTAATATACTTCAGTATTTACTTTAATTTTCTATGAACTACGGTAACCTCTACTCCAAAATATGAAATAGAAAATAATTTTATTATTCAAGCTTTGATATCCGGCAACATGGCTTTACGCACTGAGTTTTGAACAAAACATGGTTAACCTAAACGGCATTCCCAAGAAGGTAATTAACTAGTTCAGTTTTAATACTTATATTTCTACAAGTAACCAGATGAAGGCAATGATGCTTACGGGTGAGGAAATATTTTTTATTTTATATATATGTTTAAAGCCTTTTCCTCACGATTCTCCTGCAGCTCAAGTAGACCTTCATCTTCATCTCAATCTCCTTCGTTTAGCGAAGACCAATCAAGAAAATCTCTTTCAAACAAGATTTTCAAAGAAGAAATTCATTTTGAAAATATCAATCAAGATCTTGATAATTGGGATATTCCAAAGATATCTCACAAAGATCTTTATAAACCAAAAACATCTTTTTTCTCTAAATCTGATTATATCATCAGAACGGTTGAACAAAAAATCATACTTCGAAAAGATGATGAAGAACTTCATCTTCTCTCTGAGAAAAGTGTGAAAACCCATCAACTGGACAATTTTAACTACTTGCACATAGGAAGTGTCCAGGTAGGTATGAAACCCTTGACTAGAGAATCCCTTAACGTAGCAGTGTTGCTATGTTTGAGAGATGCTCGTCACAACCAGTTTCATGATTCCTTATTAGGAACTGTCGAAACTAGCCTTATACATGGGCCTATCTTTTTCAATTGCTTCCCTGACCTAACCGTTAGTCTGGATGACAAGAACATCCTTGACGTTCTATTTCTTAATGTCAAATGCCATGGCTATGACATGAAGGAAGGATCTGTCCCAATCACTCTGATATACAGAGTTCAATACAAAGTAATGAACTCTATCAGATCCAACTTCCTCAAAACAAAATGTCACAAATCAGGGGAAACCACTTTGTTTCTCACTGACAATAGCAAGGCCAATATTATTGTGCCTAAAACTATCCAATGGAGTGACATCACCTTACCAGAAACTTGGACCCTAGAAAAGGCTGCTCCTGCGGCACCTAGGTTAACACCAGAATTCCAAGATGTCATCCAATACCAATCTGGAAAAGTTGACCTTGTCTTTAATAGGAGTAACTCCTTTTCCATCCCTAGGTCCCTGCATTCTGAAGAAAGCTTCAGAACGGCTATGTCTAGAGGAACCTTGTCTAGAAGGTCCTTTTCAACAGAACCTTCCAAACCTCATATTGGAACATCCCATGATGGTTCCACTATCCATTTACAGGGATTCAAAACAACAACCCCTGTAACAACTTCTTATCAAAAGGATGAGGAGGAACCCAGATCTATCCAATCTCCAACCTACTCTTCCCTTAATGAACCCTATGATATCTGAGTTTATTATTGATAAGAAAACCCTTAAGAGAGACTTATACTCTGAGGAATGGTCTCCTCAAAGAGAGTGGTTCTTTCTGCATTATCAGGGTCCCAAAGCTAAGGAAGTCCAGGAGAAATTCTATAAATTTCTCAGAAAAATCAAACGTAATGTTCCTTTCTTTTACTGGTTCCGCAAGTATACCATTAGGAAAGGTATTGATTACCCTTTCAAATCCAAATTAGCAGGTAAACAGGAAGTCCCTGATGACGCTACCAAAGGTTCCACAGATACCTTAGAACAATATAAGTATCTTCAGGCCTTAGATAGCCCTGCCCAGAAAAATGTTTCCACTATCAACCATGGCCTTCAAAATGATAGTAGGAATGAACTCCTAGCCATAGTCAAAAGGGAGCTTGACCTACTCAAGGCTATAAAACTCAAACCTAACAAGAATAAATCCATCAATATGGTTAAAAACGACCCCTCTAACAATGATAGGGTCATCTGTTTCAAATGCAATATGCCTGGCCACATTAGCAGACATTGCCCTAACCATCCCCAACCTGGTTATATGCCTAAACACCGAAAGGGAAAGAAGGCAAACCAAGAGGCTAACCAAGATCCTGATGTCCAGAACAAACCCCAAACTACTCCTAGCATTTGTACTTGTGGTAAGTGCACTTGTGGCAAGAACAAAACCGAAACCCAGGCTACCAACCAATCGCCTGAAAAGCAAAGGGTTAAACCCAGAAAAACTACCACTTGCTTTATTTGTGGCAAAATTGGTCACAAAAGCAGAACTTGTCGGATCATTAGGAAGCTAAAAGCCCTTAAGATAGATCCTAATACCAAAGCCAATATCATTACCCACTGTAAGGATAACAAACCCAGTAGGTATGATAATATCCAAAATTATCTTAAAACCCTGAACCTTGATCCCAGAACCAGCAGCAAAACTTATAAATGGTTATGTCAATCATTTAAAAAACCCTGCTCTGATTCTTATCTTTTTAGTCTTTCAACCACAATTAATAGTTTCAATATTAGTATGTTGTCCCTTATTAAGAATATTGAAAGTAGAATTATCTGGGAATCCCCAGTTATACCTCTCTCCTTTCATTCATCTATAAATGGCATAGATATCCACTACTTGGGGCAACCCATTATGTTTAAATCTTTGAATTTAAACCACAACATCATCTCTAATTTTGATATTAATTCTGGCCTAAAACAGAACTATATCAAAATAGGAGCCAATAGGTCTACTAACGAACCAGTCCCCAACACTAGTTCTTATGTTTTTCAGAGTAGTAATCTGGCTAAAACCTTCTCTGACAAAAGGGATTTCACCATCATTGGTTTCATTTCTGATAAACAAAATAATTTATCTTTTAATCCTGTTAAAACCTTTTTAAATAAAAATGTTTTAACTATCAAATTTCTTGAACCAAGAAATCAATTTAGTTTGTCTTTTAAATATAAACTAGTAACATATTGTGTTTATATCAAGAGGCGCAATATTCAAAGCATTTGTGATATCTTAAGTTTATTTGATTTTGACATTTTAAGAATTCAAGTAATGCTTTCCCTGCCTAACTCTTCTATGGTTAATTGTAGGGCTACAATCAGTATGGCTTCCAGAGCTTCCTCCTCAAGAGGAAGAGGAAGAGGTGGTAGAGGAAAACCTAATCCTAGCATTTTACCAGTCAGCACAGAGTCTTCTACCCTTAACCAATCAGGGCCTTCTACCCAGAATTCCCAAAGTCAAAACAAACAAACCAAATCAGATTATGCATTCCCTGTCCAAACCCTCCTTGCCTTTCAGGAACAAGGATTAATCAATCTTCCAACAAAAACTTGGGCTAGCATAGCTGAAGATAGTGACCAAGACATCCCTGCCTTGGACCTTGCCATACAAACTCAGAAAACTCAAATAAACCAACAAAAGCAATCACAGATTATCCCTGCTCAAAACCAATCTCAAATTGTTCTTACTCAATCACCCCAAATTTCCCCTGCTCAAACCCAGTATATACCAAAAGAAAACTTCTTCTTCTTGGCCCATCTGGAACCAGAATTCTGGGATAAAGATCCTAACAGAATTCCTTCAAAGATCTTTCCATCTCAATTCCATTTCTTACCTTTTACCCCAAACAAAACACAAAGATTTTATGAATTTATCCTCGTTGATACTGAATCTGTCTCTATCAAACACTACAAAGATCCCAGAGACAATTCCTTCATCACCCATTCAACTCTCCAAATCCTGAGTGTCCTGACACCTTCAGCCTTTGGACAAAACCCAAACAACACAAAGAAGTTCTCTCAGTTATTTGACCCTATAGGCTATAACTACTGGGATTACATCAAGGCCTGGGATTATGTTATCCTTGGCTTACAAAATAAATCTTTCAAACATTCTTGGTTGATCTACTTTAAGAAAGCAACCAAGTACTCATTCCCTAGCTGGTTTCTTCAATGGTGGGACTTCTTTGGGCCTGTCCCAGAAATCTTACCTATTGAAGTACAGGGAGGTTTTCAAACCTTTTCTAAAAGATTCAACAAGGATCTCAATAGTTACCCAATCATTTTAAATTTCTTCACCACGTTTTCACTTTCATGGATTTTTTCATGGCAGTATAAAACTGGCAATTTCCATCTTCCTAAATCTTTATTATCTTTTTATAAACAAGCTTTTGTTAAATGGTGGCCCCGCTTTGATGCTTCTATGGCATCACCAGATAATGTAACCACCTGGTTTAAAAACAATCCTAGGGCTCTGCAAGTGGCTGACCCAAACACCTGCAAATTCCTTAATCAAAAAGCTAGGATTTCTGCAGCTCTCGCAGCTTCTACCTCAGAAGAAGATGTCCTGGAAAAACTCCAGAATATTATGAAACTTCTTCAAAATCAAACTGAGGTCAAAGATGTCCCTTCATCTTCTAAAAAAGACAGTAAGAAGAAACAGGTCCAAACCATGTCTTCTTCATCCTCTTCAATAGATTCATTCTATCAAAATGAAGAGGGCTGCTCTGACAATTACTCTCCTGATGATCTCCATTGATTATGATCATCAAGAATTTTATTATTTTCAATCGTTTTCTTAAAAGTGTCCTTGAGCAAGACAATTGTATCACTCTCAGTGAGAAAAACTGCTCATCTACCCTGGATCATGGTAATTGTAGTATCAGCAATGACATGAAAAACTGTTCCTACAACACCCTGGAATATGGTGATAGTAATACCATTTATGGTATGAAAAACTGTTTCTCCACCCTTGAACATGGTGATCGTAGTGCCTGCAAAGGCATGAAAAACTGTTCAGTTATTGACTATTTTGTTTTCCCTAACCTTCGTTGCAGGTTGTTTTCCTCTCTGCAGGTTTGGTCAAAGGAATCTTTCTTTTCAAACAAAACTTTGGTGGAACTCACCTTGTCCCCCACCATCAAAGGCATCAATCATGCTTATTCCCTCAATTATGGTGCCTTGCGCATTATTCTCCTTGGTGGGCCTCCTTGCTCCCCACTATCAAAGACATCAATCTTGTCTTTTGAAGACTTTCGCATGCTCCTCAACAGTTCCTTCTTGGATTCCCTCCGTTACCTAACAGTACCGGTCAATCTAGTGCACAGTACCGGTCACAAGCATTGGATGCCAAACAGTGCCGGTTACCTCTTTTTTATCTATTTAAGCGTGGTTAGGCTTCTGTTAAAAAACACGCTTCACCTTACGCTTCAATTACAATTCTCTCTCTAGTTTAGTGAGAAGTCAGAGCAACTTGTAAGCTCTCTTCTTCTTCTTCAATCTCTTCTGCAATCTTGTAAGATCTTCTTCAATCTTCAATCTTGTAACTCATAGACAGTTTACTGTCTTGTATGGAAGGCTTTGCCTCCTAATTTATGTTATTTTGATTCTGCACTTCAATTTCATTTCTTGTTTTAGCATTCCGCATGCTACCTACTTCCCCTCTGTCTCTTTAATTTCTTTTATCTTCTGATTCCGATCCCCTCTTGGTATCAGAGCCAGATGGTGGAAGTAGGAATGTAGATATTAACTTTGAACTGTTGATTACTACTCTGGTTATGGTTTTAATTTAACCATACACTTGTTCATACTCATATTTGCCATAAATGGATATTAATTCTAAATTAAATTAATTTAAAGGTTATACTACTAGTGTACTCTTTGACTATAGCTAAATGCCGCAAGCGTACGTCAATACAGGCGTCTGGCAAGGGCAATTGAAATGTGCCGTATTTATCCGCCTCGATCGGATAATCCTATAGTCAACCAGTCCACTATTTTATAACTATTTAAAAATGAACGTAATAATATTTGAATAATTTAATTATTCATCTATGTTTATATTTTGCAGTAAATACTTGTGTTCTCAGTACTATTATTGTAATATACTGCAGTGAATTATACTAAGATACACTTTTAAGTTCTTTGTTATACCTTTGCACTTAAAATGTTTATGATCAAAATACTTCTAAAGCTTTTCAAAAGAAAAATTTTATATACTCCAAGGACCGTAGAATATTAGTAAGGATATCTGGGTACCTCATTAGCGACGTAAATGGTAGCGAAGTACGTAAGACCCTGCAGGTTGACTGGGCAGTCATATACCATAATTTGAGGTTTATTATCCTAAAGTATTCTAATCCTAAACGGAGAAAAATATTTCGAAAATACTTTATTTTTGGTCATATACATGTTTGAAGCAAGGAATAACTTAGGCTTTGAGTGTTTAAATCTGGTTTAATATACTTCAGTATTTACTTTAATTTTCTATGAACTACGGTAACCTCTACTCCAAAATATGAAATAGAAAATAATTTTATTATTCAAGCTTTGATATCCGGCAACATGGCTTTACGAACTGAGTTTTGTACAAAACATGGTTAACCTAAACGGCATTCCCCAGAAGGTAATTAAGTAGTTCAGTTTTAATACTTATATTTCTACAAGTAACCAGATGAAGGCGATGATGCTTACGGGTGAAGAATATCTTACGTCTCTTCTAAACAAAAGCTTTTTCCTCTTCCTCACCACTATGTCTTCTACACCTTCTTCTCCCCCCACTTCTGTAATATCATCTACTGGTAGTAACATTTGCGAGAATCAATCCGTTTGTAACCACAATCAAAACCCTGAGAAAGGTCTTACCAATCAGGAAGTAACTTCCCCAATTTTACCATAGACAAAAAATCCCTCAAAAAAGACTTTTATTCTGAGGAATGGTCTCCTCATAGGGAATGGTTCCTCCAAAATTTCCAAGGTAATAAAGGATACCTTGTCCAAAATCCCTCAATATTCCTTTTTTTCACTGGTTTCGCGCCTACGCCATAGTGAAAGATATTAATTATCCCTTTCGCAATGACCATGACGAACCTAAAACCAATACTATTTGGCACCTCAAAGATGGCCAAATGGTCCAATCTGAATTACCCCCCAAAATACCCTTTGCCCTTAATAGCAAAGACCAAGCTACCCCTGTCATGGCCGCCCCTTTCAAAACCAAAATAGATGGGGAACCTGTCACAGCCAAAGACATCAAAGATCTTATGGAACAATCCAATTACACGAACAAATACCTCCAAGCCTTAGGAGACTCTAGCAGAAGCAAAGGCAAGGAAGTTAATGACAAACCAGAGTCATCTTCTTCCTCTAAAAAGATTGAGAAACCTCTCTTCAAACCTTACAGAGTCTCAAAAACTTTTAAAGGATCCCAAAGCAATAGCTCCAAAAGCCAAGTCAAAATAGAAGTTGACAATGCCAACGATGAGTTTCTGGCTAAAGTCAAAGAACAAATAGCTCTTCTCAAGACTACTATCCCTGAAACACCTTCTCCTGGCACCCCTCCTCCTAAAAGTGTCAGGACCATCAACATGATTGATGAGACCTCTTCTGATCACTCCGAAAGTATCAAAGATGGTATCAGTCCTGTTATCTACAACCCAAACAACCAGTGGCGTAAAGAAACCAAACTTTACTATCCCAGAGCCACAGCCCCTGATCTCCTCCTAGAGGAAAAGGAAACCAATATCAAGAGCTTTAGTGCTAACAACGTCTATGAGTGGAACATAGACGGAGAAAATGAATATGGCATAACCAAAATTTTACAAAATATGACCATGGTAGCTACTGCCTATGAAACTGCCAACAATTGCCCTGAAGCTTTGATCGTAGAAATCCTCATCTCAGGTTTCTGTGGTCAGCTCAAAGGTTGGTGGGATAACTACCTCACCGAAGACTGCAAACAGTCTATCATCACAGCAGTCAAAAGAGAACCCAATGGCGAACCCATCCTTGACGGTGATACCCATATTCCTGATTCCGTCAACACCCTTATCTTCACCATTGCCCAACATTTCATCGGAGATCCCTCTCTCATAAAAGACAGATCTGCCGAATTATTGTCAAACCTTAGGTGCAAAACCTTGGGTGATTTCAGATGGTACAAAGACACGTTCCTAACTAGGGTTTACACTAGGGAGGACAGTCAACAAGCCTTCTGGAAGGAGAAGTTTCTTGCTGGTCTTCCAAAATCTTTGGGAGATAAAGTCAGGGATAAACTCCGTAGCCATAACCCCGATGGTAACATCCCCTATCAGCAACTAAGCTATGGACAGCTTATTGCTATTATCCAAAGAGTAGCCCTAAAGATTTGTCAGGATGACAAAATCCAACGACAACTATCCAGAGAAAAGGCTCAAAATCGCAGAGATCTTGGAACCTTCTGCGAACAATTTGGTCTCCCCTGTGCAGAGAAAGCCAGAGCCAAAGCCAAACATAAGGATAGTAAAGTCTTGCCCAGGCCTGACTATTACAAAGGAAAGCAACTAAGAAAACCCAGGCCTAGACCTACCAATCAAAATATCAAGAATCATTATGAAAATAATGACAGAACCAAAAAACCCATTATCTGCTACAATTGCGGAAAGCCAGGACACTACAGCAGAAACTGCAGAGTAGTAGGAAAACTCAAAACCTTAAATCTTGGCTCTGACATCGAAGACAAGATTAACAACCTGCTAAATCAATCCTCTGAAAGTTCATCTGACCATCCTTCTGATAATCTAAACCAAATCCAGGATGATGACCTGACAGATTCCTCCAGCAATTCTTCTAAACATATCAATGTCCTCACCCGGGATCATGACCTAATCCTCGAAGCCATAAACGCCATTACTGATCAACAAGAAAGGAAGAGTTACCTAGACAAGCTTATGGCTTCCATTGAGGAAAAACCTCCCCCTGAAATAAAACCTCCTAGAAATCCCCTAGTAACCAATAAATTTAATCTCAAAGACACCTTCAAAAGGCTAGAAAACACCAGTATCAAACCTACCACTATTCAAGACCTTCAAGCTGAAATTAACTTCCTGAAATACGAAGTTAAAGATTTGAAAAATAAACATGCTGATCACCAGCTTATCATTAACCAATGGAAGGACCATGTTAATAATTCTCATGTCTCCAACACGGACACCGAAGATGGTGATGAGTCTAAAGACAATGATATTCTTGGCCTTATCAACCACATTAAAATTCAAAAGTTTTTTATCAAAATAAAAATTGTCATTAATGATTTTACCCTGGAAACTACTGCTTTATTCGATACGGGAGCAGATTCCAATTGCATCTTAGAGGGACTTATCCCCACTAAGTATTTTGAAAAGACCTCTGAACGCCTTAGCACTGCTAATGGTTCTAGGTTAAAAATCAATTACAAATTATCTTCTGCAGTCATTGAAAACGCAGGTTTCAAAATCAATACCCCTTTTCTTCTTGTCAAAGACTTAAAAAACAAGGTGATATTAGGAACACCCTTCATAAGATCTCTTTTCCCTTTTCAAATCACTAAAGATGGTATAATTGCCCAGCACTTGGGACAACCTATCATTTTTAATTTTTTAAGAAAACCTTTGATTAGAGATTTAAATCTTATTTCTTACAAAGAAAGTCAGATCAATTTTCGCAAAGAAGAATTCTCTTTTAAGTTTATTGACCATCAATTACTGAGAAGAGAAAATCAACTTAAAGTCAAAGGAATCTTAGAACAAATCCAAACCACCATTTGTTCTGACCTTCCCAATGCCTTTTGGGAAAGGAAGCATCACATAGTTGATCTTCCTTACGAGAAGGATTTCCATGATAAACAAATCCCTACCAAAGCCAGACCTATCCAAATGAACCAAGATCTCCTCCTTATGTGTCAAAAGGAAGTCAAGGATCTCTTGGACAAAGGTCTTATTCGCAAAAGTAAGAGTCCCTGGTCTTGTTCTGCCTTTTATGTCAATAAGCAGGCTGAGATCGAAAGGGGAACCCCCAGGTTGGTCATCAATTACAAACCCCTCAATCAAGCTCTTCGATGGATTAGGTACCCTATACCTAACAAAAAGGATCTCCTCAAAAGGCTCCATAATGCAAAGATCTTCTCAAAGTTTGACATGAAATCTGGATTTTGGCAAATCCAAATCAAAGAAGAAGACAGGTATAAAACTGCTTTCACAGTCCCCTTTGGTCAATACGAATGGAACGTTATGCCTTTTGGCCTAAAAAACGCCCCTTCTGAGTTCCAAAGAATCATGAATGATATCTTCAACAATTATGCAAAATTTGCTATTGTCTACATTGATGATGTGCTAATCTATTCCCAATCTTTTGATCAACATATTCAGCACATCAACACCTTTATCTCCATAATCAAAAAGAACGGCCTTGCTGTCTCAAAAACTAAAATCAATCTTTTCCAGACAAAAATTAGGTTTCTTGGTCATAACATCCATCAAGGAACTATTATCCCAATCAGTAGGGCTATTGAGTTCTCTGATAAATTTCCTAACCAAATTATTGACAAAACCCAACTTCAGAGATTCCTAGGTTGCCTCAATTATGTCTCAGATTTCTTCCCACAACTTAGCAATCTCACCAAACCCCTCCATGATCGTCTAAAAAAGGATCCTCCTCCTTGGACAGACATTCACACTAATGTTGTCAAACAAATCAAATCCCAGGTTAAAGAGCTTCCTTGTCTTTACCTCCCCAACCCAGAGGCCTTTAAAATTGTTGAGACTGATGCCTCTGACATTGGTTATGGTGGTATTTTAAAACAGAGAATTTCTGGAAAAGAACAAGTCATAACCTTCACTTCTAAACACTGGAATCCTGCCCAGCAGAATTATTCCACTGTCAAGAAAGAAGTCTTGGCCATTGTTCTATCTATTTCAAAATTTCAATCTGATTTATTAAATCAAAAATTCCTTGTTCGTATTGATTGCAAATCGGCAAAGGATATCTTACAAAAGGATGTCAAGAATCTTGCATCAAAGCAAATTTTTGCTAGATGGCAAGCCATCTTAAGTGTTTTTGATTTTGACATTGAGTATCTCAAAGGTTCTGACAATGCTCTCCCTGATTATCTCACTCGGGAATATTTACAGGGAAGTAATTAGTTCCTCCTTAAAGAATTCAAAATCTTTTTTGTGTCCTTGAGCAAGACAATTGTATCACCTTCAGTGAGAAAAACTGCTCATCTACCCTAGAACATGGTAACTGTAATGTCAGCAATGGCATGAAAAACTGTTCTTCCAACACCCTGGAATATGGTGATAGTAATACCATTTATGGTATGAAAAACTATTCCTCCACCCTTGAACACGGTGATTGTAGTACCTACCAAGGTATGAAAAACTGTTCAAAATTTTAATTTATTTATTTTTTAAACCCTCGTTGCAAGTTTTTCCTCTGCAGGTAAAATCCTTCTTTGGCAAGAGGACTTGATGGAATACACGTCATCTTCCACTATCAAGAGGCATTATATGGGTTATTATTGTTTTTCCCCTTTTTATTTAGTGGATGGCGCATTTCTCCTAGTGGACCACCTTGTTCCCCACTTCAAAGGAATCCTATCCTTCTTTATGAAGTTTTGCGCAGAGTACCTCCCCAATTTTCTGTTTTGATTAACAGTACCGGTTACATTTGTACACAGTACCGGTCACTTGCTTTGGATGCCAAACAGTGCCGGTCACCTCTTTTATCTATTTAAGCGTGGCTAGGCTTCTGTTAGAAACACGCTTCACCTTACGCTTCAATTACAATTCTCTCTCTAGTTTAGTGAGAAGTCAGAGCAACTTGTAAGTTCTCTTCTTCTTCTTCAATCTCTTCTGCAATCTTGTAAGATCTTCTTCAATCTTCAATCTTGTAACTCATAGACAGTTTACTGTCTTGTATGGAAGGCTTTGCCTCCTAATTTATGTTATTTTGATTCTGCACTTCAATTTCATTTCTTGTTTTAGCATTCCGGATGCTACCTACTTCCCCTCTGTCTCTTTAATTTCTTTTATCTTCTGATTCCAATCCCCTCATATATATATATATATATATATATAGGCTAGCTAAAAGACAACGATACCCTTCACTTAGAAATTTTATTCCGAATGACTCCCACCAGCTCTAACTAACTCAATATGATGCAATTAACTCAATTTGGCACACAATTAAATCAATTGACCAATCAAGCAAATCACTTTCAATTTAAATAATTTCAATCAATTAAATAAATCACTAATAATTTAGATTATGCCAATATAATTAAATAGCAAAAATAGGGGATGTTACACTTTTGCCACTTTTTACTTTCCCCAAACTACCCCCACGATCAATATCCTACCATTTAGCGCATTGGATGATTTAGATAGCTTTCATATGTATAATTGGGGTGTTAAGGTTTAAAACAACTTAGTAGGTAGCTTAAACCGTACTGCTCCCCTCTTGAATGAAGGCAAGAACATTGAATCAGTGAGTATTGCCGGGTGTGCAGCTCTACTTCAGGTACAATTGCGTTATCCTTTTTAGAGTTGTTATTAAATTAAACAAAAAATATAAATTTGATTGTTTAATCTATTTTGTGATGTAGATTTGGACAGTTGAACACTTATTGCTGCGGTCTAATCCACAAAATACACGTTTTCCACGGTTTTTAGGTTGGTTTGACGTGCCATCGGGAAAGTGTATAGTTGGTAGAATATTTGAAAGCTAAGAGGTTAGCTGCAAAGCGTTTTGTTTGATTCATTTAGTGTTTACTTTCCTAAATTATTGGAATTGGTTAATGCTTTGGTTGAAAACAAATGAACATGATTTATGAATGTTTTTTTTTATTTGTGAATTGATATTATATTTTTGTTATTAGTTTGTTGAGGTTGTGCCGTTAAGAGAAGGAGATTAATCAAATGAAGTCCTCAATGACGCTATTGAGGAGATTCAAAGGGGATATTGTGAAGGGACATTTACCAAAGAAAAGGAGATTAACATTAGGCTTTCGACCGTTGAGGATAAAATCAAAGTCTTTAAAACAAAAGATTATAGAAGGGCATCATCAACCAATGAAATTGGTGTAAGTCATAATGTCCCAGAAGCGTCCTATGCATCTACGGTAGCAAATGCCACAACGGCGACAAGAGATCCAAAGAAATTGAATAGATTGTTGTATTCTTTGTACAAATTTTGCACCCGCCCAAGCAAATCGACAACGGCGAGCGAGTACGTGTTAATTCTTTTTAGAATTTATAACTGGAAGCTACTGGAAACCATTAGATTCGAATGAGTACAATTTTTGACAACGTGCTTGTTCTAATTAATGCAGAACATTGGTTAGGTTTGATGACCACATTCTTACAAGAATGTCTCTCGAAAGCCTTGCACCAAGGAAATGGGTGGACAACTTGGTACATTATTGAATTAGATTTGTGAATTTAATTTTGTGAATTTCATTTGTTTTTCCAATTTTGGTTATGAAGTTTAATTTTAGGGTCAAAATTTGTTTACAGCTATTCGGTTTTGTTTCGCCGATGTTGATGGAAGAAGAATTGGAAAGAACCGGTTTTCTGACACGTTTCCTATTTAATTCATTCTATGCTGTGAAGAAATCTTAAACTCGTTGTTTTGCAAGGATTTGAGTTTAAAAATTATTTGGTTAATACAGTTATCATGACGATATTGATTTTATAATGTAGGCGGAAGGGATCAAAGAATTACAATCGTTAGAAGGCGGCATCCAAAAAAGATGGACTTTACGACAGCATTTCAAACATGTTTCATTGAAAGAATCGAAGTCAACCCCCATGGATGTGTTAAGGTCTTCAAATATGGTAAGTGTGTATTTGGAGTTAACAGATTTTTGTTGTACATATATTTGTTATGAATATTACCTAATAACTTATTTATAAATGGCTTAGATTTTTGCACCTGCCTGTTACAATGAACACTGGGTGTGCTACGGTAGTTCAACACGAAAGGAAGATGTAAGTGTTGGACTCCTTGGCACATGGACGAAACGAGTCTTGGTTGTTGGTTGATAATGCCATGGTAGTGTCTTATTCTAACACTTTATTATTTTTATCTATATTTTTTTTCCCAATTTTTGTTGTTTAATTTTTCTAGTCTAGTCTAGTTTGACCACCTCATTTTTGGTCTCTTTGATTTGAAGGCCTTCTACTTAATTTTGACAACCTTGCTAATTGTGATTTTTTAGCGCATTCGTTTTGAAGATTTGTTGAGTTACGTTGTTGGACGGGAATACATTAATATTTGTCTGGAGACCGTTTATGAAAACATGCCCAAACAATAGAATGGCAAGTCATTTTACATGGCTTGTTGTATAAATGTTATGTTCATAATAGATTTTCATTCTCTTTATGTTCATGTCTTGAAATCCATATTCCCTTCCAATACAGTAATGATTGTGGGATGTATGTTTTGAAATACTTGGAATTTTGGAACGGTGAAGGAACGATGCCGTACTACTCAGAGGTAAATGATTAATATTTTTATGTTAATGTATTTGAAATGTAATGGGAACAATGCATATATATTAACATGCATGTCTTTTGTTTAGGATGATGTAGTTAAATTTCGTCAAGACTTTGTTTTGAAATGGGTACTTCATCCAAGAAATATGTATAGGGCGGAGGTATTAGAAAAAGTAAACGTTCCACAAGATATTATTTTAGGGACATGATAATATTAAAAGGTAATTGAGAAATGATGTCAACAAGGTATTTCAGAATTTTGGAGGCCGACGGACTCACTGGAAGGGATGATTTTATTCTGCACTTTGAAATGAGTAATGATGCAGAAGCCGAACCTGTTAAGGAGAATGATGCCGATTTCTGGGGATATACCTTATCAGCAATGCAAATGGAAGCTTGGCAATATAAGAGAATGATGGATGAAGAATCTGAGTTTCACCAAGAGGCTTTGCAAAGCTATTGAATCACATTGATTTTCTTAGTTGGGAAGTTTATCAATGTGGCAATTTTAGTTAATTTGTTGATCAGATTAATTTGCCAAGTTAATCTTTGTGTCTCTTCGAAGTTTAATGAAATTCATTAGCTATATCCCAATGCAATATAATAGGCCTCTGCTTGGAATCAGATATAATTAGATTCTAAGCATTGAATTTGTGTCCCAAGTTAACGAAGTCATAGTTTTGCAAAAAGATTGTATTTACATGGGTTGGTTAGTTGCTCACAAAACCTGGGTAATTGCTTTGCGAGGTTGGCTTGGGTTTTTAGAGTCTAAAATTACACGGTTGGTTAGTTGGTCACGAAACTTGGGTAATTGCTATGCGAGGTTGGCTTGGGTCTTGGAATTGTAAAATTACAAGAGAAGACCATAATAGGCCTCTGCTGGGAATCAAATATAATTAGATTCTAAGCATTGAATTTGTGTCCCAAGTTAATGAAGTCATAGTTTTGCAAAAAAAAATTGTATTTACATGGGTTGGTTAGTTGCTCACAAAACCTGGGTAATTGCTTTGCGAGGTTGGCTTGGGTTTTTAGATTCTAAAATTACAGGGTTGGTTAGTTGGTCACGAAACCTGGGTAATTGCTTTGCGAGGTTGGCTTGGGTCTTGGAATTCTAAAATTACAGGAGAAGACCATAATAGGCCTCTGCTGGGAATCAAATTTAATTAGATTCTAAGCATTGAATTTGTGTCCCAAGTTAATGAAGTCATAGTTTTGCAAAAAAAGTTGAATTTACATGGGTTGGTTAGTTGCTCACAAAAGCTGGGTAATTGCATTGCGAGGTTGGCTTGGGTTTTTAGATTCTAAAATTACAGGGGTGGTTAGTTGGTCATGAAACCTGGGTAATTGCTTTGCGAAGTTGGCTTAGGTCTTGGAATTCTAAAATTACAGGAGAAGACCACAATAGGCCTCTGCTGGGAATCAAATATAATTAGATTCTAAGCGTTGAATTTGTGTCCCAAGTTATTGAAGTCATAGTTTTGCAAAAAAAATTGTATTTACATGGGTTGGTTAGTTGCTCACAAAACCTGGGTAATTGCTTGGCGAGGTTGGCTTGGGTTTTTAGATTCTAAAATTACAGGGTTGGTTAGTTGGTCACGAAACCTGGGTAATTGCTTTGCGAGGTTGGCTTGGGTCTTGGAATTCTAAAATTACAGGAGAAGACCATTATAGGCCTCTACTGGGAATCAAATATAATTAGATTCTAAGCATTGAATTTGTGTCCCAAGTTAATGAAGTCATAATTTTTCAAAAAAATTTGTATTTACATGGGTTGGTTAGTTGCTCACAAAACCTGGGTAATTGCTTGGCGAGGTTGGCTTGGGTTTTTAGATTCTAAAATTACAGGGTTGGTTAGTTGGTCACGAAACCTGGGTAATTGCTTTGCGAGGTTGGCTTGGGTCATGGAATTCTAAAATTACAGGGTTGGTTAGTTGCTCACGAAACCTGGGTAATTGCTTTGCGAGGTTGGGTTGTGTAACACCCTAAATATTTAATTAATTTATTTAATTAAGTATTTAGGAACTTATTTTAATTTATTGGATATAATTTAATTAATTAAAATTATATGAATTTTATGTTGGTGGTATTAGGAAAAGGAGGCGCCACTTGAATGAACTTGGGCTTAAGTGAAAAGCCCAAGCCCATGATCCATAAGCTATGCGAAGTGCCTAGGTCAAGGGGGTTAGGGTTTTGTGTTGTCATTTGCGAATTGAGAGAAGAGAATAGAGAGAGTGAGAGCGCTGTGGAGAGGAGAGGGAAGAGAAGAATATCGTGAAGTTCAAGGAGAAGAGGGACGTGATCCGTTGCTGTGGTTTTGTTCATAATTGTCTCTAGGGCCTCCGTTCTTCAAATCCGAGGTAAGGGGAGTTCTATCTTTCTATATAATAGATGTTTATGATAGGCTTTAGAGTAGGGTTAGCCTAGATCTATCCATATTCATGATCGGTGTGTGATTTCATGTTGTTTTTATGATTTGTATGTGATTTGATGTATTCGTGTTGCTCGGAATCCGTTTGTTGGTGTTATGGGCGCCTAGGGCACCATATGTTTGATTGTGTTGCTCGATTGTGCTGCTGGATTGTGTTTGCTGGGCGCCAGGCGCCAGGTGCTGGGCGCCAAGGGCGCCGTGCGTGCGTCTGTGTTGTGTGTTGCAGGCGCTGGGCGCCAAGGGCGCCGTGCGTGTTGTGTGTTGCGGGCGCTGGGCGCCAGGCGCTGGGTGCCAAGGGCGCCAGTGTGCGTGTGTGTTGTGTTGCTGGGCGCTGGGTGCCAAGGGCGCCAGTGTGCGTGTGTGTTGTGCTGCTGGGCGCTGGGCGCCAAGGGCACTGTGTGCGTGTGTGCTGTGTTGCGCGCCTGTTGCGCTGTGTTGCTTCTGGATGTCTAAGTTTGTGTCTTAGGCGCCCAGTGCCTAGGCGCCATTTTCAGGATGTTCCCGGTTTTTAATAAAAACTGTTTTTGTGAAGTTCAAGGAGAAGAGGGACATGATCCGTTGCTGTGGTTTTGTTCGTGATTGTCTCTAGGGCCTCTGTTCTTCAAATCCAAGGTAAGGGGAGTTCTATCTTTCTATATAATAGATGTTTATGATAGGCTTTAGAGTAGGGTTAGCCTAGATGTATCCATATTCATGATCGGTGTGTGATTTCATGTTGTTTTTATGATTTGTATGTGATTTGATGTATTCGTGTTGCTTGGAATCCGTTTGTTGGTGTTATGGGCGCCTAGGGCGCCATATGTTTGATTGTGTTGCTGGATTCGATGGATTCGATGGGTTGAAGAACTTGAGAGATGGGTTGAAGAAGAAATAATACGATAACCTTCTGGACAATTTGATGAAGTAAGCGATGGGTGAAAGCGAATAGAAGTAAGCGAATAGAAGTGGCAACTTAATCCAACAGTTGTGGACATTTTTGTGCCTGTCGTGAGATTTTTTTTTTTGGGACAATTTGATGAGAAAAACATTTAACTATATCACCAACTCCACCTCAAAATTACCCATCTTTGTTTTAAATTTAACCAACGGCATATAAATATTAACTATATTACCAACCATACCTCAGAATTACCCAAGTTTTGCGAACATGTGACCAACCTGGAAAATTTGGGTAATTTCATTTGCAACTGACCATTACACTTAAAATGACAGCTACTTTCTTATTTTGGACCATATCATCAACAAGGCTTCACAATTACCCATGTTTTTTTATAAATGTAACCAACGTATTATTTGTAATTAACTAAATAATTATTTTAATTTTTTTCCTTGTGAACCTGTCCATTGACTTCATATGGGTACCAAATAAGTGGGATGAGACCCATTGAGTAAGAACAATGAAATCGACTCTTGAAAATAAATGTAAACTTTCATGTTCTGTCTGATAACCAAACTACCTTCAGAATTACCCAAGTTTTACTTATAAGTAGCCATATTACCAACCATACCTCAGAATTACCAACCATACCTCAGAATTACCCAAGTTTTACAAACATTTGACCAACCTGGGATATTAATTATTTTCATTTGAAACTGATCATTACACATAAGTTAGGTCCACAATAGGCCCAGTTTCAGACCCATCAACTGTTGAAATTAAATGTAAACTTTCATGTTCTGTCTGATAACCAAACTACCTTCACAATTACCCAAGTTTTACTTATAAGTAGCCCACATGTCATTATCATTAAATGAGAAAATTTCTCATTTTTAACCATATTACCAATCATACCTCATAATTACCCAAGTTTTGCAAATATTTGACCAACCTGGGATATTAATTATTTTCATTTGAAACTGATCATTACACATAAGTTAGGTCCACAATAGGCCTGGTTTCAGACCCACCAACTGTTGAAATTAAATGTAAACTTTCATGTTCTGTTTGATAACCAAACTACATTCACAATTACCCAGGTTTTACTTATAAGTAGCCCACATGTCATTTTCATTAAATGACAAAATTTCTCATTTTAACCATATTACCGACCATACCTCAGAATTACCCAAGTTTTGCAAACACTTGACCAACCTGTAACGTAAGTTTTTGTCAAATTTGACAAACCTGTTCAATTACATAAAATGTGAGGCAACCCCCAATATACATAAACTTTATGGCATTTATACCAATACAAATCAAAAACTACATAGATGCTTAGTTACAACAAAAAAGTGGGTAAAGGGTTTTCCCTAAACCTTAGAGGGTTACACGATGTCTAAACAACGTGTAGCAAAAAAGTAACTTTGTGCCGACACAAACTGTGAAGCATTTACACCATATACATCAAGTTTAAGGCACTTACACCTATTCAAATCAAAACACATACATGTTTAGTTACAAATAAAAGTTATATGGTGTAAAATGTCACGGATTTGTAGACAATTGTGACAGTCCCGGGAAGTCTATTTCGGCGTTTGACAAAAGTTCCATGAATGAAATGTGACCTCCAACCTATTAAAAAATATTCAACAAGTTAAATATATCTAACTTAATTTATACGCGATTGCCAAATAACTAAATTCATTAAATGAAGAAAAATGCACAACTTAAAACCACAACGTAAGTGGAAAATAGACACGATCATGTGATACAAACAACTCCACGTGTTATAAAATGAGTCAATCCCATTAACTCTACTCATAAATGAACAAATTTATCATATAAAGTTACAATTTCAACTCAACAAGTGTCTAAATAAATGTTTCGGGAATTCTCTGACGGATCAAATGAATCCATCTACAAATACACCATTACAAACTCTACACATTTAATAAAATCTTATAGTGGACACGAACCAAAGTAGTTGCATCGATCACATCCCCTCCAGTCATAACCTCAACTGCTGATTCAACAGAAAAGTCGCTATTGATTTGATGACCAACCACTCCAACATTGCCCTCCTACACATTATACAAAAAACATTAACATGCATGTCATAGGGTGTTTCATGGTTAATACAAAAATAGCTGCCGCTACAACACTGACCTTCGTAATGTTTTTATCATCAGCTCGCTTGGTTCGCTTCTTCATTGACTTTTTCACAACTTTCTCAATAGTAAGATATTTTATGTTACTCAGAGGACGACCTTTACGTTTTACCCTCAATGGACTGTGACATATAGGAGTAATTGGGATTGATTCTTCATTCAAACTTGTTTTAACATTGTCCATTGAAGGATTCAAGTTTGGCAATTCAGAACTAAATTGATGCAACATCTTATCGAATGTTTTTGTGGCATACTCAGACTCCGTCGCTACTTCAGCAACCTCGTAAAAATGCTTGGACAGTTTTTCAAACGTCTCCATCTGTGGTTTCAATTCCTTCACACCATAATTGATCTTAATATCAGAATTCTTCCTTTTAACATTTTTCTTCCAGCGGGACAAAACATACTTGTCTGCGACATTTGAAACCCTCTCCTTTTCGCACACACATAGTACATGGCGACACAAAATTCCTCTAAACTCAAACAACGAGCATTCACACTCGACATCATGGTTGTCAACATTGAACACAACTTTAAAGTAGCACTCTTTTGGTCTATCTCCTACCAACAATTCCTCCAACACAGTATAACTAGCAATGCAACCCTCCAATGACTCCAACGAGGGGACACAATTCATTTTACCTCTAAATTCAGTTTGGACCTCCTTAAATTTAGCATGCGTGTTAGCACATTGGAACTGCATTTCGATGGACGAGGTTGACCCACAAGGAATTATTGTATCCATTGATTTAAAATTCGCTTCAAATTCTTTTTCTGCTCTATTTCTGAGAGCATTGTCATATTGTTTAACAAATTGACCAAGACTTGTTGTTGAATTGATATATCCATCAAAGAAAGCATGTATTCTCTCACTGCGCTGTGTGGTTGACATGCCCGCCCAGAAGCTTTTCCTTAACAATGTCGGTGCCCATCTATGTCGCTCCTAATACAACCCACTTAACCAGTCATTGTCTTGAAGCTCAAATTTTTCTATGAACGAACACCACTTATCTTCAAAATCAACTACAGTGTAAGTATCATAAATTGCTTCTTTCATGGCTGCCTTTATCTTCTTATAGTGACCGTATCCATTGAGTTTTTCCGGTATTTTTTTTCATGATATGCCATAAACACCACCTATGGCGAGTCGAATGGAAGACTATCTCAATGGCATTTTTCATAGCCATGCATTGGTCAGTCACAATACCCATAGGCGCCTTTCCTAGCATGCAACGAATCCACGATTGGAAAAGCCACACAAATGAGTCTTTGTCTTCACCGGAAACTAGGCCACACCCAAGTAATGTTGATTGCCCATGGTGATTGACACCTACAAACGCAGCAAAAGGCATGTCATATTTATTGGTCAAATATGTTGAATCAAATGTCACCACATCTCAGAAATATTCATAAGAAGCTCTACTTCTTGCATCGGCCCAAAAGACATTCCTCACATGAAAACCGTCGTCCAAATCAATATCATAGAAGAAATCTGAATTTTGTTCCCTCATTTGATAAAAGTAACTAATCAACGCCTTCCCATCACCTCCTTTTCTAATTGAACGCTTTTCCTTGTTGACATAATTCCTCACATCCTTTTTGTAACGCCCAAATATTTATTTAAATTATTTAATTAAATATTTAGGTATTTATTATTTATTTATTTATTTATTTATTTATTTTAGTTGGTGTAATTATATTAGAATTTGATTAAGAGGTGTGTAATTGAATATTAGGGGACGGTGTTAGTGATCGGGCTTAAGCTGGAGGAAAGCCCGTGATCCAAGTCCACTAGCTAGGCGCATAGGTGAAGCGCCTAGGCTAGGGTTTGGTCTCATTATGCGATTTGTTGAGAAAAAGAAAGAAGAGTTGCGAAAAGAAGAGAGGAAGAGAGAAGAGGGACGGCGCGCATCCAAGGGAGAAGAGGAGTAGGAGGAGTTCGCGAATTCAAGGGAGCAGAGAGGAGCTGTGTTGCTGAGGTTTTGTTGGTGACTTGATCAAGAGGATTGGTGCTCTCCTACTATAAGGTAAGGGTGGGGTTCTTCCTTATAATGGGGTTTCATGATGGGGTTATGTGGGGAGAGGTCCTATAATACCCGTTGATTGATTTTGATGTTTGATTTGGTGTTAGTTGAATTATACCTAGGTTGAATTGAAATTTGGCATCGTTGGTGATTGTTGTGACTCTAAAAATTGGTGTTCATTGTTGTTATTACTAAGTGCATGCTAGGTGTTCGATTAATTGTTGTTTGGTGTGATGATTGACAATTCATGGTGATTGGTATTGGTGATTAAAGATTGGTGATTTAAATTGGTGAAATAACGAAAATATTGACCCCTACGGCGCCATGGGCGCCATTGTCCTAGATGCTGTTTTTGGGGCCCTAGTGCTGGGCGCCATCCCTGGAATGTTGTGGTGCTGTTTTTGGCGCCCTATGCCTGGGCGCCGTGTCTGGCTCTGTTGCCTTGGTGTTCTGTTGCTGTTTCTGGCACCCTGTGCATGGGCGCCGTGTCTGGTGGGTGTGTGTGTGTGCCAGTGTGTATGTGTTGCTGTGTCTTGGCGCAGGGGCGCCATGGGCGCCTATTCCTGAGTTGTGTTGCTCGCTGTCTTGGCGTAGGGGCGCCATGGGCGCCGTTTCCGTGTCTGGTGCGTGTCTCGGTTCTGTGTTGCGTTTTGTGTGTAGGCTGTCTGGGCGCCAAGGGCGCAAATTCCTGTGTCTTGGTGCGTTTTCTGTTGTGTTGCAGGGGGTCTGGGCGCCAACGGCGCCATGTTCTGCAGTGTTGCTAGGCGCCCTGCTCCTGGGCGCCAGTTTTCTGTGGTGCGTGTTCCTGCTAGGCGCCGTGTGCCTGGGCGCCGTTTTCAGCATGTGTCTCAGTTTTGTTCCTATTTTGTTTTTGCAATATCTTTTGACTCGAGAGTCCGATTGAGACGTTTCAAAATGTTTTGGAAAGCTTATTCAGAGGCCTAGCTGAATATTCTAATTTGATTCACAGTAGTCTATTTTTCTGGAAATTGTTAAACGTTGGCTCAGTCGTTAAATGTTGCTGTTTTAGGAAAAGAAAAATTGTCGCAATCAAATATTTTGGAAAATTGTCGTTGTCCCAATATTTTGGAAAATTGTCGTTGTCCCAATATTCTGGAAAATTGTCGTTGTCCCAATATTTTGGAAACTTGTTGTCATCTCGGTGTCTTGGTGTTGTTTGAGCTAGGTGTGAAGGCTCCAAATTTTGGTGTTCCGTTGTGTCGGGTAGTTTGGTGTTTCGGTGTCGTTGGGCTAGGTGTGAAAGCTCAACTTTGGTGATATTCGGTGGTTAATTTTGGTGTGTCATATTGTGACTATTTTGGATGATTGTCTGTGTGCATTCATGGTGTCGCATACAACATGTGCATTTATTTTGGTGAAGGCCTTTGGTCTTGGAGCTGGGTGTGAAAGCTCAATTTTTCTAAAACTAGTGAGCCGGGTGTGAAAGCTCAAATTTTGGTGAATTGGCGAGCCGGGTGTGAAAGCTCTCAATTTTGGTGACGCCTCTATTTACAGGCAAAACTTTTGGTGATTTGGTACCACATGCATATGCCCGTTGGTGTGGGTTGCATTCATGCATTGTCATGACATTTGGTGACTGATTCAGGTGTTTACAATTTGATTTGTGCTTATGATTATATGTGTGTAGTGGAATGGTAGATATAGTGGTCATATTCTAGCATGTTGCCTATCATTTTACGCTATTATATTGAAGATATCTCACCCGTTCTGTTTGAATGTTACCCCTATGTGGTAATGTGTAGGTGATTGCGAGTGAAGGCCTAGGTACCTTCGCTAGTCCGAGTCGGTGTCCTTGCTTTGATATGTAATACTCAAGGGGGGATAAACGTTAGACTTTGACTATTACATTTTATTTGTTTGGAGTCCATTCAGGACGTTATGACTTTATTGTTTTGAATCTTAATTCTATTTCCGCTGCGTGGTGATGCATTTTTGACGATATGGTTAATTAAACTGGTGTTATGGGCTTCGACCCTTTTTGACAAAGTGATTATATATCGCATGTGACGTTTTGAGTTATTGATGGATGTGTGACATCTCTTTTCGAAGTATGAAATAATTTTTTTGTAACTCTGATTTTATTAAATAACTATCGGGTAGAAAAGGGGTGTTACATTAGTGGTATCAGAGCAAAAGTTCGGTCTGTCCGGCCAAGTTGTGCAGTCGTAGTGTCAATTGACAATGGTGTGTTATCAATTATATCTAACTGTTGGTTGTTTTGTAGCAAGTGAGTTGAAATGGCTGGGAGGAACGATGCTGCAATTGCTGATGCTCTAGCTGCTATGGCGCAGGCTGTGGAGAATCAACAGAATGCTGGGTCTCGAAGTTTGGCTACCTTTCAGAGAGAGAATCCGCCTACCTTCAAGGGCAAGTATGATCCCGACGGTGCCTTAGCTTGGTTGAAAGAAATGGAGAGGATTTTTTGAATGATGGATTGTACTCCAGCACAGAAGGTCCGCTATGGTACGCATATGCTAGCTGAGGAAGCTGATGATTGGTGGTTAGAGGCGAGGCAGAGGTTGGAGACTACTAATGAAGAGATTACCTGGGAAGTGTTCAGCAGAGAGTTTAACCGTAAGTATTATCCGGAAGATGTCCGAGGGAAGAAAGAGATTGAGTTTCTGGAGCTGAAACAAGGGAGTATGTCCGTATCGGAGTATGCCGCTAAGTTCGTGGAGCTAGCAAAGTTCTATCCACATTACACTGGAGCTACTGCTGAGTTTTCCAAGTGTATCAAGTTCCAGAATGGTTTGAGGCCCGAGATCAAGAAAGCAATCGGATATCAGAAGATCCGTGTCTTTGCTGACTTGATTGATAGTTGCAGAATTTTTGAGGAGGATAGTAATCCTCACTACAAGATTGTGAATGATAAGAGGAGCAAGTTTCAAGGCCGTAGTAAGCCGTATGAGGTTCCTGCGGGCAAGGGTAAGCAGAGAGCTGATGCTGGCAAGAGGACTAGTGGGGGAGATGCCCCTGCTAGCATTGTGTGTTTTAAGTGTGGCAAGCCTGGCCACAAGAGTGTCATGTGCAGAAGCGACGTGAAGAGGTGTTTCAAGTGCGGTAATGATGGTCATGTGGTGGCCGAATGTGAGAGCAAGGTAGTAGTCTGCTACAACTGTGGTAAAGGAGGGCACATTAGTACTCAGTGTCTGAAGCCTAAGAAAGAGAGGTCCAGTGGAAAAGTGTTCGCTTTGGCAGGTGAAAAGCCTACTGAAGATGATGGACTCATTAGAGGTACGTGCTTCATTAATGGTACTCCTTTAAAGTCTATTGTTGATACTGGTCCTACTCATTGTTTTATTGCTGCTGATTGTTGTAATAGATTGAATCATGTATTGTCTGCTATGAATGGAGAGATGGTTGTTGACACTCCAGCTAAGGGGTCGGTAACTACCTCTCTAGTGTGTTCTCAGTGTCCCTTGTCGATCTTCGACAGAGACTTTGTTTGGACTTTGTTTGTTTGCCGCTGAATGGATTAGATGTAATTTTGGGCATGAACTGGTTGGAGCATAACCATGTTCGCATTGATTGTCGTCGCAAGTCTGTAAGCTTTGGAGAGGAAGAGTCTGGTTTGTTATCTGCTAGTCAGTTGCGGAAGTTAGCAAAGGAGGGAGTTCAGTTATTCTCGCTGATGGCATCGCTGTCTGTTGAGAACCAAGCTATCACTGGAGAGTTGCAGGTGGTGCGCGAATTTCCTGAAGTCTTTCCTGATGAGATTCCTAGTGTACCGCCTGAGAGGGAAGTGGAGTTTTCTATTGATCTTGTACCCGGTACGAGGCCTGTGTCTATGGCACCGTACAGGATGTCTGCGTCAGAATTGTCGGAGTTGAAGAAGCAACTTGAAGATCTGCTTGAGAAGAAGTTTATTAGGCCGAGTGTATCGCCGTGGGGAGCTCCTGTGTTGCTGGTGAAGAAGAAGGATGGGAGCACGAGGTTGTGTGTTGATTATAGGCAGTTGAATAAGGTGACCATTAAGAACAAGTATCCACTTCCGAGGATAGACGATTTGATGGATCAGTTGGTGGGTGCTCGAGTGTTCAGCAAGATTGATTTGAGATCAGGTTATCATCAGATCAAGGTGAAGGATGGAGATGTTCAGAAGACTGCTTTCAGGACGCGGTATGGGCATTATGAGTATTCGGTGATGCCGTTCGGTGTCACTAACGCGCCGGGTGTATTTATGGAGTACATGAATCGCATATTCCATACTTACTTGGATCGGTTCGTGGTTGTGTTCATTGACGACATCCTGATTTATTCGAAGTCGGAGGAAGAGCATGCAGAGCATTTGAGATTAGTATTGGAGATTCTGAAAGAGAAGAGGCTGTATGCAAAGTTGTCTAAGTGTGAATTCTGGTTGTCAGAAGTAAGTTTTCTGGGTCATATCATTTCTGGTAGTGGTATTGCTGTGGATCCGTCTAAGGTTGATGCCGTGATGCAGTGGGAGAGTCCGAAGTCGGCTACAGAGATTAGAAGCTTCTTAGGGTTGGCTGGTTACTACAGAAGGTTCATCGAAGGTTTTTCTAAGTTGGCCCTTCCGTTGACGCAGTTGACTTGTAAGGGTAAAGCTTTTGTGTGGGATGCTCGTTGTGAGGAAAGTTTCCTTAAGTTGAAGAAGAGATTGACGACGTCTCCTGTTTTGACGTTGCCAAATCCGGGAGAGCCGTTCGTGGTGTATTGTGATGCTTCGAAGATGGGTCCAGGTGGCGTGCTTATGCAAGATGGGAAGGTGATTGCTTATGCGTCGAGGCAGTTAAGGATTCATGAGAAGAATTATCCAACGCATGATTTAGAGTTGGCTGCAGTAGTCTTTGTGTTGAAGATTTGGAGGCACTATTTGTATGGTTCCAGATTTGAGGTGTTCAGTGATCATAAGAGTTTGAAATATTTGTTTGACCAGAAGGAACTGAATATGAGGCAGCGAAGGTGGTTGGAATTGTTGAAAGACTATGATTTCGGTTTGAACTATCATCCAAGTAAAGCTAATGTCGTGGCTGATGCTTTAAGTCGAAAGTCCTTGCATATGTCGGCAATGATGGCTAAGGAGTTAGAGTTGATCGAGGAATTCAGGGATTTGAGTTTGGTTTGTGAAGTGTCGCTTCAGAGTGTTAAGTTGGGTATGTTGAAGATTAATAATGAGTTCCTTGACAGTATCAGAGAAGCCCAGAAGTTGGATATCATGTTGGTGGATTTGATGGTCGGGGATGATCAGCCTGAGGGTAGTGACTTTAAGTTGGATGCGCATGGTGTTTTGAGATTCCGTGATAGGATTTGTATTCCCGAAGGCGCAGAGCTGAAGAAAGCAATTTTAGAAGAGGGTCATCGAAGTAAGTTGAGTATTCATCCGGGAGCTACGAAGATCTATCAAGATCTGAAGAAGTTGTTTTGGTGGCCTGGTATGAAGCGAGATGTAGCGCAATTTGTGTACGCCTGTTTGACTTGCCAGAAGTCAAAGGTGGGGCATCAGAAGCCTGCTGGACTGATGCAACCGTTAGAAATTCCGGAGTGGAATTGGGATAGCATTTCGATGGATTTTGTGACGGGATTGCCTAATACTGCGAAAGGGTATGATGCAATTTGGGTGATTGTTGACAGGTTGACAAAATCGTCTTATTTTGTTCCTATCAGCATCACGTATCCGGTGTCGAAGTTGGCAGAGATTTACATCTGGGAGATTGTGAAGCTTCATGGGGTTCCTAAGAGTATTGTTTCAGATAGAGATCCGAGGTTCACTTCAGATTTTTGGAAGAGTTTGCAAGAGAAGTTGGGGTCTAAGTTGAGGTTGAGTTCGGCATATCATCCTCAGACAGATGGCCAGTCAGAAAGGACAATTCAGTCATTAGAAGATTTGTTGAGGGCTTGTGTTTTGGAACAAGGAGGTTCGTGGGATTCCTACCTTTCGTTGATTGAGTTCACGTATAACAATAGTTACCATTCTAGTATCGGGATGGCACCTTTTGAAGCATTATATGGTCGGAAGTTTAGAACCCCGTTGTGTTGGTATGAGTTTGGAGAGAGTGTGGTGCTTGGACCGGAAATTGATCGGGAGACAACAGAGAAGATAAAGTTGATCCGTGAGAAGATGAAGGCTTCACAGAGTCATCAGAAGAGTTATCACGACAAGAGGAGAAAAGATTTAGAGTTCCAGGAAGGTGAGCATGTATTTTTGAGAGTCACTCCAGTGACCGGTGTTGGCCGTGCTTTGAAGTCGAAGAAGCTCACTCCTTGATTCATGGGTCCTTATGAGATTTCCGGGAGAGTTGGGAATGTGGCATATAGAGTGGCTTTACCGCCAAATCTTTCGAATTTGCACGACGTGTTTCACGTGTCGCAACTTCAGAAGTACATTTCGGATCCATTTCATGTGATCCACATGGATGATGTGGAGGTGCGGGATAACCTCATGGTGGAGACTATGCCTGTGCGGATTGAAGACCATGAGGTGAAGGTGTTAAGAGGCAAAGAAATTGCATTGGTGAAGGTGGTCTGGTTAGGAGCTGCCGGTGAGAGCATGACTTGGGAGTTGGAGAGTAAGATGCGGGAGTCCGATCCAGAGCTGTTTGATTCAGGTGAGTTTTCGAGGACGAAAACATTCTAAGTGGGGGAGAGTTGTAACGCCCAACTATTTAATTAAATTATTTAATTAAATATGTAGGTATCCAATTATTTATTTTAGTTGGTGTAATTATATTAGAATTTGATTAAGAGGTGTGTAATTGAATATTAGGGGATGGTGTTAGTGATCGGGCTTAAGCTGGAGGAAAGCCTGTGATCCAAGTCTACTAGCTAGGCGCATAGGTGAAGCGCCTAGACTAGGGTTTGGTCTCATTATGCGATTTGTTGAGAAAAAGAAAAAAGAGTTGCGAATAGAAGAGAGGAAGAGAGAAGAGGGACGGCGCGCGTCCAAGGGAGAAGAGGAGGAGGAGGAGTTCGCGAATTCAAGGGAGCAGAGAGGAGCTGTGTTGCTGAGGTTTTGTTGGTGACTTGATCAAGAGGATTGGTGCTCTCCTACTATAAGGTAAGGGTGGGGTTCTTCCTTATAATGGGGTTTCATGATGGAGTTATGTGGGGATAGGTCCTATAATACCCGTTGATTGATTTTGATGTTTGATTTGGTGTTAGTTGAAATATACCTAGGTTGAATTGAAATTTGGCATCGTTGGTGATTGTTGTGACTCTAAAAATTGGTGTTCATTGTTGTTATTACTAAGTGCATGTTAGGTGTTCGATTAATTGTTGTTTGGTGTGATGATTGACAATTCATGGTGATTGGTATTGGTGATTAAGGATTGGTGATTTAAATTGGTGAAATAACGAAAATATTGACCCCTAGGGCGCCATGGGCGCCATTGTCCTAGATGCTGTTTTTGGGGCCCTAGTGCTGGGCGCCATCCCTGGAATGTTGTGGTGCTGTTTTTGGCGCCCTGTGCCTGGGCGCCGTGTCTGGCTCTGTTGCCTTGGTGTTCTGTTGCTGTTACTGGCGCCTTGTGCATGGGCGCCGTGTCTGGTGGGTGTGTGTGTGTGCCAGTGTGTGTGTGTGTTGTGTCTTGGCGCAGGGGCGCCATGGGCGCCTGTTCCTGAGTTGTGTTGCGCGCTGTCTTGGCGCAGGGGCGCCATGGGTGCCGTTTCCTTGTCTGGTGCGTGTCTCGGTTCTGTGTTGCGTTTTGTGTGTAGGCTGTCTGGGCGCCGAGGGCACCAATTCCTGTGTCTTGGTGCGTTTTCTGTTGTGTTCCAGGGGGTCTGGGCGCCATGTTCTGCAGTGTTGCTAAACGCCCTGCTCCTGAGCACTAGGTTCAGTTGTGTTGCCTGTTGCTGGGCGCCCTGCTCCTGGGCGCCAGTTTTCTGTGTTGCGTGTTCCTGCTAGGCGCCCTGTGCCTGGGCGCCGTTTTCAGCATGTGTCTCAGTTTTGTTCCTATTTTGTTTTTGCAATATCTTTTGACTCGGGAGTCCGATTGAGACGTTTCAAAATGTTTTGGAAAGCTTATTCAGAGGCCTAGCTGAATATTTTAATTTGAGTCACAGTAGTCTATTTTTCTGGAAATTGTTAAACGTTGGCTCAGTCGTTAAATGTTGCTGTTTTAGGAAAAGAAAAATTGTCGCAATCAAATATTTTGGAAAATTGTCGTTGTCCCAATATTTTGGAAAATTGTCGTTGTCCCAATATTTTGGAAAATTGTCGTTGTCCCAATATTTTGGAAACTTGTTGTCATCTCGGTGTCTTGGTGCTGTTTGGGCTAGGTGTGAAGGCACAAGTATTGGTGTTTTTGGATGCTAGGTGTGAAGGCTCCAAATTTTGGTGTTCCATTGTGTCGGGTAGTTTGGTGTTTCGGTGTCGTTGGGCTAGGTGTGAAAGCTCAACTTTGGTGATATTCAGTGGTTAATTTTGGTGTGTCATATTGTGACTATTTTGGATGATTGTCTGTGTGCATTCATGGTGTAGCATACAACATGTGCATTTATTTTGGTGAAGGCCTTTGGTCTTGGAGCTGGGTGTGAAAGCTCAAATTTTCTAAAACTAGTGAGCCGGGTGTGAAAGCTCAAATTTTGGTGAATTGGTGTGCCGGGTGTGAAAGCTCCCAATTTTGGTGACGCCTCTATTTACAAGCAAAACTTTTGGTGATTTGGTACCACATGCATATGCCCGTTGGTGTGGGTTGCATTCATGCATTTTCATGACATTTGGTGACTGATTCTGGTGTTTACAATTTTATTTGTGCTTATGATTATATGTGTGTAGTGGAATGGTAGATATAGTGGTCATATTCTAGCATGTTGCCTATCATTTTACGCTATTATATTGAAGATATCTCACCCCTTCTGTTTGAATGTTACCCCTATGCGGTAACGTGCAGGTGATTGCGAGTGAAGGCCTAGGTACCTTTGCTAGTCCGAGTCGGTGTCCTTGCTTTCATATGTAACACTCAAGGGGGGATAAACGTTAGACTTTGACTATTACATTTTATTTGTTTGGAGTCCATTCAGGACGTTATGACTTTATTGTTTTGAATCTTAATTCTATTTCCGCTGCGTGGTGATGCATTTTTGACGATATGGTTAATTAAACTGGTGTTATGGGCTTCGACCCTTTTTGACAAAGTGATTATATATCGCATGTGACGTTTTGAGTTATTGATGAATGTGTGACATCTCTTTTCGAAGTATGAAATAAGTTTTTTGTAACTCTGATTTTATTAAATAACTATCGGGTAGAAAAGGGGTGTTACACTTTTCACATAATGGTACATTTTCATGCCCTCCCGCATCTGTAACAAGAGATTCGAATGTTTTGTTAATCCTCACTCCTGCTTCATCATTGATTTGGATTGTTCTCTTCACATGCAGATTTAGTTTCTTGTTAGACCTAAATAACCCTGCCTTTGGGGGGCTCATCTCGTGACAATGGACAGCTTCAAATTTTTTGACTTCCCATGTCCCATCGCATTGTAACTTGAAAGCTATCCTGGCAGGACAATTCTTCACCTTAGTCGGAAGTGTTTTCAATGAAGATGGAATTTTTGACATATTTGCCCTAGACCCCGCTCTCGAGCATGCAAGATTTATGTAGTTGATTTCCCCATCATCTCCTTTAAGTGAAGTTCTAATTTTCCATCCAAAACCTTTTCTTAACGCATACTCACAATAATATGACTTCCCCTCATCTAATGAAGCAAAACACATCCCGATTGCAGGCTCCCAACGTGCATCGTCATCGTTGGAGTCGTCAACTATTATTACTTCACCATCGGCACTGTACCACCCTCCACGAATGTTGCTGCACTAGCCATCTTTTTCCAAACCTACGTGTGACGCCAACACTGCACAGTTAAAACCAATAATACACAACATTATTCAATAACTCAATGAGTACATAAAATATTTACTATTATTATTAGTAACAGAAACCAAGTTCGCAACCTTCAGCTTGCAGTTTGTTATGTGAAAGATCAAGATTTTCAACAGAGTTCATTACTTTCCAAAATACATTAGGAATTGGACCTTCTAACAAGTTACCATAAAGGTAAAGGCTTTGAAGATTAGAGGCAAAGTTAAAAAACAGTAAAATATATTTAGGTGAGACAAGAAAACTACTAACACAGAGATTATGACAGAGATTTCAAAAACAATTTGGGATATTTAGGGTTTCTACAATCACTCAAATAGGGACAAACTAAGGAAAATAATATAAATTACCTGAGTACAAGATCCTGGCGGCTGAAAACAGGTGAAAAAGCAGCAAAATATGGCGGGGAAACGGCGGAGAATGGCGGAGACGAAAATGGAGATGGCCGGAGCTGAGAAACACGCGACAGTTGAGAGAGAAATAACGGCTAGCTTCGTTCCACTAGAAGATAGTAATCCGGAGGAGAACGGCGGATAACGGTGGCTGAGAACGGTGGCGGAGGTTGGAGGTGGAGAGAAAAAACTAATTGTTACTATTATTAATATATAAAAAGCAATTTAATACTCATACATACTACCCTATACGGAACCGTATCTATAACCGTATTCTGGTCCATTTTTTGGGCCATTTTTTGGTCAGAATAGCATTTCTCTTATTCTAAAGAGAAATAAGTTTGATGAATAATAAACAATCTAAAGTATTATAGGAAAAAGACTAATATTTTATGAAAAACAACAAAATTAATTGTTTTTTATTTATAGAAAACAACATTAAAAGTCAGGAAAAAAATGGAATTAGTAAAACTTTCTGCGTTTTTTTTTCTTTTCGATAAGCAATGTTGCATTAAAAGGAGCACTAGGGGTGCTCAAAACCACAAATACAATGATGAGATCACAGGTTGTTTATACATGAAAGTGCATTATTCCACCATAGTGATGGAATACAACAACAATTCCTTCCCACCCCGTAAATGAACCAGCCCCAAGATAAGAACTTCACCTGGGCCACTATCGAGTCTACATTTGGCTCTACCCGTCTAAAACAAACACCGTTACGAGATAGCCAAAGACACGAACAAGTTGTCAACCAAATAAAATGATTGATCCTCTTCGTTTTCTAGTTTTTACTTATTTTATCATGTCATGCCACCTGATTGTTCTCTCTTGTTCCATGTGTTGTTCACGTTCTACCAGTCCAAACAACTAAAGAAAGGGGTTATTCTGATATGGAATGCAGTGAGGACCGTAGACTATTTGTAATGGTTGTATCTTTTTGGGCAAGGTACCCTATGTAATGTAAAGTGATAAAGCAGAGAGAAACTGAAACTGATTTTCATTGCACTGTTGCTTAGTAATACATTGTTTATATACATAGTTGGGCTGTAACTAAATGCTAACAGAATTCCCAAGTTAGCAAGAGAACCTTTATTTTAAACTGTTTAAGAGCACCTTTATTGCAGGATAGTACTGTGGCAAACTAAACATGTTTTGCCTTATAGTCCTATGTGGCACATGGGGTGAGCTAAATTCAAAATGTACCGTAGAAGCTATTGCACTTAACTGGCTCAAAGTTGGCCTACCGTTATAAACCGACTTGCATTGGCTATATATATATATATATATATATATCCAAGATTAGAAACTGGGAATGTTCGGGACTAGGCCACGAGGCCCAATCCACCAATTAGCCATGGATCAGCCCAATAGATTGGAGTCATATCTACAACAAGTTAGCCCACTATGACACTTAGGCCGCAACGACTCAGATTCACTCGATGGATCCAACGACTCCGAGTCAGCACGGATCCCTATAAATACCAACCTCATTCATTTGACAAAGGTACATTCTCATTCAGTGCTACACTTTTCAATTCTCAATACTGACTTGAGCGTCAGAGTAGCATCGCAGGTACCCCACTCGGGATCAACTCGAAACTTGACTTGGATGTCAGGAGACCTACCAACTGCAGTCCAGATCCGTCCAAATCACTGTAAGGTACAGATTAGAGAATGATTGATATCCCGACAATTTTGCCAAAAATCTTCTCGGCATTTACTTGGCTCAAATACTATCCTAGTTATTTGTTTTCAAAACCAACATCGATAGTAGAAGTTGTTGTTTTTGAGTTTCAGAAAAATATTTCAAAAAATCAATCCACCGAAGAAATTAATGGGATGAGACGCGGACTAGATCGCTCTCTTTAAGACGAAGCGACAGTGCTCAAAGTTGTGCAAGCAAGATATCAACCACGACGTCCCCAGGATAAAACAACCCAGTCGAAACCGATACGAAAGATCACTGCACGGTGAAATTTCGCTCAAGATAATACACCTTCAATATGGTTTGGAAAACCACTCAATATGGTCTTTAAACCACTCTATATAGTTCGTAAACCACTCTTAAGAAAAAAAACATGGAAATGCTTCAAGTTTCGAGAGAGAAAAGGAAATTGTTTAAAGAGAAGAGAGAAGAAACTTGGAAATGCGCCAAGCAACAACTATTTGGTTCGGTCAACTTTGACTGTTCAACCTATCTTGTCATTGTTCAAAGTAACAGCATTTTACCCGTTAAAAACCGTGCGCAATAAATAAGGGATCTGACCGTTGGAAGCTTAGGGAGCAAGCAACACACAAAGATTAAAATAAATATTTTCCGAAAAATAAATTACACCACAAAGCCCAAGCCCTGGCTCGGGTTGGCCGAGTCGGTCGATCGGATGGATGGCAACGGCGGCGCGCGCGTGTGTGGTGGTCGGTTTATGTGCGTTATCTCCCTTTTACAAAATTGGGTACCCCTTGGGGCCCAACCCATGGTGTGAATTCCACATTATAAGGACTCTAAGAGTGTCTATTCTTTCCGGTGTGGACATTCTCCAATTCACAACCACCAAAGTTCCAACAATCCCCCACTTGAATTTAAAAAGGAGTTTCAAAAGTAGCGTCAAACGCCTCCATAAGAATGTGCATAAACAGAGGCGTCATACAACTTGAACCTTTGCATAGCGATTAGGATTTAGATCAAAACCACACACAACCTTTTCCATAGGTGTATTCTCAAAATCCCGTGCTTTTATGGCCCTGCACGTCTATCCCCGTTTAGTGAACACTTTGGGAATTTCTGCCAAAACTTCCATAGGAAGCGGCCCCACTTCACATTCACAAAGGTGAGTCTATCAAGAGTACTCATGTAGCTAGGTACTCCACTCCACGTAGAGTATAGATCCCATTAAGAGTTCTATTACCTCAACCTTACATCGCTTCAGGAATCATGCTTCTTTACTTATAATCGCATGTTATCTCCTATCACTTCACAACTTGTTATTACCCATTGAACCTAATTCTTGGGATCTCTAGTCTTTTAGGTCGAGTTACCATCATGAGTGACTCATGGTTCTAATGGCAGTAGTCCCATCTTTTGAGATGTATTTTGGACTTTCTCTTTGGCTAATACTTTCGTCAAAGGATCACCTAAGCTCTAATCAGTGCGTACATGATCCACTCTCACATCTCTCTTTGAGAGATGTTCTCTAATAATGTTGTGCCTACAACATATTTTTCGCCTTTTTTCGTTGCAATAACGATTCTCTATTTTTGTAATAGCTGCGGTACAATCGCAGTGGATCAACACAACTGACGTCGGCTTTCCCATAACGAATCCTTGCTAGTAAGCATCTCAACCAACTAGCTTCTTCACTGGTGGCCGGCGCTGCTATCATTTCAGACTCCATATATAGTGGACTGAGCCAAAATGATCTATCTCTTAGATTTCTAGGAGACGGCACCACGAGCTATACTAAATATATAGCCACTAGTTGCTGGAATCATCTGACAGAGTATTCCAATCAGCATCACTGTACCCTTCAAGTACAGCTGGAAATCTCTGGTAATGTAATTCGGGATTCATGGTCCTTTTAAGGTATCTCATGACTCTCTCAATAGCGTGTCAATGCTCTATACTAGGTCGACTTGTAAACCTGCACAGAAACCCCACGACATAGGCAATGTCGGGTCTAGTACAATCAGTGGCATACCTTAAGCTGCTTATGATGCTTGCATATTCCGTTTGTCTAACACTGTCACCAGTGTTCTTTAAAAGTTTGAAACTTGGATCGTATGGTGAGCAGGCACGTTTACAATCAAAGTAGTTATATTTCTTTAAGATCTTCTCAATATAATGAGATTGATCCAAAGAAATTCCTTTCTCGGACCTAGTAATCTTAATACCAAGGATTACACTTGCTTCTCCGAGGTCTTTCATATCTATGTTGTTGCACAACAATGATTTCACTTTATTTGCAGCATGAATGTTTTAGCCAAATATGAGTAAGTCGTCTACATAGAGACATATGATAATGCAAATGTCATTTTCGGTTTTGTAATAAAAACATTTGTCACTTTCATTCACTTTAAACTCACTCGATATATCAAACTTTGCATGCCATTGTTTAAGAGCTCGTTTAAGACCATATAGAGAGTTATCTAACGTACAGACTTTTCTTTCTTGACCATGAATTACAAATCCTTCATGCTGGTCTAATAGAATTCTTCTTCCAATACACTGTTATAAAAACATTTTTTTGACATCCATTTGGTGTACTACTAGAGTAGAAGCCAACAAATTTAGTACCCTTATGGATGTAATTCTAGTAACTGATGAAAGTGTGTCGAAGAAATCTATATTTTTCCTTTTAACTTAAACATGTGGCTGCAAGGAGAGCCTTGTATTTATCAGCAGTTCCAATGGTTTTAGTTTCCTTTTTTTTCTTCCAAAATCCCTTTACAACCCATCGGTTTGCAACCAAGAGGCAAGTCTACTAAATGCAAGGTACGTTTTGTCAGACTCTAGAGAATCCATCTTGTTGTTTTATGACTTCTTGCCTCAAACCTGCATCCAATGAAGACAAAGCTTCTTGAATGTTATCTAGATCCTCATCTAGTATATGGACCGTATAATAGGTTCCATATTCTTTAGCAACTTGTGTTTTCTTACCTCTTCAAGGTTCTATTTCTCTTTGTTCGTTGTTTTCAACGTTTCTAGGCATAGAAACTTGACTAGTTCAGTGCCCCCTACTATTTCTTGATTTAAAAGGGAATTGATTTTCATAGAAATTAACGTCATTTGACTCTATGATCACTTTTGCATTAAGGTCATAAAACCTGTATGCTTTACTATTTACTGCATACCCAATGAATACACATTCACTAAGTAATATTTATTTTAAATAAATAAATAAATAAATAAAATGATGAATAACATTTGATAATTATTAGAAACTAGTATTTTACCCGTGCATCCACACGGGTAACACTGTATTTGTTATAATTTGCTATGACCCTATAAATAATTTGAAAATAGTAATATTTAATAAAAGAAAAAATAAAAATATGATAAAACGACTATATTTCAAGCCAGGATCTAGAACCTGCAAGGAGGGGGCGTAAAGTCAGGACTACCTATAACGGATTCCTAGAAGGCGGCGACAAGGTCGACCCCTGGCATGACACCCCCTCCCGTCGAACGAGAAGACAGATAAAAAATGAAACAAATTACAGAGATGAGAGTTATTACCTGGAAAGGGAGGACGGTAAGTCGGTCGGAAAACGGGAGATCGATCGGAAGAAGGAGCGCGGAAGTTAAGTCGCACCCCGTAAAACATCCGATCAGGGGGAGATTTCTTCGTCGTGAAAGGAAACCACCTCGCCAGAATCTCGCCGGAGAATCAACTCGCTCCCAGTGAAAGAGTAAGTCGCTCTTAGAGAACGCGAAGTAACGAGAAGTCCCGAATGAAGGGGAACCCCTTATATAATGGGCCTACCAGCATATCGTGGGTCGAAGGCAAAACGATACGACCTTTCGCCTCGCGCATTAAATGTGCACCTCGAAATCCAAAACGACATCATTACCTACCACCTCGAAAAGAGCAAATGTCACATCAATCAGAAGCCAACCTCGAAAAACGCAAATGTCACATCAGTCAGGATTCAACTGTCACGTACTCCCCAAGAATGCGCCTGAGAGTCCCGATCACCACTCTTAGCCGGTCGTTCCACTTATACCGGTCTGATCGATCCAAGCAAGCTGGGGGCAACGGTCTCAAGCCTGAACCCGTCCTCCGAACGACTTTGGCTTGGGGGGCAACTATTCTAGGCTGGGTCAATGGCCCAATCCCCCAAATGGCCCGTGACCAGCCCACTCTAGCGAAACTCCACTCGCCTGGTAGAGCCAAATCTAAAGGAACCGTTATCGACAGCTGAGGTCGAGCCGACCAATCCTACGGCCAGGAGACATCGCCCGGCTCTATAAATAGGGGCCAACCCCCACTGAAAGGTACACTTTTTGACCCATAAATTCTTTTCCTGATTTGACTTCTTCCCCCCCGACTTGGGCGTCAGAGGGTCTTTGTAGGTACAATCCGATCCAAGCTCTGCTCTCGACTTCACTATTAGACCGTGCCACTTTGTACCGGATCGACCCGCCCTAAGCCCTTCAAGGTACGGTTCAAAAGCTTTGAGGATGTAAAATTAATTCGTATAGAGAGTTAAATTGTATTATTGTATTTATAAAGAAGAAGAAAATGACTCACCATTATTTTAGTATCATTGGATGTTTTAAAGTGGATGATAATTATTTTAATGGGATAATATCTCTACATTTACATCTTGGGGTAGTCTCCATGTGAGCATGATGTCATCCTCCAGCTGGGTCCTACAGCTGGTTTTGGCGCCAAACTTTCCACTTTCCCGCCCCAAGCTCTAGGCCCCAAGCTTAAGCCAGTTGAACGCTGCCACGTGTCACGCCATTTTGGATGCCCAAATCTTGGTTCCTCACTGTTGACATCATGGGAGATCTTTTTTTATAAGCAAATGTTAGTGAGGGTGGGGGAATATTAGTTTCCGGGGTTTGAACCCTGGACCTCCTTCTTGCAACTCCTTCATGTCTCTTAGCTCGCCAACTGAGCTACCTTCATGGGACAACGTCATGGAAGATCTAATTGCAGTTTCTTGCAACCACGTGTATTTGTTCTCCCACTCTCTCTGAATTTCAATCTCACTCCTTTCTTCTATCAATAAAGGCTTTACTCTTCTTCACTCTGTCCCATTTGTTTCTTCATACGTGGTGACATTTTGTTGTTTCTCTTCAATTTACACTCTTCTTCTATCTCTCTATTAGCTTTATTTCTTCCCCTCCTACCATCTCTCTTTCTTCTTCCTGCCCCCATCTGCTCCTTCTTCCTTCTCTTCTTTCTCACACACAGACTTCAAAATGATGTTGCGGCTTCATCTTTCAGGTCCCGCTAGGCGCCGGCTAATCCCTTCGGCGATGCTTTCTATGGTACCGAGATGTGGGCTAAGCTCACCGCTGATCCTACCACTAGTATTTTTCTTCAACAACCGGATTTCGTGAAGATGATGCAGAATATTCAAAGAGATCCTAATAACCTCAATTTGTACACGAAGGATCAGAGAGTTATGCAAGCTTTTTGGGTTTTGCTTAACGTTAAGATCCGAGACCCTATCGATGATGAGATACCTGATTCTCCTCCACCTTCGTCTTCTTCTGAGAAGAAGAGGGATGAGGAAGCTGAGTTTCCAAAGCGACTTGAACCGGAGCCTGAGCCTCCAAAGCAACCTGAACCGGGGCCTGAGCCTGAGCCGGAACCTATGGAATTGGCGGACAAGGAGAAAAAGGCAAATCAGAGAAAGGCTGAAGCTCAGAAGGAAAAGGAAGTCGGTAATGCAGTGTATAAGAAGAAGGATTTTGATACGGCAATTCAACATTACTAAAAGGCTTTGGAGTTGGATGATGAAGATATATCCTTTCTCACCAACCGTGCTGCTGTGTACTTGGAAATGGGAAAGGTATGTTTTTTTGGCTTAACAGATATAATTGAGGTTCTTTTTGTTTTTTTGAATGTTCATTATGCATTGCTTTAGTTCTGTTTAGTCTTTACAAGTGATTTGCGCTTTACATCTACGAGGTATTTGACTATGGTTGATTATATAGAGGAAGCAGTTGGTGCAAGGAATGAACTTTTACCTTAAAGTGGTTACATCCATCCCAGGCATTGACAATCACGACGCAAATGCGGTAAATTCCTTTATTATGAAGCAATTCTTCAACTTAGTTTTTCTATTTTCACATGCATCCATACAACACTGTTGAAGCTCAGGATTCTTGATTATATAATGTGTTAAACTCGCCTAGGTATAACAGCCTTGTGTAGTTTGTGCATTCCTTTTGTATATTGACTGATAATTGCATTCTGTCAAAGTTTTGATGCCATGTTAGGCTTAAAATGTTACGTTTTCCATTTTGTATTTTATTAATACTCTTAGTTTGTTTAAGGTTGACTTTTGTTGAACAAAAATGCATGACTAATGTGCATGTTGTGAATTCAACGTTATTTTTCATTCTTCTTTCTTCAAGATTGTTTGATCCATTTCTGCCATACTTGAGTTAACACATATCCAACTTTTTAAATCATGTTGACTGAGTTTTGATAACAAAACAATTTGTAAAATGCTAGGATCATAAATAGAAGCTTTGCTTTCTCATTTCATATAAGGTTTGAATGCAGGGCAAGTGATCGAGGTATGGGATTAAGGATCTTAATTATGATTTGAATGAGGGAAAGTGATCGAGTGAGGGATCCAGAGAGAAAGAGACACACAATGATCTTCAAGCATCAGCAATGTTGTTATCTTTGATTCTGACACAATGAACAAACTTAAAGGTAACTCCATATGGTCTAGGGGGTAAGCCAAAATTTGTTGTCAAGTAGGTTAACCTCTAAAAATTTCAAGAAAAGGAGATATTAATAGTCATCAAATAAGTAGAGTGTATGAGTTGTCAGTGTACTCCATAACACTTAGTGTAATCCATAGTACTCAGTTAAGGCAGTATAATCATTCCAAGATTTTGGTTCTGTTATTTGACCATGTTAGCTTCACAAATTAGCTCCATGTTTTAGCTGCTTAGTTATAGTTGACCTTGCAACTCCAACAATTAGCTGCTACCGTGATCACATTCCATTGTTACCAATATATGAGCATTTCATTGGAATCGATGCTAGGGATGAAGAGAGGCAGGGATTGTCTGCTGCTGTTAGGTCTGTGACGACGATTCGTGCTTTTGGGAATGTTGATGTGGTTGGCAAGGCTGATTGGATCACCTATTTGGGATCCTCTAATGCTGCTATCACTTTACGTGCTGCTGCCATTATGCTCAAGCTGGATAGTGGATGGAATTGGTTAATCACTTTGAGTGCACGTGATTATCCTCTCATCACTCAGGATGGTATGCCAGTTTTGGTCATTTATATTTGCTTTGTGCTTTTTACTTTATTTTGAAAGTTTCTTAATAGAAATTTTGGTGTAATGTGAATTGCATCCTTACAAAGTGGAATGTCAAGGTGCAATGAAGTTTATTTCTTTGCTACGTACGTTGCTTGATTTAAATGTTATAAGTGTGTGTAATGGTATTTTCTATTTATTATTTACTACAAATAAAATTGTTAAATTGTGCTAATATTATTGTTTAGCTGATGGCTTTGGTGCTTTATTGCTCCAAAATGTTACAAACACATATACAATTCTTGATGAGACTTAACTATTTCCGTCCCAATGAAGTACTCCTTCATGATATCAAAAGTTCTATTTTGCTAGCTTATGAGATTTTGATTTTGGTTCTTATCATGTCTACTAAGTATATTACTCTTTTGATTGATGCATCTTGTGCCTTTGCAGACTTATATATTCTAAATGAAAATTATGCTAAACTGTATCTTGCAGGTATTGGGCTGATCGTAATGAGTGAGTGCTCTGTTTAAACCAATGAGAATGTCTATTTTTTTAACCCTGAGGGACCCTATATTTCAGTTTTCTTAAAGTATTAGTCAAGTTCTTTTGTTATCAGTTGTTAAAAGAAGAAATCCCCTATGGTGGCTGAAGGCTTACTTATTGAAATGTTGGTGCCTTTAGTTATAGTTGTGTATCCTCATTCTGCCAACAATTTCAGTCTTCTTTATTCTTATTTGTTATTTTGGTAATACTAGCATCTAATTGTCAAAGAGTTAATCTGGCTTCCAATCCTTATAACTTCGCTTAGGTATTGGACAGTTTTGTTCCTTTTATAGTTTGATTTTATGAATTATTTATTACTTCGTTTTAGTTGATTTATTAAACTCTATATGCTTGGTATCATGCAAATCAAAATTAGAAGTAAGTGCGCCTTCTAGATGCTCATGTTTTATTTAAAATAGTCATAAATTTGTTTAAGATAGTGCAATTGCAGAAACAAAAATCTTAAGACAGGTATATTAGTGCGGATGAATGTCAATGCAAAACATGAACTAATTGATTTCCTATTAGATATATTTCTGCATAAGAGCCTCTTTGAGGTTTAGATTTGTGAAAAACATCATCTGAAATATAGAACGTGGGAAACCTATAAGTTGTTAACTTAATGGATTGCTTCAATCAATCATTTATTCTTAATGCATTATTGTACTTTCATTTTGTTAACTTAATGGATTTCTTCAATCAATCATTTATTCTTAATGCATTATTGTACTTTCATTTTCCTTCCGTTTTCTTACCACATCTTTTGAATAATTTTTGTGCAGTGGTAACAATCAAGACACATACATCCTATTGACATGGCAGACCAATTGACACCATTATTGATGTCAACCCTACAAAAGAGCTCTAGAAATTTGCTATCAAAATCATTGATCTGTGGACTGTTTTCAACAGACAGCAACAAGATCATTATGAAATGATTTTTGTGGATGCCAAGGTCATTATGACAGTTAGAGGCTATATGGTTACTTCCAACTTCATAAACTTCCATGAGATATATAAATTTGCTCCCTGTCTACCATTTTAATGAAATGTTGTTCTTTAATAATCACTCTCAGGTTTCATTGGGGTTGTCTCTCAATTGCTATTCACTCCAACTGCATCGCAAACAAAGGCTTTCTTCACATTCAGAGATCTCAGGTCTGACCATCATCATTTCTGCCTTCTTTATATAAACATTACTATTATGGAATTTGTTCATATACCTTTTGATAGATTTGACATATTAGTTATTTGTTGCTGTATAACTTTTTGCCTAAAAATGTTACTTAATGGTCCTTTTGTTTCACTCTTATAACAGGATACTAGCTAGGACATTGGCAATTAGAGTGAGCTAATTCACACCAAGTTTTACACGGGGAAATGTTAGTAAATGCTCTGAAGATCCAGAATTGATTGCAACAATCTTGAGCCTAATCATTAAAGAAGTATTGATTCTTAATCCAGAATTGACATGTAGCCACACCATCTTACCTATTGATTCTTAAATATTAACATTATCGCCTTTACATTTCTCTTGAGCATTATAGAATAGTCAAATGAGAATGCTATTGTTTGTGCAATTTACTGTAATTCTCATGCTGAAAACGTGTTGTGTTCAGATTGTCTTGCAATACTTAAATAACAGGCTTATTTTAATTTGCTTTCCAATTGAATAATCAATGTTTTTTTATCTTTAAACTCCAAATCGTGTCATATTCTCTTTAAAACTATATATCTAATTTCAATATATTATTTATCTTTCCTTCACACTTAATTCTCTTTTCTATTGTAGGTTGACTGCACAAACTAGAAGATCTAATTAACGCTTTCTTTGAGGCTCATGCTTTTGTTCTAAAGAATGCCTTTGGGTTATCACTACTACAAATTTTGCTCTGTACAGGTGTTTTGGATCCCAAATGTACATGTAACTACTTTAGCATATTAACAAACACAATCTAATTTGTCCTTTTCTTGTTAGGACACTAACAAATCTATACTCATTGTTTTGCTATAAACAAATGAATCGAGTCGAAATTCTCAACAATGCAACTTTGCATCTTTGGCTAAAAGATGTATTGTTTATCCTATTTTATTGGAGGGAATTAAACTTGAAACAATTTTATGTCAGGCCATTTGAAGTATGATTAAATTTATTACTTCTATTCTAACAATTTACTACTTCTATTCTAATAATCATAGTTAGTTTATAATCGGTTTGATTTCCTGCCATACAGGTCCAAGGATTAAATCCATAAGCAAGTCCATCAAGCAAATATAATGGTCAATTGCAAATATAAGGATTAAATCCACAACCATTTACTCCTCAAATATGATTGTGCTTATTCCTTCTTTTGCCTAATCCTATTTCGGTACTTCAAGAACATTGTTATGGTTATAATAGACATGCTATAAAAATCAGTAACCAATTTGATTTACTCTGTTCTGATTCTGTTTTGGTTTAAATGAAAAAACAATATCTATTGGGAGAGGACAATATACTTTGAAGGAGTTCTACATATTTTTCTTCCTCTTATCCGGCTCATGTTTTGTTAGATGGCATTATTTTATGAATGAATGTTATCATTTTAAAACTGACAAGTAATTTCAAGAAAGGAGATCTTGATATAAGGTTTCACAAATACTAATATTCAGTTTTTTTTGTTACTAGGTCGAATAGTAAAAGCCCAAAAAACATTTAACCGATAACTTAAATACTCACAGTGGAAGCAATATTTTTTTAAATTACTGATATGGTGAGTCATGAATCACTATCAAATCCAAATCTCAAACTATCTTTGCCGAGGGATATAATTTTCAAGTTGGTGGGGGAGAGAACTCACTTTGGTATACGGATTGGACCAAGCTTGGCCCACTAAGTCATCTTGTCCCTTTTGTGAACATTAGTGATAGCGATCTGTGCATTCGAGATGTCAATAGGGATAGGATGTGGAATTTGCAAAGCCTCTCTAATATGGTGCCACCTGAGTTTGTTGCTTTGATTCAAAACATTCCCACCCCTTTGACTTTGGACCCAGGCCTTCCTGATACTTGGACTTGGCAAACTGCTATCCAAGGTAGCTACACCTGTTCTAGTGGCTATTTTTGGCTGTTGAACCAGCATAGAAATTGGGATACCAATATTAATATGAAATGGATTTGGCGTCTTAAAATCCCAGTAAAGTTGCAGCATTTCATTTGGCTTTGCCTTCACAACGCTCTTCCAATTAATGCCGGTCGGCATCATTGCAACATGGTAGCTTCTCCAAGCTGCACCCGTTGCTCTTCTCCTATGGAAGACCTCTTTCACTGCCTCCGTGAGTGCCCTCACTCCAAGGAGGTGTGGCTCCATTTGGGTATGGGGATTCACCCCAATTTCTTTCTACAAGCAGATCTTGATACCTGGATTTATGACATGGTTCATAGTGAGTCAATGTACATCTTTATTGCTGGTTTGTGGCATGTGTGGTGTTGGCGAAATAACATGATCTTTGAAGAACAACCTTGGAACCTGCGTGAAGTTATAAAGACGGTGTATGTGTCCCATGATGAGTTCCTTGATCACTTCCCTAACTAGGGTCTCGATATTGCCTCAGCCAGACTCACGACCCGCTGGTCTCCTCCTCCAGTTGGTATGGTTAGAATCAATGTAGATGACACCTTTTTGGAAGACATTCCTCGTATTGGAGCAGGTGGAATCCTGCGTGATCACTCAGGTGAGTGGATTGCTGGTTTCTCGTACTCAGAGGATGGTGGTGATGCTCTCTTAGCAGAATTGATTGCTATGCATACGGGTCTTGAACTTTGTCCCGCTAGAGGCTTTACGCAGATTGTTTGTGAAAGTGACTGCTTGGAAGCTGTTAATCTCTTCCCTGTTGCGAACACCCATGTCTAACATGCCCATGCAACAATTATCATCCAGATTTCAGAGGCTATGCAGCGTGCAGGTAGTATAACTTTAGCTCATGTTTGGAGGGATCAGAATAGGTCTGCTGACTTTTTAGCCAAGGAAGGTAGGTTCCCACTCGATGTGCAATGTTGCTTGGGATCACCCCCCCCCCTCCAGGATTGGATTCTCTTATTTTGAGAGACAAGCTTGGAGCTTAGTATTTTGGTTCCTTTTTTTTGTTTTTCTTTTTTTGCTTTTAGCATTTGTGGTGTGATATTTTGAACTGTAAATAAGTGCATAATGTGTTTCTATTATACGCAAAATACCAATTATTTGAACAATATTGCTCCTCCCAAGTTTGAATGTACATGTTGCTACTTGACTGTCAAATTTGCACAACGAATCAATGTTTTAAAACTCGAACCGGTGATCGACTCGGTGAAGGTACCGGGTCACTGGGTCAAGGGTCGGACCGAAGGGTCGACAGTTGAACCGCATGACCAAAACCGGAACCGGATGACTCGGACCCGGTCTCTATTTCGAGAATTTTCAATACCTATATAGTATATAATATAAATTTCGTCCCTGTAAAATTAATAACTATGTTTATTTTATATCTACTAAAATATAAAAAATTCCCAAATTTTTAGGACCTATATATTTCATACTTGTAAAACTTAATTTGCTAAAATTACACATCATGCCTATTTTATTTTTATTTGCTTGGTATATATTAAATAAATTTTAAAAGTTCATATCATGCTTCAATAAATATTTAGAACAAATTTCATAAGTTAACAACTTAATATTAAATAAATCTTTAAAAAAATACTTAATATTAAATAAGTTTGTTGAAACATAATATTAATATTACAAGCTAATGCCATGAGGATGAGCATACTTGACTTTTAGGAAAAGAGGTACCAATTATATATATTTGAAATAAATAATATTCTCAATAAGATTGGTAGCCTCATGGTAGTGCTCAACATTTGCTTTCAATAGGTTAGGGGTTCAAACCCCACTAATGACATTTTTGTTGAGGGTTTTGAGTCTCTTTTGTTTTAAGTAGTTTATAAATAGTCCCACATCGGATAGAATGAACAGAACATGGAGGAAATGAGATATAAAAGCAAGGTGTATGTCAATGGGAAACATACTTACCTAGATGGCAATCACTAGTGGGGGCTTGCGTTCGCGCGGCCCCTCCCAATTACAGTTCAAAGATTTGATAAATAAAAAATAAATAAAAAATGGACAACCCGGTCCGGTTTGAGCCGGGTCACCGGGTCGCCGGTTTTCCCCAAAACCGGCCGGTTTCCACCGGTTCCCACCGGTTTGGTGCATAACCGATCCAAAGGCTTGACCGGCTCGGTTACCCCCCCGGTTCCCGGTCCGACCGGCCGGGCCGAGCCGGTTTTTAAAACACTGCAACGAATGATGGGTCAAATACATACATCTCAAATATTATAAGATTAGAATCATAATTCAATTGCACAAACATATTTCATTTTATTGTTGAAGTCTCATTTAATGTGATTAGAAAAAAAAACATTTATGAACATTTATATTGGTTACCATGTCATTGATGCGTAGCTTCCACTAGCTTTATCGGTGGCTAATCTACACCGGGGAACCTGGCTGGCCACGAGTACCCGGCTTTACCGGCCCATGCAGTTCTCACCTCCCAACAGAGATTTTGCCATACGCAAGATTCGAACCCGAGACTTTCAGGTGGGATCCAAGTCCAGTTACCACTTGAACTAACCCATGTTGGTTATTTATTTATTTATTTGTTTGATACATACTTTTCGTTTATATTTTTTATTTCGTAGAAATCTTAAGTAATTAGTCAATAAACAAAATTTCCTTATATATCTTGCTATTGTTCCATTAAATAATTCCGTTAGAACACACCATGTGTTACTTTTGGTTCAATTAATCCTAAAATTCCTCAAGATCCCAACCTTCAACCTTCAGCATACACATGAATTATATGTTCTCTTCATTAACTTAATTATGTTATAATATCATAATTTGTTTGTATTTTAACAAAGCTTCTTTCATATTGTAATCTAGACGAGAAATTTTAGCTAAAGCATTAGCACCGTGCAGAGCACGGGTGAAAACGCTAGTTTTTTTTAAAAGTTACAGGTACGTGATATTTGAAAGAATAAATTATGAGATTAGCATTTTCTTAAACAAATAAATGGTTTTGATTTTCATTCTTAAAACAACGAGTTTGCGAAAAAGAAAGTATGATTTATTTTTCTTAAACTTTTCCACAACTGCATTTTTGCTATAAAATAAGCTCTATCTCTAAATAGGTGTTACAGTGACGATGGCACGTCAAAGGGAGAGAGGAAGAGAGCTTCTTAAAAATTCTAGGGTTTTAGAAAATTAGGGAAATGAGGAAGAGATGTTGGCCTAATGGAAACTGATCCAAGTGATTCAAGTAAGTGCATGAGGTACGAGTAGTAAGCGTAGGGCAGGTGTGTAAGTAAAACTACATTAAAACAATTTATCATACTTTATTTTTCTAAATATTTAAAAGCACAAAAATAGTATTATATTTGCCAAAATTTCAATAGTGATATATAATTACTGTTATGGTAATAAGTAAAAGGCCTCAGCAATATTTACACCCACTGCAAGGCCCAATGATCAACCAGCCCATATCCAGAAAATCTAGCCCAATCAGTCAACGGTTCAGATACTTCTGCAAGATCTAACGACCCAATATCGTCATAACAAATATCACACAAACTCTATAAATACCACATTCAATGCTCATAAATGTAAGCAATTTCTAAGACAAAAACATTGATTCACTCGAAGACTTGAGCGTTGGAGTATTCTTGCAGGTACAACACCGCCATCTCAAGATCGAACATCGCCATCTCAAGATCGAACACCGCTGATCAAGGACGACACCTACCAACTACTTCGGAAGTACGATACAGATCATTGGCGGCGACAGTGGGAGGATTTGTACTCAATTTCCTCTCCCATTACCTTGATCCACAAATGGCACCCAAACTCCGTTCAAAACCAGCCAGTCTTGTGGTCGGGCCCGGGGTAGGACAGGTTGTACCCGAGCTCGAAACACAACAAACACCCTAGGGCCATGTTCAAGACCTCACAGATTCCACTCAAGCTCGGGCACAGTTCCCCAATCCGAACCTCTCCCGTTCCCGTACGAACTCATACAATAATAGTTTACCACCTCCCCCTCCATCGCTTCCAGCCCTGGCCGATGCTGTTCAACAGCTCGTCCAACTGCTAGCTCGACAGGAGGCCGTAAACCAAGAAAGAAATTGCCGCTTCACCGACCTTGAGGACGAGGTAGCAAATCTCCGGGCGTGAGACGTTCCGGACCAGGAATCACCCAGACCAGGTTCCCCTGAAAAGACAAACCAGTTTCAAAGGAGACATCGATCTCCACCCAGGAGAAGACACTATCATCGTTCTCCTCCTCGCCGACAACGAGGGAATGGTTCCCGTTCTCCTCCAGCTCGACAATATGACGATCTTGATGAGTATCATCGTTCTCCTCCTCGCCGACAACGAGGGAATGGTTCCCGTTCTCCTCCGGCTCGACAATATGACGATCTTGATGAATATCATCATTCTCCTCCTCGTTGACAACGAGGGAATGGTTCCCGTTCTCCTCAGGCTCGGCAATTCGATGGTCTTAATGAACTTGTTAACTCCCCCCAACCTCGCTCATTTTTAACCTCTTCATCTCCAAAACGACGTTCTAGAAGTCGAGGGGATAACCCTGAAAAGGCACAACCTCAACACCACGTTTATCCCGATCCCCATCACCAGCGTCAGCCACGACCTCATGCGCTGTTAACCGAGCGAAAGGGCCCATTCAGCACGACTATTGATAGCTACCGAGTTCCGAGGTACCTCGAAAAACCGCACGGAGGTCTGAAAACGTATGATGGAACGGGCGATCCAGACAGGCACCTCGATCAATTCGACACCACTATGCAATACCGGAACATCCCCATGGAGATGAAATGTCGAATCTTCCCATTAACTCTTGACAATGTAGCATCGGAATGGTTTCGGGCTTTGAAGATGAACTCCATATCCTCTTGGGACCAATTGGCAAAACACTTTTCAGTTCACTTTGCCCATTCCAAAAGTAAACCCAAGAACAAAGCGGTGTTAATGTCCCTGGTCCAAAAGGAGGACGAGCCTCTCAGAGAATACATAGAGAGATTCAACGACGAGGCTTTTCAAGTTCGAGAACTAGACGACACTTTCCGCATTTTCTTCATGGCGCAGGGCCTACTCCCCGAAAGCCCTTTCAAAAAACATGTCAACACTTGGGAGCCTAATACTTTGCAAGATTTCCTCCAATTATCCCAATGTTTCATCAATGAAGAGGAAAGCGCCAAGATCGGAAATCCGTCAACACAGGCCGGACAATCAAAACCCCGCTACGGAAGGGATGACCAAGGAAACGAAAACCGAGGTAACAGGGATCCCCGACCTCGGAACCGTCACCAAATATACACTGAACTCAACGTCTCCAACGCCCAATTATATGGGGAATGTTGGAATGTCGAGTTCAGAGACGTTAAGACCCCCAAACCTCTACCTCCCCGATCAGGACAAGGATCCAGCAAATACTGCAGGTATCATAGAAGTAATGGTCATGAAACGAACCACTGCAATGCTTTGAAAGATGACATTGAAGACTTGATCAAATGGGGAAAATTGTCCGGTTATGTGAAAAAGTCTGGAGCAAATACCGGCGAGGTTAAAAACGAGAGGAACGAGGAGCCCAGCAGAAGGGGTAAGCCAAAGGTCTATTCCGACGAAGAAAATAATGATACTAGAACATCGAAAGGTCCCTCAGTGATGATGATGACCGCAGGAGGTTTCGAGCATGAGGAGTCTGGAAAAACAATGAAGCGAAAGTGGAAAGAATTGTTAAGCATGGCCTCAACCTCAGCTACGCCAACCACGACAAACCGACCTCCACTTTCTTTTAGTGATGAAGATCTTATTGATGGGAAACCCAACAAACACGTACCCCTCATAATCTCGGCAGTCATTTTTTTTTTAATCAAACAGGCAGTTAGCCCGAATTTATTAATAAAATAAAGAGACATATAAAAAGTACAAGGGGGACTAGACCAAAACCCTTGGTAATAAGGACAATAATAGAATGCCCAATAAGGCCTCTAAAATAAACAACCATAGAACTCTAATGGAAAAAATTCTAAGGCGAACAGAAAACCCGAAAGGAGGCAGGGCAACACCTGAGAGTCCCCACACAACCTCCACCCACCACCTCCTGAACTCACACTCCAAACCACAACAGCCAGCATCACCTCGATATCCTCACATTAAGCACATCACAAAGCATCGAGGTTAGAGGTGGAGGCCCGGAGACGATTGGGAGGGGGAAAAGAAGCAGAAGGCAAAGGGGGAGGAGCCCGGCAATCTGCAAAATGCTATCTGGCGTCCGACAAGGTACAAACTATCGAATCAGCACCCACCAACAGCACACCCCCAGACATCCGGCGCCGTGACTCCAGCCACCATCGGGAAGTCGTGCTACCGGCCAACACCGCGACAACACCTAGCTTGATCGAGGTAGCCGAGCCACCAACCACCACCGCGGCCTTGCGCCCTCGGCCAACACCGTGGCACAATCAAGCAAAACCGCGAGCGACGGGGAGAAGTGCCCAGGACAAAAGGAGAGGAGGCGTGACTGCGGGTCCAAAGTCCGAAACGACAGCCACCATTGCGAACATCAGACAAACCACCGTGAACCACCGCGAAACACCGCAAAACACCGCATCAGAACCAACCCCTGCACGAACAGAGCCACAAACCACCGCGAACAGAAGCATTCCATAGTACCTCCAAAAGCGCGCAGATCCACCAACAGGGAGATCCGACCATCAACGCCTCGGGGGAGAGGCCGTGGACGTCACCGAGGAGATCAAATCCGAGGAAAGGGAGCCCCCAACGGCGGTTCCAACCCAAGCAGCGCCCAACCCATTTTTATTAATTTACAGCCACCGGAACAACCGAAGTCGAAGATCCAACCACGAAACGGCGACGGCGCAAGAACTTATTCAGATCCAGATCGCGAAGAGATCCAAATCGCTTAACAACATATCCAACAGATCCAAAAGCAGATCAGAGGAACAGACTCAACCAGACTGAAGCCAATAGCGGCAGCAGGGCGAAGGAGCACTGAGAGGAGAGGGGAAGAAACCGAGGAGGGAGCCCCCCCCTTCCCAGCGGCGGCGGCGCTACTTTCTTTCTCCTCTGAGAGTACGGATGATGAAGATGATGACGGGATGGCCAAAGAGCTCAAACGAAAAATGAAAAGACCCCAACCTAATGGGGAGTTCATCGACGTACAACTCGGCGAAAATTGTTCCTGAACCATTAAGATCAGAGCCGATTTATCAGAAGAGGTTAAAGACCATGCAGAGGACATACCCGGAATTCCTTCTGAAGTCACTTGCCACCAGCTCGCAGTTAATCCAGGAGCCAAGTGGGTCGCCCAAAGAGAGCTAGCGCAGAGTAGCGAGAAAGCTACAGCCGCCGCAAAAGCCGTAGACGATCTCTTAAAAGAAAATTTCATTTCCGAAGTCAAATACACAACCTGGTTATCAAATCCGGTGCTGGTTAAAAAGAACAACGGAAAATGGCGCATGTGCGTCGACTACACCGATCTTAATAAAGCCTGCCCAAAAGACGTTTTCCCTGTCCCCAGCATAGACCGACTCGTAGACAACGCCTCAGGTTTTCGTTTGTTATCATTCATGGATGCATACTCCGGGTATAACCAGATTGCCATGTTCCCTCCTGACCAAGAAAAAACTTCGTTTATGACCGACCAAGGTAACTTCGCCTACCGCGTCATGCCTTTCGGTTTGAAAAACGCCGGAGCCACGTACCAAAGGATGATGAACAAAGTCTTCCAAAATCAAATCGGCAAAAGTGTTGAAGTCTACCTCGACGACATGATCGCCAAAAGCGAAGCCGGTGAGAAGCACGTCAACGACCTTAGAGAGATCTTCTCCGAAGTCCGGCAAAATAATATGAGACTGAATCCAGAAAAATGCACCTTTGGAGTCCGAATTGGGACATTATTAGGCTTCTACTTAACAGAAAGGGGAATCGAAGCAAATCCCGACAAATGTCGATCCGTAACAGAAATGCGAACTCCATCAACCAAAAAGGAAGTCCCAAAACTTAACGGCATGATCGCCGCCTTATCTCGTTTCATATCAAACGCGGTGTTCAAATCCCTTCCCCTGTTCAAACTACTTAAAAAAGAGGAAGGGGATTTCAAATGGACCACCGAGCAAGATGAGGCCTTAAACCAGCTCAAAAAGGTCCTCACCGAACCTCCGATCTTAACTAGACAAAACAAAGGCAAAAACTTATACTTATACACAGAGCTGAAAGTCGCTATCAGAAGATCGAAAAAATTGCTTTGGCTCTCATCACCGCAGCTCGACGTTTTCGACCTTACTTCGTCGCTCACCAAGTGATCGTACGGCTTAATTACCCCATCAGACAAATCCTGCAGAGGCCCGATCTCGCGGGTAGAATGATCAAGTGGACGGTAGAATTATCAGAGTTCAGAATCAGGTACGAAGCCCAAACGGCTATGATAGCGCAAGTTCTGGCAGACTTCGTAGCCGAAATGACACCAGCGAACATCAAAAATGATACTTGGATCCTGCACGTCGATGGATTTTCCAACCCAAAAGGAAGCGGCGCTGGGATCATGTTAGAAAGCCCGAACGGCATCATCATCGAAGTTTCTTTAAGCTTCGGCTTTTTAACCTCGAGCAACCAAGCAGAATACGAGGCTTGCATCGCTGGCCTACGTTTGGCCGTTGACCTCTGAGTCCCTCGGGTAAAACTGTTCACCGATTCCCTGTTAGTAGTCTCCCAAATCAACAACCAATACAAAACGAAAGAGCCGATCTTACAAAAACACCTCCTTCGAGTACGGGCATTATTAGCTCATGTTGAAACATCAGAAGTGAAACACGTGCCGAGGGCGGAGAACCAAAGGGCTGATATCCTCGCCAGAACTTCTGCATACACCCAGAACTTCTGCAAAAAATGCTGGAAACCATTAAGCGTCTGAGGTCGGAAAGACGACGATCTTATCCTCCGTCACTGGGTCGACCTTGACAATACGCGTCCCATCGACCTCGTGATCGGCATCAATAAGCGTCGAGTCTAGCGGAAGAGAGGGATGAAGTAAAAGAACCTGCAGAAGGGCACCTTGAAAACCCTCTTTGTACATCTCAAGTGCCGCCTCAGCAGCCTCCTTTGCGTCCCTCTTACTTTGTTGGAGGGCAGCCTGAAGATCGGCAATACGAGCTTCTGGGTCGGTACTAGATTCCGCCTTCACCTCCGAGCTTTTCTTCAAGCTATCCTCCAGCTCGATGATTCGTTCTTCCGACACCTGTTAACAATTTAGCAAGTGCACTGAAAGCGTTGCAAGTAGTAAAATTACGGTAAGTACCGGTCGATTCCACAGGGATTGCGTGTTGTAACAATAGCAAAGCTAATTAATTCTAGGTTATGAAAATTGGTTGATTTGTAATTGTGTAACGCGAAAGTAAAAACTATTGTTGAATTGATGAGAAAAATGTGATTAGGGATCGAATCCTCTCCCTTCACCTATGTTATGAACCTTCAGCTAATTACAGATTAATTGTTTGAACTACCAGATTCAATTCACTAAAGTAGGTTAAGGACAATTCCTTGCCTCAGAACCCCTTTTACCCAATTGAGTTACCCTAATTCCTTAAGTGAATCATGCCAACCGGTAAAGCAATAAACTAAAGAAATAAAGAATTCATGCATCCAACCCCATATTCCTATGGTGATCGCAAGTACATGATCTAATACCCCATATCCAGCATGCAACCCATATCCCTATGCGATCACATAACCTAAATCATTATAATTATCATATGTAACTATAAAGCATTACGATCAGAGGCATAGACTTATGATAATTCAAACAGCTAATTGTATTAACCATAACAAAGTATCCATAACATAGGTTCGGGGAGAATCATCTCTCCCTAATCTTAGAAAATTAGTTACACATGGTGAATAGAGACATAACTAGAGTAGAGAAAGCAATACAAGTAAAGATAGACATAGGAACCTTCAACCCTCGTTCCCAAGTGGTGAAAAGCTCCCAGAATCTGACTTTCCTCTGCTCCAAAACGTCTGGCTGCGCTCCAAATGACCAAGCTCCCTTGAAAAACGCAAAAACTGAATTAAAACACTAACTTCAGCAAGCCATCGCGTCGCGACACGAGCCCGTCGCGACGCGATATTGGACAGAATTCTAGGTTGCTCCTGCATCAGGCTTCCATCGCGACGCGAACCCTCCTGGTCGCGACGCGATATTGAACAGAAACTTGAGTCTTCCCAATTGTGTTGCATCTCCGGGCAAGTGTCTGGTTCGCCGAATGATAACACACAAATTGGAGGTCTTCAGGTACAAATTAAATCCAACAATGCAGGAATGGCTTACAAAAGGACTTCCTACTACAAAAAATCTAATACTAAGCTAAATCCCCAGATAATGACTATAATGCAATCAAAACCCTGCACAATTGGTCCTAAAATTGGACAACTTACATCATATGACAGAGAGTCAACACAACCCCAAACTTAAACTTTTGCTTGTCCTCAAGCAAACAGTCAATTCAGGCTGTGGCTACTTTTTTTATTTAGCTGTCACACATTCTACACAAACCAATAACTACACAGTATATCAAAAGTCATCATCAACCTAATGTAGTAGCAAGACAACTGAATCGGTAAGGCACAAGATCATAAGCAGGCAAACATTCTCAAGTTATCTCTTTTTCACAAATCTCACCGATGTTTCTCTCTTTGAGGTGTTTAGGGTATTCACTCAATTCACAGTACCTGCATCATCGTTTCATAGGCTTGAACAAGTACTATACCAATCAATACACAAGAAATACATACACACTTTTTGAGGGCTTTCAAGGGTTGTAATGGGGCTTAGGTAAGGGTGGATACATTTGGATAAGTAGGTTACAACTTGGAGTTAGGCCTACTTCTCTCTTTGTCAATTTCAACAATCTCTCTCACTTCCCCATTTCCCAAAGCATTCCACAAGAGAAGGAATTATTCACTTATTTATTTATATATAATTTTTTTTTTTGAAATATACATATATATATTTTTTTTCTTTTTCCTTCTTTTCTTGTATGTTCCTTTCTCTTGTATACCACCCCAAACTTAGAATGTTGCTATTCCATGAGCAACCCCAAACTTAGATTTTTTCCCACTCCCATACTTTTGTCTACCTAACTCCAAGTTAAGAAACACTATAAAAATATAAAAATAACAATTAGGCTCAGAGGGGCTAACAAAGGATAAACAATAATTAGGTGGCTTGAAAGGCTCGGGTTTTCAAAAATTGCCTCAGTGCATATATAAATCACATGCAAGATAGTTAAGTACAAGCTCAAGTTCTGCAGACTAATGCAAGCAAGGAATAATCACACAATGAACAGAATAAGTGTTTGGGGACAAACCTCACAGTTGGGAATTTTAAGAGTTGTTACTTGAGAGAATGCCCATAGATGATCTCAGTCTGCCTCAACTTTTGGCATGACCACTAGCAATACCTGATGATAAAATTTGACACACTAGCAATCACAAGGTAAAATGTAAAGCATATGCAACTAAATACCACAATACCATAAAATCGAAGCCGCTTGCAAACAGTTTAAGATAGCGGTGTCTCAATGTCACAGAATAAGTTATAATAATATAGTACAGACCAAAGTGCAAAATAAAGTCAAAGGGGAAAATAGGACTAAAAATGCAAGATAAAGTTGTCTGAAAATAACAGTAAAACATCAATGAGCCTCCTGCTCAGGGAAAAGAAATGTGATCATCAATGTACTCATCCCCTGAAAGTAGGGGGTCCTCCTGAGGGTCTGGCTGCGCCTCAGCTGCGACGGATGATGATGAAGGGCCTGCTGCTCGTCTGCGCTGAGCCATGGACTGCTGGGAAGCGATGGCAACACGGGGTGTCGCCAGGTATGATATGTCCAAGCCCTGCTGCTGTGATAATGCGGACATCCCGCACCAGTTGGCCATCATGAGCTCAAACTGGAACGAAGGGTCACTATAATACTGCTAGAAATCAGGCTGGGCTGCTGGCTGCAATGGTGCTGGAGATGATGGCTGTGGTGGCACTGCTCCCTCCATAGGCCCCTCAGGCTGCTTCATAATCCAGGCTGCAGTGATGGGCTCCCTGGGATCAACTAGTAAGTCATCAGGGTACTCAGAACAGCCCTGCTGTATACATAAGGCATGGATCACAGAAGCATGCCCCAATCTAGCCCTAGGACATCTGACTATCTCAGCAATGCTCTCAGAAATGGCTCTCCCCAGGTTCACCCTCTGGCCTCTCATAATAGCCAATAATCCCATGGCCACCTTGACCTTCACATCAGTGTTATTGGAACAGGAGATGATTGACTGATTGAAAAATGTGTTCCAGGTCTTCAGAATTGGCTTCAGTCCCAAATTGCAAAAGCGGCGTGGAAGGTTCTGGGATCCGGCCCATTGTGCCCCTGGACGGCACAGCTCTCTTAATGTCCCCTCATAATCAATTTTCCAGGGATTGACTGCTGTAACACCCCAAAATAATTAATTAATTGTTTAATTAATTATTTAGGGAATGTGTCATGGGAAAAATAAAATAATTATACATGTGTTATTATAAGTGGGCCTATTGTTGGGGTTAGGGATAGTAAAATGAGAAGTGTTAAGGAAGCCCATGATGTTAAGTCGCATAGGCTAAGAAAAAGTCCAAGAAATTAAGTGAGAGTATAAGGGGAAAAATTAGGTTAAGTTGCCCATTTTTTTAGAAGAAAAACAAAATAAGGATTTGTGATGAGAGAACTTGAGGGCGCGGCTGCACTAGGAGAGAAAGAAAGAGAGGAAAGCGTGAAACAAGAGAAAGAAAGAGGAAGGGAAGTGGTGCCCAAGAGAGAAGGAAAGAGAAGGCTAGGATTTCGATTCTTCAAGGCAAAGGTAAGGGTGGGTTCTATCCTTATAATAGGGTGTATGATGGGGGTTATGTGGCAGATAGGCTCTATGTTACCCTTATGATGTTGTTTGATGATTGATAGATAATTGTTTGGTGAATTTGTATGTATTAGTGATTTATTGCAATTTGGTGTTGATGATTTATCATGGTGAAAATCTGAAAAATATGTTCTTAGGCGCCATGGGCGCCATTGGTGATGTTGTGCTTGCATATGTGGTGTTTAATGGTTGTTGCGTCGTTGTTGTCTTGGTATTGGGCGCCATGGGCGCATGGGATTTGTTGTTGTTGCGCGTGTTCTCTCCCCTGGGCGCCATGGGCGCCTTGGTCCTGTGCTGGTGTTGTGTTGATGTTGTTTTGGTTGCTGGAAACGGCGCCCTGCTCCTGGGCGCCAAGCCGGTGTCACGTTCTGTTGCCTGTGAAGGCGCCCTGCTCCTGGGCGCCAGCTTCTGTGATGTTGTTGCTGATTTAGGCGCCCTGCTCCTGGGCGCCAGTCTCTGGGATGTTGATGTTACTGGGCGCCTTGCTCCTGGGCGCCATTTTCTGTGTTGCTGCTAGGCGCCCTACTCCTGGGCGCCATGTCTGATGTTGCTGCTATTGTCCTAGGCGCCCTGCTCCTGGGCGCCATGTCAGTTTGTGATGCTGTTGTGCTAGGCGCCTTGCTCCTGGGCGCCAAGCCAAGTCTGTTGTTGCTGAGACAGAAGCTGTCGAAGTTGCCGAGACAGAAGCTGTCGAAGTTGCCAAGATAGAAGCTGTCGAAGTTGCCGAGACAGAAGCTGTCGAAGTTGCCGAGACAGAAGCTGTCGAAGTTGCGGAGACAAAAGCTGTCGAAGGTGCCGAGACAGAAGCTGTCGAAGTTGCCGAGACAGAAGCTGTCGAAGTTGCCAAGACAGAAGCTCTCGAAGTTGTTGAGACAGAAGCTGTCGAAGTTGTTGAGACAGAAGCTGTTGAATTTACTGAGACAACTGCAGTCGGATTTACTGAGATTGCTGCAGTGGGCGCCTCATGTGGCTTCCCCGTGGTGTTTGGCGCAGTGGGCGCCAGTTTCTGGGTTATTGGCCTGCTGGGCGCCCTGTTCCTGGGCGCCATGTCAGTTTTGTTGCCGTTGTGCTAGGCGCGCTATTGCTGGGCGCCAAGTCTGCTGATGCCACTGTTGCACTAGGCGCCCTGTTGCTGGGCGCCAGTTCTTGTTGTGATGCTGTTGTACTAGGCGCCCTGTTGCTGGGTTCCAGTTCGTGCCTGTGTTGCTGTTGTCTAAGGCGCCCTGTTGCTGGGCGCCAAGTCTGATGTTGCTGTTGTTGTCTTAGGCGCCCTGTTGCTGGGCGCCAAGTCTGATGTCGCTGTTGTTGTCTTAGGCGCCTTGTTGCTGGGCGCCAAGTCTGATGTTGCTGTTGTTGTCTTAGGCGCCCTGTTGCTGGGCGCCAAGTCTGATGTTGTTGTTGTTGTGCTAGGCGCCCTGCTCCTGGGCGCCAAGCCGGTTTCTGTTTTGCTACTGATGCTTTTGGCGCCCTGTTGCTGGGCGCCAGTTTCTGGTTGTTGTTGTTCCCTACTAGGCGCCCTGTTGCTGGGCGCCAGTTTCTGTTGGTTGCTGTTGCCTGTTGGCGTCCTGTTGCTGGGCGCCAGTTCCTGCCATGTCCTATTTGGTTGTTGGCATTGGTGTTGTAAAGTCGTTGTCGTTCGAGGTGATGTAAATCGTCGTTGTTCTCGGTGTTGTAAAATTGTTGTTGCCATTAACGTTGTAAATCTATTGGTGTCTTTGGTGTCGGTGGTTGTTGATGTTACGGTCGAGTTGTTAGACTGTCCCATAGGTGTTGGTGTTATTGGTGATGATATAACAAGTGATGTGCCGATTTTGTTGGCTAAGGTGATAGGTGATGGGTCTATGACCACTTGTTGATATTGGTGATGTTGTGTCAACTAAATGTTGTTGTTGACTTTGTGGTGGGTACCGCCGAATGGCCCACGTTGTTTGGTGGTGGGTACTGCCGAATGGCCCACATTGTTTTGTTGAGGGTATCGCCGAATGGCCCAAACTGTTGATGAATTTTTGTGTTGAAGGCCTATGGCCAGTGTCGAGTCTTATGTCGTTGTTGTGCTAAGATATGCTCTTTGTTGTTGATTGTCTCTGGTGCATTGTTCATGGTGTCGCATACATTTCATATGCATTAGTTTGGTGATGAAGGCTTCGGCCTTGGAGCTATAGGTGATGATGGTGATGCTCATACAGGTGATGTTTCCCTTATTGGCTAATTTATTGGTGATGATTGGTACCACATGCATATACCCGTTGGTGTGGGTTGCATCTCATATACTTACTCATGATGTTGGTGATGATTCTTGGTGATTTGTAATTTGATGTTGTTGTGAAGCGGTAGATATAGCTGTCGTAACTCTAGCATATTGTCTATCATATATGCTATTATAATGTTAGATATCTCACCCCTTCTGTTTGAATGTTACCCCTATGTTGGTAACGTGCAGGTGATTGCGAGTGAAGGCATGTCTACCTTCGCTAGTAGAGTCGGTGTCGTCACTCTGATACGTAGCACTCGGGGGGGATGAACGCTAGTTTTATTACTTGTTTCTATTACTCTAAGTTTTGAAGCTTATGGTGATGTTAAGATTATTGTTGAATCCTATGTTTTATTCCACTGCATGGTGATGGAGTTACTATTATGGGTCGTACTATTTAATGGTGAATTTTATTTATTGACGTGTGGTGTTTTAACGGTGTAAATGTAGCATCCCTTGTGGGTGTAGTGAAAAATGTTTTTGAAACTGATTCTTGTCAAAAAAAAATTCCGGGTAGAAAAGGGGTGTTACAACTGCAGCGTAGCACATAGCACAGTAGGCATCTGTAGGTAGGCCAAGTAGGCTGTTGATGCTGTCCGGAGAGTAGGACACAGTCTTGCCTCTGACATAAACTGATGTAGACTTGTCCTGCTCCTCATCCCAATAGGCGTTGGAGTAGAACTCCCTGACCAGGCTTTGGTTCGCCTGCTTAATCATTGCATTGAGTGGAAGCCACCCCAACTCCCGCAATGTGGAAGTGATGATTGAGAACTCATCTGTGGAGAGGTCAAAGGCCCTCTCAGGATTTATTTTCTTGCCCTTGACCACCTGCTGGTACCGCTCTTCGTGCATGGGGGACTTGAATCTTTCAACCTCAACTGGTGGTCCCCCTCGCCTTTTCTTGGAGGTGCCTGCTTTGCTTTGCCTCATCATTCTGTTTACCTGTAATGTCCTGTAATGAAATAAAACAGAATCTAGCACAAATTGTTAGTTGACGGTGGGTCCCTGGTGTGGGCCCCACTCACTGCAGAGAATCCAACAAAAACAGGCAATAAAATTTTCTCAGCACTAGTCCACTACCCTGAGGTTCAATGAGCATTGACAAAATTAAAGCACAGGCTAGCAACCCAAAACAGCATTCACTTAGGCATTTTCACAAACAGTTTGGTTGCTTAGCCAAAACTCACTTGGGCATTTTCACAAACACATTGCCTACACAAAATTTTTTCATTCAAGCATTTCATCAAACACCTCACCTACACTCTCAAAAACACTGATTTTCTATCCTAATTCAAACTATACCATCACAAATCCAGAATTAAGAAGTAATGGTGAGAATTATCATACCTGGAGAGTGTTGGGGATGCAAAATTATGTGCTCTTTCACACGTGGAGTGCTAAAATTGAATTAGATGGGGAGGGTGCTTGCAATTCGCGCAAAAGGGGAGAAAAATGGTTTGGTTGTGGGTGTGTTCGATCTGCCTGGTTTTTAGGCAAATTGGCGTCGCATCGCGACGCGACGCGTCCTCATCGCGTCGCGAAATCACACAAAAGATTTTTGCTGAAAAACTTTTAAACAGTCGCGACGCGATGCCATTCCTTCGCGTCGCGAAATCAAACAGAAAAGATTTTTCTTTGAATTCTTCTTTTTCGCGAAGCGAATTTTGACAGAACACAGTTTTTCCTAAGACTAACAACAAATTAAAACTACATTGCAAACTTGAAATTAAACGAAAATAAATACTTGTACCTCACAGTAGGTTGCCTCCCACTCAGCGCTTCTTTAACGTCACTAGCTTGATGGTTGTCAGAAAATGACTCAGTTTGGCTCCGGTGGAGCATTCAGCTTTTTCAGTGCCTCTTCCAGCACTCCCATGACATACTCCACTTCCATCTGATAGTTCTTACCGAATGTACTTGTGGCTTCCTTCAAGTCCTTCCAGACAGCAGGTGGCTTCTCTCGAGTTGGGTGGTAGATTTTTTTCCCAACCATCTTGGAATTAATGGTCTCAATGCAGTGACACTCTTCTTTTTCCTTTATTGGGGCTGTAACTCAAGCACATCGAAGGTCTCAGATTCATCTTGGACCCTCAATTTCACAATCCCTTCAGCCACATCAATTACTGCCCTACTGGTGGCCAGGAAAGGTCTTCCCAGAATGAAAGGAATGTCATTGTCTCCATTCATGGAGCTTTTGACATCCGTATCCCCATCCAGTTGCAAAACTACAAAGTCTACTGGGAAGAGGAATGTGCCAACCTTGACCAGAACATCTTCCACAACCCCATAAGGGTTCCTGATAGACCTGTCAGTAAGACGCAAGGTCATGGTGGTTGGTTTCACTTCTCCTCAGCCCAGTTTCCTCCACATAGCTAGGGGCATTAAGTTTATGCTCGCCCCCAAATCACACAGTGCTTTATCAATCTTTTCTTCACCAATTTTGCACGGGAGGGTGAAGCTCCCAGGATCCTTCAAATTTTGAGGAAGCTTGTTTTGGATTATGGCACTACACTCTTCAGATAGAGCCACGATTTCATCATCCTTAAACCTCCTCTTTTTAGTCAACAATTCCTTCGTGAGAAGATTTCCTTAAACTTGGAGAATTGCTCCTCCTTCTCTTTCTTCTTAGGTAATGGGGGATAGGGCAATTTCATGTATGATGGGATCTCCTGGACCTTCTCTCTTGCTTCACCCTCCATTTTCTCATTTCCTGTTTCTTTTTCTTTTTCTACCACCTCATTCTTTTTTGTTAATTCCTCACTAGGCTTGTGCTTGGTTACCTCAACGGGTCTCAACTCTTTACCACTTCTCAACGAGATAACATTGCAGTTCTCATTCTTGGGGTTATCCACAGTGTTTGCAGGGAAACTACCATTGGACTTCTCAGCTAATTGCTTTGACAGTTGGCCAATTTGGGTCTCCAAGTTCTTCATAGATGCTTCATGGTTCTTTCCCATGTTTATCATTACCTGTTCTTGGGACTGGAAGGTGTTTTTGGTCATCTGCATAAACTGTGTCAACGCATCTTCTAACCGAGAAGGGGGTCTTTGTTGTTGATTAGGTGCCTGAGACTGTTGTTGGGAACCTGAGGCTTCATTGTTTTTCCAAGAAAAGTTGGGATGATTCTTCCACCCAGGATTGTAGGTGTTGGAAAAAGGGTTCCCACCTTGTTTTTGGAAATTTCCCATATAATTGGCCTGTTCCATTGCCTCTCCTTGGGCTGCACAATCCCCATCATGAGCTTCTCTGCCACAATAAATGCACCCACCTGTTTGAACTGCTTGGGCGGTTGCTTGGCTTTTTGACCCGACCTCACAAGCTGCAGCCAATTGTTTGGTGACGGCTTCAATCTGCATGGACATTAATTTCTGCTGGGCTAACACTGCACTGTTTGAATCTAGCTCCAGCACACCCTTTTTACTTACACCTCCCCGATCATTCTGAATTCTATATTCATTGGAGGCCATGTCTTCTACTAGCTGCTTTGCTTCCTCCCAAGTCTTTGTACCCAAAGATCCTCCAGCTGAGGCATCTAGCATTATTCTTGTCTAAGGTCTCAAACCATGACAGAAAGTTTGCAGTTGTAAGAAGTCATCTATACCATGCCTGTAACAGCCCAGGTCCAACGCGTTGGCCACCCCGGCACTATTACATCACGGTCTTCTGTACCCCTCTTGTAGAATTTTTGCCTTCCGTGGGAATCGAACCTTGCACCTGAGGCATAATTGCAAGTTAAACACACCTCCCACTACCAATTGAGCGCGCTGGAAGTCATTACATGCAATGATAGGTGTAATATATGAACACTTGGGAAGCCTTTTGTAGGAGAGATTTCCAAACGAGGGTGGAAGAAAAGGTCCATTTTCTTTGAGTTTCCACACTGGAAGTCATTACATGTAAGACATTTCATTGATGTGATGCATGTTGAAAAAAATGTCTTCGAAAGTGTCATTGGTACCTTATTCAATATGCCAGGAAAGAGTAAAGAATCCATCAATGCAAGGTTTGGAGTTGGTTAGTATGGGGTTGAGACCAGAACTGGGTACGATAAAGAAGGGTATGCGTACATATCTACTTGGCAGCTCTTACTCTATCTAAAAAGGAGAAAACCATCTGTAACACCCCGGTATTTCTAACATGTAGAGAGACCGAAGATGCACAGATTGCGGAAGTTCAGAGGACACAGTTCCTGTTTAAGTTTTGGACATACAAACTTTTTCCAAAATAAAAACATGATCGGAAATAACATTACTTCATAAAATAGAAGTTCATCGGTTCCATACCGAACGGAATACAATATCCAAGCCCAAATACCAAACAGAAACATAAACCGGTTCGTAAAACTCATAACCAATACAAGTTATACAACCAAAAAGAGCAACAAAAGGACAAAGGATAAATATGACTAAGTCTTCAGCACCTCCAAGAGTATATCAACTACTCGTGCCCAATAGTCTTCCTTTTTCCCTGCTTCTCTGAAAAACAACAAATATGGATTGGGTGAGATAACATTATCTCAGTGAGTCCTACCGTGCCCCCTCACTGACACTCGGTTCAATTTGTTAAACCGTTACCGCATAAGCTGACATAACAATGTCTTATTCATTAATCGAACTGCCGACTGTGCAACGACCACTAATCCCGGCAGTTCGTGTTCTTAATTTATAAATTGAAACGCCGACCGTGCAACGACCACTAATCCCGGCGAATCGTGTGTTTAACTTAGCACAAACCGGCCGCACAATGCCTGCTAATTCCGGTAACCCGTGAGTTGACCACGCCAAAACACATTCAGGGCCTAGGGTGAGGGCTCATGACTTCCCTTCCTAGTATGCTACTTGTCGGGTCGTCACCCAACGCGATACATATGACAATTCGCATCAAATTCTCGAGAGTTAGATAATTTATATCTTTTCGATCACCAAAGGATCTATCACATGATAATCGGATAAACAATTTCCATATCGATCTATAATCCTTTTTGAGGAATTCATAAGTTAGACCTCCGGCATTATAATCTTATTCAATTGACATATATAAACATATATATTCAGTCATTCCATCAGTCGGTGTACCCACACGTATACTAGGGTTTCGGTTTTTCAATCAAATATGCTTTTGAAACTCTTTTTCAAAATCATGAGTTGAATACGTTGAAAATACGAATTTTGTAACACCCCGAAATTAATTAAATAGTTATTTAGTATTTAGTTAATTAAATTAAATAGGAGTTGGTGATAGAAATAATAATAATAATAATAATATTGGGTGGTTTTAGTTATTAATATATTATTTTATTTATCTGAAGGTGGTGGTGTTGGTACTTCGGAGGTGTTATGATTGGCCCAGTGCGCCAAGCCCAAGCCCGTAGACTTGAGCTGCTAGGCGCTAGGTTAGTGAAGTGGCGCCTCATTTGTGAAAAAAGAAAAGAAAGCGTGAGTTGAGAGAAGAGAAAGGAGAGAGCGTGAGAAGAGAAAAAGAAAAGAGAAGAACGGCACTAAGGGAGAAGAAAGAAGAAGAGAGGGGCGCGACTTCCATAGGAGAGGAGAGGAGCTCAGTTGCTGTGGTTACTCGGTGTGCACGTGGAGGGGTCTCTGTCTTCGGTGAAACTAAGGTAAGGGTGGGTCTTGCCTTATAATAGGGAGCATAATGGGATGTATGTAGGGGTTAGGTCCTATGTCCCGTTTAAATTGACTTTTTATGTTGTTTATGATATATGAGTATGTTGTTGTTCAATTTTTGCTCATTGTGATGATATGCGAATTGTTGCTCTGTATGATGAATTTCGAATTGCGTACTAAGTGCTCGAATAAATGTATAAATGATGATGTTGGGCTGAATTCATTGAGTTTGGAGTAATTTTGTGGTGTTTGAAATAGTTGATGATGATTGAGCACTTGGTACTCATGTGTTGTTGTTGGTGAATTTGATGTTTTGGGTGTTATAGGCGCATAAGGCGCCATTGTGGTATTTTTAGTGTTGCTGGAAATTGTTGTCTAGGTGCGGAATTAGGCGCCCTTGAGTGGGGTGCCCCGCGCCAAGTATTGACGTTGTCGGAATTTTGGTCATGGAAGTAGGCGCCCTTGTGCTAGGCGTCCCGTGCCACATTATTGTGTTTTGGCTAAGTGTATTTTGTGTTGTGTTGGTGTGCTATGTGCTAAGTGCATCTTATGATATGTTTGTGTGCCAAGTGCCAAGTCAGTGTGTGTTGGTGATGCTTTGGTGTGGGTGTGTGTATAGGCGCCTAGGGTGCCATGGTGATGGTGATGATGGTTGTCCATATGGTTTTGGTGATTTCAAATAAAATTGATTTTTTGGGTGAGTGAGGATTTTAGATGGTGGAAAAAGAAATATAATTTTGATGTTTTAAAATTGATAAAAATTGATGTTTGGGCTGAATTTGTGTAAAAATCTGGTTCTGGCAGTGTGCTGGGCGCCAGGCGCCCTGTGCTGGGCGCCTGCTGTGCGTGCGCTGTGTTGCGCGCTGGGCGCTGGGCGCCTGTTGTGCGCGCGGATGCGCTGTGTTGCGCGCTGGGCGCCAGTGTGCGTGTTGCCTGGGCGCTGGGCGCCTAAGGCGCCAGTTTCCAGCAGTGTTGCCTAATTTTTCCTAAATTTGTTTTTAACGTAACTTTTGACTCGGGTGTCCGTTTTAGGTGTTTCAAAGTGCGTTATGACGCTTATTTAATTGTCTATCTGTTTGTCCAGGCCAAAACCAAAACTTAATATTTTTCCCCGGTCTTTTTCTGAAAGTTCCAAGTGACTGTGTACTAGTTGTTGTTTGGATTGGAAATCGCTACTGTTCCTTTTAAATAAAATGTTGGTGTTCTTCATGAGACTAAGGGACTGATCCTTGTATTCTGAAATGGTGTTGTCACGGTGAAAGTAGTGTTCTGAGTAACAGTGTGGTATGCAAATATATATATATATATATATATATATATATATATATATATATATATATATATATGGTGTATATTATTATTGGTGAATGGAGTATGTGATTCTCTTTTGGGTGTTGGTGAATAAACAAACTGTTGGTGAATATGCTGTGGCATACTTTTACTCGGTGATTCTGGTGTGTGCTGCATTGTCATGGTGTCGCATAATCATATGCATTATCTAAGGTGAATAGGCTTCGGCCTCGGGCTTCGGCCTTATTATAAATTTTTGGTGAATGCCCTCAAGGCTCATTTTTGGTGAATGGATCCACATGCATATGCCCAGTGGAGTTTTGGGTTGCATCTCATACATTAAACATACAGTTGGCGAATGTCTTGGTGTTTATTTATTTGGTGATTGTTTGGTGAATATTTAGTTGGTGATGAAATGGTGATTAATTTCGATTGACTGAACTGGTGATTAAAGTGAATATTGCTGTGATTGATGTAGTCCTGTATCTGTACATACTACTCCTTATGTACTTTATTATAGGGTTTGAGACTCACCCCTTTTGTTGATTTTTACCTTACAGGTAACCGTACTTGAAGGCCTTGACCTTCATTCCTTGAGTTCGAGTCGCTCTGATACGTAGCACCTGGGGGGCGTCTTATTAGATAGTGATTTTGTCTTGTACGACTTGTTGGATTTCATTTTAACGTTGTAACCCTATTTTTTGAGTGATGGCCGCCCATGATGCCACGTAATGTTTTTTTAATTTAAGTCAAACAAATGATGTGCTTTTGAAGTAAATGTAGCATTCCGTTTCAAAAAAAATAATTTGTGCACTCTGATAATTGTTATAAATGAAAGGGGTAGAAACGGGTGTTACATAGTGGTATCAGAGCAGTTCGGTCTGTCCGGCCGGTAGTCGAGTCGTCGTGTTGAGTAACATTGAGTTTGTTACTCGTTTCTGAATTCTGTTTTCTGTTGCAGTGCTAGAATGGCCAGACGGGACGATGCTGCACTTGCTGCTGCCTTGCAGGCTATAGCCGGGGCGATGGGTAATATACCCGGTGTTGTTAATGACGGGACGCGCAATTTGGCTACATTCCAGAGAGAGAACCCACCCACCTTTAAGGGTCGGTACAACCCGGATGGAGCGTTGTCATGGCTGAAGGAGATAGAGCGGGTCTTTCGTGTCATGGAGTGTACTCCAGCTCAGAAAGTGAAGTTTGGGACTCATATGCTAGCAGAGGAAGCTGACGATTGGTGGTTGGGAATGCTGCGAAGATTGGAAAATGCTGGTGAGGAAGTGACTTGGGAGGTTTTCACAAGAGAGTTCAAGAGGAAGTATTACCCTGAGGATGTGCGAGCCAAGAAAGAAGTGGAGTTTTTAGAGCTGAAGCAGGGAGACAAGACTGTGGCTGATTATGCCGCCAAGTTTGAGGAGCTGGCTCAATTTTGTCCTTATTATGCTAACGATGCCAATTCTGAATTTTCAAAATGTGTCAAGTTCGAGAGTGGTCTACGTCCTGATATAAAGAAAGCAATTGGATATCAAGAGGTTCGGGTCTTCGCTAGATTGGTTGATAAGTGTAGGATATATGAGGAAGACAGTTCTGCTGCTTACAAGGCTGTGAAGGAGAAGAGAAATTCTCAGTTTAGGGGGAAGCCCTATGATGTTTCAGGTGGTAAAGGAAAGGGAGAGGAGAGTTCGGGCAGGAAGCCAAGTGGGGGAGACGCTACTGCGGGCATTGTGTGTCACAAGTGTGGAAAGCCGGGACATAAGAGTCCCGATTGCATGACCTTCAAGTGTTTCAAGTGTGGCAAGGAAGGCCACGTAGCTGCTAAGTGCGAGAAGAGAGACGTTGTTTGCTACAACTGTGGGGAGATGGGACATATTAGTACTAAGTGTCCCAAGCCGAAGAAAGAGAAGTCTAGTGGGAGGGTGTTTGCCTTGGTGGGCACTGAGTCTACTGAAGAATGATGATCATTTCGGAGGTATGTGTTTCGTTAGAGTTTTCCGCTAAACCTATTGTCGATATCGATGCCGCTCATTGTTTTAATACTGCTGAATGTTGTGAATGCTTAAGTCTTGTGTTGTCTTCTCTGATTGGTCTTATGTTGTCTGGTGTGTTCTTTGTGTTCCTTGTCGATCTTCGACATAGACCTTGTTGCGAGTTTTGTTGTTTGTCGTTGGGTGAATTAATTGTAATCGTGGGTACGGACTAGTTAGAGCATAACCGTGAGGATGTCAATTGTCGTAGCCAGCCGGTGAGTTAAGGAGATGTTGATGCGAATTTTCGAGGACGAAAATAATCTAAGTGGGGGAGAGTTGTAACACCCCGAAATTAATTAAATAGTTATTTAGTATTTAGTTAATTAAATTAAATAGGAGTTGGTGATAGAAATAATAATAATAATAATAATATTGGGTGGTTTTAGTTATTAATATATTATTTTATTTATCTGAAGGTGGTGGTGTTGGTACTTCGGAGGTGTTATGATTGGCCCAGTGCGCCAAGCCCAAGCCCGTAGACTTGAGCTGCTAGGCGCTAGGTTAGTGAAGTGGCGCCTCATTTGTGAAAAAAGAAAAGAAAGCGTGAGTTGAGAGAAGAGAAAGGAGAGAGCGTGAGAAGAGAAAAAGAAAAGAGAAGAACGACACTAAGGGAGAAGAAAGAAGAAGAGAGGGGCGTGACTTCCATAGGAGAGGAGAGGAGCTCAGTTGCTGTGGTTACTCGGTGTGCACGTGGAGGGGTCTCTGTCTTCGGTGAAACTAAGGTAAGGGTGGGTCTTGCCTTATAATAGGGAGCATAATGGGATGTATGTAGGGGTTAGGTCCTATGTCCCGTTTAAATTGACTTTTTATGTTGTTTATGATATATGAGTATGTTGTTGTTCAATTGTTGCTCATTGTGATGATATGCGAATTGTTGCTCTGTATGATGAATTTCGAATTGCGTACTAAGTGCTCGAATAAATGTATAAATGATGATGTTGGGCTGAATTCATTGAGTTTGGAGTAATTTTGTGGTGTTTGAAATAGTTGATGATGATTGAGCACTTGGTACTCATGTGTTGTTGTTGGTGAATTTGATGTTTTGGGTGTTATAGGCGCATAAGGCGCCATTGTGGTATTTTTAGTGTTGCTGGAAATTGTTGTCTAGGTGCGGAATTAGGCGCCCTTGAGTGGGGTGCCCCGCGCCAAGTATTGACGTTGTCGGAATTTTGGTCATGGAAGTAGGCGCCCTTGTGCTAGGCGCCCCGTGCCACATTATTGTGTTTTGGCTAAGTGTATTTTGTGTTGTGTTGGTGTGCCATGTGCTAAGTGCATCTTATGATATGTTTGTGTGCCAAGTGCCAAGTCAGTGTGTGTTGGTGATGCTTTGGTGTGGGTGTGTGTATAGGCGCCTAGGGTGCCATGGTGATGGTGATGATGGTTGTCCATATGGTTTTGGTGATTTCAAATAAAATTGATTTTTTGGGTGAGTGAGGATTTTAGATGGTGGAAAAAGAAATATAATTTTGATGTTTTAAAATTGAGAAAAATTGATGTTTGGGCTGAATTTGTGTAAAAATCTGGTTCTGGCAGTGTGCTGGGCGCCAGGCGCCCTGTGCTGGGCGCCAAGGGCGCTGTGTGTGTGGCTGGGCAAGTGTGGCGCGCGCCTGGGCGCTGGGCGCCTGCTGTGCGTGCGCTGTGTTGCGCGCTGGGCGCTGGGCGCCTGTTGTGCGCGCGGATGCGCTGTGTTGCGCGCTGGGCGCCAGGGTGCGTGTTGCCTGGGCGCTGGGCGCCTAAGGCGCCAGTTTCCAGCAGTGTTGCCTAATTTTTCCTAAATTTGTTTTTAACGTAACTTTTGACTCGGGTGTCCGTTTTAGGTGTTTCAAAGTGCGTTACGACGCTTATTTAATTGTCTATCTGTTTGTCCAGGCCAAAACCAAAACTTAATATTTTTCCCCGGTCTTTTTCTGAAAGTTCCAAGTGACTGTGTACTAGTTGTTGTTTGGATTGGAAATCGCTACTGTTCCTTTTAAATAAAATGTTGGTGTTCTTCATGAGACTAAGGGACTGATCCTTGTATTCTGAAATGGTGTTGTCACGGTGAAAGTAGTGTTCTGAGTAACAGTGTGGTATGCAAATAAATATATATATATATATATATATATATATATATATATATATATATATATATATATATATGGTGTATATTATTATTGGTGAATGGAGTATGCGATTCTCTTTTGGGTGTTGGTGAATAAACAAACTGTTGGTGAATATGCTGTGGCATACTTTTATTCGGTGATTCTGGTGTGTGCTGCATTGTCATGGTGTCGCATAATCATATGCCTTATCTTTGGTGAATAGGCTTCGGCCTCGGGCTTCGGCCTTATTATAAATTTTTGGTGAATGCCCTCAAGGCTCATTTTTGGTGAATGGATCCACATGCATATGCCCAGTGGAGTTTTGGGTTGCATCTCATACATTAAACATACAGTTGGCGAATGTCTTGGTGTTTATTTATTTGGTGATTGTTTGGTGAATATTTAGTTGGTGATGAAATGGTGATTAATTTCGATTGACTGAACTGGTGATTAAAGTGAATATTGCTGTGATTGATGTAGTCCTGTATCTGTACATACTACTCCTTATGTACTTTATTATAGGGTTTGAGACTCACCCCTTTTGTTGATTTTTACCTTACAGGTAACCGTACTTGAAGGCCTTGACCTTCATTCCTTGAGTTCGAGTCGCTCTGATACGTAGCACCTGGGGGGCGTCTTATTAGATAGTGATTTTGTCTTGTACGACTTGTTGGATTTCATTTTAACGTTGTAACCGTATTTTTTGAGTGATGGCCGCCCATGATGCCACGTAATGTTTTTTTAATTTAAGTTAAACAAATGATGTGCTTTTGAAGTAAATGTAGCATTCCGTTTCAAAAAAAAAAATTTGTGCACTCTGATAATTGTTATAAATGAAAGGGGTAGAAACGGGTGTTACAAATTTCAATTAGGCAATTTCTTTTTAAATGATTGAGAAAGAGATTAGAAAAAGTTCGGAACCAAACGGAGCGACATAACGAGAAAACGGGAACTGGCATCAGAACCTCACGCACGACTCGTGCCCAGGGGCGCACGGCCCGTGCGTGGTGCACTATTCGATTTCCTCATTTTCGCTCTCCGTTTTCCCAGGGGCGCACGTCTGTTACCATTTTCCCAGTTTTCCTCATTTTCGCTCTCCGTTTCCGCCCAATTCGATTTCTAATTTCAATCACCTGAAACTCAGAAGATTTCCAGACGGTATACAAATCATTTTATTAATGTTGTAATTCCAACCACTTTCTCATAAAACCGTAAAATGTCAATTTGACCCAAAAGCGTTTCTCGGTTCTAAAATCTTTCAGAAACGGAATAATTGCCTTAGTATTTAAAACAGACAGAGTTTTCAGAACGCACAAAAATGTCCCTAATCTGTGAGTAGAACTCACCGTTACACCGAAGTCCGAGAGTTGGGCCGAGAGACGAAATCGTCGAACCGAAAACAACGAACTATCCCCGCTAGAAACTGAATTCGAGTGAGGACGGTGGCTTTCTTTCTCTCAAACCTGGAACAGCAACTCCATCTCAATGTGTGTTCCTCACAAACTTCCCCCAAATCCAAGTGTAAGGCTAGTACTTCACCTTCAACATCTACAACATAACATGCAACCCATCAACACATAGGTCCACCATTTTCACCACTTAGAGCTTCATGGACACCAATGGAGATGAGAGAAAGAGATGGAATCAGGCTCTAAAATTTATACCATTGGAAAGCAAATCGAAAATGGAGTGGAAAAGTGGAAGGAGTACTTACATGCATCTACAAGGTTGGCTTCTCCCTTCTCCTCTTTCTCCTCCACTCGCGCCCTCTCTCCCTCTTTTCTCAACCTTTCAGTTTTGTTTTTCTTCTTTTCAGCTGAATGCAATTCTTTAGTGTGAGGGTGAGTGCAGTGGGTGAATATGGGCTGGGGGTTTAATGAAGGTGAAAAGGCCGTTTTGCCCTTAGCCCATAAAATGATAGTTAGGTGTTGAAAATCCCCTTCGGTACAAAACTTTCTCGATTAATCCGGTTTCGATCCGAAATTCCTCAGTTCTTTCGGTTCGTACTTAATTATAATCTTCATAATTATATTTTAAGAATTAGGAATGTGAAAAGACAGATTTGCCCTTCATCCCCAATTCCTCATTTAACTTATGAATAGGCCACCTTTTAATGGAGAACATGTTTTCTTGACAAATTTCTCGACTATTAATCCCCGAGACACGACCAATTATTCCCACAAATAATTAATCGGTCTTAGGTATCATAGTACAAGCCTTTAAAAATTAGGGATGTTACAATCACCCCAACTTTTAAAAATTTTGTCCTCAAAATTGATAAGACGTACCTTACTGAAAGAGATATGGATATCGAGTCTGCATGTCTTCTTCCAGTTCCCAGGTAGCCTCTTCGGCTGAAAAGCCATCCCAGACTACTTTGACAATTGGGATTGTCCTTGAACTCAGAGTCTTCATACCGCGCTCTAAGATGTGGCTAGGATAAGGTTGAAATGACAAGTTCGGTCGCAGGTCAATCGTATCAACACTCAGCGGTTGATGTAGATCGGGAACATACTTCCTTAACTGAGACACGTGGAACACATCATGGAGATTTGATAGGGCCGGAGCCAATGCGAGACGATAGGCAACTGGCCCAATCCGTTCGATGATTTGGAAAGGTCCAACATATCGAGGACTGAGCTTCTTCGCTCGCAAGGCTCTCCTGGTGCCTATGGTTGGAGAAACTTTCAAGAACACATGATAACCAACCTCAAATTCCAACGGTCTCCTTCGGTTGTCAGCATAGCTCTTTTGCCGACTCTGAGCAACCTTCATCCTTTCTCGAATTAACTTGATCTTCTTAGTAGTTTCACGAACCATATCGGGTCCCAAAAACTTATCTTCACCAATCTCCCACCAACACAATGGTGTTCTACACTTCCTACCATAAAGTGCTTCAAACGGTGCCATTCCAATACTGGAGTGGTAACTGTTGTTGTAGGCAAATCCCACCAATGGAAGGTGGTCTTCCCATTTCGACCCGTTATCTAGTACGCATGCCCGCAGCATGTCTTCAAGAGTCTGTATCGTCCTTTCAGTATGACCATCGGTCTGAGGATGATATGCAGTGCTAACAAGCACTCTCGTCCCCATTGCTTCGTTCAATGCTTTCCAAAATCTAGAAGTAAACTTGGGATCTTTGTCTGACACGATGCTCGTTGGAACCCCGTGCAGTCTGATAATGTTCTTCACATAATCATCTGCCAACTTGGAAACCTTATAAGTCGAGCGAACGGGAATAAAGTGAGCGGATTTAGTCAATCGGTCCACTACTACCCAAATAGAATCATTGTCGGCCTGTGACCTCGGCAAACCCATAACGAAGTCCATTGAGATATCTTCCCATTTCCAAACTGGCACATCTAGCGGCTGTAACTGACCGCCCGGTCTTCGGTGTTCTGCCTTAACCTTCTGACAAGTTAAGCACCGAGAAACAAATTCTTCAACCTCGGCCCTCATTCCAGGCCACCAATACATCAACTTCAAGTCTCGGAACATCTTGGTGAATCCCGGATGTACAGAGTACTGACTTCTATCAGCTTCTTCCAATACTTGCCTTTTGATATCATCATCATCGGGAACACAAATCCTCCCATTAAAGCAAATCATGCCGTCACTATCCTCAGTGAAATCTGGCGATCCTCTCTGAGACTGTAACTTCATATCAGCTCCTTGAGCTACACGGATTTGTTCCCTTAGTACACTGGCTATCCGTATATGCCGCAACACTATGCGATCCCTCTTTCTTGCCACCTTGAGCTTCATGTCTCTGAATGACTCCAACAAAGCCATCTCGTGAACCATTAACCTTGATGTGGATAGACTTCCTACTCAGAGCATCTGCTACCACATTGGCATTCCCAGGGTGATATTTCAATTCGAAGTCGTAGTCCTTCAGAAATTCAGTCCACCTTCTCTGTCTGTTATTCAATTCTTTTTGGTCAAACAGATACTTCAAGCTCTTGTGATCACTAAAAACTTCGAAACGAGAACCGTAAAGGTAATGTCTCCAAATTTTTAGTGCAAATACAATAGCCGCCAACTCTAGGTCATGAGTTGGGTAATTTCGTTCGTGAGTCTTCAATTCCCTAGATGCATAGGCCACAACGTGTTGATTTTGCATGAGAACACATCCTAAACCCTTCCCAGATGCATCACTGTGAATCTGAAATCCCAATGATGGATCTGGAAGAATTAGGATCGGAGCAGAAGTTAACTTGTCTTTCAAATCAAGAAAACACTCTTCACAATCGGCATCCCAAGTAAACGGTTGACCCTTGCGAGTCAATCGAGTAAGCGGAAGTACCAATTGTGAAAATCCTTCAATGAATCTTCTATAGTAACCAGCTAAACCCAAAAAGCTTCTGATCTCAGTTACTGATGTCGGCCGTTCCCAATTCAACACTGCTTCCACCTTGCTAGGATCAACTGCAACCCCCTCTTGGGAAATCACATGACCCAAGAATTTCACTTCGGACATCCAGAAGTCACACTTCGACGGTTTAGTATAAAGCTTCTTCTCTCGGAGTACTCCAAGGACAAAGCGGAGATGCTGAGCATGCTCCTCAACTGACTTTGAGTAAACCAAGATATCATCAATAAAGACGACCACAAATTGATCTAGGTAGGAATGAAATACTCTATTCATATAATCCATGAATACGGCTGGAGCATTAGTCAATCCGAAGGGCATCACCACAAACTCGTAGTGTTCGTACCTCGTACGAAAAGCAGTCTTCGGAATGTCTAAGGCTCTTACCCTGATTTGATGGTACCCTGACCTTAGATCAATTTTGGAGAAAACTTTAGCACCTCGAAGTTGGTCAAGTAGATCATCTATCCTTGGTAATGGATACTTGTTCTTGATAGTGATTTTATTCAGCTGACGGTAGTCTATGCATAATCTCAAGCTTCCGTCCTTCTTCTTGACTAGCAATACTGGAGCACCCCATGGAGAAGTACTCGGTTGTATAAACTTCTTGGAAATCAATTCCTCAACTTGGGATTTCAATTCCTTCAGTTCAAGAGGAGACATCCTATAAGGTGCTAAGGAGATTGGTCCTGCGCCAGGCGCCAAATCTATAGAGAACTCTAGCTCTCGTTCTGGAGGCAAAGAGGAGACTTCCTCGGGAAAAACATCTAAGAATTCATTAACAACTTGAACAGACGATAAATCCAAATCAGCTTCAGTTGATGCAGACAAAATAACAACAAAAGCTTCCGCACCTTGGAATAGCGACTGGCTGGTTGAAGCGAACGAAATAACACCATGATCTGCAGGTAGTGAATGTCCCGCTACTTCAGAAGGAAAATTAATTGCACGATTGAAATAGTCAATAGTAATGTGATTGGAAGTCATCCAATTCATTCCCAACACGATCTCCATTCCCCTCATAGGCAAACAGATAAAATCAACAACAAAATCCCTGCTTCCTATCGTGAGCAGACAGTTAAGGCATAATGATTGGGTTCGCACACGACCCCTTGCAGTAGTAAGGATAGTTATTGGCTCGGATATAGGAGATACTATTAGTCCTAACCGTTCAGCACATGCTTCTGAGATAAAGCAATGAGTAGCACCAAATATGGCCCACACAAATTTTCCGCCTGTTAGTATGGCGCCTCCTAAGATTGACAATGTTTATATTCATTGTGGCAAGGCATTCATATTTTTCATAAACACACCTCAATCACTTTCAATGATTCCAATTTTTATCATTTACAAAGCTCATGTTTACATGAAAATTTCGGTGTTCACTTTTTCTTTCCTAGAGAACTACATCCTATTGTTCTATACAAGGAGCAAATCCAAATTCCAAAAATCATCATCGAAAAGCCAAAAGGTCCACTCCAGACTTCAGTTACAGGATAGAACAAAATATTTGCCACCCCTTTCCAAAGAATAAATGACCCAAGCAAGCATAGACACTTGATAGACGCAATAGAAAAACTAAAAGAGAAACATTGTCTCAGACCAAAAGAGGAAAATACATAATCCATGACCTAGCAAGTCAAGTAATTGTACTTCCAAAACAATCAACCATTTTTTCAATACAAAAAAATCAAACATTGAGTTGCTCAGTTCAGCTACCACTATAGTTAGGTAAAATACAACTCTATTATCAATCAACCAAAGTCTGCTAATAGGATTATGGGAGTTATAGAAAACCACAAGCACATATAGTAAATTAATGATATAGCGATAAGCATTAGTACCTTGTCAAGAAATTTTAACAAACGACTAAAACTAACATCTAATCAAACAACTTATAACATTACTCAATAGTGAAACAGGACACGTCCTAAAAACTATAACAGATTTTCTCCTCATCTAACAGCATTATTATGTCCATACATTTTTAAAGACAAACATAGCACAGTTATCAAGAGTAGCAGTAAAAGTATTAGATACAAAAACAGCTAGTGAGATGTCAATATCAAAGTAAGCAGATTACAACATCAGACCACAATATGTATTTTTAGACCCAACACTTTCCCAGAAAGACAAACTTAGCAATCAAAGTTTAAAGACAAACAAAGGAGATATCAATAAAGTGACTTTTACTTACTCTATGAGCTTCCGGGGCATGTGTTGATGTCGAAGAACGTGGAGCACTAGTAGCATCAGGCGGAGTTGAAAACATAGCTGCCAAAGCCTCCACATTCAACCCCGAGTTATTTTGATCTAATACGATCTTTACTAGAAGCTGAAACTTTTTCTGATTCTCTTGTAGTTTCTCTTCAAGTTCATTCATCTTATTGGCATGTTCTTTTCTTAGTTGTTCCATCTGATTTGCATGTGCTCTATTCCTTTCTGTAACTTCTTCATTTCTCTTCAACATAGTAGCTGTTACCGCTCTTCCATGGGTACGTACTCTCCCATGTTTTTCTTTACAAACCACCTTTTGAAAAGCTTCCGAAGGAGAATGACCAGAACTCACAAAGTCTTGAAGTTTTATCTACCATATTTGAAAAGCAATCACAGTTAAAGATATACATTATTATATTTGAAATGATAAATTCATTAAATAAAACTTACAATTGTATCATTTGTTTGTTCGTTCAATTGCTTTCCTTTCTTACTTTGGCGTGTTTTGATGAACAACTCAAGTTGAGAAGGAGGCTCTCCATCCTCACTACTTGCACACTACCAAGATAATAAGCTCCTTAACACAATAGCAAAGGTAAGGTCTAAAACAGAACCACGTGTAGAAAGTAGAAACAAGTCAAAATCTGGATTATTGATTTACTAGGAGGAAACATGAAATAAGCTGGTCAAGTCGATACAAAAAATCTGAATTATTGATTTACTGGGAGGAAAAATGATATAAGCCGAATTATTGATTTACTAGGAGGAAACATGAAAATCTGAACTATTGATTTACCATTGTCTCCCTTATGCGAGCAAAGCTTACAGGACCAGCTCGATGTCTGCATTTTTATTGAGCTATATTTTGAACATTTTGCTGGCATGTTTCCTAAGTAATGGACATTGTAATTTAGTAAATTTGAGAAATGAATATAAGAAAAAACACAAATATCACTATTTCTTACTTGAACAGGCGGAAGGCTCCAATATACCATCAATGCTTTAAAGTGTTCCTCCGGTATGTCATCGGGACGATTTTTCAACCGCTCACGCAAGGTTTTATATTTGGTAAAATGCTTCTTTCTAATAGTACACTTATATCGCCTCCATGCCTCATCTATAATAGTATACACGACCTTCTTTCCTTTCTCAGGTACATTGTATTTTTCCTACAAAATAGAAGCTTAATTAGAAAGCTCTAATTTATTAAAGTAAACTATACACACAAATAGAACTAGATAAGTTATATTACATTGACATAGACCCATATATTCTTATCTTTATCTGGTACAGCCTTCCAATTGGTGTAAATAAGAAGGCAAAAATCTGAACTCCTTGCAATGGTTCCCAAAAAGTTACTGAACTGGGAAAGTATGCTTGCATTTGGCCCAAGGGGTTGTCCTAGTTCATTCAAGATAATCTCTTCTCTATCATTAGCTGAACGTGTATGAATTTTCACACATAATGTTTTCCCTTGAGTTCTTTTAGATGCTTCCCCTAATTAAAACACAAATGAGTCAATACAGAAATTAGTAAAAATAAGTGTAAAAAGATACCTAAACATAGGCATTAGTAAAAATACGAGTCAATACAGCTCACTTCCATAGTTAATATCCCCAAAAAATATACCTTTACTTGTATTTTCATTAAACTCCCCAACTTCCTCACTTCCATAGTTGATATCCCCCTCAATTCCTTGTTCTTAATCACTTTCTTCTTATGATTCCTCCACTTGGTGTGGTTGCTGATTTTTTTCAATAAATTCACCAATTGACATTGATGGACACTTTGGGACGTACTTTTTCTTTTTCAAGGATTGTTGTTCAACCGTTGTTCCTTGACTTTGATTTCCACCAGCGGTAGACCTTAGTTGCCTCTTCATAGGGAGTTCAGATTAAACAATATTAGTGGCAGCTCTATTGTTCAATGAATGCTTCATAGAATCTAGCATTTTTTCTTGCATTTTTTTAGACCCTGTTACTTGGATTGAAACTCCTTCATTGGTCGATGATTGGGCCCTACTTGTAGATTTAGCAATGTCTTTTTGGTGAGAAACTTGAGTGTTCTTTATTGCTTGGGTTGCCGCTTTAATGTTTAAGGAAGATTTCATTTGCTCTTGCCTTTTGTTTTGAGCATCTATTTACCCTGTTGATCCTCTAACTGGGATCAGAACTCCTCCGATAGTCAATGACTGGGTCCTATTTGTGGATTTACCAAGGCCCTTTTGGATCCTTTCTTCATCAATGCCTATTGTTTGGGACTGGAAAATAGGACAGATTCAAACATTCAGGACAGATTCAATTCATGCTTTCATTGTAGATAGGACAAATTCATACATTCATACTTTATAGAGGACAGATTCATTGTAAATAGAATGTTCCATACATTACTATATATTAACTATGTAATATTGGACAGATTCATGCATTCATTGTAAATCTTAAAAATTATCATGTTCTGTGCTTTCTTCTTAAGTTAGAATACTTTCAATAGATTTAGAAAACTTGGAAATAACTTCTTACGAGTCAAATAGGCTGCTGCCGAGTGCTTCCAATATGTTGATTTTTTCCTTGATTTGAATTGCTTCCATTTCTTCTTTTTGAAGCTTTCTTATTTTCCACCTTGATTTTATACTTTTGAAGCAAGTCCACACTTGATTTAGCTTTAAGTTGTTCAAGATCAAAATCATTGTCCTTGTCCATTTTCCTACACCCTTTGTAGTTTGTAACTTGAATGGAGATGTTCTTGGAATGAAATTAAAGAAAACACTACCTGCATCATTGAAACACAATATATATTAATATCTAAGCACACATGTGAGTGATAAAAAATTATGAGAAATTATAAGAATCAATGCATAGATTCCAATATCACGTTATATTAACAATAATAAATTATGAAATGAAAAATAAACTAATCCATGTAGTCAAACAAAGTTTCATCAAAATCAGAATCATCTCCAACATCCCTTTCATTTGACACAAGCAGAGACTTTTCAATAATGGTTGGTGGTATGTCACTCCTAGCCAATTCAACTTCACAGTTGTCATCACTCGTAGCTAGATTTATCGCATGATCTGACAACTCTCTTCGATACAAATGTTGGGCATTTGAATAAGACTCATCTTTCATATTAAAAAAGTCTCTCGGAAAAGTCTTCATAACATAGTTCCTATTCACATCAATAGGATCTTGAATGTAGAAGCATTGATGGACCTGTGAAGCTAACGCAAAAGGGTCATCCATAGAACATCTCTTGTTGAAGTGAACACAAGTCAACCCGTACTTGTCGTCTTCAACTTCAAACCAATCACATCTAAATAACACAGACTTGAAATGACCATAATAGACTACTTCAATTATTTCAATGATTGATCCATAATAATTTATTGAATTTGTTGTATGATTTTTATCTTTAGTGCTTGCAAAACTTTGGGTTACAGACACCAACGTCACACCACTACTTTGGGTTTTACGTCTTGCATCAGGTTGTTTGGTGTGAAACCTATAACCATTAATGACATAGCCAGAAAAACATCGCGCAACTCTATTTGGCCCTCTAGACACCTTCTTAAGTTGGTCAGAAACATCATCCATTAAAGCACGAGTTTTGAACCATTCAACAAAATCTTGCCCTTGACTCTTCGCTTGGTTCCACCTCTTTCTTTTATTGATATTTGTGGTTTCATTTTCATGCTCCCTAAAATTTAAAAATCACTGTTAGCATAATTGTAAAGCAACTCTTTCATGTAACTAAAACCTACAAGTAAATATATTTACCTAATAAACTCTTCAACTTCGTCGCAATTGAATAGGATGTAGCGATGGATTTGATTCCTTGACTTGGAATCCAAAGAAATGGCTCCTCCCTTTTTCTTTCCTCCAATAGGATGACCTATGCCCGGATAAAAGTCCGAGCTTTCAAGTTCACCCGGATCACATCTATCACTATTCCTTGTCATTCTGTTATGCCTTGTTTCAACACCATTATGCAAATATCGTGAGCATAGTGTCAAGCAATCTTCAACCAAGTATCCCTTGGCAATAGAACCTTCAGGACGACTCTTTTTACGTACATAGCTCTTCAATTTACCTAAATATCTTTCTGGAAAATACATCCACCTAAATTGAACCGGGCCTCCCAATCTTTCCTCATTCACTAGATGCATTGACAAATGAACCATAACATCAAAGAAACAAGGGGGGAAAATCGTTTCCAATTGGCAAAGTGTTTTTGCAATCTCTGATTCCAAGATATCTAGACCCCCCACCTCAATAACTTTTTGACATAAACAACGAAAGAATGAAGAGAGGCGAATTAAAGGGTGCATCATGACTCTTGTAGCCAATAATTTTTCTTTCAGCAAGTTGAACACATCTTGATATGTTTGATACACAACCATCAGGCATTTTTGCTTTCTTTAAGACACCACAAAAAGTAGTCTTCTCATTCGGTGTCATGGAGAAACATGCTTTTGCAAACATAAGTTCTTTACCTTGATTTGTCTCTTTAGGGTGAAGTTTCTTCCTAATGCCCATTTCTTGCAAGTCAAAACGAGCTTTTTCATGATGTCTCGTCTTACCCGGAACATCCAGCAAGGTGCCAACGATGTTATCAAATACATTCTTCTCTATGTGCATCACATCAAGGTTATGCTGTAACAAATTGTGCTTCCAATATGGTAATTCAAAAAAAATTCATCTTTTCTTCCATGGACCATCATTTTGCCTTTTTGAGTCTTCCCATCTTTAGAACGCTCTTCTTCATGCCACCTTAATGAGTCGGCTGTCTTTGAGCACATGAGTATCCTTTGAAGTCGAGGAATCAAGGGAAAGTGTCTCAAAACTTTATTAGGAACTTTATGAGTTTTATTGTTTTCCTCAACTTGATAATCTCCTTCGGCATTGACAACCCACCGTGGAAAACCACAAATAGAGCAGGAAGTGTCGTTCTCATGATCTTTCCAACATAACATGAAATCATTAGGACAAGCATCGAACTTTTTATAATCAAGACCTAGGTCCCTTATCATGCCTCTAGTTTGATTGAATGTTTCAGGAATGTTCAACTGAGGCATAGCTTCTCTCAAAAGCTCTAAGAGAGAATTGAATGATGCATTGCTCCAACCATAAAGACACTTCAACAAATATAGTCGAAAGGTGAACGATAATTTAGAGAAGTTTTTGCAACCCGGGTACAAATCTTGTTTTGCTTCTTCTAAAAGACCATAGAACTGTTTAGCACCTTCACTAAGGCCTTCATTAACTCGACATTCTTCGTGTTCGACATCTCTGAATCTTTCATATAATAGTCCATCAAAATCATCAATTTCTTCATCTTCTTCATTTGTGCCACTGTCGAGATGATTGGGGTCTTTATGTTTTTCACCATGACAAATCCAGACATCATATCCTCTTTCAAATCCGAAATATACCAAATGATTAAATACAACTGCCCTTGTCTTCCAAAAAGCATTGTGACAATCAATACAAGGGCATAGAGAATCTCTTTTCCTTGGGGTTTTCCAATGGTGTATGCATAATTTAAAAAAAAACACAACACCAAGAATGTAGTCTGGGCTATCTCTTGCTGATTTTATCCACTCTTTATACATCGAGCTTACTAGAATAGTAACAAATAAGAAGGTTGAAGAATATCTTAATGAAAAGAACTATCACAACACAAACACAACTCAAACCAATTCCTTCCAGCTCACAACACAAAGAAAACTCTTTTATTTTTTAATATGTATGAAAATCAGCAACTTTGCCAAGTTTCCAGCAATTATATGTCATAGGGTTAAATTCCTCAATCAACATCTATCACAACTTTAAATGGCAGAAATATCAGTTTAAAGGAACATTAACTTGCAGCTTTAAGAAAAATGGATAGAAACCATAATACTCATCTAGGCATAATAAATATACAATAAGGCATACACTTGATGTTTTCAGTTACTATATTTTACTTCGTAGAAATGAACAACATAAAAGTTGCACTCAAAACAAGAAATACCAACTAAGTGGGACAACAGTTGTTTGCTAACAAGATTCAACTTACGTTTTGGATGCTAAAGTAAATTAGAACTAGCATTTGTAAAAATAAGTTGTCATATACTTAATAGTAGAAGTGAAATTCAATCTGATAGTACTTAATAAGGGAGAATTGATTAAATCTAATCAGTACCTTTCTATTTGCAAATCGCGGCGAAGATTTGTTCTCCAGTTCACACGAATCTGAATCACTAGCTCTGTAACCTGAATGTAAACAAGATAAAACTATAAGTAATAATTTTCTATTCTATTCCCAATTCCAAAAATAAACCACCAAAATCAAATTGGATACAAAAGAAGAATGCATAGAAACTTTGGCTCCTAAAACAACAACATTAAAGCTTAACAACAACATCTTTCATTCAAGAGCTTTGGCTCCTCAAGCACCGAAACTGCAAAGAATGCATCAAACTAATACTTCATAACATGATTCTGGATATCAACTAAATAATTTAAATCAGCACATGTCCGGAAAAAAACTCTATGCTTCTGCCAAATTAATGTAATGACAAGAAAACTGCATAAGAAAATTTGGAAAACACAGGATTTTTGTCCTTCTCAATGAACTTCTGAAATTTCCTCTTTCAAACAGAATAGTAGGTCCATTAAGCATAATTTAATTTATCATTTCATTAACGGATCAGTGAATAGGTAAGTAAAATAAAAGAAATGTACTAATTCAGAGGTCCGTAACTAAAATATGGAAAAGATGTATGTAAAAACAGACAGAAATGAAAAGATAAATAAAAATATAGCCATAGAACAATTATGCACTCACTATTAAAGTAGCCATCAAATTATGATCTAAACCATATTGAAAATCCACTAAGGTCTAATCAAAACTCTAAAACAAAACACACTTATCATTATATTCACTCCAAATTTTCTCATTACAAAAAATAAATAAACCAACAAACAAAAAATTTGCTGGCTGTTGCTCTCAAATCCTACGGATCAAGAACCAACCTGAAGATTTCTCTTTAAGTTACTCAGGTATTCCAATATTTTGTGACAATACAAGTGCTATTAGTTTGTCTAAGAATCCCATTCAGCATTCTAGATCAAACATATTGATATCAGGCATCATTTCATAAGAGATCATGTGCAAACGAAGGATATTGAACCTGTTTTTGTGGATACTAAACATCAACTACCTGATATTTTCACTAAACCCCTCTTAGAGGAAAGTTTTAGTTTCATTAAAAGCATGCTTCATATCATTGAAATCCCTTCAATGAGAAGGGTCATAACCCTCAACCTTCTCAAAAAAACATGAGAAGGGTCATCAGATGCATATGACTATAAAAATCCAAAAATATTTTAAGTGTTTTTGCCATGTGTTTTGTTTGTTTGTTCATTAGTTGTTTTTATTATTTTTTGCTTTGGTAGTTTTTTTTTTTGAAAAAATCAAAAAAAATAGGCACTTAGCCGTTAGTCCCAAACATCTCTCTCTCTCTCTCTCTCTCTCTCTCTCTCTCTCTCCCTCTCTCTCTCATCTCAATCAATCACTTCTTAACGGTTACTACATAGAAAATATCTCCCTTAACCGTTGGTCAATAACTGCTCCAAAGTAATTAAAACATCACCTTCGCATTCTCTCTCTCACTTCAAAACTTCCAAAACGTCGCATTCTCTCTCTCTCTCTCTCTCTCTCTCTCTCTCTCTCTCTCTCTCTTTCTCTCTCTCTCTCTATCTATCTCTCTCTCTCTCCCGCAAAATCCCAAATCCTCAAATGGCACGGAGAAAAAACCCTGGTCCTGCTCCTACTATCTCTGAACCAAAAACTAACCCTTTGCGACCATAAACATCAACTCCAAACTTTGTTTTAGTATCACCATCTCCAAACCAAATCCCTGTTTCTACAACTCCACTCAAAACACGACCATCAATAATCAAAATCACACCGAGTGGGAATCCAAGGAGATCAATGAGGGTCAAGGCAAGCACCTCATCGAAAACAAAAACCACTGGAACATCAATGGAAGCTCCTATTGAAGTTGAACAAGAGAAACCGTCTTCTGAACCAAGAACAGAGCAAAGGCAAGAAACATAAAAGAATAAGAGAAATGAGGAAAAAGGGAAACAAAAATTTGAAACTCTACAAACCAGGGGAGTTAAGAAGGCTCAAACAAGAAAAAAGAGAGAGGAATCGAAAAGATCAAAATGGGCATCAAAACCCGTTGTTTCAGGAACTGTCTACATTCTGGAAGTCATTGAGAAGTGTGGATGGAATGTCACTCCCCTTCTCACTCAACAGAAATGGGATGACTTCATCACACTAGACGATTTGGTGTATAAGGAAAGGATAAGAGAGTTCTTCGAATATGCTTCCATTAGATATGATCCTCCAAGAATCATCACCTTGGTCAAAAGGAGAGAAATATAAGTTTCTTCAATCTCTCTTGGAAGAGCTCTAAACATACTAGATGAAGGAGTAAAAGTTTATTAAGAAAACTGGTATGAGAAGGTTTGTATCACACAAGAGGAATACAAGACCACCCTTCTCAAGGACCCTTCTCTTCCTGTGACAGCACCAAACCTCAAAGACATGGTGAGAATCCTTCACCATATTTGTTCCCAAACTCTTCTCCCTAGAGTTGGATCATTTGAGAAAGTAACCACTGGAGATTCTATCCTACTTTACCACCTAGTCCAGAACAAACCAATCAGCCTACCTTTTCTCATGCTACATCACATGATCAATGCCAATAGAGTTGATAAAGCCTCTACCTCAATCCCTTATGGAAAATCCCTAACCAGAGTCTTTAACCACTATAAGATCAACTTTTCAAGTGAGGAAGGAGTAGTTGAAAAGAAGGTTTTCACTGCCAAAAACCTAAAACTCATGGGCATTGAAATTACTACTCCAACAGAAGAAACGAAAGAAAAGAAGAAAAAGCCAAGGACAAGGACAGTGTCAAGTGAATCTGCTGATGCAAGTACAGAGGAAACACTTGCTCAAACTGTAAGAAGGGAGACAAAGAGTAAGAGGAAGAATGACCCTCAAGTTCAAGAGAAGAATGATGAACAAGAGAAGGGTCAAGAAATGGAAATCGACCCAGAGATGGGTCAAGAGGAAGAAATGGAAGATTCTGAGAAGGTTCAAAATGAAGAAGAAAATGCTAAGAAAGATGCTTCTGCAGAGAAGAATGCATCTGAGGAGAAGAGAATCTCTCAACAAGAACCAACTTGTAACATCCCCTAATTAGCTAAGTAGATTAATTAAATTAGCAAGAGGATTATCATGAATTGATTAATTAACATAAATTATAATTGTGCATAATTGCAATATTATGTTAAGTTAGCGATTAATGGGAGGTTAGCAGGATGCTTAAGGATGATAGGAGTCATAGGGGATAAAAATGTTAAGTGAGGGGCAAACCTGTCTTTTAACCATACTATATGTATATATACTTGTTTCAGCTGAAACACCAAAAACACCACATCCTTTATTCAGTTCCAGCAAAAGAAAGAAAAGTAGAGAGGGAGCTTGAGAGGAGGGAGAGAACTCGAGTGAAGGGGGAAGAAGGAGGGAGGAACCAAAAGTTGGTGCATGTTATAATTTCTTCCACCATCAACCTCAGTTTTTCATTCTCCATCTATTGGTACTACTATTGCAACCTATCTCCTTCTCCTTCTCAATCCACCATTTTTTACCCTCAAAGCTTCATAGAGCCAAAAATGGAGTGTTGATGCTCCAAATAGTTTGCATGTCCTTGCTAGAGCCCATTATTCAGTACCAAGGCTCATTCTCTTGCCACAATTGCTGTTGAAGTTGTTTGGGTAGCTAGGATTCGAAATCAACTGCTGTCCAAGCGATTTGGAGTAGTTGAATTCGTTGTTGGAGCGTATTCGAAGAGAGTTCGTGGTTGTCGGATCGGTTGAGCCCTCGGAGTCTCGGTGTTTGCGTGATTTTCATCACGATAGGTGAGTTCTATAACTCGCTTAGGGAACGTGTTCGTTTTTCGAGTCTTCACTTTTGAAAATTATTGTCACACGTTTCTGGTATCGAAAGAATTATATTGAAAACCGTTTTCCCAAAGCTCATGATTGAACTATGAATTTCTTGATTGATTGTTGGGTGTGCTGGATTGGATTGCTATAATATTGTGTTTTAATGCGTGTTTGAGTTTGGGCCTCGATCGGAAGGGAAGTTGGAATCGGAATGGAATGGAATAACCCCTTGAAAAATCTGTTTTCTGGAAACTGATGGAGCCACACGGATCGTGTGCCTCTGGGCACGGGTCGTGCGCCTCCATCTGATACGACATGAACTGTATTTTTAAAATGCGCACGGATCGTGTGCCCAGTAACACGGGTCGTGCGTAAGTCTCTGAAACTTTCTGTAAATCTGGTAGCTAGCGCACGGATCGTGCGCTTAGTCGCACGGGTCGTGCGTATCTTCCTGGAAAAATTTCTACAAACTGTTCAACCACGCACGGGCCGTGCGCCTACACGCACGGGTCGTGTGAGATTTTCTGACTTTCAATTTCAAAGTGCATTTTATCCATTCCAAATGATTCCAATCCTCTTCTAATCCATTCCCCAAGGTCCCACAATAATGAAAAGGTAACAATGATATGAGATTGAGCATGTTCGATAGAAAGATTGTGTGTTATGAATAAAAATGGAAAACCGCTCTTAGAGAACGCGAGAGTGCAAATGTCAAAGAGTGATAATAACACACGGTACTTGACTAATATTATACACTGAAATTGACTGATATGGTACATGGTACTTGACTGGAATGACTAACAGCCCATTGCGGGTACACAGACTGAAAATGTATAATAAATACAAGAGGAAAAAAGGGTGACGACCCTAAGAGGTTAGCATACTAGGGGAGGGGAAGTCATGAGCCCCAAAACCTAGACTCAAGATTGTTTCACCCACTAGAAATAGCGGGATGGGTTCACCAAAAGGTCAAGAGAATGCCTATAAAATAGGTAGACTGAGGTGTTATGCTAAAAACATGGAACAAAGATTGCATGCTTCATGTGTCGCTTAGGAGGGCCATGAGCATGAAGGTTACAGGAACTGAATGTATTTCCACGTGGTTGCTTTTTAGGACCACGAGTTCAAAACAAGGCATAATGAACCGCTAGAGTAGTAAGGGGTCTCGATAGGACTCACTGAGATAATGTTTATCTCACCCTTCATATTTGTGGTTTTTACAGAGAAACAGGGGAAAGCAAAGGCGGTAAAGCATGGCTAGCTGGTGTGACTCTTGGAGTCATTGAAGACCTAGTTTAATGTTTTAGACCTTGTTTCCGTTTGTGGTTTCTATGTTCTGATTGTATAACTTCCATTGCTAAGTTGTAAAATCGTTTCCGCTACTTTATGTTTTTGGATTATTGAACGCCAGGATTATGTACAAGTCTTAAGTTTGAACTTAAGCATTTTCAAGGAAGTTTATGAGGTTCAGAGAACCGATCGATATGTATTATCGAATGTTTTAGTTGTGTTCAATATTTCAATAACAGGAAGTTACTCTGATGTATGCCATTTAGTGCATTTCGGTAGTTCTATATATTAGAATTTATCGGGGTGTTACATTATGGTATCAGAGCAGTTCGACCTAGTCGGGCTTAGACAGTTAGGGTGGTTTTGTTCCTCGAGTAACTCTGCTATCTTGCTTCTTGTGATACTAAGAGACATTGAGACTGATCAACTTAATACTTGGTGTATCATTTGCAGAATTATGGCAGGAGGATCGAGGAATAACCCACCAGTTGATCCGCATTCTGCATGGATGCAGAACGTGATCGAGAGGCAACAGAAGATGATGGAAGATATGCTGCAGATGCAACAGAATGCTCAAGCTCAGCCCCAGCAAGTCCCTGAGCCTCAAGCTGACCCAAGGAGGGTTTTCTCTGAATTCCTGAAAATGAAGCCGTCTGAGTTCCGAGGAGGACCGGATGTTATGGAAGCTCAGCATTGGCTAGATGATATAGAGAAGATCTTCGTAGCTATGCAAGTAACTGATGATGACAAGTTGAGATTGGCAACTCATATGCTGAAAGGAGAAGCTAACAACTGGTGGACTAATGCCAAAGCCATGATGGTAACTCTGGGTACTCCCCAGACTTGGGAACATTTCAAGCAGGTATTTTTGGAGCAGTTCTTTCCGACAGCCATAAGGTTCGACAAGGAGAACGAGTTTCTGACTCTCACTCAAGGAAGTTCAACTGTGGGTCAGTACGCGGCTAAGTTTGAAGAGTTATATCAATTCTTCGGTTTGGCCGGGTATGCTCCCAATGACAAGTGGAAAACCGAAAGGTTCAAGTATGGGCTAAGGGAAGACATTGCTCAGAGTTTGAGTTCTTTTGCCTATACTAACTATGCTGCCATGGTTCAACAAGCACACATAGCTGAGAGTGACTTGAAGAGGTTATATGCAAGCAGAAAAGTATTCCATCAGAATAAGAAGAATGTTGGATCATCTAACCATCAGACGGGTCCCAGACACAACTACAACAAAGGGAAACAGGTTCAGTCATCGAACTCCTCAAAATTCAGTACGTGTTCCAACTGTGGAAAGTACCATCAGGGTAAGTGCCAGATGGGATCCAACCAGTGTTATTTCTGCAAGAAAGACGGTCATTTTGCACGGGACTGCCCAGAGAAAGAGAAGAGTCAAGGAAGTAACCCTGCTGCTACTACAACTCATGGGAGAGTTTACACCTTAGACGCCCAGAAGGTCACACCGTCAGATAATCTACTAAGGGGTATGGGATCTCTTTTTAATAACTCCGTTAGTATTTTATATGATTCAGGTGCGACTCATTGTTTTATATCAAAAGTTTGTGCCGAACGGTTGGGATTGGCTTTAACTCCCTTGCCTCAACCAATCTCCATTAAGACTGCTGCTGAGGGTAGTGTTCAGACTCAAGCGATATGTGAAAATTGTCTTCTATCCATAGGAGACAGGAATTTTGTAGTAGACTTCATTTGTTTACCAATGAAGGGCATGGATGTCGTCCTAGGAATGAGTTGGATGACGGCCAACCATGTGACTATAGATTGCTTCCATCGAACTATCGGTTTTGCCTCCGAATCAGTGGAGCTACAACCGCCAAATTCTGAAGCTGTTATTTCTTTCACATCGGCCAGTAACTATCTATTTCAAGGCGCGGAAGCTTACGTCATGATGCTGTCTGCATCCACTGAGACAGGTCAGGATTTACCTTCTGTGCAAGTTGTTAATGAATTTCTTGATGTGTTTCCCGATGAAGTTCCTTCGTTTCCTCCGAACCGTGAGGTGGAATTTTCTATAGAATTGGTTCCAGGCACTGGACCTATTTCTATAGCCCCATATCGAATGTCGCCATTAGAGTTGAGGGAATTGAAAGTTCAACTGGAAGAACTAATTTCCAAGCGGTTCATCCGGCCGAGTGCCTCACCATGGGGTGCTCCAGTGTTGCTTGTCAAGAAGAAGGACGGAAGTATGAGATTGTGTATCGATTATCGTCAGTTGAATAAAGTGACTGTCAAGAACAAGTACCCTCTACCGAGAATTGATGATTTGCTAGATCAGTTGAAGGGAGCTTCTGTATTTTCAAAGATTGATCTAAGGTCCGGTTATCACCAAATCAGGGTTCGAGCTTTGGACGTCCCGAAGACCGCTTTCCGTACGAGGTATGGACACTATGAATTTGTAGTGATGCCCTTCGGTTTGACCAATGCTCCAGCTGTATTTATGGATTATATGAATCGAATTTTTAATCCTTATCTGGATCAGTTTGTGGTAGTGTTCATCGATGATATCTTGGTGTTCTCTAAGACGATTGAGGAGCATGTGCAACATCTCCGAATTGTTCTGAACGTACTCCGAGAGAAGAAGTTGTATGCTAAGCCGTCCAAATGTGATTTCTGGATGCCCGAAGTTAAGTTTCTGGGCCATGTAATATCTAGGACGGGTGTTGCAGTGGATCCCAGTAAGATCGAAGCTGTGGTAGACTGGGAACAGCCGTCTACGGTTACTGAGGTAAGAAGTTTCTTGGGATTAGCGGGGTATTATCGAAGATTCATTCAAGGATTTTCCCAGCTGGTTCTTCCACTCACTCGGTTAACTCGCAAGGGTCATCCGTTTGTTTGGGACTCAGACTGTGAAAATTGTTTCACGGAATTGAAGGGTCGTTTGACTTCTGCACCTATCCTGATTCTTCCTGATCCGTCAGTAGGATTCCAAATATATTGCGACGCTTCTGGTAAGGGTTTAGGATGTGTCCTAATGCAAAATCGACAAGTAGTTGCTTATGCCTCCAGGCAGTTGAAGCCCCATGAAGAGAATTACCCAACTCATGATTTGGAGTTGGCGGCGATTGTGTTTGCCCTAAAGATTTGGAGACATTACCTGTATGGGTCTCGTTTCGAAGTCTTTAGTGACCACAAAAGTCTGAAGTATTTGTTTGACCAAAAGGAGCTGAACAACAGACAGAGGAGATGGGTAGAATTCCTGAAAGATTATGATTTTGAATTGAAGTACCATCCTGGTAAGGCTAATGTTGTTGCCGATGCTTTAAGCAGAAAGTCTATCCATACTGCAAAGCTGATGATGCACGAGATGTCATTGTTGGAATCATTCAGAGACCTCAATTTGAGAGTTAAGTCGAGAAGGAACAGGTTGGTGTTGAGTCACATTCAGATTTCAAGTCCCTTGAGAGATCTAATTCGCTCAGCCCAAGAAGGTGATGTAGAGCTGCAAGCGCAGAAGAGATTGCCGAACTACACCGAAGACGGTGATGGTGTGATTTGTTATGATGGTAGAATCTGTGTGCCGAATGCTGAGGATGTGAAGAGGCAAGTTTTAGAAGAGGCTCATAAGAGTCAGTTCTCAATACATCCTGGGTCTACCAAGATGTATCGAGATTTGAAGCAATTATACTGGTGGCCGGGCATGAAAGTGGATATAGCAGAGTTTGTGTCTCGATGCTTGACTTGTCAAAAGGTTAAGATAGAGCACCGGAAGCCAGGCGGCCAGTTACAACCGTTGAATGTACCTGAATGGAAATGGGAAAGCATATCTATGGATTTTGTCATGGGATTGCCGCGGTCCCAAACCGGAAATGATTCTATTTGGGTAGTGGTGGATCGCCTAACCAAGTCCGCTCATTTTATTCCAGTGCGTTCGACTCACAAGGTTGCTAGGTTAGCAGATGAATATCTCAAGAATATTGTTAAGTTACATGGAATCCCTACAAGTATCATCTGTGATCGAGATCCCAAGTTTACATCTCGATTTTGGAGAGCATTGAACATGGCGTTGGGAACAAAAGTGTGTGTTAGCACTGCTTACCATCCTCAGACAGACGGGCAGACTGAGAGGACAATCCAGACATTGGAGGATATGTTGAGAGCTTGTGTACTCGATAGTGGAGGCAAATGGGAGGATCACCTTCCATTGGTGGAATTCTCATACAACAACAGTTATCATTCTAGTATCGGAATGGCTCCGTACGAAGCATTGTATGGAAGGAAGTGTAGGACACCATTGTGTTGGTGGGATGTAGGTGAACAGAGATTGTTGGGACCGGACTTAGTCCGTGAGACTACGGAGAAGATCTGTCAGATAAGAGACAGGATGAAGGCCGCGCAGAGTCGGCAGAAGAGTTACGCAGATAAGAGAAGAAGGCCGTTAGAATTCGAGGAAGGAGACCATGTCTTTCTGAGACTTTCTCCAACCATCGGAACCGGTATTACTTTGCGAGCGAAGAAGCTCAGTCCTCGGTATGTCGGACCCTTCCAGATTATCGAGCGAGTTGGGCCGGTAGCGTATCGCATTGCATTACCTCCAGAATTATCCAGGTTACATGATGTGTTTCATGTATCCCAGCTAAGGAAATATATTCCTGATCCAAATCAACCATTAAGTTATGAAGCGATTGACATCAGACCGAATTTATCTTATCAGCCTACTCCAATCAGAATCATCGAACGTGGCGAGAAAGCGCTCCGGACGAGGTCAATTCCTATTGTCAAGGTGCTTTGGGACGGTGCGTCACCTGACGAAGCGACATGGGAAGTAGAGGAGAGCATGCGGGAGAAATATCCGTGTTTGTTCGAGTAAGGTATGTTTTGTCAATTTTGAGGACAAAATTTTAGAAGTTGGGGTGATTGTAACATCCCCTAATTAGCTAAGTAGATTAATTAAATTAGCAAGAGGATTATCATGAATTGATTAATTAACATAAATTATAATTGTGCATAATTGCAATATTATGTTAAGTTAGTGATTAATGGGAGGTTAGCAGGATGCTTAAGGATGATAGGAGTCATAGGGGATAAAAATGTTAAGTGAGGGGCAAACCTGTCTTTTAACCATACTATATGTATATATACTTGTTTCAGCTGAAACACCAAAAACACCACATCCTTTATTCAGTTCCAGCAAAAGAAAGAAAAGTAGAGAGGGAGCTTGAGAGGAGGGAGAGAACTCGAGTGAAGGGGGAAGAAGGAGGGAGGAACCAAAAGTTGGTGCATGTTATAATTTCTTCCACCATCAACCTCAGTTTTTCATTCTCCATCTATTGGTACTACTATTGCAACCTATCTCCTTCTCCTTCTCAATCCACCATTTTTGACCCTCAAAGCTTCATAGAGCCAAAAATGGAGTGTTGATGCTCCAAATAGTTTGCATGTCCTTGCTAGAGCCCATTATTCAGTACCAAGGCTCATTCTCTTGCCACAATTGCTGTTGAAGTTGTTTGGGTAGCTAGGATTCGAAATCAACTGCTGTCCAAGCGATTTGGAGTAGTTGAATTCGTTGTTGGAGCGTATTCGAAGAGAGTTCGTGGTTGTCGGATCGGTTGAGCCCTCGGAGTCTCGGTGTTTGCGTGATTTTCATCACGATAGGTGAGTTCTATAACTCGCTTAGGGAACGTGTTCGTTTTTCGAGTCTTCACTTTTGAAAATTATTGTCACACGTTTCTGGTATCGAAAGAATTATATTGAAAACCGTTTTCCCAAAGCTCATGATTGAACTATGAATTTCTTGATTGATTGTTGGGTGTGCTGGATTGGATTGCTATAATATTGTGTTTTAATGCGTGTTTGAGTTTGGGCCTCGATCGGAAGGGAAGTTGGAATCGGAATGGAATGGAATAACCCCTTGAAAAATCTGTTTTCTGGAAACTGATGGAGCCACACGGATCGTGTGCCTCTGGGCACGGGTCGTGCGCCTCCATCTGATACGACATGAACTGTATTTTTAAAATGCGCACGGATCGTGTGCCCAGTAACACGGGTCGTGCGTAAGTCTCTGAAACTTTCTGTAAATCTGGTAGCTAGCGCACGGATCGTGCGCTTAGTCGCACGGGTCGTGCGTATCTTCCTGGAAAAATTTCTACAAACTGTTCAACCACGCACGGGCCGTGCGCCTACACGCACGGGTCGTGTGAGATTTTCTGACTTTCAATTTCAAAGTGCATTTTATCCATTCCAAATGATTCCAATCCTCTTCTAATCCATTCCCCAAGGTCCCACAATAATGAAAAGGTAACAATGATATGAGATTGAGCATGTTCGATAGAAAGATTGTGTGTTATGAATAAAAATGGAAAACCGCTCTTAGAGAACGCGAGAGTGCAAATGTCAAAGAGTGATAATAACACACGGTACTTGACTAATATTATACACTGAAATTGACTGATATGGTACATGGTACTTGACTGGAATGACTAACAGCCCATTGCGGGTACACAGACTGAAAATGTATAATAAATACAAGAGGAAAAAAGGGTGACGACCCTAAGAGGTTAGCATACTAGGGGAGGGGAAGTCATGAGCCCCAAAACCTAGACTCAAGATTGTTTCACCCACTAGAAATAGCGGGATGGGTTCACCAAAAGGTCAAGAGAATGCCTATAAAATAGGTAGACTGAGGTGTTATGCTAAAAACATGGAACAAAGATTGCATGCTTCATGTGTCGCTTAGGAGGGCCATGAGCATGAAGGTTACAGGAACTGAATGTATTTCCACGTGGTTGCTTTTTAGGACCACGAGTTCAAAACAAGGCATAATGAACCGCTAGAGTAGTAAGGGGTCTCGATAGGACTCACTGAGATAATGTTTATCTCACCCTTCATATTTGTGGTTTTTACAGAGAAACAGGGGAAAGCAAAGGCGGTAAAGCATGGCTAGCTGGTGTGACTCTTGGAGTCATTGAAGACCTAGTTTAATGTTTTAGACCTTGTTTCCGTTTGTGGTTTCTATGTTCTGATTGTATAACTTCCATTGCTAAGTTGTAAAATCGTTTCCGCTACTTTATGTTTTTGGATTATTGAACGCCAGGATTATGTACAAGTCTTAAGTTTGAACTTAAGCATTTTCAAGGAAGTTTATGAGGTTCAGAGAACCGATCGATATGTATTATCGAATGTTTTAGTTGTGTTCAATATTTCAATAACAGGAAGTTACTCTGATGTATGCCATTTAGTGCATTTCGGTAGTTCTATATATTAGAATTTATCGGGGTGTTACATTATAGTAGATCAATTGGTAGTGGGAATGCATTGAGCATGTACTTGAGCCCCAGGGTACATGGTTCGATTCCCACGGAAGGCAAAAACTCCACAGGGGGTGGAGAAGATCATGAGTGCATTGCTGGGTAGCCTACTAAGTCAGAAAAGGGCCCAGGATGTTACAAAAAAAGGCGCCTTTTTTTGTAACAGCCCAACCCTTTTACCTACTCATTTTCGGCTTATGGCATTGGCACTGTCACTCATGACCTTCTCCACCCCCCATGTGGAGTTTTTGCCTTCCGTGGGAATCGAACCATGTACCCTGGGGCTCAAGTACATGCTCATTGCATTCCCACTACCAATTGAGCTACTAGATCAATTGGTAGTGGGAATGCAATGAGCATGTACTTGAGCCCCAGGGTACATGGTTCGATTCCCACGGAAGGCAAAAACTCCACATGGGGGGTGGAGAAGGTCATGAGTGACAGTGCCAATGCCATAAGCCGAAAATGAGTAGGTAAAAGGGTTGGGCTGTTACACAACTACAGCTAACTGTAATGATGAGAGGACCCTCACAGAAAAGGCAAACTCTGAAAGCTCCTCCTCAGCATCTAGAGTGGTGATAGCACCACAACTGAGGCTCTACTGCAAAACAAAGGAGAGAATAGTTTGAAAACCTGCTGATCAAGAAGTGACAAGCAATCTAGTGCAACAGTTTAATGAGGCAGTTGCTCAAAATGAAGGATTCATCACACCATAGAAGGCTTCTGGTGGTGAAAATACAGGAGAGAAGACTGAGGAACTTTACCTCAACTCTTCTGGTGAGCATAATTCATAAAGGATTGTGGTTCTTCAAAACACTACTCCATTCGATATGAATGTTGAAGCCACAGAAGAACTAGTACAAGAGGTTGTAGAAGAAGAGAAGGGTACCGAAGAACCAGTACAAGAAGCTGCAGAAGAACCTGAGAAGGTTCAAACAGTTGAAGAGAAGGCTGATTCTGCACAAGAAGAGCTTGGGGGCAATGCTGTAACAACTGAACCCTTAACACAACCGATCCTAGCATCACCACAGGGGGAGCTTTACCAAGCAAACACTTCATCATCATTTATCCAAACCCCTCTCCCATATCTGTTCAATTAACAGATGCCAACTCTTCCACCCTTCTCACAGATCACAAACATACCCTTCTCAGCTCCACCCTTCTCAGCTCAAAACCAAATTGTAGCCACCGTTCCTCCACAACAAACCTCACCAATTATAACTGTCTCTCGTACCACTTCACATAACCTTGATCAATTGTTAGCTGCTATTAATATAGAGCATGGTATTCCATCTCCTCTCAAAACCAACAACACCATAACCTCCTCTAACATCAACCAATTTCTGAACCTCAATCAGTCTCCCATAGATGATTCCCCTCAGCCAATAATTCTTTCAACCAACACTCAATCTCACCCTTCTGACATGCCATCAAAATTTGGGTCTCTGGATTCCTCTTTCTTCAATATTGGCCAACCTTCTGGTGTGGGTCATGAGAAAATTGCTGAGGAATCTAAAGTGAAAATCCCAGCTGAACCTGAAGCCTTTGTGTCTCGCATATCCAAAATGGAGAAAACGAAGAGAAGAATGAAGGCCTTGCTGAAGAGTGTGCTTGAAGGTCAAGCTATTCTTCAACAAGGTCAGAGAGCTCAAGCTGCTCGTGATGAGCAGTATGAGTACTGGATAATGCAGCAAGGGATGACCACACTTTCACCCACTCTCTCTACTCCAGAATTTGGTTCATTCCCTCAGTTTCGGATATTTTAAGACCTGCTACTTCTTCCTCTTCTGATGGGTCTTCCCCATCGAAGTAGCATCTTAATGTCTCTGTTTTCCTCTCCATTTATGATGTGTGCAAAATGAAGGAGAAGAGTAGATTAAGTTTAGGGTCTTCCTCGAAGTAGCAGCTTAATGTCTCTGTCTTCCTCACCCTTTATGATGTATTCCAAGACCTGCTACTTCTTCCTCTTCTGGTGTTTTTTGAATGATTTGAATTAGATCTATCTGTGTTTGCTAGACACTTTTTGGTTGAGAAGTATTCTTCTCACTTGTTTTTAATTTCTAGGCACATGCTAAGAACATAACTCTTGTAATCATGTCAATGATCTACTATAGATTTATACAAATTCACCACATATGATTTTACCAATACCCTCATTCTATCTAAAAGACACCTCAAATTTTTTAGGGTAAAAATGTCATTACACTCTATTTCTTCTTTTTTTTCCTCTTTATTCTTACACTCACTTTCTTACTTTTCACTTTTCTCTTACACTCTCTTTCTTCTTACACTCTCTTTCCTCATTTTCACTTTTCTTTTACACTCTCTTTCTTCCTTTTTTTTTTCTTTTTACTTTACTTTTCCTATAAATAATTATTCTCTTTCTCTTATCACCTCACTTTAATTATTTTAACTAAATTTCTAAATCTACTATAGATTTATACAAATTCACCACATATGATTTTACCAATACCCACATTCTATCTAAAAGACACCTCAAATTTTTTAGGGTAAAAATGTCATTACACTCTATTTCTTCTTTTTTTTTCTCTTTATAAAAAAACACGGGATTAATATTTACCATTGATATTTATAATTTTGAAAAACTACTATAAAACTTTTATCTAAAAAAAACGTGATAACTGCAATAATCTACTATAATCTACTAATCAACGAAAATAATTTAATATAAAAATACGGGATAACTGCAATAATCTACTAATCAACTCAAATAATCAATTGAAACTATGAGATAACTACAATGATATATAAAAACACACGGCATAACTAAGAAAACAATAATATTTAATGACTATTTAAACTACTGATTAATATTTAAAATAAATATTTCTTATTGATAATCTACTATCTCTTTTTTACTATTTACTATAATCTATTAATCAACTAAAATAATTAATTGAAACAACGAGATAACTGTACTGATATATAAAAAAACACGTGATTAATATTTGTCATTGATAATTAAATTTTTTGAAACCTACTACTACAAACCAACTATCTAAAAAATAAGCAGGCTTAATGACTATTTAAATTACTAATTAATATTTAAAACAATTATTTCTTATTGATAATCTACTATCTAACAAATTTACTATCTACTATAATCTACTATCAACTAAAATAATCAATTGAAACTACCAGATAACTGCACGGATATATAAAAAAACACGGGGATAACTGCAGTGATATATAACAAAACACGGGATTAATATTTGCCATTGATAATTATAGTTTTTGAAAACTGCTATCTAAAAAAACAAGAAGGCTTAATGAATATTTAAACTGATTAATATTTAAAACACACGCGACAAATATATGTCACTAATACCTAAAAAAGGACAAATAATTGCTACTGATATATAAAAAACACGGGATAAATATTTGTTATTGATAATCTACTATCTATCTTTCACTATCTACAATAATCTACTAATCATCTCAAATAATCAATTGAAACTATGAGATAACTGCACTGATACATAAAAAAACAGTGGACAACTGCACTGATATATAAAAAAATACGGGGATAATTGCAATGATATATATAAAAACACGGGATAGTTGCACTGATATATAAAAAAAGCATGAGATAACAACACTGATATATAAAAAAACACTGCACTGATATATAAAAACACACGAGATAAATGCACATATTGTTTTTAAATGATACTTTACATTTTTAGTTTTAATATTTATCAATTTTTTATTTGAAACTCCTTTTTTATCTACTTTAAATTTTTCTTTATTTTCACGGGGTAATGTTCAGACTATTTAAATACTGTCTAAATTCATTCCTAAAAAGAACACGGCAGCACATGTCCGTATGCAAGTCATCCTCTATATTTTACAATTGATTTTAGATTAATGAGATTTCAAACTAACGTTTCTATTTGAGGTAATCGTATGACGTAACGCGATCGGCCCGTGCGGATGCACGGGTATAGTACTAGTTTTTTGATGAGATGAATGAAATACATGTTCTTATCTGTTATCTGAAATGTGTTCAAAAATTAATTATCAATCATACATGCACATTCTCAGGGGGGAGTTAATTGTTAATGCCCTAGAAAATTTTAAACAATCAGAAAACTTAATCCATCTCTCAAGAGTTTGTGAAACATCAAAAAGTGGGAGATTGTGGAGGAAAAATCTCAGTTAAGTTTTGATGATTAACAAACTTCAAATGTGAGAAGCTTAAGTTATCTGATTTCATATGCTACTAATGTTTATTCTTCAGTGAAATATAAGAACAGGAAATGTTAGTTAAATTCTCAAAAAGATATCTGCTTATGAGAAGCATAAATGAGAAGACTTGAAAAAGAACAATAAAAGAAGTGTTGACCAGAAGCAAACAAAGAAGGAAAACCTCTCTTGACATGATCAAAGAATCAAAACCAAATGGGTTAACTTGAGAAAGATCATCATGAGAAGAGTCATCATGATTAATGTCAACATGAGAAGAATCATAAGAAGAGTCAGCCTCAGAAGAGTCATGATGAGAAAGGTCGTCATGAGAAGAGTCATGATGAGAAAGGTCCTCATGAGAAGAGTCGTCAGAAGAGTCAAGATGAGAAGCATCACAATGGGAAGAGTCAAGTAGAGAAGCATCATGATCAGAACAGTCAAGATCAGAAGAGTCATGATGAGAACAGTCAAGTTGAGAAGAGTCACGATGAGAAGCATCATCATTAGAAGCATCAACTAGAGAAGTATCAACTTGAGAAGCGTCATCTTCAGAAGACTCATAGAAGAGGAGAGCCAAAGCTGAGAAGAGTGATGACAGTTGTATAAGTGTTGTCTTCTGCAGAAGTGCAGAAGCACGACTATTTATAGTGGTGTCTTCAAGCCAAAAACACTCCAACGACCATAAACAACTATAAACTTTTGGCAACGGCTATTTCTCATGGACCAGACGTTATTACACACATGTTCAGTAATAAATAAATGCATTGGATCATCGCTGAACTTTGTGAGTACTTTGAGCTTAAATCCTCCAATCTTCTCAAGTGTCAAGTTTTCTCTCATCCATACTCAGCTGCTTCAAAACAGTAGAGATTCTTTTATTTTTGAGTATGTATTATCGCTTGTGTTTCAGTTTCTGTTGAAACATAATTTGGATTAACCAAGCTCTAGAAATCCCATAAACACCCCCAAACCAGAAAGTATAAAAAATCTGTTGTAAGCCTTCTCAAATAGCATGGTGTTGCTATGGTTAAAGAAAAGCCTGTAAGAAACCTTCTCAAGTGGCATGTGTTGCTATAGGGCTTGAGAAGTGAGTTGCTTCTGTGCTAGAAGCTACCTAGTAGATCAGAAGGATCGTATTAGGTGTCAGAACAGTAGGTAGAGCTGTGCGAAGAAAACTACCAGTGAGAACTTTAAGCCTAGGGTAGTTGTAAAGTTGTAACTATTTGGATAATAGTGGAAATACTCACAGGGTGTGAGGAGTGGATGTAGCCCATGGTTTTGGGTGAACCACTATACATCATTGTGTTATTTACAACTTTTCTAAGTAGATTTACACTGCACTTAAAACTCTCCATTTGGAGAAGGTTTTGAAAATCTGAGAAGAAAGCTTCTGCTGACCCTTCTCTGGTACTCACTGTTTTTCTTAAAACAATATTATTACAACCCTTCTCCAATAGTTTCTGAATGGTAGAATACAAACATCATTCTTAAGTAGTCTACACTTAAGTCAATCTCTTCAAACACTATCTCTTTCCTTATAAAAGCTATTTAGAAAATCATCTTAATCTCATTGTTGGTAGCTATATTGGGAAGCAAGAAGTAATTGACCTTTCTCAACTCAGTTACATAGTTGAGAAGACAGTTTAACCTTACCCTTCTCTACTCATTATCAAAGTTGAGAAGAATGTTTTCAATCACCCTTCTCAACTCAGCACAGACATTCACAATATCTAATTATACTTGGGAAGTTAGTTATCTTGTTTCAGGTTAATTTTAAAAGGGTCACAATTCCAACCCCCCTTCCTTGTGACACTCATTGACTTCAACGACATTCTTCCTAAGGAAGGTTACCTTCTAATCAGTTGTGTAAAAATAATGTTAATTTTGAAAGCGTTTATTTTACACTTTTTATTGTGAACTAAAAAGAAAAAGACTTAATAAAATTATTTATTTTTTGTGCTTTACGGGAGTGTGCCCGCTCCTACGTATCTTCTGGTGCGATAGAGAATTCAAAGCTATGTAGTTCTTGGGTAGAAAAAAGTTTGTTTGTTTTTTCTGTTTATAAATTAGGGGTTTTTGAACTTTGGAGCTGCACAACTCATTCGTCCTAGAACGCTGACTAATCTGGTCGTACAACCGACTTAATCCCCTATTTTTTTTGAAAATTGGATTTTTGAAAAGAAAGAAAAATAATTTCCTTTTTTATTGAAATTATTAATTTTGTTTTTCGGGGATTTTAGGATTTTTTTGAGCCATACAGCTCATTCAACCTAAAAAGCTGACTAACCTGATTGTACCATCGTCTTAATCCCCTATTTATTTATTTATTTAAAAGAATTTTTTTGTTTATTTTTATAGGGTTTTTTGTGAAAGAAATAGTTTTTTATAGAGAAATATAAAAAGGAACAAAAGGGGGTGTAGCAATAAAAGAGGGGTGCAATTAACTTTAGGGGGCTGTAATAAGAAAAAAAGGGTGTGACTAGCAGAGCAGTCCGCGTTTTGGGTTGTGGTCTGAGAATTGGGCTGATGTATAAAAAGGGGGCGAATGGTTTAAAACATAGGGGGTGTAGGTATCAATCTGAACTTAAAATTTAAAAAAAATAAAATAAAACCTAAACAGACTATACAAGGCAACAAACTAAAAGAGGACCCTAATTTTTCTTCTTCTACATCTCTAAGGCGTCGCAGCAGCTTGTATTTTGGGGAGGGAGGGAGAGGGAGGGAGGGAGAGAGAGAGAGAGCATACGCATGAGAGAGAAAGGAAGGAGGAGAGAGGGAAGAAGAAAAAAGGAGAGGGAAAGAGAAAGGGATGGCTGACGGTGTGGGGAGTGCCGCGATGGCGATGGTCACGCCGGAGTGCCGTAACGGCAAGGGCCGTGGCGGCTGTCGGCGTCGAGCCTGACAGCAGCTCGTGGTGGTTTCCTCCCCTCAGGTTCATTTTCAATTTTTTTTACTGATTTTCACTTTCTTCTTCTTCTCTTTTTTTTTTCTATTTCTCATAAAAAAATTTGATGGCTCTCCAGTTTTCCTTTCTCTTTTTCTGTTCTTGAGACCTCTAAACCCTAAACCGAATTTGGTACACGATTTTTAGCCCTTAATCTGATTTTGCTCTATTCCTAATTTTTGATTTTTAAGTCTCTAAAACCCTAAATCTCTATTTGTGATCCTTGGCCCTTCCCCATCTCTATTCTGAAGTTCTATGGTTCTATTTTCTCCCCTCTTTTTATTTTGTTTTAGGGTTTCTAAAACCCAGCACCTATTTCATCAACAAAATTTGTTTATGATCTTTTTTTAACCCTATTTCTGATCTATTCTTTTTTATTACTTACTCATACACATGATATCACTACGCCAGATGTTGAGAAAAAGGGCGCCCCTATTGAGCAGCGCTCTTGATGTAAGCGCTACATTTGCTTAAAACGCGCAGAAATGGGAAGCGCTCCTGCTGTAAGCGCTGCTTTTGGTTAAAATGCACTGGGGCAATGAGTAGCGCTTTTTAGGAAGCGCTGCCTATAGGAGAACGCACTGGGGTAATAGGTAGCGATTTTTAGGAAGCGCTGCCTATAGGAGAACGCACTGGGGCGATGGGCAGCGCTTTTTAAAAAGCGCTACTTATGCCCAAAACACGAAAATGAATGGGTAGCGCTTCCCATCGCTTTAGTCAATAAAATTCCTCTCACTCACTCTCAAAATGAAGAGTTGCGAACCAGAAACCCTTACGCCTCCATCTTCTTCCATTTCAGCAGCTTCCTTCACTTCAGCCTTTTCTTTCACTGCTTCACTCACTCTCTTCTCTTGCCTTTCTTTCTTTTCTCTTCACTCTCTCTCTTCTTTTGACTTTCTCTCTTTTCTTGCGTTTTTTCTTTCACTGCTTCTGCTAGGGTTTTTTTTTTATTTCTTGATGAATCTTACAGATTCAAGGTATACGAAGCCTCCAGTGATTAGAAGCACAGATACAAAGGTAATTACTATTTGAAAGGTATACAAATCACCACTTTGTGATTTTGCATCTATTTTACAATTCCTCTTTGTAAAAACTCTAATTTCTCTCTGGGTTTGTTTCACATGTGGTTGTTGTGTATGAATGAGATGGTGAATGATTTCAAGATACTAAGACAACACTCTCACAGGTTGTATTCCTCCCTTTCTTTCTATTAGATCTGTTTTTCTTCTCTTTCTCTCTAATGAACAAACCCTAACTTGGTTTTTTTTTCTTTTGCAAGGTACTCTCTACCACACTCAAAATTAGAAGAAGAAACAACTTGAAAGACGAACAATAGACTTGAAGAAGGAAATTACTCAGAAAAAAGGACATTATGTTTAATTAAAAAAACAGAAGAAAGGAAAATAAACAAAAACAGAAAAAAGGAAAATAAACAAAATCTGAAAAAAACAAATTAAAAAAAAAATACAATGGGCAGCGCTTGTAGGCCTAAGTGCTACCTATTCCTAAAATGCGCTAAGGGAATCAGCAGCGCTTTGGCCTACAAGCGCTGGCTTGTGTTAGCGCATTTTGGGATTAAGCAGTGCTTACGCTGAAAAGCCCAACCCATGGCTATCAGTGAGCAACGCTTTCTAGCATTGCCCATTGTGGGAGTGGAATCAGCAGCGCCAAGTTTAGCAGCACTCGAAAGCGCTGCCCATGGCTAAAAAAAAGCGCTGCCCATAACACGGGAATTGACCCGCGAATCATAACACGGGAACTAGAAAAATTGCGTCTACGAGTCCAAAAACTAATCTTGCGGTGATTTGACCCGCGAATCATAACACGGGAACTAGAAAAAATAAAAATGATTGTGGAAATGAAGGGAAAGCGGACAAAATTGAGGTATAACATCCACTAAGTCATTGCCACCCATTCATCATTCTATCTAAAATATATCTCTGTCTCTCAACTATACTAGTTCCCTTGCTATTTTCGACTAAACTCCTACGGCATTATGCCGCGCTCCAGCACACACCCAAGCATATCATTACTCCAAATACTAATAGCACAAGCACAAACAACAACCAATTCAAACGTCAAACTAATACTAGGTTCCCTCGAATGACACCAATCGAATACACAAATCATGTCGGCATCACAAGTTCTTCGTACCATTTTAGAAATCCAAGTCATAACACTGGTCTACCAAATCTACGAATTAAAAAAATGTTGATTCTAGTACCCTGTTTGATACATAGTCCAATCCAAATAGTCCTCTTAATTAGGGACCGACATACAACAACGCATGCATGGTTACATTAGCAGACACTATAGACCATCAACATATGGTTGACATACATCAAGCACATAACAAAACTACACCTAACAACTCCTGATATTTGATCAGCTATACCCAACCTCATAGTTCGCTTAGGCCGAAAATCTCTGATACCACAATGTAACACCCCAGTTTTTGAAGCGCTAATAAGTGAACTCAATTCTTAGCATGACTTAGCTTAATTTGCTTGAAGCAAAGCAATCAAGCTAGAACAGCAGTACAAAAAATTGGCTACTTTTTCTTCCATCACTATAATTAAACTTTGAACGTAACAACTACTATATTAAGCAAACATTCAAATAAATGATGTTTTTTTTACTCATCAAATTAATGATGTTGAACACACACTTAGATTTCCAAAATTGATCAAGTCATATGATATTAATCTAAATCCTTATCAAATACACAACAATATTATAATATACCTTGTTAAACACACTCATTGAAAACAATTTTGTTGCATACACTAATTACAAACTTAATCAATACCATGTGACATACTTTTGTTGCAATTACTGAACCGATGTCTAAACATATACCATGACTAGTAAACTTCCCAAACTTTTAATACCTATTGGATACATATTGATCATTGGTTAAGATAATCCCAAGTTAAGGGCCTAAAAACATGAGCGCCCGCAGATTCTCTGATCTCCAACTCCTCCTTCACAAGGTGCATATACCCAACCCAATTACCATTTCTTAAAGGGCTTGGCATCGGCATCACATAACCTGCTTCACCACCCCAAGGAAAATGGTAGGACGCAAACACAACCTTCCCCCACCCGTAATCCACCTTGTCTTCCGGAAACCTTTGCCCGGAAGACACGACAAAAGCTGGTCCCTCGTTGGCGCCACCACAATAAATTCTTGCCAACCCGGGGACCGGACGGTGTGCTTCCACCCAATCAATGAGTCTCAAGAAGTACTCCTCTGTCGTTGCTTCCGCCAGAAACTCATGAACCTCATTCGCCACCCAACCCAATGGCTTATTAACCAACTCCTCCACGAGTTTCGCACCAAATGGTATGGAAAGAACATTCCCAAAATAGCTTGCCATCATTGATTCTCTCTTATTATTATCACCACTTTTACCAAGTCTCTTTCTTCCATCAACAACTACACCAACTTTGGAAATGACCCTTTCGCCACTTACACCTTTTGAGGCTGCTCTAGCAACTAGCTTCCACAAGAAGGCAGAAAAAGACTCAAGCTTTGTGGGCTTGATGTTTCCATTGCTAGTGGTAACAGCGAGCGATTGCATGTGGTTGGGGGAAGGGTGAATAGAACCTGGATGACGTGGGCTGAGGTGGGAGCGACGAAAACATGGTTTGTGAATGGGCTTTATGGGCTTTGTGGGGTGGGCCATCTCGGCCCATGATACTAGAAACATGTTTGTTGAATAGGCATCTACTATGCGATGATCAAATGTGCATGCCACTAGTATACCACCACACTTTAATGAAGTAGCCTGCATAAGGGTAGATTAGTTCAATAACACACTAATTAATTTAAATTCACCAATTGCCTTTTTTTGGGTACAAATGTACAATTGATTCGCCTATCTATGACTAGTGAATGATGTTACTTCCTTTTTATTCTTTAGGTTAAAAAATAATTCTTTAGTAAAAACAGTTAACAATATATCTTACATATTTGATAAGTTATTTTTAAGACATTCAAAAAAGAACTTAGAAAACTTGTTTTTTAATTTATTTATTTTTTATAAAGCTCAACCAAACAAACATGTATAATTAGTGTTCTGTACCGAGCAGCTTTTTGGTTGTCTGCTGTTGGTAGGTCTCTTGCTGTCCTGACAGGAGGTCAGGTCGCTTGCTGACCTGACCGAAGGTCAATGAGCGCCCGAGGGGGGTTACCTGCAAGCAACTCCGACGCTCAAGTCAGTATATAGAATATAGGCTAAAGTGCTCCCGGGGTCCCTTATCTTTATTTAAAGTAACGAATTAGTCCTTTATGTTTTTTTTGTCCCAAATAAGTCCTTTATCTTTCAAATTTTTGACACATAAATCCTTTTCCGTTAACAGTGCTGATTTATGTGTCAAAAAAAAGGATTTATATGTTAAAAATTTGAAACATAAAGGACTGATTTGGGACAAAAAAGGATTTATGTGTCAAAAGTTTAAAACATAAAGGACTGATTTGGGACAAAAAAAAGATAAAGGGCCATATCGTTACTTTCAATAAAGATAAGGGACCACGGGAGCACTTTAGCCTAGAATATAAGAGTGAAGGTACTAAGGATTAGAGATTCAACCTTTGTAAGGGCAAAGTTTGCCTGTATTTATAGGAAATCGTGCCCTCTTGTGGATCGTCGGATGGGTAGAGTCGATCTTGACCGTCCAAGCATGTTGGGCTCGCATGAGGTGGATATGGGCTGAATTGGTTGGGCTGATCCATATGACTTGCTAAGCGCACCTCCTGGTTTTTCTAATGGGACCCTCTAGTTGACTCCAGAACAGTTGCCCCCCAAGCCGAGATTATTCTGGAGGATGGTCTTGGCTTGAAGGTTTTTCGTCAGTTTGGCGGCTCCGTAAGGTTATGCGGGACACTGCCTTTGTAGAGGCCGGGTTCTGTCGTAGGAGAAATTTTTTCTGAGCGTTGCTTCATCTGTCTTGACGGGCCGTTCGAGATTATTTGGTCGCGACCGTGACTTACACCTCCTTCGGTGTAATTCTTGTACCTGGTACCAAGCTAAGGTGACGTATCCTGGTGTTGGCGTCGCTTTGTGTCGAACGCTTTGAGGTTGGCGCCCTCTTGGGTGCCTTGGGCATCGTTCCCTCCTAGCGTGTGTTGGATGGCCTATCATGGAGCAGATTTGGCGGATCAAGGTTTGGTGCTCTCGTGGGCGTCTTACTGCATAGTGCTGACCACCCTGCCGCGAAGGATCTGCTTTCCGACTGCCCCCTGCCAGGCAACCCTCTGCTGGGCGCTGCTTGCTCCTGCCAGGCGCCCACTTGGGCACTGGCTGCTCGTGACTGGCGCCCTCCTGGGCGCTGGCTGCCTTGACTGGCGCCCTCATGGGCGCTGGCTGCCTCATTGCGCCCTGCCAGGAACCCTCACGGGAGCTGGCTGCCTTGACTGGCGCCCTGCCAGGCGCCCTCATGGGCGCTGGTTGTGTAGATGGGTGCTTGGCACTTTGCTTTCTTTTTCACTGCTCGTCTTGTCTTTTTTGTGTTTTTGAGCATGTCTTTAGGTGACAGGCGTATTGGGCTTCTACGTCGTGGATATGGGCCAAGTTGGTTTGCCGGATCCGTGGTGTGGGGTGAAATGCTAACTCCTATAAATAGGCGGGTATTTTGTCCAATGGTCCACACTTTCTTGGAGCGCTTTCTTTAGGGAGGAGGAAGGAGTAGGGACCAAGTCACCAACCCTAGCGCCTACTTCAAGGAGGAGGAAAGAGTAGGGAGCAAGTCACCAACCTAGAGCCTCCTTAAAAAGAGGAGGAGGGAGTAGAGTCCACTTTTTTCAACGTCTCTTCTTCTTGGTAAGTGTTTGTTTATCATTCCCGTTTGTTTACGTTGTTGACAGTGCCCTCCTGCCAGGCACCCTCATGGGCGGTGGCTGCCTTGACTGGCGCCCTCCCAGGCGCCCTCCTGGGCGCTGGCTGCCTTGACTGGCGCCCTGCCAGGCGCCCTCCTGGGCGCTGGCTGCCATGACTGGCGCCCTGCTAGGCGCCCTCATGGGCGCTGGCTGCCTTATTGGCGCCCTGCCAGGCGCCCTCCTGGGCGCTGGCTGCCTTGACTGGCACCCTGCCAGGCGCCCTCATGGGCCCTGGCTGCCTTGACTGGCGCCCTGCCAGGTGCCCTCATGGGAGCTGGCTGCCTTATTTGGCACCCTGCCAGGCGCCCCTATGAGCGCTGGTTTTGTGTGGGCGTGTGCTTAGAACTCTATTTTATTTTTGCTGTTTTCTCCTGATTTTTAACCCGCCTTCTCACCTATGAATTTTCAGGGATTGCTTGGTGCTAAGGGGAGCTGCTCTTATCATCCTCTATTGACGTTCCCGCTAGACTTTGCGGCTTCTGATTTACTGAGGTAACTTCCGTGCGAACTTTCAGTTTATCTTTCTAGTTTCTTTGTTCTTTTGAGTATGTCTTGTCTTGCAAAGTCTCCACTCTCGGGGGAGGGGGGTTGTCTCTAAGTTTTCCTGCCTGTCTCGTGACTGCTTGTTTTGCCCCCTGTCCCGTAGGTTGAGAGATGGCAAGGACAAAGAAGACGGCTCAGATGCACCCTACCGCTCACCTGGCTAAGAGTCAAGTTGACGACTTCGAAGAGGGGGCTGGTGATACCGTGCCTTCAGAGGGGGCTGGCGCCCTTGGCTTTGTGGAGACTTCTTCTGATGATGATCTGCCGCTTGAGCATGAAGTGGTGGAGATTGGTGGTCGTAGTTATTGCTGGGTTGCTCGTATGGTTTGTTCTGCCAGGAGCGTCGACCTTCCAGGAAAAGAGCCTCCCCGCTATCTGCAAGATGTGTTGGGAGGCGACTGGCGGGTTGAGGTGGTTGACCCCCAAGACAGGGTGTGTAGAGTCCCTGACGGTAGAAAATTCATGATGTTTCACAGTGTGGTTTACAAGGTGCGGGTTTCCCCATTCTTCACACCCTTCCAACTGGAAGTTATGAATCACCTTAAGATAGCTCCCTCTCAGCTCCACCCAAATTCGTGGTGTTTTGTGAAGTGTTTCGAACTGGTGATGAGAGTCCTTCGAAGAAGATGCAGCTTGAGGGTTTTTATGGTTATCTTCGAGGTGCAGCGTCGTCGAGATACTTCAGATGGCGTCATTCGTTACGAGTTTGTGTACTTGAAGTGTCGGACAAACTATGCTTTCTTTCAAGTGTACTCAGATAACCAGCATGATTGGAAGTTCAAGTACTTCTACCTCGTTCCTTCTAGTGAGAAGGCCGTCGACAGCATGGGCTTCTTTGATGAACAAGGGCGTCTGGTTAGGGATAAGTTTTGCCTTGAGTGGTGTAATGTCGATGCTGACCGCACCTCTCGGTCTTATCGCATCCTCCCATCTGAGTTGTCTGATTCTGAGCAGAGGACTTTGGGCATGCTGAGGTAGATCGTCGGTGGCTTGTCCACTGTGCCACAAAAGTTTTTGTGCAGTGAGCTGTCCTAGGCCTCTACGGTTCTTGAAGCTGCCGAGCTCTTAGGTTGCTTGTTAGGTCTTGATGTATCTTTATTTGTCTTTTGATTAAAATTATTTACTTATGTTGCTGATTCGCTACTTTGTTGCCCTGCAGATAAGATGGTCGCTCCGCTTTCTTGCAATGAATTAGCCTCTTTGGCCGGACAGAGGAGACCTATGGGACCTTGCCTCAGTTTAGGAGCGCCAAGCCGTGCTGGAAAGGATGCTTCCGGGGTGCCAAAGGTTCCAGTCGATTCCAGCATCCAAGGGACTCAGAGTCAGTCCAAACGCCAGAGGAGTTGTTCTCAGGGACCTCCCTCTGCTGTTTGTCCCTCTCCGGTTGGGCTTCCTCCTCCTGCTGACGACGAGGGTGAAATTGTCTTCTCCCCCGAAGAGCGTGATCATTTCTGTGAGCATCCTTTCGCACTTGCCGCGCACATGGTTAAGGTTGGGGAAGGTCTGCATGCGAAGTGGAAAGTTGAGAAGAAGTGCGGATCTCGTTCAGGTAATCCTCTTGAGTTATTTCTTACGGTATTCATCAAACCTGCATGGGCCACCACCCCTGTCGGGCGCTCTCATGCGCACCGCTTGTTTCGACCTTGGTGCCCTATCTAGCGCCCTCCTGGGCGCTGGCTGCTTTCCTGGAGGTGCTTTGCCAGGTGCCCTCATGGGCGCTGGTTATGTTGGTTCTAAGCTTTGTCGTGTTTGCTTCTCTCTTTGTGCAGGGGTGATCGAGGAAAGGGATCGGCTTCTCTTGGATATAAGCCGCCTTCAGGTGGATTTACACGAAGCACTGGGATCTGCTCGTCGGGCACGAGACACTGCTGGTCACTATCAGAAGCGGATGGAGGAGCTCCAATCTGAATTGGACAGTGTGAAGAAACAGAGAGATGTGGCTGGGGAAAGGGTGCAGGAGATGGCCGGGCAAGCCATGGACTTCTCCTATGCTGCTTATGATAAAGCGATAAGTCATGTTCAGTGCATGTACCCGGATGCAGTTCTTGAGTCGAGCATCTTCCGGTTTGACCATGAGGCTGCAGACGGGAGGATTGTTAGATACCACCCCAACGGGGTTGACTTCGATTTCATTGCCCCCTGATGTTTCATCTAGGAGTTCAGTTGTTTTTGACTTGTGATTTCTTGTTATCCTGTCAGAATTCGTTGTATGTTTGTTTTATGGAGCTTGACTGATGATTTTACGTTATATCTACGCTTCCTTTATCTTGTCTTTTTTTCACGCTTCTGAACGTATCGCCTCCTATCGTCTCGTGGCAATGTTATCTCTGTCAGGAGCTTACCAGAATCGGTCCGATTTAAATTCCTCACTAGAGGTTGTGACATCTTGCGACGTCACTTCGCCCATCCAGGGACTCTAACAGGAGTTTATTAGAATCTGTCCGAATTTAACTCACCCATTAGAGGTTGCGACATTTGCGATGCCGCTTCGCTCGTCTAGGGACTCTGACAGGAGTTTATCAGAGTCTGTCCGAAATTAACTCACCCATCAGAGGTTGCGACCTTTTCGATATGCCGCTTCGAGGTTGTGACATCTTGCGACGCCACTTCGCCCATCTAGGGACTCTAACAGGAGTTTATCAGAATCTGTCCGAGTTTAACTCACCTATTAGAGGTTGCGACATTTGCGATGCCGCTTCGCCCATCTAGGGACTCTGACAGGAGCTTATCAGAGTCTGTCTGAACTTAACTCACCCACCAGAGGTTGCGACCTTTTCGATATGCCGCTTCGAGGTTGTGACATCTTGCGACGCCACTTTGCCCATCTAGGGACTCTAACAGGAGTTTATCAGAATCTGTCCCAATTTAACTCACCCATTAGAGGTTGCGACATTTGCGATGCCGCTTCGCCCATCTAGGGACTCTGACAGGAGTTTATCAGAGTCTGTCCAAACTTAACTCACCCATCAGATGTTGCGACCTTCTCGATATGCCGCTTCGAGGTTGTGACATCTTGTGACGCCACTTCGCCCATCTAGGGACTCTAACAGGAGTTTATCAGAATCTGTCTGAATTTAACTCACCCATTAGAGGTTGCGACCTTTTCAATATGCCGCTTCGTGAACCGAGCAGGTTGGCTCGCACTTGGTTCTGCCTGGTTGCCTGATCCCCTGTTGTTTGAGTCGGGACTTGGCTTTTAGAGCGCTTCTTGCTAGGCGCCCTCATGGGCGCTTCTTGCTAGGCGCCCTCATGGGCGCTGGTTGCTCCTTATAGGCGCTCTGCCAGGCGCCTTCCTGGGTGCTGGATGCTTCTGCATCGGGCACCAGTGTTTCTTGGTTTTTTCTATGGTGCTGGAGCAAAAACTGTGATTTGCGAAATAACATCTTGAACCGTGAATAGTAAGGTTTAATTCCCTCGCGTGCGTGTTATAAATTGTTTTGACGTGTTAAACCTAAACATCCAACTCCTTAAAGTAGACGTGTTAAACTTAAACAACCAATTGTTTTAGAGAAAACGCTTTATGCATTGGAACTATGGGCCAGCTGCCGAATTGAGGAATAGATCCCCGTTCTCCCCGGGGTGGATGGTGTAACGCCCCAAAATAATTTAATTATTTATTTAATTAAATTATTTAAGGCTTACAATATTTATTTAATTTAATTAAATAATTCGAGTTTAATTATTTTATTTTATTTTTATTAGGGGGTGTTGTCACTATTTAAGTGGTGCGAGCAAGGGCCCGTGATCCACAATTAGGCCCGTGGCCCATTTCTTTGGCATAGGAGTCGAATTCATTTGGGGTCTAGGGAGTTAGTGGCAATTCACCCAAGTGAGAAAAGAAAGAAAAAGAAACGTAGAGAGAGTGAGAAGAGAAAGTTGCGAAGAGAAGGAGAGAGGAAGAGGAGAAGGCGAAGCACATAGAGAAGAGGAGGAGGCTCATTGGTGGTTCGCAATTCTTCCTTGGAGCTTGGCTAGCAAATTCGAATTTCACAAGGTTAGGGGGTCCTCTTTTTGTTCTTAATAGATATGCGAATTAGTGATGCTTAGGGTTAGGGTTCTAGAATAATTTCCATGAACGAATTGTTGTTTTGATGATTAAATTATAGTGTTGTGATACTTGATTAGGAATTGCTCATGTTGAAATCGTATAATTGGTGAATTGAATTGTTGCTAAGTGATTTGCATGATACATGTTTGAGAATATGATTTGTTGATGTTTGCTTGGTGAATTTGAGAATTCATGGTGACACTTTAGTGATATATATGTAATTGGGCTTTTTGGTGAATTTAATTTGGTGAATGAAAGTGGAAAAATTCTGTTTGGGAGCCCCTAGGCGCCTTGGGCGCCATATGCCTATTTCTGAAAAATTCTGTGTTGCGCCTAGTCATGGGCACCAGGCGCCCAGCAGTGTGCTGCGCCTGTTTCCAAAAAATTCTGTTGCCCTGTGTTGCCATTCTGTGTCACTGTGTGCTGTGTCTGTTGCCTGTGTTGCCATTCTGTGTTGCTGTCTCTGTTGCCTGTGTTGCCATCCAGTGTTCCTGTGCTGCCAGTTTTGGCACATGTTGCTTGTGTCATGGGCGCCAAGGGCCCCAAAGTTCTGGTGATAGTTTTGTGAAAATTGTTTTCAGGTTTTTATACTTGGGTAAAATGGCTCATGAAAACTGATTTTGGTCAAGAAAGGAGTTGAGTTGAGTATTTTCACTAGGTGCCTAGTGCATGGGCGCCAAAAATAATGTTCAGCTTTTGATAAAATTTTTATTGAGTTTTCATGTCCTGAGCATTTGGCTCGTGTAAAATGAATTTCGAAGAAAAATGAGTTGTGTAGCATGTTGGCCTTAGGCGCCTAGTGCTTGGGCGGCATGTTGCTGCTGTTCCCTGGGCGCGCCTGTGCGCGTTGTTGCTTCTGGGCGCCAGCGCCTATGCGCTTGTTGCCTTCCTGGGCGCCCAGCGCCTATGTGCGCGTGTTGCCTCCTGGGCGCCTAGCGCCTGTGCGCTGTTGCGCGTGTTGTTCCTGGGCGCCAGCGCCCATGCGCCTGTGCGTGTTGTTTCTCCTGGGCGCCAAGCGCCCATGCGCCAAGCGCTGTGTTGCCCCTGGGCGCCCAGCGCCCATGCGCCAGTTCCAGGATGTCTAACATTTTTCCTAAAATTGTTTTTAACGTAACTTTTGACTCGGTTATCCAAATTCAACGGTTCAAAATGCGTTTTGAAGCTAATTTCAGTGCCTATCCAATAATCTCAATTTTATGCAAAAATAATTTATTTTTACTGGTGTTTCTGGCTGATGGTGTTCAAGTGTCCAAATGGCTATTTTTACCCACTTTCTCTATGTCTTGTCAATGTCCTAAGTTGGTCTATTTGAATGGGTGTTGGTGTGAGTGGTGAGCTGACTTGGTGAGTGATGATGAGGTGAGATTGGTGAGCAGAGGCTTCGGCCTAATTTTAATTTGGTGAGTTAATTAATGCACTATGGTGAGACTAGAATTTAAAATGTGAAATTGACTGATTTGTGGTGTGTTGTGATGCATTCTCCATAACACCGCATGAAGCATGTGCATTATTGGTGAGCAGAGGCTACGGCCTAATTTGTATTTGGTGAGCAGAGGCTACGGCCTATTTGTATTTGGTGACGGATCCGACATGCATGTACCCGTGGAGTTTGGGTTGCATTACATGCATAAATCATATATTGTGTGGTGCTGTTTGGAAATACAATATTGATGCGATTGTTCCATTATTGTGAATTGGTGTGCCTGACTTCCTTTTTCCTATGCATTGCTTAATTTCCATATGTTATTAATTATGAAAAGAGACTCACCCTACTGCCTTTATGTTGCTTCTTATGTCGGCAACGTGCAGGTAATGATGAGTGAAGGTTTCCTGTATGCCTTCGTCTGGTAGGAAGTGTCACGCTCTGATACGTAGCACCAGGGGGGGTGTCTTAGGTTTATGCTTTATTTTCTTAAAACTGTTAGATTTGATTGGTGATGTATTGGTTTTAAATTTTTGAACTCATATTTATTCCGCTGCTGATGGTGATTGGATTTAGTTGATGCGAACTAAACATTTTTCTCATGGTGTTATGTATCTTGATATTACGGAGTAAATGTAGCACTCGCTTGAATTGTTTTCAAAAAAAAAAAAAAGACTCTGATTTTTATTTAAAAATAAAGTTATTAGAAAAGGGGTGTTACAGATGGTGAGCATCTTTCTAACCTTCTCAAGGAGGTGAGGACATTCTTCATCTGCTTCGAACTTCTTCGCATCCTCTTCTGTCCCCTTGGTTTTGAGTCGGCTTTCCGCTTCTTCTTCACTACTGCAGTTACTTCTGGCATCCCAGTCTATCAGATTCACTTCAGCTTCTTCTCTGAACCCCTTATCCGAGCCTCTTGGCTTGGCGGTCTCCTTCTCATTTTTAACGCTCATATAGAAACATCTGCGTGCTGCTCCCAGGTCCGCCTGGAGGGTTACCACCTCATTTTCCAGAGTGTAGAATGTCATTTTCAAATGGACCGTTGAGGTGACCGCCTCCAATTTTCCCAACGTGGGCCTCCCAATGATGCACTGGTAGACCGATTTGCATGGGAGAACCAGGAAGGGTGTTTTTACAGTTTTGAACAATGGCGGTTTGTCATCGGTTCCGTCATACATCTTGAGAGTTGGCAGCTTCTCCAAGGCCCTTGGGATTCGGCATCCATCCATCCTTCGAGTGAAAGGTCATTTGTCCGAAAACCTTCTTGAGTTTCAGGGGGAGGTGTCTTCTTAGTCAAACTCTTGATGCCTACGTCTGTTGGGGGATCTCCTCGATGGCGATATCCGGTGGTGTCTTCGGTGTCACCGTTGTTGGAGGAAGGGTTCCCTTGCCAGGTGTAACACCCCCTTTCTAATAACTTTACTTTTAATAAAATCAGAGTCTTTTTTTTTTTTTTTTTTTGAAAACAATTCAAGCGAGTGCTACATTTACTTCATAAAAATCACGATACATAACACCATAAGAAAAAGGCTTAGCTCGCATCAACCAAATCCAATCACCATCAGCAGCGGAATAATAATCAATTCAAAATTAAAACCAATACATCACCAACAAAGTCTAGCAGTTTTAAGAAAATAAAGCATAAACCTAAGACACCCCCCCCTGGTGCTACGTATCAGAGCGTGACACTTCCTACCAGACGAAGGCATACAGGAAACCTTCACTCATCATTACCTGCACGTTGCCGACATAAGAAGCAACATAAAGGCAGTAGGGTGAGTCTCTTTTCATAATTAATAACATATGAAAATTAAGCAATGCATAGGAAAAAGGAAGTCAGGCACACCAATTCACAATAATGGAATAGTCGCATCAATATTTTATTTCCAAACAGCACCACACAATATATGATTTATGCATGTAATGCAACCCAAACTCCACGGGTACATGCATGTCGGATCCGTCACCAATACAAATAGGCCGTAGCCTCTGCTCACCAAATCAAAATTAGGCCGTAGCCTCTGCTCACCAATAATGCATATGTCCATGAGATGCTATGGGAAATGCATTACAACACACCAAGTCCAAGCAATTCATCATTTAAAATTCATGATCTCACCATTGTATATAAATCAGCTCACCACATTAAAATTAGGCCGTAGCCTCTGCTCACCAATCTCACCCTATCACACTCACCAATTCATTTCACCACTCACACCAACACCAATTCAAATAGACCAGCTTAGGACATTGACACAACATAGAGAAAGTGGGTAAAAATAGCCATTTGGACATTTGAACACCATCAGCCAGAAACACCAGTGAAAATAAATTATTTTTGCATAAAATTGAGACTATTGGATAGGCACTGAAATTAGCTTCAAAACGCATTTTGAACCGTTGGATTTGGATAACCGAGTCAAAAGTTATGTTAAAAACAGTTTAGGAAAAATGTTAGACATTCTGGAAACAGGCGCATGGGCGCTGGGCGCCCAGGGGCAACACAGCGCTTGGCGCATGGGCGCTTGGCGCCCAGGAGAAGCAACACGCAACAGCGCACAGGCGCATAGGCGCTTGGCGCCCAGGAGCAACACGCGCAACAGCGCACAGGCGCTAGGCGCCCAGGGGAACAAGCGCGCAACAGCGCACAGGCGCTAGGCGCCCAGGGGAACAACACGCACACAGGCGCATTGCGCCCAGCACAGCAACACGGCGCCCAGGCACTAGGCGCCTAAGACCAACTCGAAACCGAACTCATTTTTCTTCGAAAATTATTTTACACGAGCCAAATGCTCAGGACATTAAAACCCAACAAAAATTTTATCAAAAGCTGAACATTATTTTTGGCGCCCATGCACTAGGCACCTAGTGAAAATACGCAACTCAACTCCTTTGTTGACCAAAATCAGTTTTCATGAGCCATTTTACCCAAGTATAAAAACCTGAAAACAATTTTCACAAAACTATCACCAGAACTTTGGGGCCCTTGGCGCCCATGACTCAAGCAACAAGTGCCAAAACTGGCAGCACAGGAACACAGGAGGCAACACAGGCAACAGGGACAGCAACACAGAATGGCAACACAGTGACACAGAATTTTTGGAAAACTGGCGCAGCACACTGCTGGGCGCCTGGCGCCCATGACTAGGCGCAACACAGAATTTTTTTCAGCAACATGCAATTGGCGCCCAAGGCGCCTAGGGGCTCCCAAACAGAATTTTCCACTTCCAATTATCAATTAAAATCACCAAAACACTCCTATATATATATATAATCAAAGTGTCACCATAATTCCCAATTTCACCACATAATCACCAAACAATCATATATTCAAACAATTGGTCTACAATTCGCATTTTGCCATAATTCAAACATCAATCCTAAAATTCTCAACACAATGATTCAACGACAAGCATCACAATTTTATAATTCCTCATCAACAACACAATTCAATCATGGAACTAACCTAGGACCCTAACCCTAAGCAATTCCTAATTCGCATAAGTATTAAGAACAAAAAGAGGACCCCCTAACCTTATGGAAGTCGAATTTGATAGCCAAGCTCCAAGTGAAGAATGCAAGTCACCAACGAGCCTCCTCCTCTCTCCTAAGTGCTTCGCCTTCTCTCTTTCTTCTCCTCTTCCTTTCGCAACCCTCCTCTTCTCACTCTCTCTTTTTCGCTTCTTTTCTTATTTTTCCAATAGAGAACAAAATGCAAACTAATCCCTAGACCCCCTTGGAAGTCGAATACAAGACAAGGAAATGGGCCACGGGCCTAATTGTGGATTACGGGCCCTTGCTTGCACCACTTAAATAGTGACAACACCTCCTAATAAAATAAAATAAAATAATTAAACTCGAATTATTTAATTAAATTAAATAAATATTGTAAGCCTTAAATAACTTAATTAAATAAATAATTAAATTATTTTGGGGCGTTACAACTCTCCCCCACTTAGAATATTTCGTCCTCGAAATTACCTGAATCAAACAACTCCGGATATGCTTCCCGCATCTTACTCTCCAGCTCCCAAGTCACACTCTCACCAGCAGCTCCTAACCACACCACCTTCACCAAAGGAATTTCTTTCCCCCTCAGAATCTTCACCCTCTATCTTCAATCCGCACAGGCATAGTCTCCACAGTGAGATTATCCCGCACCTCTACTTCATCCATCTGAATCACATGAGACGGGTCCGGAACATACTTTCGAAGTTGTGACACGTGAAACACGTCATGCGAGTTCGAAAGATTAGGCGGCAAAGCCACCCTATAGGCAACACTTCCCACCCTCTCCGTAATCTGATACGGACCAATGAAACGGGGAGTCAACTTCTTAGATTTCAAGGCACGCCCAACACCAGTCACCGGAGTGACTCTCAGAAACACATGATCACCGGCCTGAAACTCTAAATCCTTCCTTCTCTTATCATGATAGCTCTTTTGTCGACTCTGCGACGCTTTCATCTTCTCACGGATCAATTTTACCTTCTCAGTTGTTTCTCGCACAATTTCAGGCCCCAACACTGCACTCTCCCCAGATTCATACCAACACAACGGAGTTCTACATCTCCTGCCATACAACGCCTCAAACGGTGCCATACCAATACTAGAGTGAAAACTGTTGTTATAGGTGAACTCTATCAACGAAAGATGAGAATTCCATGAACCTCCCTGCTCAAGAACACATGCCCTCAACAAGTCCTCTAACGACTGAATAGTCCTCTCCGTCTGCCCATCTGTCTGCGGATGATAAGCGGAGCTCAACCTCAACTTAGAACCCAAAGCTTCTTGCAAACTTTTCCAAAATTCAGATGTGAATCTCGGATCTCTATCAGATACAATACTAAGCGGAACGCCATGCAACTTCACAATAGTCTTGATGTAGATCTCTGCCAACTTTGGAACTGGATAAGTCATATTAATTGGTAAGAAATGAGCAGACTTAGACAACCTGTCCACAACTACCCATATAGCATCAAACCCTCTCACTGTATTTGGCAACCCAGTTACAAAATCCATGGAAATGCTATCCCATTTCCATTCCGGAATCTCCAATGGTTGCATCAACCCCGCAGGCTTCTGATGCTCAATCTTAGACTTCTGACAAGTCAGACAAGAATACACAAACTGAGCCACATCCTTCTTCATACCAGGCCACCAGAACATTTTCTTCAAATCTTGGTACATTTTCGTAGCTCCGGGATGAATACTCAACTTGCTCCTATGGCTCTCTTCAAGAATCATTCTCTTCATCTCAGCATCGTCAGGAATGCAGATCCTATCTCTGAATCTCAATACACCTTGGGAATCTAACTTGAAATCTCTATCCACACCTTGATCATTCACAACTAACAGGTCTACCAACTTTACATCTGACTTTTGGGCTTCTCGGACACTGACCAAAAATTCATTGCCAATCTTCAACATCCCCAATCTGACACTCTGCGGTGTCACTTCACAAACCAGACTCATGTCCCGAAACTGCTCAATCAACTCTAACTCTTTCACCATCAAAGCCGACATATGCAAACTCTTCCGACTTAAAGCATCAGCCACGACATTAGCTTTTGCCGGGGTGATAGTTCAAGCCAAAATCATAATCTTTCAGCAATTCTAACCAACGTCTCTGTCTCATATTTAGCTCCTTCTGATCAAACAAGTATTTCAGACTCTTGTGGTCACTAAACACTTCAAATCGGGTACCATACAGATAGTGCCTCCAAATTTTCAGCACAAACACAATTGCAGCTAGTTCCAAATCATGAGTAGGGTAGTTCTTCTCATGGGTCCTCAACTGTCTGGACGCATAAGCTACTACCTTACCCTCTTGCATCAATACACCTCCCAAACCCATCTTGGAAGCATCGCAATATACTACAAACGGTCGATCAGGAACAGGCAAAGTCAAAACGGGCGATGTGGTCAACCTCTTCTTCAACTCATTGAAGCTCTCCTCACAGCGTGCATCCCACACAAAAGCTTTTCCCTTACATGTCAATTGAGTCAACGGAAGTGCCAACTTCGAGAAACCTTCAATAAATCTCCTATAATAACCAGCTAATCCCAAGAAGCTTCTGATTTCAGTAACTGACTTCGGGCTCTCCCATTGAGACACAGCATCAACCTTGGCTGGGTCCACAGCTATACCATTACCAGAGATAATATGACCAAGGAAACCTACTTCATTCAGCCAGAACTCACACTTAGACAATTTTGCATACAATTTCTTTTCTTTCAGCACTTCTAGCACTAACCTCAAATGTTCTGCATGCTCCTCTTCTGTTTTAGAATACACCAGAATGTCGTCAATAAACACAACTACAAACCGATCCAAGTAACTGTGGAAAGTACGATTCATGTACTCCATAAACACTCCCGGCGCGTTGGTGACACCAAACGGCATCACAGAATACTCATAGTGCCCCTACCTTGTCCTGAACACTGTCTTCTGAACATCTTCATCATTTACTTTATTCTCATGATATCCGGACCTCAAATCAATTTTGCTGAAAGCACGGGCACCCATTAACTGATCCATCAAATCGTCGATCCTCGGAAGCGGATACTTATCCTTGATAGTTACCTTATTCAACTGACGATAGTCCACACATAACCTCCTACAACAATCAGCAGCATCCCAACAACAGCAGTAGCCCAACAACAGCAGCAGCCCAACTACGGCAGCAGCCCAACTACAGCAGCAGCAGCATCGATCCTCCCAGCCCTCTCAGCCCACTTGCTACAAACAAACAACAGTTAGATATAACTGACAACTCACCGTTGTCAGTTGACACTACGACTGGACAACTTGGCCGGACAGACCGAACTGCTCTGATACCACTAATGTAACACCCCCTTTCTAATAACTTTACTTTTAATAAAATCAGAGTCTTTTTTTTTTTTTTTTTTTTGAAAACAATTCAAGCGAGTGCTACATTTACTTCATAAAAATCACGATACATAACACCATAAGAAAAAGGCTTAGCTCGCATCAACCAAATCCAATCACCATCAGCAGCGGAATAATAATCAATTCAAAATTAAAACCAATACATCACCAACAAAGTCTAGCAGTTTTAAGAAAATAAAGCATAAACCTAAGACACCCCCCCCTGGTGCTACGTATCAGAGCGTGACACTTCCTACCAGACGAAGGCATACAGGAAACCTTCACTCATCATTACCTGCACGTTGCCGACATAAGAAGCAACATAAAGGCAGTAGGGTGAGTCTCTTTTCATAATTAATAACATATGAAAATTAAGCAATGCATAGGAAAAAGGAAGTCAGGCACACCAATTCACAATAATGGAATAGTCGCATCAATATTTTATTTCCAAACAGCACCACACAATATATGATTTATGCATGTAATGCAACCCAAACTCCACGGGTACATGCATGTCGGATCCGTCACCAATACAAATAGGCCGTAGCCTCTGCTCACCAAATCAAAATTAGGCCGTAGCCTCTGCTCACCAATAATGCATATGTCCATGAGATGCTATGGGAAATGCATTACAACACACCAAGTCCAAGCAATTCATCATTTAAAATTCATGATCTCACCATTGTATATAAATCAGCTCACCACATTAAAATTAGGCCGTAGCCTCTGCTCACCAATCTCACCCTATCACACTCACCAATTCATTTCACCACTCACACCAACACCAATTCAAATAGACCAGCTTAGGACATTGACACAACATAGAGAAAGTGGGTAAAAATAGCCATTTGGACATTTGAACACCATCAGCCAGAAACACCAGTGAAAATAAATTATTTTTGCATAAAATTGAGACTATTGGATAGGCACTGAAATTAGCTTCAAAACGCATTTTGAACCGTTGGATTTGGATAACCGAGTCAAAAGTTATGTTAAAAACAGTTTAGGAAAAATGTTAGACATTCTGGAAACAGGCGCATGGGCGCTGGGCGCCCAGGGGCAACACAGCGCTTGGCGCATGGGCGCTTGGCGCCCAGGAGAAGCAACACGCAACAGCGCACAGGCGCACAGGCGCTTGGCGCCCAGGAGCAACACGCGCAACAGCGCACAGGCGCTAGGCGCCCAGGGGAACAAGCGCGCAACAGCGCACAGGCGCTAGGCGCCCAGGGGAACAACACGCACACAGGCGCATTGCGCCCAGCACAGCAACACGGCGCCCAGGCACTAGGCGCCTAAGACCAACTCGAAACCGAACTCATTTTTCTTCGAAAATTATTTTACACGAGCCAAATGCTCAGGACATTAAAACCCAACAAAAATTTTATCAAAAGCTGAACATTATTTTTGGCGCCCATGCACTAGGCACCTAGTGAAAATACGCAACTCAACTCCTTTGTTGACCAAAATCAGTTTTCATGAGCCATTTTACCCAAGTATAAAAACCTGAAAACAATTTTCACAAAACTATCACCAGAACTTTGGGGCCCTTGGCGCCCATGACTCAAGCAACAAGTGCCAAAACTGGCAGCACAGGAACACAGGAGGCAACACAGGCAACAGGGACAGCAACACAGAATGGCAACACAGTGACACAGAATTTTTGGAAAACTGGCGCAGCACACTGCTGGGCGCCTGGCGCCCATGACTAGGCGCAACACAGAATTTTTTTCAGCAACATGCAATTGGCGCCCAAGGCGCCTAGGGGCTCCCAAACAGAATTTTCCACTTCCAATTATCAATTAAAATCACCAAAACACTCCTATATATATATATATAATCAAAGTGTCACCATAATTCCCAATTTCACCACATAATCACCAAACAATCATATATTCAAACAATTGGTCTACAATTCGCATTTTGCCATAATTCAAACATCAATCCTAAAATTCTCAACACAATGATTCAACGACAAGCATCACAATTTTATAATTCCTCATCAACAACACAATTCAATCATGGAACTAACCTAGGACCCTAACCCTAAGCAATTCCTAATTCGCATAAGTATTAAGAACAAAAAGAGGACCCCCTAACCTTATGGAAGTCGAATTTGATAGCCAAGCTCCAAGTGAAGAATGCAAGTCACCAACGAGCCTCCTCCTCTCTCCTAAGTGCTTCGCCTTCTCTCTTTCTTCTCCTCTTCCTTTCGCAACCCTCCTCTTCTCACTCTCTCTTTTTCGCTTCTTTTCTTATTTTTCCAATAGAGAACAAAATGCAAACTAATCCCTAGACCCCCTTGGAAGTCGAATACAAGACAAGGAAATGGGCCACGGGCCTAATTGTGGATTACGGGCCCTTGCTTGCACCACTTAAATAGTGACAACACCTCCTAATAAAATAAAATAAAATAATTAAACTCGAATTATTTAATTAAATTAAATAAATATTGTAAGCCTTAAATAACTTAATTAAATAAATAATTAAATTATTTTGGGGCGTTACACCAGGCGCCCTCATGGGCGTTGTCTGATGTTGCCCTGGTGCCCTACCTGGCGCCCTCATGGGCGCTGCCTGATGTTGTCATGGCTCCCTGCCAGGCGCCCTCATGGGCGCTGTCTGATGCTTCCCTGGTGCCCTACCTAGCGCCCTCATGGGCGCTGGCTGCTTCCTTGCCAGGCGCCCTCATGGGCGCTGGTTGCTTCCTTGCCAGGCGCCCTCTTGGGCGCTGGCTGCTCTTCATTGGCGTCCTGCCAGGCGCCCTCATGGGCGCTGTCTGATGCTGCCCTGGTGCCCTACCTGGCGCCCTCATGGGCGCTGGCTGCTTCCTTGCCAGGCACCCTCATGGGCGCTGGTTGCTTCCTTGCCAGGCGCCCTCTTGGGCGCTGGCTGCTCTTCATTGGCGTCCTGCCAGGCGTCCTCATGGGTGTTGGGATGGACATGTCTTGGCAATCTGCTGGTCTTCCTGATGCTGCGTAGCTTGGGTGCGATTGGCCAGGAGATCCAAAAGCTGACTCGAATTCGAAGACTGGGCAGGCTGACTGGTACCCTCGTCAGGTAGGGTTGCGATGTTGCCCTCAGGAATACCCTCTGGTCGGGGTGCGGGTACGGCAATGCTTTGAACCCGGGGTCTGCCCCTGGGTGCCATGGAGTAGCACGAGAAAAGTTCGAGCGATGATGTGAAAGATAGAAACCTCCCACTGTGGTCGCCAATGTTCAGTACCGAGCAGCTTTTTGGTCGTCTGTTGTTGGTAGGTCTATTGCTGTCCTGACAGGAGGTCAGGTCGCTTGCTGACCTGACCGAAGGTCAATGAGCGCCCGGGGGGGTACCTGCAAGCCACTCCGACGCTCAAGTCAGTATATAGAATATAAGAGTGAAGGTACTAAGGATTAGAGATTCAACCTTTGTAAGGGCAAAGTTTGCCTGTATTTATAAGAAATCGTGCCCTATTGTGGATCGCCGGATGGGTAGAGTCGATCTTGACCGTCCAAGCATGTTGGGCTCGCATGAGGTGGATATGGGCTGAATTGGTTGGGCTGATCCATATGACTTGCTAAGTGCACCTCCTGGTTTTGCTAATGGGACCCTCTAGTTGACTCCAGAACAATTAGAAAAGAAACAGTTGTTATTTATCCATTACTTTTCTGAAAAATATATCTTCTAGAACAATATATATATATATATATATATATATATATATATATATATATATATATATATATATATATATATATATATATATATATAGGAGTTGAAAGATAACCAACATCGTTGGCCTAATGGCTTGAGCTTATCTTGGGATACGGATAACAAGTTGTTGCTCCCAGATTTAATTCCCACAATAAGAACTCGGTGTTGGCATGTGAGATTTTCTTCTAAGCACGAGTGAAAAGATGTACTCTTTTACCACGCTTTGTTGTGTATAATAGTCAGTTTCAATCATCCCTTACAAATAATTCAAATTTAAAATTTCACAAGAAGCTTCTATTAATTCTGGAAATCAAAGTGCATGACCCTTCCTTGTTTCTTAGATTCAAAACTGAGTTATTAAATTTATATTTACAGTTATTGAATAAGGATAATAAAGAATGAAAATTGAAACCCAAAAAGTTGGTGTCCATATATATCTGGGTACATATGAACTAATTTTATGGCAAACCAAACCTTTTGGTAAGGTAAGCTATCAATGTGAAATATATTGTAATTGATGTTTTGTGGTTTAGCATTTTTTTTTTAAACAAAAGGGAAAAGAGCCTCGTTAAAACCTTCTGATGCAAAACCCTCCTTAGGGATAAAAACATCTAGAAGGAAAGAGTACTCCCCCCTATTTCATTAAAAAACAAAAATCAAAAATACAAAAAGCACGGGGGGACATAAACCAAAACCCATGCCAACAAACATTACTGTCTGAAACGAAAATAAGGAAGACCAACTCTATTACGGATAAAATCATCCTTAATAAAGTTGGGAATAGAATTCCACCTTTGGAACCAGACAGGTTGGTCCCATGAGAGGCAAGCTTATCGGCGCAGTGATTCCCTTCCCGAAAAATATGAGTGCAAGTGACAGTCATTGATTTGAGAAGACCCATGCAATTAAGCCAACGATTGCGAAGATTCCAAGGCACAATGGAGTGAGACGAGAAGGCCATAACAGCAAGCTGAGAATCGCTCTCAATCCATAAACGATGCCAACCTTTGCGGAAAGCCACTTCATTGGCGACCATGACACCGAAAAGCTCAGCATGAAGAGCGTAATTTGTACCAAGAGGGAGCATAAAACAGCCAAGAGACTCAGCATTACTGTCGCGAAAGATACCCCCACAGGCAGCTAAACCAGGAGAGCCCCTCGCAGCGCCATCAGTATTACATTTAACCCCAAAGCAAGGAGGAGACTTCCAGATAACCTCTATAGTTGTAGGAGCCTTACGAGGCTTGCAATCAACCGCAAAACCCTTAAGAATTACAAAGTCCTGCATGGAGTTAGACGTGGAGCCCTTGCTGAGATTCCCAGAAATGTTCACATTTGCCATGATCAAGTTTTCCAGGTAAGTGGGCAAGATCTTCTTGTTGTCAAAACGAATATGATTCCGAGAATGCCAAATAGCCCAAAACACGTTAATAACAGCAGCGGAAACAACATCCTACACTTGGCCAGACCAAGGGCGCAGACAGACATCAAAGATCGTCTCCGGGGAGGAAACATCAATATTAAGAGAAAGCTTACCACTAAACCAGTTCCAAAGTTGCTTAGCGAAAGAAAACTCACAGAAAAGGTGCAAGGAGGTCTCATAATCCGCTTCACAGAGACTACACATGGAAACAGTGCCACAACCACAGCTTCTGAGCTGCTCATCAGTTGGCATACGGTGATGGAGGATTCGCCACATAAGAAGAGACTTGGATGGAGGGATAACACTTCTCCAAATATTCTTGAACCACCTACTAGGCTGTCCAATAGGCCTGAAGTAAAGATAAGCATTTTTAAAAGTAAGCATACCATCGGTAGAGTTTTTCCAAATCAGCTGATATTGAGAGTCAAATGAAGGCAGATCTATTTCATGGAGGAGCGAAGCCAGCTGAGGAAAGATATTGGAAATAGAAGCTGGAATACACCATTGATCATTCTGAATGAAGTCACAAACACGGGCCTTGAGATAGTGCTGACGATGCTCAGGGACATTAAGAAGATTTACCAGAGGAACCGACATCCAAGGATCAATCCAAAAGTTGATACAGTCACCTTTACCAATTTGCCAAATGCAGTTTTCTTGGATGGCGGATAGATGCTCACGCAAATTACCCCACAAAGAAGAACTGATATGATAAGAGATCGTAGTATTATTTCTGAAGACCCTGCATCTTAACAGAACAGCCCAGCTGTTCTGGGAAATGCTGAGCTCCCAGTTGAGCTTTAGACAGGCTGCCTTATTAGTGTCTTTGAGGGACCTAATCCCAAGACCCCCTTCAGCGGTTGGACTACAAACCTTATGCCACGCCACAGTAACCACTTTACGCTGATTGACATCACCAAACCAAATGAAATTTCTAATCCAAGAATCCACCGTATTCAACAGAGAAGTAGGCCACTTATAAATCAGGAAGCTGTAAATTAACATACTTTGAACAACCGACTTGACCAGCTGCGCTCTTCCGGCAATAGAGAGGAGGGAAGCTTTCCACGCTGATAACTTGGCTTTAATCTTGTCAGCGATTGGCATTAAATAAACAGCTTTAGGCTTACCTTTGAAAATTGGAATACCCAAGTAGGTGAACGGCAACTGGCCAATAGAGAAGCCCGGGAGATCGACAATGCGACGCTGCCGGGTATTGGGGATGGCGCCCAAATGAACGGTAGATTTGCTAGAGTTAACAATCTGTCCAGAAGCTTCACCATACTTAGTAAAGAAATTGAGGAGATTATGAAGATTTCTCTGCGAAGCTCTGCAAAAAATCATGATGTCATCAGCATAAAAGGTATGAGAGGGAACCTGAGTACCTCTAGGACCATTGATTAACTGGAGGTCCCCATCTTGCACCAGCTTGGAGATGCCTCTGCTCAAAACCTCTTCAGCCAAGCAAAAAAGAAGGGGGGAGAGGGGGTCCCCTTGACGCACACCCCGCTTGCAACTAAAGAACCCAGAAGGCTTGCCATTGACTGAGATCGAAAGCTTTGCAGAGTGCAAAAGAACATTAATCCAATCGCAGAATTTACTATCAAAACCAAAAGCCTTGAGAACTCTCAGAAGAAAATTCGAATCCAATGTGTCAAAAGCTTTCTTGACATCAACCTTTAGAGCCATATTACCACCAAAGGACCTGTTATGCAGCATATTAATGGCTCTAGAGGTTAAGCAGATGCAATCCGAAATGTTTCTACCTTGAATAAAGCCACGTTGCTGAGATGAGACAATACGGGGAGAAATTTTGGAAAGATGGTCAGCAAGCACCTTAGTAATAATCTTAAACTTGAAGTTAGCAAGGGCGATAGGCCGGAACTTCTCAATACTGTCAGCACCATTGACTTTAGGAATAAGGACCACCAAATTAGAGTTGAAATTCGGAAGCAGCCAGCCATGCTTGAAGAACTGCTGAACCGCACTCACCATGTCTTCAGCGATGATGTCCCAAAAATGCTGAAAAAAGAAAGCGCCAAAGCCATCCGGGCCAGGGGCTCCGTTGGAGTTCATCTCAAAGATGGCCTTCTTGACCTCTTCCCTAATAGGAACGTTGGTGAGCATAGTATTCTCCTCACCTGTAACAAGATTAGGGATAATCTCCTCCACCATACCATTATCAAGACACTGATTATTAGAGGAAAAGATATTCTCAAAATAATTAACAACATGAGATTCAATATCATTAGAAGAAGTAAGAAGAACATCACCATGCTTTAAGGCAGTTATTTGCTTGGTAATATGTCTAATCCTGACCATCTGATGGAAAAATTTAGTGTTTCGATCACCATGCGAGTGCCAATTAAGTCTAGATTTTTCGAGCCAAAAATCCTCTTTGGAAGCTAAAGCTTGTTGCAGCTCAAGCTGAAGGGTCTTTTCTTGCTCATTCAACAACTCAGAGTAGCCAACATTATCAATCTGTGCTTGAACGTGGTCTAGGGATGCAGTCGCAACTTGCACCCGGAGATTAACATCCCCAAAGACTTCTTTATTCCAAGCCTTAAGCTTTAATTTAAGATTTTTGAGCTTTTGATTGAGGACCACCATCGGGCATCCAACCACATGAGATTGCCAAACCTCCTTAATCACATTCAGGCAGTCAGGGTGATTCGCCCAGGTGCGAAGGAATTTAAAAGAAGAGAGATGAGCACCATCTGTAGTCTGAAGATCAAGCAGTAAAGGGAAATGATCAGATTTAGATTTAGTAAGAGTACAGCATGAGATACCTGTATAAAAAGTAAAGCATGCGTCATTGCAGATAGCCCGATCAAGTCTTTTCTCTGTGAAAGCCCTGCCTTTACGGCCATTAGACCAAGTGTACTGAACACCCCTAGTCGGCATATGAATCAAGTTATTCAGATTGGTCCAATTCTGAAAATCTTCACAGGCAGTTTTAGAGGGGGTGCCACTTCCTCTGTATTCTTGGCTGCCCAAAATAGCGTTCCAATCCCCAACAAAGCACCAAGGGACTTTATAAGTTTGCTAGAGAAGAGAAAGGTCCTGCCAAAGAGATCGCCTACCCAGATAGCTACAAGAAGCATAGATTGCAGAAATACCAACTGTAGTATTATTAACCTCCACTGTAAAGGAAACATGCTGATCTGAGCTAGCGATAACAATAGGATTGTAGTTGTCCGTGCAGACACACCAGAGATTAGGAATTAAAGTATTCCTGTCATTAGTAGCAAAGACTTTCATACCAAATCGAGACCAATACCTGCACGGAAAATCATCTAAAGAACACCAAGGTTCAGAAATAAAAACAAAATCAGGCTTGTTAGAAGAACAAAGCTTTTTAAGAGCTAATCTTGTGGGGGGATTAGCAGGGCCCCTTGTATTCCAATATAAGCACTTCATTGAGCAAGACTTTGAGATCCTGCCCTTGAACGGGTTGTAATTGGGGTGATAGCTTTCTTTTTCTGTCGCTGCCTTTGTTTTTTCTTCTGAGACTTAGTGCGAACTACCTCAAAATCAGAGCCCTCATCAGACTGGGCATTTTCCTTTGCCAAGTTATCCTCCTCCTCAACTAAATCACCCCAAGGCTGCGTAAGGATGTTTAAATCATCAATCACAACTTGAGCAGCTTCTTGGTCAGCAACCACTTGGACCCGATTTCTATCAACCACAAAGGCTGCTTCCATTTGTGAGTCACCCACTAAAACTGGATCAGGGGAATTCCCATTCAGCGTTGGAGCTCTACCACTTGGGGATCCTGTTTCAAAATGGTTAGAAATAAATCCAAGCAGGGGATTAATATCATCATGAGGGATGTTATTAGGTCCCCGACACTGATTTGGGATTGTTATCTCTTCAATAGAGATGAGATCTCCGGGACGATCCGACTGCTTATCATTTTCCACAAGATCTTATGTAGTGACTTCATTACCATCAACAGTATCCTTTTGAGTATCACTACCTGCACCATTATCAATAGTGTTAGCAATAACAATAGTAGCACTAGATGTAGCCGTACCTTTAACCTGAGTTTCTTTCTCGGCATCAGGCGTCTGCATGTCACGAACATTAATTGCATCAAGGTCGTTCCTTTTCTTTGGCTCCCAAACTTGCCTATTGACTGTGGGCTGCGCACGAGGTTCCTGCTTACTTTGAGCTTGCTTACAGTTGGAATAGTTATGCCCAATAATATGACAATATGAGCAAAAATGTGGCAGTCTTTCATAAACTACTTCAACGTAAAAAGCGTAACCTTCACGCTCAACCATAATACGCTCAGGAAGATCTCCATTCAAATCAATATCAACAAGAATTCTTGCGAAGTGGCCAAATGCACGATTCTTTGTGGCATCATCCAAAGCAATAGGACCACCGATTGCCCCGGCAATTTCAAAAAGAGTAATTGGACGCCAGTATTAACGGGCCAATCCATGGATACGAACCCAACATTGAACATTGGTGTTACGGATCCTGTTTGGATCAAAATCTGGCCTCCATGCAAAGAGCCGAAGAAAGCCCGGGTGCAACGACCATGTCCCAATTGCTTGAAGGCTACGCATCTCTTCAAACGATTGAAAACAAAATTCATAGTAGCCTTTCCCCAAGGAGACCATTGTCCAAGAACCAATGGATTTCCATTCTTGCAAACGTTTTGCCCTTAAATAATTTATCTTTAGAGGAGAATCCCCTTTAGAAAGGGTAAGGCGGCCATGCAGTACATTCTTGCACCCTTTGACTCCTTCTTGATATTCTGTTTCAGTAATCTTCATAGTGAGAGCATCGCCTTTAATGCAAGGTTTTGGCAACTGATTTGGAGCTGAGCTCGCGGCGCTGCTACCAGCGCTGTGTCGGCCATGCATGGCCACGGATAGAAATCCATTAAAAACACACAGCAATATCACCAAGCCGAACCACTTACAGATAAGCAGCAAGATATCACGATAAGCAGCAAGATATCACGATAAGCAGCAAGATCACTTACAGATTGGCAGCAAGATCTACTAGCGATAATAGCACCGACCCAGCATAAAACAAGAACTTGGCAGTACACCTATCAGCAATAAAACAAGAACAAACCTTACCGACCCAGCACGATCAAGAATACACGTATCACCAAACCGGAATTGGCAGCAAGATCTTCTGGCAAAACTAATAGCACCGACCCAGCAATAAAACAATAACAAACCGTAAGGAGAACACAATCAGGGATCAAAACCGTAATTCACTATCCAGAATACACGTAGCAATCACACAGCTTGGAAAAGGCAAAGGACCCTTCAAGCAAAATTAATAGCACCGACCCAGCAATAGAGCAATATCAAACCGTAAGGAATAATCAAGATCTAGAATCAAGGATCACGTAGAGAGAGATCACGTAGTCACCATCGCCCAAAACCCTAGCAGATGTTGCTATTTTTGCCAAACCCTAGCAGAGGGTTTTCGTTCCTTCAAATTTTTCTCAATCCGTTTGTTGCTGCTCCATCCGTGAGTGGTGGTCAAGTTCAAGATCTCAATAGGAAACCAAAGGTTAACAACGTTGTATTCTTGTAGCAAAAGAATACTCCAACATCCACTGGTGGTAGAAGCAAGTCATGGTTAGAAAGTGGGAGCCAATGTTCCTGCATTGGTAGCACTGCTGCCACAACCTCTTCATTGGTCACACTCACTCCATTTGAAATGCCCATATTTTGTTAAATGTTTTTCAAGTTTATTGGCTCAACTTGTTGTAGGTGAAGTAGGGGTCTCTGGATATAATATATAGCCCATATTATTATTTTCAAAATATAGTACATTCACAAATGACGACAAATCATCCTAAAGATATTCCTTAGTTCATTTTTTATCTTCGGTTTTTCAGAAAAAGTTTGTTTTATTTTATTTGTCATTTTAATGCTTTAAAGTTGTATTGATTATTTGTTTCAATTATATCCTTAGTTATTTATTCTAAGAGAAATACTATTCTGACCAAACAATGGCCCAATAAATGGACCAAAATACGGTTATAGATACGGAGGGCCCACGTATACTGGTTTTAGAATTGATTTATTTATTTCAATAAAATTTGTTAAAAGTTTAAAAAACAAAAAAAAACTCTCGCACTCTTCTTCCCCAATTCACGCTCTCTACCAATCTCAGAATTTACTTTCAGAACTACTCTCTCTCTCAGCGCTCCTTCTTCCCCAATTTCAACCACACCTAAAACCTTAATCGTTTCACCCAATCATCCTCTGCAACTACTCTCTTTTCCTCTTGCCCTTAATCGTTTCTCTGCAACTAGTCTTCGTCTTGCGTTCCCTCCTCAATCTGCACCCTTAATCGTTATACATCCAGTCATCGCTAATAAGAAATTCTTGCTCCAGAGAAAGAAAGCGCACTCCAGAGAACCAATCATTGCGCTACCTTTGCGCTGTATATACCACCGTGCCATCCACTTCTGTAGTGTCCTGTCGCAACCACTGTGCCGTCTTGCGCTCCCATAGAAGTTTTCGTAAACCCAGAAAAATTGATGTTGGGTATGAAAAGGAGTTTTTCATGGGTTATTAAAACCCTAATCGCAAATTGTTATTATTGCAACAATCAGCTCTGTTATTGTTTCTTTTGTTCTGTTTTTGTTTATGGACCTTAACTAAACATATATATGGTGATACCGATGGTGCTATGCATTTTGGGTTGTGTGTGCATCCTACTTTGATGCTTTGCTTTTTCATTCAAATAGTTATGCCTTTTTTGTGTTTGTTTCTTCGCCGAGAATGGAAATCATAGTGTTTTGAAATTGTTTCATAGTGTTAAGAAATGGTTTCATTCCAATAGTTTCTTTGCTAATGGTAAGTGTTGCGCCCGAAAAATCCGGTTTGGGACTTTTCATTTGACAACGCGGAAGAAGTTTGGAGCCGCCACCAATATTTTTATTTTAAGACCAAAACATTGAAAAAAAGTCCTTGAAAAGGCGGATGGTCTTTTGAAAACGTACAGATGTAGGTTCGGGGGTCGGTTAGGTACGGGGAAGGTATTAGCACCCCGCACCTCCTTTCTACCGAAAGGGAACCATTAACTTGATGTGTGGTTTAGACAAAAGGTCGAGTTTAAAGCAATTTGTTCTACTTCTTTTCTTTTCTTTTCTTTAAGGTTTGTTTTATTGAAAACAAGAGGGAAGAAGAATATTTTTGGTTATCTTTGAAAATCAGGACAAAACAAAGATTTTTTAAGAGTGTGCTTGACGGGACAGGACCCCGCTCCTACGTATCTCCCGGTGCGATGGAGAATTCAAAGCTACGTAGTTCTCGGTCTTTTCTTTAGGAGTTTGTTTTATTGAAAACGAGGGGGAAAGGGATATTTTTGGTATCTTTGAAAAGCGGAACAAACCAAAGTTTTTTTTTTAAAGTGTGCTTGACGGGACAGGACCCCGCTCCTACGTATCTCCCGGTGCGATGGAGAATTCAAAGCTACGTAGTTCTCGGAGTTTTTTTTTTAAAGTGTGCTTGACGGGACAGGACCCCGCTCCTACGTATCTTCCGGTGCGATGGAGAATTCAAAGCTTTGTAGTTCTCGGCTTTTTTTTAAAAGTGTGCTTGACAGGACAGGACCCCGCTCCTACGTACCCTCACTGGAAGAGGGATCAAAGCTACGTAGTTCTCAGGTTTTTTTTAAAAGTGTGCTTGACAGGACAGGACCCCGCTCCTACGTACCCTCACTGGAAGAGGGATCAAAGCTACGTAGTTCTCGGGTTTTTTTGAAAAGTGTGCTTGACAGGACAGGACCCCGCTCCTACGTACCCTCACTGGAAGAGGGATCAAAGCTACGTAGTTCTCGGTTTTTGGTTTTGAAAACGGCTTAAGGGGTTTTTCGCAATTAGGTGAGCGTTTGTGAAGACCGAACAACAACGGTTAGAATGGCCTCACTACTAACTCTTTTGAAAATGAAATCATCATTAGTGACCTAAACGGCAACGGCGCGATTGGTGTTTAATGACAATTGGTTTATTTTGGAGAAATGAATAAGTTTTCGAAAATGGGATAGAGCTTTTGCGAAGACCGAACAACAATGGTTAGAATGGTCTCGCTTCTAACTCCTTTTGAAAACAATATCATCATTAACAACCTAATCGGCAACGACACGATTGGTGTTTAATGACGATTGATTTATTTTTGTTTTGAAAGTAAAAGTTTCTTTTTGTTTTGAAATGATTTTAGGAAATGGCTTTTAGAAAAGGAGTAGAACATTTCAAGTCAATTCTAAATCCATAACCAAATGCAAATGAATGAATAATACTCAAGCAAACATGAACATATCATTCATTAACCAAGATTAAACATGCCCATACCATCAAAGGATTCAATTATTAATGATGCAAAACAAAGTTCTCAAAGTAATTGTGTGTGTGCAAGAAGGATTGTATTTACCCTAATAGCTCTATGCTACAACATGCATGTAGACTTACGTCTCCATTAGGAGGTCTTACAAGTGGAGAGGAGGGCACACAATCAAGTCAAGACATTTACATGGCATCAAGAACAAGTGAATACAATTGATTGTAAACATAGACTATTCTAAGTTAAATGATTGAATATGTAAGCAAGGATGCATGATTAGGTAAGCATGTAAATGCATGAGTGTACAAGGAATGGATGAATAGCACTTTATTTATGAATGGATGGCATACAAGGATGCATAAGAGGATGCAAGAGATATAAGCATATGAGGATGCATGAGAGTGTCACATAAACTAAGTATGAATGAAGATGCATGAATGTGAAAATGTTTTGGGTATTTTTGCAAGTTGATAAGTTGTGAAACTTTAGGTAAGAAGTTAGTCAAAAGTAAAGTAAAAATGCATGAAGTAAATGGTAATTATTTAATGAGATGGTAAAGTAAAAATGCATGAGGTAAATGGGAAGTGGTAAAATCTTTTTATGTTTTAGTAAAAAATTAATGAAGTGGTAAAAACCAAAGTAGTAAAATAATTTTATGTTTTTGGTAAAAAGTTAATGAAGTGGTAAAGTAAAATGGTAAAAAATAAATAAACACTAAAACCAAGTTGAATCACATAGAGCAATCCTCTCACTTTGAGAAAAGTGCACTAGGCACTAGTGAGAATCAACTTGCCTATCATCAACAATTTACAATAAGCAAACTAAGACACAAGAATAAGTGGACACACCAACTAAATTGAGTCATTTCTAGCAATCTTCACCACTTAGGTCAAGGTGCACTAGGCACTAGTGGGAATCATATTGCTAGATCATCAAACAACAAAAGTAACTTTTAACACTAAAATGAAATACTAACAACGAGATCAAACATCACCAAACAAAGAACAACAACAAAATCAACTTGGAAATATTTTTAGATCTATAAGCATGCAAACCAAAGGAAACATAGATCCACATCTTATTTAGAAAAAACACCAAAATTAACACAAAGCAACATAGATCTATTTTTTTTTGCAAGGATTCATATGATTAAGCAAGGAAGTGCAATAAAATCATATCAACCCTAACTTTTTATGATATGCGAAATGCTAAAGCCCATAAACAACAATTTTATTTATGAAATCTAGTGCAAAATATGTAAAGATGCAAGGGAAATTATTCAAGTAGAAGAATAACTCCTTCAAGGCCAAGGACCCATCTCAAACACCCAAAGCTCCCTAAGTCTTTGTCAAAATGTTTGAAATGGATCCTCAAAGCAAACAAACAATCAAGAAGGAGTTTGGAGTAGAGGAGAGATTATGCAAGAAAATTAAATATAAGGTGCAAAGCTTCAAGGATTACCTCAAAACTACAAAGAAATGAAGAAGGAGATGGTAAGCTCAAAAATTGCTAGCTCTTAGCAATTTGATGATGCAACCTTGAAGAGAATGGACGGAATGATGGTGATCTAACAAGAAATGGAGGATTTGATGGTTGATTTTTGAAGAAAAATGGGTGAGGGAGAAGAGGATGGTTTCGCAAGAAGAGAGGAGAAGGGAGAAGCTTTGGTGTGCTAGGGTTTTGTGTAGGAGAATGAGGGGCCAAAGGATCAAATGAGAAGCAAAAAAAAAGAGCATCCTTAGGTGTGGGAATGAGGGGGTATTTATAGGATGAAACTAGGTCTAAGGGTAGTTTAGTCTTTGTGCTTTTAATGTGCTCTAGGATTGAGTCTCAATTTTGAATCAAGGGTTGAGATTAATCCTCACATGGATCAAGGGTATTGAAGAAGCACAAAATAAGAGAGTATGGGAGAGGGAGAGGTGTCGCATATGGAGAGAAAATAAAAGAAAAAAAATGAACTTTTATTTATTTTGGGAATGGAATTCTCATGTGTGGTAGGGTTAGGGGTATTATTGAGATGGATTGTTCTCAAAGAGGAAAATTTGTGTTTTCTTATGAAGAGGTGAGTGTGAGAGGGTGGGGTTATTTACCAAAGAGGGCATGAATCTTCATGAGAGTGAGTGAGAATTGGTGATATGCACCAAAGGAGAAGGTTTAAGGATGGTACAAGGCATATTCCTTCAAGATAAGGAATAATAGTACAATAGAAGAGTGTGGAAGAATTTTGTGAGAGGGAGAGAGAGAGGGGATTTCGAAATTGTGGGGGGGAGAGAGTGAGAGAGAGAATTTCGAAATTGTGGGGGAGAGAGAGAGAGAGAGAGAGGAAACAAAACTTGTTTTTGGTCTTTTGTCTTATTGAGGACACTTCCTTTTTTTTTGAGTTTTTTTGAATTTTGGGCATGGAAGATAATGGGAATGCAACTATTGAAAATGTGTTACATGTTTTTGGGGACCATAAAATATTCCCTCTAGTCACCCATGACAATAAAAATTGTCACTTAAGAATTGAGGAATATTTAATGGTCCTTATTTATTTTTCTATGCACTAAAAATGGAAAAATACATTTTTAATTATTTTTGACTAGGGTTTTCTTTCTAAAAAATTGTACAAAAATTATCCTTGATAGAATAAAAATGTACTTTTTGTGGATGTGCATTTTTGGCGAGAAAATCATCTTTTTGCGAAAAATGACCAAAATGTCCTTTTTGACCCTAAAACCCTAATTTGCCTAAAAAGTGCATTCCAACCCTAAAAATTATTTTAAAGACCTTGGAATGACTTCTAGGACCCAAAATACAATGCATGATGCTCTTCATTCTTCAATTTATTTATTTTTTGTGGAAAATTAGGGTTTTGACCTAAGCCGGACAAAATTACGGTATGACAGTAAGCAGCTTACAAGATTTGACTATAGCTTGTTCAAGTTATGAAGATGAAGTAATGGCAAGGATGAATGAGGCCTCAATCATTTCTACATATAGATATACTTTTCGGCAAAAAATGCTTCCTATGTTTTCTCCTTCCTATTTGGTTACTTGTGTTTTTTGAGTTGAGCTATAACTTCATGAAATCTCTGGTGTTGGGAGTTGAAGTTTTTGGTGTGTGTGTGTGTTGATTGAGGCTATACTGATTTTTTGTTGATTCAATTAACAACTTAACTATTGTTCATATTTTAATTTTGAATTTAGGGATTGATTTTGAATTTAGTGCTTGATTTGAAATGGGCACAATTAAGGCTTCTGCATCTCAATGCAATATTGTAAAGAGACTAGGAATTTAGTGATTGATTCGAAATGGGCACAATTAATGCAATGTTTGTTGATTCAATTAAGGCACAGTTTAGTGATGGGAGTCATAATACGATAGCTAGAGTGAAAAGTGACTTTCTGAAAGGTGTATATTTTTATATGAAGTACATTAATGGAAGTATATAATTTTTGTAAGGAACACTGTTTTTGTAAGGAACATTGTTTTTATATGAAGTACATTAATGGAAGTATATATTTTTCACAGTAAACGTATAGTAACGTTCCATTATGGGAAGGACAAAAGAAACCGAGGTAAGTCAAAGTTTCAAAGTTTCAAAGTTTCAAAGTTCGCATAGTTTCAAAGTTTTTACAATTGTCCATAAGTTAGTCATGTATCATAATTCGTTCTATAATTGAGTATAACTCCGTGTTGTTATTTTTGTGTCTTAATTGATGTATTTTTCAGATCTGAGTGAGATAGAGTCAAAACTAAGGCACTAGTGGAGATTAATAGAAACTTGAGTCCACTACAAAAGAAACGTCTTCTAACAACTCCCTTCCATTCGTTGGTTGATCTTGTTGAAGAAATCAACATTAGTGGTGTTTTACTTAGGGAAATTTTGAGAAGGTGGGATACACATTGTGTAGGTATTAGAGTTGCGAAGAGGCTAATTTCATTTTCAAAGTTAGATGTTTGCTTTGGGTTGGGGCTTCGCCTAGTCAGAGATCCCGTTTTTGATGATGATAGGGTTGACTGTAGAGTGAAACAGTTGTTTGATGGGGAAGTCATAAATGTGTCGTGTATTGTTCAAAAAATGGGAGACCTAACATCAGATGAACGTGTAGAGAAGTTTTGTAGGCTTTACCTTCTCCTTGGTTTTGCCACTTTTTACTTTCCCCAAACTACCCCCACGATCAATACCCTACCATTTAGCGCATTGGATGATTTAGATAGCCTTCATAGGTATGATTGGGGTGGTAAAGTTTATAACAACTTAGTAGGTAGCTTAAACCGTGCTCCCCTCTTGAATGAAGGCAAGAACATTGAATCAGTGAGTATTGCCGGGTGTGCAGCTCTACTTCAAGTACAATTGCGTTATCCTTTTTAGAGTTGTTATTAAATTAAACAAAAAATATAATTTTGATTGTTTAATCTACTTTGTGATGTAGATTTGGACCGTTGAACACTTATTGCTGCGGCCTAATCCACAAAATACACGTTTCCCATGGTTTTTATGTTGGTTTGACGTGCCGTCGGGAAAGTGAATAGTTGGTAGAATATTTGAAAGTAAAAAGGTTAGCTGCAACGCGTTTAGTTTGATTCATTTAGTGTTTACTTTCCTAAATTATTGGAATTGGTTAATGCTTTGGTTGAAAACAAATGAACATGATTTATGAATGTTTTTTTTTATTTGTTAATTGATATTATATTTTTGTTATTAGTTTGTTGAGGTTGTGCCGTTAAGAGATGGAGATCAATCAAATGAAGTCCTCAATGAAGCTATTGAGGAGATTCAAAGGGGATATTGTGAAGGCACATTTACCAAAGAAAAGGAGATTAACATTAGGCTTTCGACCGTTGAGGATAAAATCAAAGTATTTAAAACAAAAGATTATAAAAGGGCATCATCAACCAATGAAATTGGTGTAAGTCATAATGTCCCAGAAGCGTCCTATGCATCTACGGTAGCAAATGCCACAACGGCGACAAGAGATCCAAAGAAATTGAATAAATTGTTGTATTCTTTGTACAAATTTTGCACCCACCCAAGCAAATCGACAACGGCGAGCGAGTACGTGTTAATTCTTTTTAGAATTTATAACTGGAAGCTTCTGGAAAACATTAGATGCGAATAAGTACAATTTTTGACAACGTGCTTGTTCTAATTGATGCAGAACATTGGTTAGGTTGGATGACCACATTCTTACAAGAATGTCTCTCGAAAGCCTTGCACCAAGGAAATGGGTGGACAACTTGGTACATTATTGAATTAGATTTGTGAATTTAATTTTGTGAATTTCATTTGTTTTTGCAATTTTGGTTCGCCGATGTTGATGGAAGAAGAATTGGAAAGAATCGCTTTTCTGACGCGTTTCCTATTTAATTCATTCTATGCTGTGAGGAAATCTTAAACTCGTTGTTTTGCAAGGATTTGAGTTTAAAAATTATTTGGCTAATATAGTTATCATGACGATATTGATTTTATAATGTAGGCGGAAGTGATCAAAGAATTACAATCGTTGGAAGGCGGCATCCAAAAAAGATGGACTTTACGACAGCATTTCAAACATGTTTCATTGAAAGAATTGAAGTCAACCCCCATGGATGTGTTAAGGTCTTCCAATATGGTAAGTGTGTAGTTTGAGTTAACAGATTTTTGTTGTACCTATATTTATTATGAATATTACCTAATAATTTATTTATAAATGTCTTAGATTTTTGCACCTGCCTGTTACAATGAACACTGGGTGTGCTACGTGGTAGTTCAACACGAAAGGAAGATGTACGTGTTGGACTCCTTGGCACATGAACGAAACGAGTCTTGGTTGTTGGTTGATAATGCCATGGTAGTGTCTTATTCTAACACTTTACATGGCTTGTTGTATAAATATTATGTTCATAATAGATTTTCTGTCTCTTTATGTTCATGTCTTGAAATCCATATTCCCTTCCAATACAGTCACGATTGTGGGATGTATGTTTTGAAAAACTTGGAATTGTGGAACGGTGAAGGAACGATGTCATACTACTCACAGGTAAATGACTAATATTTTTATGTTTATGTATTTGAAGTGTTATGGGAACAATGCATATATATTATCATGCATGTCTTTTGTTTAGGATGATGTAGTTAAATTTCGTCAAGACTTTGTTTTGAAATGGGTACTTCATCCAAGAAATATGTATAGGGCGGAGGTATTAGAAAAAGAAAACGTTCCAAAAGATTTGATTTTAGGGACGTGATAATATTAAAAGGTAATTTAGAAATGATGTCAACAAGGTATTTCTGAATTCTGGAGGCTGAAGGACTCACTGAAAGTGATGATTTTATTCTAGACTTTGATATGAGTAATGATGCAGAAGCCGAACCTGTTAAGGAGAATGATGCAGATTTCTGGGGATATACCTTATCAGCAATGCAAATGGAAGCTTGGCAATATAAGAGAATGATGGATGAAGAATCTGAGTTTCACCAAGAGGCTTTGCAAAGCTATTGAATCACAATGATTTTCTAAGCTGGGAAGTTTATCAAGGTGGCAAATGGAAGCTTGGCAATGAATTTGTGTCCCAAGTTAATGAAGTCATAGTTTTGCAAAAAAATTTGTATTTACATGGGTTGGTTAGTTGCTCACAAAATCTGGGTAATTGCTTTGCGAGGTTGGCTTGGGTTTTTAGATTCTAAAATTACAGGGTTGGTTAGTTGGTCACGAAACCTAGGTAATTGCTTTGCGAGGTTGGCATGGGTCTTGTAATTCTAAAATTACAGGAGAAGACCATAATAGGCCTCTGCTGGGAATCAAATATAATTAGATTCTAAGCATTGAATTTGTGTCCCAAGTTAATGAAGTCATAGTTTTGCAAAAAAATTTGTATTTACATGGGTTGGTTAGTTGCTCACAAAACCTGGGTAATTGCTTTGCGAGGTTGGCTTGGGTTTTCAGATTCTAAAATTACAGGGTTGGTTTGTTGGTCACGAAACCTGGGAAATTGCTTTGCGAGGTTCGCCTGGGTCTTGTAATTCTAAAATTACAGGAGAAGACCATAATAGGCCTCTGCTAGGAATCAAATATAATTAGATTCTAAGCATTGAATTTGTGTCCCAAGTTAATGAAGTCATAGGTTTGCAAAAAAATTTGTATTTACATGGGTTGGTTAGTTGCTCACAAAACCTGGGTAATTGCTTTGCGAGGTTGGCTTGGGTTTTTAGATTCTAAAATTACAGGGTTGGTTTGTTGGTCATGAAACCTGGGAAATTGCTTTGCGAGGTTGGCTTGGGTCTTGGAATTCTAAAACTACAGGAGAAGACCATAATAGGCCTCTACTGGGAATCAAATATAATTAGATTCTAAGCATTGAATTTGTGTCCCAAGTTAATGAAGTCATAGTTTTGCAAAAAAATTTGTATTTACATGGGTTGGTTAGTTGCTCACAAAACCTGGGTAATTGCTTTGCGAGGTTGGCTTGGGTTTTCAGATTCTAAAATTACAGGGTTGGTTTGTTGGTCACGAAACCTGGGAAATTGCTTTGCGAGGTTCGCCTGGGTCTTGTAATTCTAAAATTACAGGAGAAGACCATAATAGGCCTCTGCTAGGAATCAAATATAATTAGATTCTAAGCATTGAATTTGTGTCCCAAGTTAATGAAGTCATAGGTTTGCAAAAAAATTTGTATTTACATGGGTTGGTTAGTTGCTCACAAAATCTGGGTAATTGCTTTGCGAGGTTGGCTTGGGTTTTTAGATTCTAAAATTACAGGGTTGGTTAGTTGGTCACAAAACCCGGGTAATTGCTTTGCGAGGTTGGCTTGGGTCTTGGAATTCTAAAATTACAGGAGAAGACCATTATAGGCCTCTGCTGGGAATCAAATATAATTAGATTCTAAGCATTGAATTTGTGTCCCAAGTTAATGAAGTCATAGGTTTGCAAAAAAAATTGTATTTACATGGGTTGGTTAGTTGCTCACAAAACCTGGGTAATTTCTTTGCGAGGTTGGCTTGGGTTTTTAGAATCTAAAATTACAGGGTTGGTTTGTTGGTCATGAAACCTGGGTAATTGCTTTGCGCGGTTGGCTTGGGTCTTGGAATTCTAAAATTACAGGAGAAGACCATAATAGGCCTGTGCTGGGAATCAAATATAATTAGATTCTAAGCATTGAATTTGTGTCCCAAGTTAATGAAGTCATAGGTTTGCAAAAAAATTTGTATTTACATGGGTTGGTTATTTGCTCACAAAACCTGGGTAATTGCTTTGCGAGGTTGGCTTGGGTTTTCAGATTCTAAAATTACATGGTTGGTTTGTTGGTCACGAAACTTGGGTAATTGCTTTGCGAGGTTGGCTTGGGTCTTGGAATTCTAAAATTATAGGAGAAGACCATAATAGGCTTCTGCTGGGAATCAAATATAATTATATTCTAAGCATTGAATTTGTGTCTCAAGTTAATGAGGTCATAGTTTTGCAAAAAAATTGTATTTACACGGGTTGGTTAGTTGTTCACAAAACCTGGGTAATTGCTTTGCGAGGTTGGCTTGGGTTTTTAGATTCTAAATTTACAGGGTTGGTTAGTTGGTCACAAAACCTGGGTAATTGCTTTGCGAGGTTGGCTTGGGTCTTGGAATTCTAAAATTACAGGGTTGGTTAGTTGCTCACGAAACCTGGGTAATTGCTTTGCGAGGTTGGCTTGGGTCTTGGAATTCTAAAATTACAGGAGAAGACCATTATAGGCCTCTGCTGGGAATCAAATATAATTAGATTCTAAGCATTGAATTTGTGTCCCAAGTTAATGAAGTCATAGTTTTGCAAAAAAATTTGTATTTACATGGGTTGGTTAGTTGCTCACAAAATCTGGGTAATTGCTTTGCGAGGTTGGCTTGGGTTTTTAGATTCTAAAATTACAGGGTTGGTTAGTTGGTCACAAAACCCGGGTAATTGCTTTGTGAGGTTGGCTTGGGTCTTGGAATTCTAAAATTACAGGAGAAGACCATTATAGGCCTCTGCTGGGAATCAAATATAATTAGATTCTAAGCATTGAATTTGTGTCCCAATTTAATGAAGTCATAGGTTTGCAAAAAAAATTGTATTTACATGGGTTGGTTAGTTGCTCACAAAACCTGGGTAATTTCTTTGCGAGGTTGGCTTGGGATTTTAGAATCTAAAATTACAGGGTTGGTTTGTTGGTCATGAAACCTGGGTAATTGCTTTGCGAGGTTGGCTTGGGTCTTGGAATTCTAAAATTACAGGAGAAGACCATAATAGGCCTGTGCTGGGAATCAAATATAATTAGATTCTAAGCATTGAATTTGTGTCCCAAGTTAATGAAGTCACAGGTTTGCAAAAAAATTTGTATTTACATGGGTTGGTTATTTGCTCACAAAACCTGGGTAATTGCTTTGCGAGGTTGGCTTGGGTTTTCAGATTCTAAAATTACATGGTTGGTTTGTTGGTCACGAAACTTGGGTAATTTCTTTGCGAGGTTGGCTTGGGTCTTGGAAATCTAAAATTATAGGAGAAGACCATAATAGGCTTCTGCTGGGAATCAAATATAATTATATTCTAAGCATTGAATTTGTGTCTCAAGTTAATGAGGTCATAGTTTTGCAAAAAAATTGTATTTACACGGGTTGGTTAGTTGTTCACAAAACCTGGGTAATTGCTTTGCGAGGTTGGCTTGGGTTTTTAGATTCTATATTTGGGTTGGTTAGTTGGTCACAAAACCTGGGTAATTGCTTTGCGAGGTTGGCTTGGGTCTTGGAATTCTAAAATTACAGGGTTGGTTAGTTGCTCACGAAACCTGGGTAATTGCTTTGCGAGGTTGGCTTGGGTCTTGGAATTCTAAAAGGAGAAGACCATAATAGGCCTCTGTTGGGAATCTGATATAATTAGATTCTAAGCATTGAATCGGAGATAATCTACTTGTTGCGTTGGAATAAAAATAATAGTGTTATAAGTTGCACAGTACACAGCTAACAAAAGCACTATGCCAAGTTATACACATTGAAATCAAACTCCAACTTCCTAGTTAAGAATCTGAATGACAAAAACTCCAAATGACATGTTCTACACATTGAAAGCACTATGCTATGTCATTTCCTCTGATTTTTCTCCTTTGACACACCATAAGTCTTATACGATGTTTGGATTGCTGCACTACTTTTTATAATTCTTGGATTTCTGAAGTCTACAAGTGTAAACATTTGACTCTTCATGGTGGTTATCATGTAGTGTGGGACCAGATGGTTCACCCATCTTTCCTTGGGTGCTCACCGGGGAATATCCTTTTTTTGCTTCTTTTGCAAGTGAAGGTGTCAAGTTTGTTGCGTTCTTTGCTTCTTTTAATTGTCGTTCAAGTTCAATTATTGTTTGTTGAAGAGCCTCCTTTTCCTCATGAGGTAAGTTGTGTAGGTCACACAATTCTCTTTCAGCTTGCGATATTCTTTCATCAAGTGCTCTGTGCTCGGCCTGCAGCTGTTCATTGTAGACAATCAAATTAATCATTTCAGCTGACCGCTGTCTCGATGAGACAAATCCATTTGGTGCCTCAATTAAGGCTTGTCTCACTTCATAAAAAGCAACTTCTTCTTCTGTTGCAGTCAACTGGTGATAAACCTAGTAACAATGAACCATTATGAACAGTTTAGTGTGTCAAATATCATTTTGTGTTATGCCATGTAGATAAAGTATGCACACCTCATGATCATGGTTACCTGGTTTATCTCAAATGCATCCAATAGGCTTTCCTTAAAAAGCCATACATCCTGCCACTTCAAACAACGAGGAAAGAATTTATCAACTTTGGGACTTATCTTGTGGTGTGGCCAAACATGTTCAAGTCCCCAGACCTATAGAGTAATGAAACTTAATCAGAATTGGAAAACAAAATTAAATTAATTGTTACAAACTTAATGACTAGACAAAAAATAACTAAACAGAATACCTGCAACACAACTACACACCCACTAACATACCATGTTCTAGGGCTATTTGATTCTTCCAAAGAACTGGTGACTTTATTCAAATTCTGAACCAAATAATCATAGACTGCAAGTCCCCAATTAAATGTCGCAAGGGAATCTAGATCATCCAACAACTTAATGCAGCCACAAGAAATGCCAGGGGATGTGTTGGGGAATAAAAACTCTTCCATTGCAAGCAGTATATACAGCCTACAAAAATCGTCAACATCTTGATCGGCAGAGAGGGTGGTCAGTTTTCCATAAATTTCTGCTAAGGTAGTTTTTCTTCCTTCAACCAATGTTATGGTATGTGAACTAAGGTCGTCCACGAATTCCACATCGTTACCCACTATGACAAGTCCTATCGCATAACAAACATCTAGTGGAGTAAAATCAACATACCTAGACCATATTCTAAAACCCCCCCTTTTTTTTTTCCCAACGTCGTGCTAATTCTTCTAACAATATACCAGATATATTTATTTTCTCAGGCAATAACATCAACCATTTAAATGGTGTTGCATTAATCCTTTGCTTTTGTACACTTGAAAGATTTTGATTAACTTTGCCGATCCATTCTGTTGTACAATGATGTCAAACTAGTTACCATAATACTCACTTTTTTAGATTTTGAGGAAGTAGCGCCTAAAGTCCGACTGGTCATCTTGTATTGAAACTGTATGTGTCCCAAAATCATCAAACATACAAGAGATCAAATAATATCCAAATTATATAAGAAAAATAAAAAAAATAAAGGTTAAGATGGAATATCCAGAACTAGCAGACAACTACACACGTACACACTCATATCCAATATCCAGAACTATTTGTTGAGAGCATAGGAGGAACTAATACCAATCATGTATGGTAAATACGGTCAAGTTCTCTCACATATTTGATACATCTCCTAAATTTATACTCGTTTAGAAGCATTGTGGTAAAGGAACTACACATTAACTAAAGTGTGTTGGAGACTTTTATTAACATTTTTCATGTTCTAACTGAAGTAAGTTTTTTGGGTTCAAAAAACGGCAATCAGCAGTTCACTGTTTAAGAAATAGGGTTAATCAAATTAGGGGTTTTAAAAAACTAGAGCTCACCCGAAAGAGAAAATGGTCGAAGTGCGTTCGTCGTAGTGTGTTAGCGTTGATGGCTTCGCAAGAACCAAGCAATCTTTCGCCGATGGGAGAAGAGGTGGCGATGGGGTGATGAAGAGTCTGTGGCAACGACAGTACAACAGTCTTCCTCACAGTGATGGAGGTAGGGGGCATACACGTTTGGTTCCTCACAGCGACGGTACGACTTGAGAGACTCACATTTGGTTCCATGGATTCGATGGGTTGAAGAACTTGAGAGATGGGTTGAAGAAGAAATAATCCGATAACCTTCTGGACAATTTGATGAAGTAAGCGATTGGTAAAAGCGAATAGAAGTGGCAACTTAATCCAACGGTTGCGGACATTTTCGTGCCTGTCGTGAGATTTTTTTTTGGACAATTTGATGAGAAAAACATTTAACTATATCACCAACTCCACTTCCAAATTACCCATCTTTGTTTTAAATTTAACCAACGACTTATAAATATTAACTATATTACCAACCATACCTCAGAATTACCCAAGTATTGCGAACATGTCACCAACCTGGAAAATTTGGGTAATTTCATTTGCAACTGACCATTACACTTAAAATGACAGCTACTTTCTTATTTTGGACCATATCACCAACCAGGCTTCACAATTACCCATTTTTTTTATAAATGTAACCAACGTATTATTTGTAATTAACTAAATAATTATTTTAATTTTTTTCCTTGTGAACCTGTCCATTGACTTCGTATGGGTACCAAATAAGTGGGATGAGACCCATTGAGTTAGCACAATGAAATCGACTGTTGAAATTAAATGTAAACTTTCGTGTTCTGTCTGATAACCAAACTACCTTCAGAATTACCCAAGTTTTACTTATAAGTAGCCCACATGTCATTTTCATTAAATGAAAAAATTTCTCATTTTTAACCATATTACCAACCGTACCTCAGAATTATCCAAGTTTTGCAAACATTTGACCAATCTGGGATATTAATTATTTTCATTTGAAACAGATCATTACACATAAGTTAGGTCCACAATAGGTCTGGTTTCAGACCCATCAACTGTTGAAATTAAATGTAAACTTTCATGTTCTGTCTGATAACCAAACTACCTTCACAATTACCCAAGTTTTACTTATAAGTAGCCCACATGTCATTTTCATTAAATGACAAAATTTCTCATTTTTAACCATATTACCAACCATACCTCATAATTACCCAAGTTTTGCAAACATTTGACCAATCTGGGATATTAATTATTTTCATTTGAAACAGATCATTACACATAAGTTAGGTCCACAATAGGTCTGGTTTCAGACCCATCAACTGTTGAAATTAAATGTAAACTTTCATGTTCTATCTGATAACCAAACTACATTCACAATTACCCAAGTTTTACTTATACGTAGCCCACATGTCATTTTCATTAAATGACAAAATTTCTCATTTTAACCATATTACCAACCATACCTCAGAATTACCCAAGTTTTGCAAACACTTGACCAACCTGTAATGTAAGTTTTTGTCAAATTTGACAAACCTGTTCAATTACATAAAATGTGAGGCAACCCCCAATATACATAAACTTTATGGCATTTATACCAATACTAATCAAAAACTACATAGATGCTTAGTTACAACAAAAAAGTGGGTAAAGGGTTTTCCCTAAACCTTAGAGGGTTACACGATGTCTAAACAACGTGTAGCAAAAAAGTAACTTTGTGCCGACACAAACTGTGAAGCATTTACACCATATACATCAAGTTTAAGGCATTTACACCTATTCAAATATAACATACATACATGTTTGGTTACAAATAAAAGTTATATGCGGTAAAATGTCACAGATTTGTAGACAATTGTGACAGTCCCGGGAAGTCTATTTCGATGTTTGACAAAAGTTCCTTAATGAAATGTGACCTCCAACCTATTAAAAACCATTTGTTTAGAAACATGCAAAATAAAAATATGCTCAACATCATGACGGACATTCAAATCACATGCATGTGAAGAAGAAATATGAGAGTTGCCTAATCCCAAATTAAATGGTTGTGCAATGGTTGGACATTCAGAAGCCCAACGGTTGGACATGAATTCTGACCCTCCATCATCTGTACTGAAATATACACTCCCTGACTGTATAGAGGAAATATTAGACAAGTTAAATATATCCAACTTAATTTATACGCGATTGTCAAATAACTAAATTCATTAAATGAAGAAAAATGCACAATTTAAAACCACAACGTAAGTGGAAATAGACACGATCATGTAATACAAACAACTCCACGTGTTATAAAATGAGTCAATCTCATTGACTCTGTTCATAAATGTACAAATTTATCATATAAAGTTACAATGTCAACTCAACAATTGTCTAAATAAATGTTTCAGGAATTCTCTGACTGATCAAATGAATCCATCAACAAATACACCATTACAAACTCTACACATTTAATAAAATCTTATAGTGGACATGAACCAAAGTAGTTGCATCGATCACATCCCCGCCAGTCATAACCTCAACAGTTGATTCAACAGAAGTGTCGCTATTGATTTGATGACCAGCCACTCCAACATTGCCCTCCTACACATTATACAAAAAACATTAACATGCATGTCATAGGGTGTTTCATGGTTAATACATAAATAGCCGCCGCTACAACACTGACCTTCGTAATGTTTTTGTCATCAGCTCGCTTGGTTCGCTTCTTCATTGACTTTTTCACAACATTCTCAATAGTAGATATTTTTCTGTTTCTCGGAGGACGACCTTTACGTTTTACCCTCAATCGACTGTGACATATAGAAGCACTAATTGGGATTGACTCTTCATTCAAACTTGTTTTAACATTGTCCATTGAAGGATCCAAGTTTGGCAATTCAGAACTAAATTGATGCAACATCTTATCGAATGCTTTTGTGGCATACTCAGACTCCGCCGCTACTTTAGCAACCTCGTAAAAATGCTTGGACAGTTTTTCAAACCTCTCCATCCGTGGTTTCAATTCCTTCACACCATAATTGATCTTAATATAAGAATTCTTCCTTTTAACATTTTTCTTCTATCGGGACAAAACATACTTGTCTGCGATGTTTGAAACCCTCTCCTTAGCGCACACACATAGTACATGGCGACACAAAATTCCTCTAAACTCAAACAACGAGCATTCACACTCGACATCATGGTTGTCAACATTGAACACAACTTTAAAGTAGCACTCTTTTGGTCTATCTCCAACCAACAATTCCTCCAACACATTATAACTAGCAATGCAACCCTCCAATGACTCCAACGAGGGGACACAATTCATTTTACCTCTAAATTCAGTTTGGACCTCCTTAAATTTAGCATGCGTGTAAGCACATTGGAACTGCATTTCGATGGACGAGGTTGACCCACAAGGAATTATTGTATCCATTGATTTAAAATCCGCTTCAAATTCTTTTTGTGCTCTATTTCTGAGAGCATTGTCATATTGTTTAACAAATTGATCAATACTTGTTGAATTGATATATCCATCAAAGAAGCATGTACGCTCTCACTGTGCTGTGTGGTTGACATGCCCGCCCAGAAGCTTTTCCGTAACAATGTCGGTGCCCATCTATGTCGCTCCTAATACAACCCACTTAACCAATCATTGTGTTGAAGCTCAAATTTTTCTATGAACGAACACCACTTATCTTCAAAATCAACTACAGTGTAAGTTTCATAAACTGCTTCTTTCATGGCTGCCTTTATCTTCTTATAGTGACCGTATCCATTGAGTTTTTCCGGTATTTTTTTCATGATATGCCATAAACACAACCTATGGCGAGTCGAAGGGAAGACTATCTCAATGGCATTTTTCATAGCCATGCATTGGTCAGTCACAATACCCATAGGCGCCTTTTCTAGCATGCAACGAAGCCACGATTGGAATAGCCACACAAATGAGTCTTTGTCTTCACCGAAAACTAGGCCACACCCAAGTAATGTTGATTGCCCATGGTGATTGACACCTACAAACGCAGCAAAAGACATGTCATATTTATTGGTCAAATATGTTGAATCAAATGTCACCACATCTCCAAAATATTCGTAAGAAGCTCTACTTCTTGCATCGGCCCAAAAGACATTCCTCACATGAAAACCGTCGTCCAAATCAATATCATAGAAGAAATCTGAATTTTGTTCCCTCATTTGATAAAAGTAACTAATCAACGCCTTCCCATCACCTCCTTTTCCAATTGAACGCCTTTCCTTGTTGACATAATTCCTCACATCCTTTTCACAAAATGGTACATTTTCATGCCCTCCCACATCTGTAACAAGAGATTCGAATGTTTTGTTAATCCTCACTCCCGCTTCATCATTGATTTGGATTGTTCTCTTCACATGCAAATTTAGTTTCTTGTTAGACCTAAATAACCTTGCCTTTGTGGGGCTCATCTGGTGACAACTGACACCTTCAAATTTTTTGACTTCCCATGTCCCATCGCATTGTAACTTGAAAGCTATCCTGGCAGGACAATTCTTCACCTTAGTCAGAAGTGTTTTCAATGAAGATGGAATTTTTGACATATTTTCCCTAGACCCCGCTCTCAAGCATGCAAGATCTATGTAGTTGATTTCCCCATCATCTCCCTTTATTGAAGTTCTAATTTTCCATCCAAAACCTTTTCTTAACGCATACTCACCATAATATGACTTCCCTTCATCTAATGAAGCAAAACACATCCCGATTGCAGGCTCCCAACGTGCATCGTCATCGTTGGAGTCGTCAACTATTATTACTTCACCATCGGCACTACCACCCTCCACGAATGTTGCTGCACTAGCCATCTTTTTCCAAACCTAGGTGTGACGCCAACACTGCACAGTTACAACCAATAAAACACAACGTTATTTAATAACTCAATGAGTACACAAAATATTTACTATTATTATTAGTAACAGAAACCAAGTTCGCAAATCAATTACCCAGGTTTCTTGACCACCTAACCAACCCGAGTAAATACAAAAATATAACAATGAAAACCTCGTGGGAGTTAACAACCTTCAGCTTGCAGTTTGTTATGAGAAAGATCAAGATTTTCAAGAGAGTTCAATACTTTCCAAAATACATTAGGAATTGGACCTTCTAACAAGACAGTAAAATATATTTGATGATTTCAACATGGTATAGGTGAGACAAGAAAACTACTAACACAGATTATGACAGAGATTTCAAAAACAATTTGGGATATTTAGGGACAAACTAAGGAAAACAATATAAATTACCTGAGTACAAGAACCTGGCGGCTGAAAACAGGTGAAAAACCAGCGAAATATGGCGGGGAAACGGCGGAGACGAAAATGGAGATGGCCGGAGCTGAGAAACTCGCGACAGTTGAGAGAGAAATAACGGCTAGCTTCGTTGCACTGGAACACAGTAATCCGGAGGAGAACGGCGGATAACGGTGGCGGAGGTTGGAGGTGGAGGGGGCATGGAGGTGGAGGGGGTGTGGACCATGGAGGGGGCGTGGAGATGTTGATGGTACTTAACCGAGATAGTTTTCTATTTTGGTTACTTAACTGAGATAGTTTTCTATTTTGGTTTTATTCTTTTTTAATTATTTTAATAAAAAACTAATTGTTATTATTATTAGTATTACTCATACAAACTACCCTATACGGAACCGTATCTATAACCGTTTTTTGGTCCATTTGTTGGGCCATTTTTTGGTCAGAATAGCATTTCTCTTATTCTAAAGAGAAATAAGTCTGATGAATAATAAACAATCTAAAGTATTATAGGAAAAAGACTAATATTTTATGAAAAACAACAAAATTAATTGTTTTTTTATTTATGTAAAACAACATTAAAAGAAAGGAAAAAATGGAATTAGTATAACTTTCTGCGTTTTTTTTTCTTTTCGATAAGCAATGTTGCATTAAAAGGAGCACTAGGGGTGCTCAAAACCACAAATACAAGGATGAGATCACGGGTTGTTTATACATGAAAGTGCATTATTCCACCATAGTGATGAAATACAACAAGAATTCCTTCCCACCCCGTAAATGAACCAGCCCCAAGATAAGAACTTCACCTGGGCCACTATCGAGACTACATTTGGCTCTACCCGTCTAAAACAAACACCGTTACGAGATAGCCAAAGACACGAACAAGTTGTCAACCAAATAAGATGATTGATCCTCTTCGCTTTCTTACCAGTACAAAGGTCGCCATAGCGTAGAAAATGATCAATTAAAGTAGATGGGCAAGGCACTTGAACATTCAGCCAACGACCAGTCTCGCCCCACCCCCTCAAAGAAAAATCGCAAGCCAAAAACAAGTGATGAGAATCCTCAAAGTGAGACCTACACAAAACGCAGACCGCATCCTCCTCCAAGTGAATAACATGTCGTCTAAGTAACAGGGAACGAACAGGTATAGAATTGTTGAATATACACCACCAACCAAACAACAAGATCTTGGCTGGAATACGAGTCCTCCATAACGCTATCAAGTCAGATTTCTGCAGAGTCGAAACAGGCTTGCTGCTGTCCACGGCTGAAAGTTGATTCGCTTGCAAAAGAAATTGGTAACAAGACCGAACCGTGAAGGATTTTAGTGGATCAATAAACCAACACCATCGGTCAGCAACTCCACCGGCCATATGAACAACTGATAACTCTATTTTATATAGAGTTATTCATATGGTTAAACTTAGTAAATTGCCCTCTTTCAAGCAGAGATAAAGAGTTTATATAGTATTTTATGTGATATATGATAACTTGAGTGTTTAACATGGTTATAGTTGTTAATAGGCCATTTTGGATATATTGTGGTATGTTTGATAAGTTTGCTCAGTGCAGTCTACAGATGCTCCTGCATCAATGCTCCTGCATTAATTCTGCACTTACAACTCCACTGGTTTAGCACAATGCTACTGCACTGCAATTGCATTGCATGAAGGTTGAAGCCATCCACTTGCACATCCACTTGCACATCCACTTGCACTTGATTCATGATTGGTCTCCTAAAGCAAGCCCATTCATATATTTCGGTGCCTACAATTCCCACATAGCTTTGAAGAGTCATCTACATAGGGACACATGTTCATATCTCATTGGACCTCCCTACACACTTGATTGAAGACCTCAACTTGGGAAAAAACTTCTGAAAAGTAACCATGATTCAACCTCTAGTTTACTTCAACATGAAGGAAGGAAGCACCTCTCTTGAAGACTATAAAAGGACCTCACTCCTTCACTTGAAGATAGATCACAATCGATAAGTTAGATCAAAATTTCAATATACATAGTTAGTTTCTATTTTGTAAGAAGGAAAGGAAGGAATTGACAAATCCCCCTTACCTCAACTTCATAGTTTTACTAAGTGCTATGGAGCTAATGCAATTGCATTGCTAGGAAAATTCATGCAAAGAGCTGCAACTTGTGTAATCTCTATCTTGTTGTCTCTCTTTTGTGATTTCAATTATATAAACATGTTCTATTCATTTTATATTTGCCTTGCAATGTCTATGTTGAGCTAAATCTCTTTAGTTGGAATGTTCTAACCATTTAATGAGCTTTTAAGTAAGTTTGATGTAAGTATATGATGTGTGCACTTTAGTTCTTGCTTAATAATACTTTTGTTCTGTACCGAGGAGCTTTTTGGTCGGCTGCTGTTGGTAGGTCTCTTACTGTCCTGGCAGGAGGTCAGTGAGCGCCCGGGGGGGGGGGTACCTGCAAGCCACTCCGACGCTCAAGTCAGTATATAGAATATATGAGTGAAGGTTCTAAGGATTAGAGATTGAACCTTTGTTAGGGCAAAGTTTGCCTGTATTTATAGGAAATCGTGCCCTCTCGTGGATCGTTGGATGGGTAGAGTCGATCTTGACCGTCCAAGCATGTTGGGCTCGCGTGAGGTGGACATGGGCTGGATTGATTGGGCTAATCCATTCCAATTGCTGAATGCAGCTCCTGGTTTTGCTGATGGGACCCCTCGGTCCACTCCAGAACAACTTTCAACACTTATTTTGAGATTGATCAATTAGAATAAGTAGATTTGTAAAAGCAGACATGGTTTACAATTAAGAACTCAAGAACTAATATGGGTGAGTGTTTTACATAAAGGAAACTTTGTGAAAACCATACTAAGTCCTAGACATAAGATAGTATAGTCCATAGGGTGATACTGTGGGTCCTTTAAAAGACAAGAGTGAACTTATTTAGCTAAGCCTAGACATAAGAAGCTTGTAATAAAACTCTAAAGAAAGTGACTGAAAGGCACATAACTAATGCAACAACATTCAGTGCAACTGCATCATAACTGCATTAAACACTTGAAAGTGAGTTACTTGGGGAAGACATTCCAACTAGCTTTTCTCTATTGCATTACAACTACTTACACCTTGCCTTATTCTAACTTGATTGTGATACTCACAATCATCAACTAGATTGTTATTTGGTTACTCTCCTCTAAATTACATAGTATTGAATTTTAAAAGATTTCATCAATCCCTGTGGGTTCGACCTGTTCTAAACACTATATTACTTGTTATGGACTGTGTATACTTGCACATGCTTTCCACACACCAAAATCACGCAGAATCGTCAACATCTCATCAACTTCATCACCGAATGCAGATCCAGCACCTGCGGAAAAAAAATTCCACTGCCAATGATCATCACGGCAAACTCCTAGATCCGCCGGTCTCACATTTTTATTATTACAATTGTTGAAAATGTTGCCAAACTTTCTGCGTTTTTAGTTTCTAGTTTTTACTTATTTTATCATGTCATGCCACCTGATTGTTCTCTCTTGTTTCATGTGTTGTTCACGTTCTACCAGTCCAAACAGCTAAAGAAAGGGGTAATTCTGATATGGAATGCAGTGACGACAGTAGACTATTTGTAATGGTTGTATCTTTTTGGGCAAGGTACCCTATGTATCAGAGACACGAGACTACATTAAGTGTTTCTCTTGGAGGTAATTCATTGCTACTAAGGAATCTTCGGGTCTTGTGTGATTTATTAATGGCTTATATATAGAGCGCCTTTGGAGTGTATGTAACACCCCATTCTACCCGGCTATTTATCATAGAGATCAGAGTTTCAAAATTTCTTTTTGAATGGAATGCTACGCATGATCCTAATCTAACAACGATCAAATCATTATAAACCTTTATTACACCTTTATAATACGCAACACCATTAAATAATTTAGGGTACTCATAACTTCACCAATAAAATTCCACACATTATAATTTAGATGTCTCGCAGCGGAAAAATAACATAATCTCAAAAAGCGCCGAACAACAGCCTCATCAAAACAAAATCATTAAATTAATGCATATAGAAATTCAACAGCAAATGATTAACACTAGAATCCTATGCCCACTCCCTAGGTGTCACGTATCAGAGCAGACCGACTCGGGAGTGAAAGGAGTAAGCCTTCACTCAGGACTACCTGTGGTAAACAACAACAGAAGGGTGAGTCTCGAACCATATAATAAAGACTATAATAAGAAGTATATTTCCTCATAGTATCACACTCATACAATCACACAGTAGCAATAGTTCATACATTCAGCGACTCGTATGCTTATCATGAGGATGTATGCAATACAGTTATGCATGTGGTACCATGTTCCCAGACCGCAGCCTTATCGTTATAATATCAACTCAGACCGCAGCCTTATCATTTCAATTTAGAACTCAGACCGCAGCCTTATTATCATAATATAGAACTCAGACCGCAGCCTTATGTATGCATGAGACTCCATGACAACAACCACAATCATAATTCTCAACAACACGGTCCATATGTCCTATATCTCATCTTTAATTAATCTTGTTGTAGCCCTCATGGCCCCATCACCAATCAACTTATTCATTTTCTCATCACAATCACGTTCCTAGGACTAATCTAACACTTAGGGACCAATCTGTCACCATTAGGACCGAAACCAAACACAAGGCACGGGCGCACCTCTTGGCGCCCTGGGCGGCCACACTTGGCGCCCAACACAACACCCACGCGCACAAACATATTAGGCCACCTGATAAATTAAAACCGCTCTAGCCAAAATGTTCAAAATGAGATTTGGTCACGTGAATACAGAATTTGGCTAGGGAAAATATGTTCAGAACTCACAGCTCACCCCTAGGCAACACAACATAGTCAAAACGGCACCCTTCTAGGACAATTTCAAAACGGTGCATGAACAGCTGAAAATTCTTTAGCCAAAATGTTATAAATATCATTTGGTCAGGTGAATACAAAATTTGGCTCGGCAAAATATGCTCAGAAAATGAGATGCACACAAGGCACCCCTTAGACAAGCCAAAACAATGCCCAACAGGACAATTTCAAAACCACAAGTGCAAATCTGGAAATTCTTTAGCCAAAGTGCTTAAAATATGATTTGGTCAGGTGAATACAAAATTTGGCTCGGGAAAATATGCTCAGAAAATGAGATGCACACTAGGCACCTCTTAGACAAGCCAAAACAATGCCCAACAGGACAATTTCAAAACCACAAGTGCAAATCTGGAAATTCTTTAGCCAAAGTGTTTAAAATATGATTTGGTCAGGTGAATACAAAATTTGGCCCGGGAAAATATGCTCAGAAAAATGAGATGCACACTAGGCACCTCTTAGACAAGCCAAGACAATGCCCAACAGGACAATTTCAAAACCACAAGTGCAAATCTGGAAATTCTTTAGCCAAAGTGTTTAAAATATGATTTGGTCAGTTGAATACAAAATTTGGCTCGGGAAAATATGCTCAGAAAATGAGATGCACACTAGGCACCTCTTAGACAAGCCAAAACAATGCCCAACAGGACAATTTCAAAACCACAAGTGCAAATCTGGAAATTCTTTAGCCAAAGTGTTTAAAATATGATTTGGTCAGGTGAATACAAAATTTGGCTCGGTAAAAACTGTTTAGAAATTGAGCTTCACATAAACCACCCCTAGGCGCACACTCCATGGGACACAGGCGCCCAGGCGCCATTCTGGGCAGCACAGGCGCCCAGACAGCAACACACGCACGCCCAGGCAGCAAAACAACACACACAACGCAACACAAACCCACTGCTACAGTACACAGAGCGCCATTTTCCCTAGGCACTTGGCGCCCCATGCGACCCAACATCTACCAAACATCAAATTTCCAAAACAATTCACAACAACAAATCACCAAAATATATTATACTCATACCAACAACATTCATTCTCACATTTATGCATTAAGAACACATCAAGGCATAAAATCAACACATGTAATCTAACCTTAGCATAGGGAATCGAATCAATCACACTAATTATCAATTTCAACTAACCTAACAATCTAACAATTAACAACATAATAACAAGTGGAATCCTATGGTTCACATACAACCTATTATACTCTCTATTATAGAGTGAGACTCCCCTAACCTTGATTGTGACGAACTAGAGCTCTTTCCACCGAAGCACCGACAAACTACCGCAACAAGAATTCTTCTCCTTCTTCTTCCCTTATTCACGAATACGCCCTCTCTCTCTTTCTCTTGGACCATTCGCAAATTGAACAAAAATAGGAAGGGTTAGGGAAAACGAATCTTAAGCACTTGATAGAGAAAGGAAATCGAATCATAAAAGATTAGGAACCCTTACCTAGGATCAAGATGCACAAACCCTAACTCCAAGCTTGAAGTCGCTCCTTCCTTCTCTTCTCCTCTCCTTCGACTTTCTTTCTTTTCTTCTCTCCTTCGACTTTCTTTCTTTCTTTTGACACTAATGAGGCGCGACCTAGACCCCTAGTGCCTAAGGAGCGCCTAAGCCAACGGGCTTGGGCTTCTTGGGCCGTCATTTGCAATACCGGTATTACCAACGCCATCCCCTTCAATTAAATAAAAATACTACATTATAATATAATAAAGAAAATTAGTGCAACACTTTAAATAATTTAATCAATTACTTAATTAAATTATTTTAGGGTGTTACAACTCTCCCCCACTTAGGAAATTTCATCCTCGAAATTCATACCTGAGTCAAATAGCTCTGGATAGGACTCCCGCATCCTACTCTCCAGCTCCCAAGTCATGCTCTCGCCAGTAGCTCCCAACCACACCACCTTCACTAAAACAATGCTTTTCCCTCTCAGCACCTTCACTTCTCTATCATCAATCCTCACTGGCATAGTCTCCACAGTGAGATTATCTCGCACCTCAATATCATCCATATGGATCACATGAGACGGGTCCGGAATGTACTTCCGAAGTTGCGACACGTGAAATACGTCGTGCAAGTTCGAAAGATTGGGTGGTAGAGCCACCCTATAAGCAACCTTTCCGACCCTCTCGGTGATCTGGTACGGTTCAATAAATCTAGAAGTCAACTTCTTTGCTTTAAGTGCACGCCCAACACCAGCCATAGGCGTGACCCTCAAGAAAACATGCTCACCAGCCTGAAATTCCAAATCTTTTCTCCTTCTATCATGGTAACTCTTTTGCCGACTTTGAGACTCTTTCATTTTCTCCCTGATCATTTTTATCTTCTCTGTAGTCTCTTTCACCAATTCAGGTCCAAGAACAACACTCTCGCCAGATTCATGCCAACACAAAGGAGTTCTACACCTCCGCCCATACAGTGCCTCATAAGGAGCCATCCCTATACTCGAATGGTAGCTGTTGTTGTAAGTGAACTCAATCAACGAAAGGTGTGTATCCCACGCACCTCCCTGCTCTAAAACACACGATCTCAATAAGTCCTCCAATGACTGAATGGTTCTCTCTGTCTGCCCATCAGTCTGAGGATGATAGGCTGAACTCAACCTCAATCTGGACCCCAATGCCTCCTGCAAGCTCCCCCAAAACTCCGAAGTAAACCTCGGATCTCTGTCAGATACAATACTCTTCGGGACACCATGCAACTTCACAATCACCTGGATATATATCTCGGCCAATCTCGCTACCGGATACGTGATGTTGATAGGAAGGAAGTGAGCAGACTTCGTCAACCTATCCACGATCACCCAAATAGAATCAAATCCCCGAACGGTTCTTGGTAACCCTGTCACAAAATCCATGGAAATGCTATCCCATTTCCATTCCGGAACATCCAAAGGTTGCATCAACCCCGCAGGCTTCTGGTGCTCAACCTTCGACTTCTGGCAAGTCAAACAGGCATACACAAACTGTGCTACATCTTTCTTCATACCAGGCCACCAGAATAATTTCTTCAAGTCATGATACATCTTTGTAGCCCCTGGATGAATACTCAGCTTGCTCCTATGACTCTCCTCAAGGATCATCTTCTTCATCTCAATATCATCGGGAACACAGATCCTATCTCTAAATCTCAACACACCCTGGGAATCCAACCTGAAATCCCCATTCACATTCTGATCACCCGCCACTAACAAGTCAACCAGCTTCACATCTAATTTCTGGGCGTCTCTGATACTAACCAAGAAGTCATTACCAATCCTCAGCATACCCAGCTTAACACTCCGCGGTGTCACTTCACAAACCAGACTCATATCGCGAAATTGCTCAATCAACTCCAACTCTTTTACCATCATTGCTGACATATGCAAAGTTTTTCGACTTAAAGCATCAGCCACGACATTAGCTTTGCCGGGGTGATAGTTTAAGCCAAAATCATAGTCTTTCAGCAGCTCTAACCAACGCCTCTGCCTCATATTCAGCTCCTTCTGATCAAACAAGTATTTCAAACTCTTGTGGTCGCTGAATACCTCGAATCTAGTGCCATACAAATAGTGCCTCCAAATCTTTAGCGCAAACACAATAGCAGCCAACTCCAAATCATGAGTAGGATAGTTCTTCTCATGAGTCCGCAACTGTCTGGACGCATAAGCGACTACCTTCCCACCCTGCATCAATACGCCCCCTAAGCCCATTCTGGAAGCATCACAATATACCACAAACGGTTGATCCGGCACGGGCAACACTAACACCGGAGATGTTGTTAATCTTTTCTTCAACTCTTGGAAACTCTCTTCACACTTAGCATCCCAAACAAAAGCTCTCCCTTTACACGTCAATTGAGTCAACGGAAGGGCTAGTTTTGAGAAACCCTCAATGAACCTCCTGTAGTAACCAGCCAACCCCAAGAAACTCCTGATCTCAGTCGTAGACTTTGGGCTCTCCCATTGTAACACTGCATCAACCTTGGCTGGGTCTACGGCTATGCCATCACTAGAAATAATGTGACCCAAAAAGCTTACCTCATGCAGCCAGAACTCGCATTTGGACAATTTAGCATAAAGCTTCTTCTCTTTCAATACCTCAAGCACCAATCTCAAGTGCTCTGCATGCTCCTCTTCAGACTTGGAGTATACCAGAATATCATCTATAAAAACTACCACAAACCGATCCAAGTAACTATGGAAGATACGGTTCATGTACTCCATAAACACCCCTGGTGCATTGGTGACACCAAACGGCATCACAGAGTACTCATAATGTCCATATCTCGTTCGAAATGCTGTCTTCTGGACGTCTTCGTCTTTTACTTTAATCTGATGATACCCTGACCTCAAATCAATTTTGCTAAAAACCTTAGCACCCACCAGCTGGTCCATCAGATCATCAATTCTCGGAAGAGGGTACTTATTTTTAATAGTTACCTTGTTCAACTGTCTATAGTCCACACACAGGCGCATACTCCCATCTTTCTTCTTTACTAACAAAACCGGAGCTCCCCAAGGTGACACACTAGGTCTCACAAATTTCTTTTCAAGTAACTCTTCCAACTGCTTCTTCAACTCAGATAACTCAGAAGCTGACATCCGGTACGGTGCCATGGATACCGGCCTAGTACCAGGCACAAGGTCAATCCCAAACTCTACCTCCCTCTCTGGTGGCACACTAGGAATCTCATCAGGGAACACTTCAGGGAACTCACACACCACCTGCAACCCTTCAACCATAGCTTGGTTTTCCGCAGACATAGACGCCATCAAAGCAAATAGTTGACCACCATCCTTCATTACCTTATGCAGCTGATCCCCAGACAACAAAACAGACTTTTCCTCCTCAGGAGGAAAGAAACTCACCGACTTGCTGAAACAGTTGATGTGCACATGGTTATCCACTAACCAGTCCATACCAAGGATAACATCCAACCCTCCCAAAGGCAAACATATAAGATCAACCAGAAAATCTCTGCCGAAGACTGACAGAGGACACTTAGCACACAATAGAGAAGTAGTCACCGAACCCTTAGCCGGAGTGTCGATAACCATTTCCCTTTTCATATCAGACAATACTAGATTTAACTTTTCAGCACAAACAGCAGCAATAAAAGAATGCGTAGCACCAGTATCAACTATAGCAACTAAAGGGGAACCATAAATAAAACAAGTACCTCGAATCTCATTGGGCCCCTCTGAGCCTGCTAGTGCGAAAACTCTTCCATTGGATTTCTCTTTCTTTGGTTTGGTGCATTTAGAACTAAAGTGACCAGCTTCACCACAATTGAAACACACTGATTCCTTACGATCACAGTGAGACGCCATATGACCTTTGTTCCCACAACGGTAACACATTACTTCAGTCTTGCAATCGAAACTCTTGTGACCCAGCTTGCCACACGTGTAACACACTATATCAGCGGGAGCACCTCCCCCACTAGGCTTCTTACCCTCAGAAAATTTCTTGCCAGCACCTGCCTTCCACTTATTTTTACCTCCAGACACATCATATGGTTTGCCCCTAAACTGATTATTCCTCTTTTCTTTCCCAATCTTGTAGGCAGCAGAACTGTCCTCTTCATAAATTCTACTCTTGTCAACTAATCTAGCAAAATCTCGTATCTCATGATACCCAATTGCCTTCTTAATGTCAGGTCGCAGGCCACTTTCAAATTTCACACATTTAGAGAACTCTGAATCAGCATCATTGGCGTAGTAAGGACAAAATTGGGCCAGCTCTTCAAATTTGGCTGCATACTCAGCCACAGTCTTATTTCCCTGTTTCAGTTCTAAGAATTCTACCTCTTTCTTGGCCCGAACGTCTTCAGGGTAATACTTTCTTTTAAACTCTCTTGTGAAGACCTCCCAAGTAACCTCTTCACCAGCAGTGTTCAACCTATGCAGCATCCCTAACCACCACTTGTCAGCCTCTTCCGCCAGCATGTGCGTCCCGAACTTCACTTGCTGGGCAGCAGTGCAATCCATAACACGGAATATCCGCTCTATCTCATTCAACCACGACAAGGCTCCATCGGGATCATACCGACCCTTGAAGGTGGGTGGGTTTTCCCTCTGAAACGTTGTCAGGTTACGGGCATTCATATCAGCAGCATTGTGTTGATTTCCAACAGCTTGGGCTATGGCTTGCAGAGCAGCAGCCAAAGCAGCATCATCCCTTCTAGCCATATCAACCTAGCACTGCAGCATAAACGACAATTTAGAACTAAAACAAAGCACCTAATTGTCATACACAATATGACAGACAGACACACTTGGTCGGACAGACCGAACTTTTGCTCTGATACCACTAATGTAACACCCCATTCTACCCGGCTATTTATCATAGAGATCAGAGTTTCAAAATTTCTTTTTGAATGGAATGCTACGCATGATCCTAATCTAACAACGATCAAATCATTATAAACCTTTATTACACCTTTATAATACGCAACACCATTAAATAATTTAGGGTACTCATAACTTCACCAATAAAATTCCACACATTATAATTTAGATGTCTCGCAGCGGAAAAATAACATAATCTCAAAAAGCGCCGAACAACAGCCTCATCAAAACAAAATCATTAAATTAATGCATATAGAAATTCAACAGCAAATGATTAACACTAGAATCCTATGCCCACTCCCTAGGTGTCACGTATCAGAGCAGACCGACTCGGGAGTGAAAGGAGTAAGCCTTCACTCAGGACTACCTGTGGTAAACAACAACAGAAGGGTGAGTCTCGAACCATATAATAAAGACTATAATAAGAAGTATATTTCCTCATAGTATCACACTCATACAATCACACAGTAGCAATAGTTCATACATTCAGCGACTCGTATGCTTATCATGAGGATGTATGCAATACAGTTATGCATGTGGTACCATGTTCCCAGACCGCAGCCTTATCGTTATAATATCAACTCAGACCGCAGCCTTATCATTTCAATTTAGAACTCAGACCGCAGCCTTATTATCATAATATAGAACTCAGACCGCAGCCTTATGTATGCATGAGACTCCATGACAACAACCACAATCATAATTCTCAACAACACGGTCCATATGTCCTATATCTCATCTTTAATTAATCTTGTTGTAGCCCTCATGGCCCCATCACCAATCAACTTATTTATTTTCTCATCACAATCACGTTCCTAGGACTAATCTAACACTTAGGGACCAATCTGTCACCATTAGGACCGAAACCAAACACAAGGCACGGGCGCACCTCTTGGCGTCCTGGGCGGCCACACTTGGCGCCCAACACAACACCCACGCGCACAAACATATTAGGCCACCTGATAAATTAAAACCGCTCTAGCCAAAATGTTCAAAATGAGATTTGGTCACGTGAATACAGAATTTGGCTAGGGAAAATATGTTCAGAACTCACAGCTCACCCCTAGGCAACACAACATAGTCAAAACGGCACCCTTCTAGGACAATTTCAAAACGGTGCATGAACAGCGGAAAATTCTTTAGCCAAAATGTTATAAATATCATTTGGTCAGGTGAATACAAAATTTGGCTCGGCAAAATATGCTCAGAAAATGAGATGCACACAAGGCACCCCTTAGACAAGCCAAAACAATGCCCAACAGGACAATTTCAAAACCACAAGTGCAAATCTGGAAATTCTTTAGCCAAAGTGTTTAAAATATGATTTGGTCAGGTGAATACAAAATTTGGCCCGGGAAAATATGCTCAGAAAAATGAGATGCACACTAGGCACCTCTTAGACAAGCCAAGACAATGCCCAACAGGACAATTTCAAAACCACAAGTGCAAATCTGGAAATTCTTTAGCCAAAGTGTTTAAAATATGATTTGGTCAGGTGAATACAAAATTTGGCTCGGGAAAATATGCTCAGAAAATGAGATGCACACTAGGCACCTCTTAGACAAGCCAAAACAATGCCCAACAGGACAAGTTCAAAACCACAAGTGCAAATCTGGAAATTCTTTAGCCAAAGTGTTTAAAATATGATTTGGTCTGGTGAATACAAAATTTGGCTTGGTAAAAACTGTTTAGAAATTGAGTTTCACATAAACCACCCCTAGGCGCACACTCCATGGGACACAGGCGCCCAGGCGCCATTCTGGGCAGCACAGGCGCCCAGACAGCAACACACGCACGCCCAGGCAGCAAAACAACACACACAACGCAACACAAACCCACTGCTATAGTACACAGAGCGCCATTTTCCCTAGGCACTTGGCGCCCCATGCGACCCAACATCTACCAAACATCAAATTTCCAAAACAATTCACAACAACAAATCACCAAAATATATTATACTCATACCAACAACATTCATTCTCACATTTATGCATTAAGAACACATCAAGGCATAAAATCAACACATGTAATCTAACCTTAGCATAGGGAATCGAATCAATCACACTAATTATCAATTTCAACTAACCTAACAATCTAACAATTAACAACATAATAACAAGTGGAATCCTATGGTTCACATACAACCTATTATACTCTCTATTATAGAGTGAGACTCCCCTAACCTTGATTGTGACGAACTAGAGCTCTTTCCACCGAAGCACCGACAAACTACCGCAACAAGAATTCTTCTCCTTCTTCTTCCCTTATTCACGAATACGCCCTCTCTCTCTTTCTCTTGGACCATTCGCAAATTGAACAAAAATAGGAAGGGTTAGGGAAAACGAATCTTAAGCACTTGATAGAGAAAGGAAATCGAATCATAAAAGATTAGGAACCCTTACCTAGGATCAAGATGCACAAACCCTAACTCCAAGCTTGAAGTCGCTCCTTCCTTCTCTTCTCCTCTCCTTCGACTTTCTTTCTTTTCTTCTCTCCTTCGACTTTCTTTCTTTCTTTTGACACTAATGAGGCGCGACCTAGACCCCTAGTGCCTAAGGAGCGCCTAAGCCAACGGGCTTGGGCTTCTTGGGCCGTCATTTGCAATACCGGTATTACCAACGCCATCCCCTTCAATTAAATAAAAATACTACATTATAATATAATAAAGAAAATTAGTGCAACACTTTAAATAATTTAATCAATTACTTAATTAAATTATTTTAGGGTGTTACAGTGTATCTCTAGGAAACAGACAAATTTGGCATAGGTATTCTCCAATTATTTTGATTGTGGTGGCACCTTTATACTTGGCGTCATTAGCATCATGTCGTTGTAACATAATGTTTGGGAGGCGATTCTTCTTTTTAACGAAATAATTATCCCCTTCACTACAACAGATTTAAGCATTGGGAGCGCTTTTTTTAGGCCATAGGGAGCGCTTTCGGGCGCTCCTAAAGCTAGCGCTCCTGTTGCAAATCACCCAAAGGTAGCGCTCGAAAAGCGCTCCCAAAAAACAGGCAAGAGGAGCGCTTTTTATTACAAGCGCTCCTTATTCCTAGGCGCGCTAAGACAATAAGGAGCGCTTACCGTAAAAAGCGCTCCTCATGGTCTTAAGAAAAGGGAGCGCTTTTTATTACAAGCGCTCCTTATTCCTAGGCGCGCTAAGACAATAAGGAGCGCTTACCGTAAAAAGCGCTCCTCATGGTCTTAAGAAAAGGGAGCGCTTTTTATTATAAGCGCTCCTTATTCCTAGGCGCGCTAAGACCATAGGTAGCGCTTTTTACAGAAAGCGCTACCAATGCGTAATTTTTTTTTTAAGAAAGTTTTGCCTGTTTCTTCTATATTACCAATTCTCAGCTCCCTGCAATCAGAAACCAGCAACAACCAGCAACAAAGTTCCAAATAAAATTCCAAATCAATAATCAATTTCAAATCAATTTCCAACTAATTTATAAATCCAACATACATCCTCATGTACCAATCAACATATGTGCCAACAAAAATGTGCCAACATATAAATCTTCATGTACCAAAAGATAAAAAAAAATTACATAAATCCTCATGTACCAAAAGATCAACAAAAATTACAACATATCCAATATGAGGTACTACAAAAATAGGATATCTAAAAAAAATTACATCAAGTTCGATTTGCATTAATCAAACCGGCAACATAACGACACCACTCTCCTTTCAGCTGAGTAAGTTCCTCATCAGAAAATTGAGCTCCACACACATATTCAGGAAAATATTGAAAAAATAAAATAAAATGAACTTAGAATTAATTACATATGACTCAGATATTTGGAAGCTATGAATCAGATACTAAGTCAGGTAGACTATAGTTTTCATCAGCCAATATGAATCAGATACTATGAATCAAATACTGGATTATTAGTACCATTATACAATTAAAATTAGCTAATGATCCAAAAGGGTTCTTTAAAATTTAAATAGTACATACAGCAAGTCCAAAAGGATGTCTCCGCAAGAATGTGGTGCTTCTAATAAATCTTGCAATTGAATAGCTAAGTTAATACGCAACCATTCTTCAAAAATAACAAAAACAATAATGGCATTTGTAAAGTGATGTTCATGGGTTGATCATAGAAAACTGCAGAACATCTAAAAATAGAGACATGATAATATCAAGGACTTGATGTTAGTTTGTTATTACTAAATTATAAGTTATAGGTTCTATAAATATTCTGAGAAGAAAAGAACAACCTCAACACAGTTACTCACCCCTCCATCACCTTCACACAACATCACCACTCCAATAAAAAAGGAAAGAGCTATCAAAACAAAAGCATATTCTTCTGGTGCATTAAGTATGTGATAATATCAATTCAATGGGGGGTAAAGTATCAAAACAAAAACATATCTTTATAAGAAAGACCAACACAAAACATGTTCCTCTAAAAAGGCAAATTAAGAAAGAACAATAATACAAATACAATTCAGGTTTTGTTAAAGAATAAGATTAAGTATACAATTTGTAGGTTTCCCACCTTCATCAACTACACTAACAAAATGAAAGAGACTAAAAACACTCATGAAAGAGACTATCAAACTCCATTTTCGGTTATAAGGCATTAAAATTTACAAAGAAAGACAATACACTAATGAATATACCTACATAACAGAACAAATTAGTGGTTTGGTTGAAGACCAACATGGTAAATCGTGTATATATATATAGGTTAAATTGCTCCCGGGGTCCCCTATCTTTATTTAAAATAACGATTTGGTCCTTTATTTTTTTTTGTCCCAAATTAGTCCTTTATGTTTTAAATTTTTGACACATAAATCCTTTTCTGTCCCAAATCAGTCCTTTATGTTTCAAACTTTTAACACATAAATCCTTTTTTTTGACACATAAATCAGCACTGTTAACGGAAAAGGATTTATGTGTCAAAAATTTGAAAGATAAAGGACTTATTTGGGACAAAAAAAACATAAAGGACTAATTCGTTACTTTAAATAAAGATAAGGGACCCCGGGAGCACTTTAGCCTATATATATATATGCCAATGTTAATAGTGTAGTGATTTTCCATCTGATTAAAAAAACTATGAACCTACAATAGCAACAACTGATTCAAAACCAAAATACTATATATGAACAGCAGACTTAAACGAAAACCAAACCTAAAACTAAGAAGAGAAAGAAGTTGTGTTTTAGAAATTAGTACCTCGACCGGTCCCAAACTCTGCTCGACCTCTCTGATGTTCTATCCCACCCGTCATTGCCATGGCCGGGTGGATCAACTGGTAGTTCCCGATTGGAATCAAATGACAAATTATATTTATCAGTATTCAATTTAAGAAGCAAGCGTATTTTTTTAAGAGTGAGTTGAAAAAACTCAAAGAAATTATGATACCTCTGGAGGTTCTATTTGATCACGATCCTTTGAATCAATTGTGGATCCTCCCAGCATTTACTAACAGAGGACTGTTTGTGGATTGACCTCAACCCTAAGGGTTAAAGTCCTTTCCAGCATTCTATCAATGGCTTATGGATAAGCCTCAGGGTCATTTTCTCCTTTCTGATAAGGTTTAAAACTAAGAAGTACAATATTCTAAACACCAAAAGTCTGTTGTATGAAGGACCTGATAGAGAGTACCTGAACTATGTTTAAAAGCAAAGTACCTGTTTACTGATGCAACCGTGTCCCCTACTGGTATTTGTGTTATGTAGCAAATCTAGTGTTAAATGTCACTGTTTATAAACAAATTGTAGTGCCGAAAGCCACACTATTTGTAAGCAAACTTTAGTGTCATTGTAAAAAATTTGTTGCAGCTACATTGTTTGTAACCAAACTTTTAGTGTCAAAACAAAGCTATAGCTAGTCAGTTTGATAAGAATGTTGTAGCTAAGCAGTTTGTCAAACTTTTGATAAGAAAACTTGTCAAAAGAAAGCTTCAGTTATTATCATTCAAAAAGAACTTATCATTCAAAAAGAAGTTAAATCACTTCCATAGTTCCATCTCACAGACGAAAATACACCTTAAAAAGAAAATAGCATACATTATATAGTATATACTTAAACTTACAGTCTCAAACTGGAAAGAGGAATTGGCATCAATATTTGGGACACTACAAAATATGTCCAGCATTGCATTATGAAAGCTAAAGTCTGTGTTTTCAAATAGAGATAAATCAATCCCACAAATTTAATAGCAAAAGAAAGAACTCAAAGAATAAATATTTACCAAATGTGTGTGCTCTAAATTGGAAGGAAGCATAGAGGTCTAAGCTGGAAGGAAGCATCAACAGAGAAAGATGACATGTACATCTTTTAGCAACAATATAACATGGTTGAGAGAAATCATGAGCATATTATACTTTAGCCTAGACAATGCATCTATTTAAAGTAGAAACTAAATGAATCTAGCAGTATAAAAATTCTTTCAGTATAACCAAAGTGAACACTCTCCTTGTGCTTGGTATACATGTTATCTGCACATCAAAAGGTCAAAAATCCTGATGTAGAAATAAAAAAGAAAATAGCATTTCATAAGATAAAAATTGTGAGAAATCAGATATGAATACAAAAAATGGAAGGACAGAATGGAGGATGAAAAAATAATAGAACAAATGATGCCTAACAAATTATATTAACTTTAAATAAACATGAACCTACAAACTTCATCTCATTCAAACAACTATGAACCTACAATAGCAACAAAACTGTGAAGAGAAAAAAAAACACTAACATAAGAGACAAAAAAACTATGAACCGAAAAATTAATGGAAACAGAAATACAAATTTGAATGAAAAAAAATTCTGATCCACTAAACAAAATTCTGATCCAAAAAAATACGTAGAAGATGAAGGGATCCAAATGCTTTGAATCAACAGAACCAAGGTGAAAGTGAGAGAGAAATGCGGAGAGAGGAAGGGATCCAAATGCTTTGAATCAATAGAACCAAGAACTAACCTTCCTTGTGTCGCGTGAGTTGAGAGAGTGAGGACGGCGTGGCAAACGATGGTGGAGAGGACGGCGTGGCAAACGATGGTGGAGAAGACGGCGTGGAATCGCAGAAAATGACGGTGGAGAGGACGGCGTGGAGTCGCAGCAAACAATGGTGGAGAGGACGGCGAGTGTGGAGAGATTTTGGAACGATTTGGGGACGAGGCGGCGCAGGGAGGAGGGGAAGTTCAGAGATTTTGGAACGCTGAGGGGGGAGGAGGGGAGGGCTACTGTTTGTGCGTGAAGGGTTTTTGGGAACGGGAAGGAAATAGGGTTTTTAGAAAATTGAGAATAGGTAGCGCTTTCTTTGAAAAAGCGCTCCTCATTGCAAATCTCGCATACCCCATCAGGAGCGCTTTTTAGAAAGCGCTCCTCATTGTAAATCTCGCATACCCCATCAGGAGCGCTTATTTGGAAAGCGCTACTCATGTTTGAAAAAGGGAGCGCTTCTTGCAAATAGGGAGCGCTTATTTTGGCGTAGTGCTTCTTTTTATGTATACCCCTTTGTTTATTTGTTGTTGTATAACAAAATTGGATTGCAGGGACAAGGAGGGGAAAGGCATCCCAACGAAACCGACCCCATCTCGAGTTTGACTATAACACCCTGATTTTTGGAGCCCCACAAGTAGACCAAACTCTAAATGCAGGACGATTTTAGTAGAATACTTTTCTTGCCTTTTTAAAACATGAGTACATATATATTTTTTTAAAACAAAACTTTTCAATATTAAAAAAAAAACAAAAACTTTTCTCAACACAATCAGAGTATTGCAGCATTTTTGAAACATGATGCATCACTTAATATATATAATACATTAATTATTAGAACTAAAATTTAACTTTCAAAGATTCAATCATCGCATCAATGTGATTCATTTTTTTCAAAAGGTTTACAATGCAATTACAGACTGCATTTGAAATAAAAGTACGTCTAATCTAGGACTGACTCCCACAAATTGTGTACCTTCAACAAAAACCTACACAAAGTACTACTCACATGAGGTTAGTATATATGCCAATGCACATGATTCGGGAATATCGCCACGCCACCCCGACAAGAGTATAATCAATAACACCGGTCCCACCGGATACTATAGGTTATGATTTCCAAGTAAACTGATCCCACGAATACTCAGTTTACTCACTTTATTAATATACTGGTTCCACTGGATACTCAGTTTACTCAACTTATTAATATACTGGTCCCACAGGATACTCAGTATATTATTCACCAAAGTTTCCACCGCATTAGAGTTCGTGTCCAGTACCCCACCTGGGAATTACCCGAGACACGCTGCCCCTTTTCTCCCACCTAAAGAGGACTGTTAACATGTCGCCGCACTTAGTCCGGACTCATCATACGATAGCTCGGCAATAGGTTCCCAAAGATTCCTACGCTGGCATCGATGCTTGCATGAAATGTGCCACCTTGAGGTAGTCATCACAACTGGATCACTCCCACTGAGTGTCCTAGAAAATCAAGGAAGGTTCAACACTGTTCCCGCCGGAAACTGCAGTGTTGTCACAACGAGATCAGTCCACCAAGATTTCGAGGAGATTAGCGAAGGCTACATACTGGTCCTTCTAAATACTACATTGGCACGAGTATTTCAACGATGGCTCAACACTGGTCCCACCGAATAATACAATGTTGGCCTAACAGAATCACTCCTATTCATTCTCCAACAATTTCACTTAGTGGTCTCATTATTACCCAGAATTCTTATTCCATAAGCATTTATTAAAAAAATATGTATGTTTCCAAAAATCTGTTAGGGAAATTCAGTTTTCAAAAGTTATTTGTTTCTTTTCAGAAAATATCATTTCCCCTTCCTAACTTAAATGGTAAATCTCAAACTTCATTTTCACATCACATTTTCATTTTTATTTTCAAAACCTTACTTTCAAAACTTTGCTTTTCAACTTTGCATTTCTTTTATGTCCTATATATACTTACTCTTGCTCTCAACTCACAATGCATTAGGTCATAACAATAGTTATGTCGTCAACCACCAAAAATATTAATCACGTACACACAGTCAAATCAATTCAACCTCATTTATATCAATCATATCGCAACATTCAACACATAATACTAACTCAATCAAACATATGATGGTACGAAGCGTATCAAACAACCAAAGAATCAACAAAACATTCAAATAACTGAGACATACCACAGTCAATCATCTCGACAATATTAATCACAATCACACTTTAACATTTCACGGTTTAGCACCCACTATAACAAACAATATTAGATTCCCTTACCGTATCTGTTTTCCTTTCACGCAACCCACGGTCTCAACAATGACTCGATACACTACAATCGCAAACCCCTCGTAGACCAACATAGAGGGAGGGTTGACAAGTGGAAAATGATGAAGCTTTTCATATACGTTAATAGCTCCCACCTCTTAACTTCTTCCTAGATCTTATCACTTTTTTTCTAACACCCACTATATATTAAACTAACTAAGACATCATCCGGAGTGAGATATAATTGGGGACAAACAATTGAAGGAATAAGAGTGTAATGGGTAAATTTTAACACCCACTCCAAAACACTTTTTTTCTAACACCCACCAACGCTTGAACAAATTATTCTCAGACTGATTTTTCGTACCAAAGCTTAGAGAAATATCACAAGTTACATTTTTTCTCACACTCGATATATAAACTTTATTAAAACTTTGGCGGCAATCAGAGTTCGTTAAAATATTTAGACACCGGGTAAGTTTTATCAATTTTCCTTAAATCATGAATCATAAATATTTTCACATTTTTCATCCTCCAAAAATATAATTCACCTAGCACATTTGAAAAATAGAAGAATAGTCATTTATATAAATACATTTCACATTTTTTTGGTGTAAATATAACTTCGTTAATTCCCTCCACGCTCTGCTAGGGTTTACTACTCTATCCTAGGGTTTGTGTGAGGAGCTTCCCCTCACCGTGAGGGTTTCGTCTCGTATTTGAGTTTAATTTTTTTTCTTGGAGTTTCTTTGCCGTCACGGAGAACTCGTCCTTAGATTTGATTGATGAAGTGGTGGAGCATCGGGAAGTAGGCGTGGAGGAGAGCCCAGAACATGGTCACTGATGCCTTGTTGGGCGTTTCCTGGCAGATAGAACGATACGCACACATATCATGAAGGACAGGATGGCGGGGGTGTAGCGTCCAAGGAGAGGGGTTATGATCAAGGAGGCAGCGACAGGGATATTCTTGTTTCCGTTCTTCCACGAGATAAATATCCAACGAGTCCTAAAAAATGGCCCTGGACTTTTGATAAACATCTCCTTCTATTGGGAGTTTTGGAGGAAGGTAGGGCTATTGAGGAGGTTCAGCTGCATACGGTGCCCTTTTGTAGTCAGGTTCATAGCCTTCCCATTGGCTTCATGTCTGAGGCGGTGGGGAGGAATGTCGAAAATACCATTGGCGAGTTTTTGGAATATGATACAAGCAATAGTTCGAGTTTCTTGCGTACGTATATGCGTATCAGAGTTATGGTCAAAGTCTTCAAGCCTTTTAAGAAGATGATGAAGCTCAAGAAGCCGGATGGTGAACCAAAAGTAGTGCACTTCAAATACGAAAGGCTTGATAACTTTTGCTACATATGTGGCTTTCTAGGGCACACAGAGGCATATTGTGATAAGCTGTTTACTCTGGGGAACGATGATGGTATAAGGGGGTGGGGGCCTGATTTACGAGTTGTTGGCCGAAGGAACAATACAGGCAGCGACAGACGGTGGTTGCGCGAGGAAGCGAAAATCGATTGGGTGTCTCCAAATTAGTCATTAATGAGACCCACCAATCATGCTCAATCTTCGCAACAATCTGATTTGCATGGCAATAATAAAGGAAAGGCAACTAATGAAGAGAGTAATGGGAGGAATCACAAATTGACTGATATTTTCAAAAGTCCGAATTTGTATTTCAAAGTTCCAAGTGCTCACGTGGATGTTGATAAGTCATCATGTGCGCAGGAGTCTGAGGTGGTGATGTTGGATGCTGATGTGGCTTTAGAAGGGGACAAGAAACGGTCACGTGCAGGTGATGTTGGAAAAGCTCATACCCAAAACGTCCCAGGGGAGAAATCTAAAGCTACTACGGTGAATGAAGTTAGACAGGCCTGCCAGGGACCATTAGTATCATTAGTTGGAATTGCCAGGGCTTGGGTCACCCTCGGGCAGTTCCTGCGTACGGGACCTCTTCCGGACCTACCAACCGGATGTATTATTTCTTTGTGAAACATTCGTACACGGTAATAAGATTGATGAGCTTCGTTCGAGACTTGGTTTTGATGCTTCTTTCACGTTGGATTGAGTTGGCCGTAGTGGTGGGCTTCTCTCTTTCGGAAGCATTTGTTTGTTTACCATGTGATACAATAATTTTATAGATGCTGAGGTGTCGAAAGACGGCGAACCTACATGGAGAATGATTGGGTTTTATGGTTGCTTGCCCTGGATAACTGGAACCTTCTTCGGACAATTGGGGGATTACAACTATCTACTTTCAAATGATGATAAGCGTGCTAGCGCAGTTAGGGCTCTGTGCCTGTTACGGGGCCCTCAAGAAGCAATTATGGATTTCAGATGCAAGATTTACCTCTAAAAGGCTATAAGTATACTTGGGAGAGGGGTCGTGGTACGCTGGCGTTCAAGGAAGAGAGGCTCGATAGTGCTCTCGCTACACAAGCATGGATTGCTTCTTTCCCTCGTAATAGATTGAAGAATTGTCTCGCTAAAAAATCTGGTCACTCTTCTATATAGGCCATTTCGGTTCGAAAATACTTGGCTGAGCGAGCCTGACTTTCCTTCCATTGTGAGTGATGGTTGGGACAGATTTGTCGGTGATGATTTCCTTACAAATATCAGTAGGTGCACCGAAGAAATTGATGCATGGGATAAGCAACTTCGTACTAAATATAGGGAAGAGATAGTTGCATGGAAAAGAATCCTTGAGTCGCTTCGGGAGGCGAGAAAATTGAACTCACATCAACATTATAAGCAAGCTAGTGATCGTATGAACTTGTCGTTGGCCTAAGAGGATACTTTCTGGAGGCAGTGAGTCAAAGTACATTGGCTTCGTGATGGAGATACAAATTTAAAGTTCTTCCATGCTATGGCAAGTGCTAGACATCAGGGTAACATGATTACGAAACTCACAAGCAGCGACAGCGTAGAGGGCGGAGTGGCTAGTGATTACTTCCATGAGTTGTATCAACGTAAAGAGAGTGTGTGTGATCCGGTCGTGAGTCACATGAGGGGCTCCATTGGTGAGGCTGAGAATGCTCTCTTTCAACTAAGTGTTGATGAATTCAAGAATGCTCTCTTTCAAATGCATTCAGACAAGGCTCCAGGACCGAATGGGCTTAATCCGACTTTTTCAAGCGGTTTTGGGATCTTTGTGGTGTGGAATTATTTTATACAGGGCGGGCGTGGCTTGAGAATGGTGAGTTTCCTTCAAACCTCAATGATGCTAATATTGTACTTATCCCTAAAGTGGATAATCCGGCTTCTATGAGTGATCTTCGGCCCATTTCTTTATATAACGTCATTTACAAAATTATCTCAAAGGTATTAGCGAATAAATTGAAGCTTGTTCTCCCACTTTGTATTTCAAATGAGCAATGGGCCTTTGTTGATTCTAGGTCAATTCTTGATAATGTAATGGTGGCTATTGAGACTATTCATCACATGAAGTGTAAAGTAAATGGCACGGTTGGTGAAGTTTCTTTAAAGATTGATATTAGAAAAGCTTACGATCGTGTTGATCGGGGTTACTTAAAATGTGTCATGCATAAATTGGGCTTTCGTGAGATTTGGATTAGTTAGATTTCTCTGTGTGTGGAGACACTGAACTACTCTGTCATGATGATTGGTGAGAAAGTTGGTTCAGTTTCGCCAGGAAGAGGTCTTGACAAGGAGATCCTCTTTCACCTTACCTTTTCATTCTTTGTGTTGAGGGGCTCACTTCCCTCTTGAAGCGGGCTGAGGCTACTGGTGATATCCAGGGTAACAACGTGTGTAGGGGTGCCCCGGCCCTCACACACGTTTTATTTGCTGATGATCGTTTCCTCTTCTACAAAGCTACTAGCAGGGAGTGTACGACTCTTAAGGAGTTGCTTGTGCCCTTACTAACACTAGCGGTTCATTACTTCCTTTGCTTTGAACTCGTGGCCCTATTAAGCAACCACGTGGACATACATTAATTTCATGTAACTTTTATGCTCATGGCCCTTCTAAGCGACACATGAAGCATATTGTATTTTACCTCTTGTAATGTGTAGCCCTACTAAGAAACTACGCATTACATTTCTTTTCATTTCATTATCTTAGCATAACACCTCAGCCTACCTATTTTTTAGGCACTTCTTTGGCCTCGGTGTACCCATCCCGCAATTACTAGTGGGCGAAACCTTTTGAGTCTAGGTTTTGGGGATCATGACTTCCCCTCCCCTAGTATGCTAATCCTCTAAGGGTCGTCACCCTTAACCTCTTGTATATTGTAACACCCCGGTATTTCTTTAACAAAGAAATACCTAAATATACAATTTGGTATAAATCAGAGTATAAAAATTCCTGTTTAGATATACATCTTTACAAGAAACAGCGGAAACTATAAAAATACAATTAATACAAGCTCGAGTCATACGACCGAATACATATACAACTACAGAAGAACAAGGACAACTATAAAGGAATAAATCTTCGATCTTCTCCTCGAACCCGATAACCAACTGTGCCGCCAGCTGTCCTTATAACCTATTCTCTGTAAAAACAACAAATATGGATTGGGTGAGACAACTTGTCTCAGTGAGTCCTACCGTGCCCCCTCACCGACACTCGGTTCAATTATTAAACCGTTAACAATCATATTGATAACGAACACGTTACAGCGAATTGTTGATCGTGAACCTTGCCACAAATCTCAACAAGTCGAGTCCAATCAAACAAGTCTTTATGTTTTATGAGGAACAGCCGGTTGTGAATAACCACGAATACCGGAGAATTATATTTGTTGATTAGTCTACCAGCGGCGACACTCCACTCATCCCGGCACACAATCATATAATTAATTTGTTTAGTATAATCCGACGGCGACACCCGCTCATCCCGGCACACTAATACCTTATTATTCAATTGTTTAGTATAATCCGACAGCGAACCCCGCTCATCCCGGAAACCCGTGAGTTGACCACGCCAAAACACATACAGAGCCTAGATAAGGGGTCATGACTACCCTCTCTAGTATACTACTTGTCAGGTCGTCACCCAACGAACGATATATACGACAATACATATCTACGATGACCAAAGGATCAAACATAAGCTTATGATACATGTTCCATTTCATTTCATAATCCGTTTATGAAGAGTTCTATTAACTTCCAGAATTATAATCAATTCCATGTCTTATATCCATATATAAGTTCAGCCCAACCATTACTCGGTGTGCTCACACGTAATCTAGGATTTTCGTTCTCGACCGAAATAGGTTTCAAGACTCTTTTTCAAAAATATAGTTTGAACGGTTTGAAATTAGGTTTTCAATAGGTTGGTAGCTTTAAAATAGTTTGAGGAAGGGATTAGGAAAGGTTCGGGATTGAACGGAGCGTTGAAACGAGAAAAATGGAATTACGCATCAAAACGGTCACAGTGGCGCGCGGCGCGCAACCCACACGTGACTGGCGCGCGACTTGACAGAAGCGCAGCCCAGAATCACGCACGGCGCGCGACTCCCGCGTGAACGGCGCGCGGATGGACAGAACCACCAGTCTGATGCTCAACTCAAAATTTTCTCACTTTCGTTCTCCGTTCGCTCTCGATTCGATTCCTAATTTCCGTTCCACCTGAAACTCAGAAAATTCCAAATACTCCAGATAGTTTACAAATCATTTTATTTCAACAATTTAATCAGAACTTCATAAATTGTTCAACAATTCCATAAAAACCGTAAAACGTAATGTTTCTCAAAAACGGTTTCCGGTTCAAAAATCTTTCGAAAACGGATAATGCCTTATGACTCAAAACCGATATATTTTCAAGACATGTAAAAATATCCCTATCCGTGAGTAGAACTCACCCGGTTGACGATCCCCGAGAAGTCGCGTCCTCGCTCGAATCACCGAACCGATAGCCACTCGAACGGTTCCCGAATCTCGAACACGATCCGAAGGCTTCCGCAACTGAATTCAGTAACCGACATCACCCTTGATACTGACTTCCTTCCGGTGACTGGAATTGGTGTTTCTCGACACTTTGACGACTCGACCCCGGATCCGTCAATTCAACATTTCCAGCCTTATTTCTGTTTTCCCCAGCATCTGGATTCAGTTTTGCAACAAGCATAACTTGGTCAATTCGTGACCAAAACTATCCAAACAAGTGCTCAATGTGAAGATAATTTCGTCTACTTTCTGATGGAAGAAGTTTCACGCGCATGCATCCAGTAGATCGAGAGATATCACCGAAACTATGTGACTGGTCCAGGACAATGTTTGATTCTGAAACCGAAACTTGTGAACAGGATATCTCTCTCCTTTCTCCATGAAATCATACGGTTCTTGTGCCCCAAATGAAGAGCTTTGTGTCTAGTTTCCAGAGGGACAAGAATCACGATCATCGGAGTAGTGTACTGGGAGATACGAAGAAAACACTGAAGGTAGTCCATACGGGTTTTCTCCTATGCTCCCCAAGAACACCATACATTGCAAGAAAACTGAGTTTTGCCAAGGTGGAGCTCAATATTCGAAAATGGAGGAAGAGGGGGAATGTGGTAACAGCTCACAAAACTCACATCAATGGAAGGAGGAGAAGAAATGCTGAACAATGGTGTAGAAGATGGCCACATGCATCAACAATGGGAAACCATCCCTCTCCTCCATCTTCCTCCCTCTCTTCTTGGTTTCTTTCTCTTTTCTTATTTCTGGATGCTTCAGACTGAAAAATGGGAAACCAGATGAGTGTTGTTATGCTTCAAAGGGGCTGAGGGTATTAATTGGGTGGAAAAGACCAAATTGCCCTTGGCCCATAATTTCTTGGTTTTGAGGCTAAAACACCAATAATCTTATGGCTTTCCGCTCAGCATAGGTTTCTTGACTAATTCTCATTCGAGTCGAGACTAACTGCTCACTCAATTGATACGTCTTCGATGTGAGGCGAAATGACGATTTTACCCTTCAGCTGAATTGTTCATTTACATTATGACTAAGCCACAATTAAATGTAGAGTAGGATTTCTTTGGACTTTTCCTCGACTATTAATCCCCGAGACACGACCAATTATTCCCACAAATAATTACTCGGTCTTAGGCATCATAGTACGAGTCTTTAAAAATTAGGGATGTTACATATATATTATATATTATAAATATATATATGCATGTACCCGCATTGGGCCGTCTAGAATTCATTCATGTACCGTCTATCCTTCCACAAGGGAAGGTATCTCGCTGTGAATTAACAATTCTTACCTTGACTTGTATGAATTAACATGTGTACACTCGTGTCTTACTAATGTATGGTTTTCCTTAACATTTATAACTTGTGAGATTTACCTCAAACTTCTTTCATTTCACGACATAAGTGTGTTTCCATTCTTGGGAAACATTGGGGAATCAATCGGAAAGGAATCGGAATCGTTTGGAACAGATTAAAAAGGATTTTGAGTTAGGGTAACAGAAGGATCCGCATGGTCCGTGCTCCAGAGGCGCACGACCCGTGCGTATCACTTAAAAACTCAGTTTGAAAAACGTACAGGGCGCACGATCCGTGCCACCAAGGCGCACGGTCCGTGCGTATTCAAAAACTGTAAAAACTGATTTGCGTAGGTCACGCACGGTCCGTGCCAAGGGCGCACGACCCGTGCTGTGTCAAAAATCCATTTCCTTGGCTGCTGCGAACAAGGCGCACGACCCGTGCCCTTGTGAGGCACGATCCGTGCATCCTTGACAGTGGCCAATTTTCCAGTTTCGTGTTATTTTTTCAAGTCCGTTTCGATTCCAATTTCGTTCCGGTCGAGACCCTAACATAACGAATATTATTCCAGACCAGTGAAAGCGATAAACAATCAATCAATTCATACCACACATCTTCAATCTACAATCCCATCAATTTGAACAATGTTACAATTAATGGTGGATCGATCAAAACGTTTTCGTCAAGTTTTCACAAAGCGGATTTCAGTGATATCGTTTCTGGAAATAAAATGACTCAACATCAAAAACATCCCTAAGCGAGTATAGAACTCACCTAACGTGATGATAATCACGCAACCAACGGATCAACGGAAAGACACGGTTGGAGTAACCTCACGAACGACCCCGAACTCGAATTCACGCTACTCCAAACGCTCCAAAAACTGAACCGATAGAGCTTGGCCTCTACCACTTCGAATTTCAGCTCCCAATCTACTCCAGACATGCAAGCCATATCCAGCCACTAGACTCCATTTTGGAGCTTGGAGCTTCAAAGGGATGACAATGGTGATTTGGAGGTGGGTTGTATGTTTGTTTAGAAAAAGGGATCGATGGAAAGAAGAAGGAGAATGATGAAGGATGGTGGTTTTAGATTAAACATGCATGGACATTTGAGGTAGGATCCCCCCCCCCCCTTTCTTCTCCACTCTCTCTCTCTCTCGAATTCTCTCCTCCTTTTCACAACTTCTTTTTCTTATTTTTTTGTTGCAAATGAAAGTGTTTGCTAGGTGTTAGGGGGACTTCAGCTGGGTGTAACTTAAAGGGTGTAAGGACTGAAATGCCCCTCAGCTCTTAATCCCCTCCTATCTCTTATGACATGGCCTAAACTACTAACTTAGTCAAATTTTCAAGCACTTAGACGCCAACAATTATTTATATCATTGGTACTATCTCATAGTAATTTAAATCATGCTCAATTAATCAAAATATAATAACCCTCTTGTGCTAAATATTCGATTTAGCCTAATAAATCATCTTAACCTCTTCGCTAATTTAATTTAATTAAATTAGCTAATTAGGGGATGTTACAATCACCCCAACTTTTAAAAATTTTGTCCTCAAAATTGACAAAACGTACCTCAATCGAAAAGATGGGGATATTACACCCGCATGTTCTCCTCTACTTCCCATGTCGCTTCGTCGAGTGATGCACCATCCCAAAGCACCTTGACAATAGGAGTTGATCTCGTACGGAGCGTTTTCTCGCCACGTTCAATGATCCTGACTAGAGTAGGCTGATAAGATAAATCCGGTCTGATGTCAATCGCTTCATAACTTAATGGCTGATTCGGGTCATGAATATACTTCCTTAACTGCGATACATAAAACACATCATGTAATCTGGACAATTCTGGAGGCAAGGCAATGCGGTACGCTACCGGCCCAACTCGCTCTATAATCTGGAAGGGTCAGACATACCGAGGACTGAGCTTCTTCGCTCGCAATGCGATATCGGTTCTGATGATGGGAGAAAGTCTCAAAAAGACATGGTCTCCTTCTTCGAATTCTAACGGTCTTCTTCTCTTATCGGCGTAACTCTTTTGTCGACTCTGAGCGGCCTTCATCCTTTCTCTTATCTGACGGATCTTCTCCGTAGTCTCATGGACCAAATCCGGTCCCAACAATCTCTGTTCACCTACATCCCACCAACACAATGGTGTTCTACACTTCCTTCCATATAATGCTTCATATGGAGCCATTCCGATACTAGAATGGTAACTGTTATTGTAGGAAAATTCCACCAATGGAAGATGATCCTCCCATCGGCCTCCACTGTCGAGTACACAAGCCCTCAACATATCCTCCAATGTCTGAATTGTTCTCTCAGTCTGTGGATGGTAAGCGGTGCTAACACACACCGTTGTTCCCAACGCCATATTCAATGTTCTCCAAAACCGAGATGTGAACTTGGGATCTCGATCACAGATAATACTTTTAGGGATTCCATGCAACTTCACAATATTTTTGAGATACTCATCTGCTAACCTAGCAACTTTGTGGTTCGAACGCACCAGAATAAAATGGGCGGACTTGGTCAAGCGGTCCACCACTACCCAAATAGAATCATTTCCGGCTTGGGACCGTGGCAATCCCAAGACAAAAACCATAGAAATGCTTTCCCATTTCCATTCTGGCACATTCAACGGTTGCAACTGGCCGCCTGGCTTTTGGTGCTCTATCTTGACCCTTTGACAGGTCAAGCATCGAGACACAAACGCTGCAATATCCACTTTCATACCCGGCCACCAATACAACTGCTTCAAATCTCGATACATCTTGGTAGACCCAGGATGTATTGAGAACTGACTCTTATGAGCCTCTTCTAAAATTTACCTCTTCACATTCTCATCATTCGGCACACAGATTCTACCATCAAAACAAGTTACGCCATCACCGCTTTCGGTGTAACTCGGCAACCTCTTCTGCGCTTGCAGCTCTAAATCAACCTCTTGGGCTGAGCGAATCAGATTTCTCAAAGAACTCGAAATCTGAATGTGTAACATCCCTAATTTTTAAAAACTCGATCTATGAAGCCTAAGACCGATTTAATTATTTGTGGGAATAATTGGTCGTGTCTCGGCGAAGAATAGTCGAGGAAAAGTGCAAAGAAATCCTACTCTACATTTAATTGTGGCTTAGCCATAATTTAATTGAACAATTCAGCTGAAGGGTAAAACCGTCATTTCGCCTCATATCGAAGATGTATCATTTGATGAAATAGTAAATTGATTCCTAGACATAGTAGGATCATTCGAATGGTATCAAAATTCCTAAGTCATGTGAATTGATAAGTGCTCGAGGTATTTAAAATGGATTATGTGAGAGTTAGAGAACTAAGGGGCGTTTTGGTCATTTCACTCCCACTTAAACAACCCTCAATTCATTAAACCTTCTGATCTCACTCTCTTCCCTCTCATTCAGCAACTTACCAAAAATCAGAAAAGTGAGGCAGAGGGAGAGGAGAATGTGCAAGAGAGTGGAGAAGAGGAATCCAAATGAGGTCCTTCAAAAATCCATTGCATGTAAGTTCTAATCCCTCCATCCCACTCCATTTTCATTCCTCTTTCTAATGATACAAGTTTCAGCCTCACATTCTGCTCCTAACTCAAATTGCCATGGATGGAGCTTGAAGCTCAATGTTGACCAAACTCCAATCTCCTTGCTTGCATGTTGAATTGGAGCTAAGAGCTGAAAATGGGAACTTGTCATGGTGTGTACTGAACCAAATTCGTCATCAAGGGTTAGAGTTAGGTGTTAGGCTACTGGTTCTGAAAGTTTGGAGCTCCAATTCGTGGAGACAAGATGGTGGATGAAGAAAGGAGAGTGTTGCTGGAAATTCTGGGTAAAACCCGTATGAACCATCTTCATTGTTTTCATCGTATCTCACTGTACACTACTCCGATGATCGTGATTATTGTCCCTCTGGAAACTAGACAAAAAGCTCTTCATTTTGGGCACAAGAACCGTATGATTGCATGGATAAATGGAGGAGATATCATGTCCCCAAGTTACGGTTTCAGAATCAAACACTGTCCTGGACCAGTCACCTTGTCTTGGTGATATCACCCAAAACACTGGATGCTTGCGTGTGAATCCTTGACCATCTGAAAGTAGACGAAATTATCTTCACAATGGACACTGATTTGAGTAGATTTGGTCACGGATTGACCAAGTTATGCTTGTTGCAAAACTGAATCCTGATGCTGGGGAAAACAGAAATAAAGCTGGGAATGTTGATTTGATGGATCCGGGGTCGAGTCGTCAAAGTGTCGAGAAACACCAATTCCAGTCACCGGAAGCAAGTCAGTATCAAGAGTGATGTCGGTTACTGAATTCAGATACGGAAGCATTCGGATCGTGTTCGTGATTCGGGAACCGTTCGAGTGGCTTTCGGTTCGATAATTCGAGCAAGGACGCGACTTCTCGGGGATCGTCAACCGGGTGAGTTCTACTCACAGATAGGGATATTTTTCGTGTCTTGAAAATATATCGGTTTGAATCATAAGGCATTTATCAATTTTCGAAAGAATTTGGAACCGAAAACCGTTTTTGAGCAATATCGCGTTTTTACGGTTTTTATTGAATTGTGGAACAATTTACGAAATTGTGATTTAAACGCTTTCATTGGAATATGGTCTGGAATGTTGTTTATTAAATCTTCTTTCAGGTTGGAGAACGATCGGAATTCGATTCGGGCGAGAAATGGAAAGCGGAATGAGACATTAGAATTCGGTAACAGAACAGGCCGCACGGGTCGTGCGCCCCTGGGCACGGACCGTGCGCCCTCTTCGGGTTGGCTGTGTGGTTTTGGTAAATCACGCACGGGTCGTGCGCCCCTGGGCACGGACCGTGCGTGAGCTGCTGTTACCGGACTCCGATTTATCATTTCTAATCACTTCTAATCTTCTTCCCAACCCATTTTAAGGATATTGCCTTACTGACAACCGTATTTTGAACTTGTTCAACTCATTGAGTTAGGGTAACAGAAGGATCCGCACGGTCCGAGCTCCAGAGGCGCACGACCCGTGCGTATCACTTAAAAACTCAGTTTGAAAAACGTACAGGGCGCATGATCCGTGCCACCAAGGCGCACGGTCCGTGCGTATTCAAAAACTGTAAAAACTGATTTGCGTAGGTCACGCACGGTCCGTGCCAAGGGCGCACGACCCGTGCTGTGTCAAAAATCCATTTCCTTGGGTGCTGCGAACAAGGCGCACAACTCGTGCCCTTGTGAGGCACGATCCGTGCGTCCTTGACAGTGGCCAGTTTTCCAGTTTCGTGTCATTTTTCCAAGTCCGTTTCGATTCCAATTTCGTTCCGGTCGATACCCTAACATAACGAATATTATTCCAGACCAGTGAAAGCGATAAACAATCAATCAATTCATATCACACACCATCAATCAACAATCCCATCAATTTGAACAATTTTACAATTAACGGTGGTTCGATCAAAACGTTTTCGTCAAGTTTTCACAAAGCAGATTTCAGTGATATCGTTTCTGGAAATAAAATGACTCAACATCAAAAACATCCCTAAGCGAGTATAGAACTCACCTAACGTGATGATAATCACGCAACCAACGGATCAACGGAAAGACACGGTTGGAGTAACCTCACGAACGGCCCCGAACTCGAATTCACGCTACTCCAAACGCTCCAAAAACTGAACCGATAGAGCTTGGCCTCTACCACTTCGAATTTCAGCTCCCAATCTACTCTATGAAGGTTGTTAATCACTTTGTGGCTCTCAAAACAGACATGCAAGCCATATCCAGCCACTAGTGTCCATTTTGGAGCTTGGAGCTTCAAAGGGATGACAATGGTGATTTGGAGGTGGGTTGGCTGTTTGTTTAGAAAAAGGGATCGATGGAAAGAAGAAGGAGAATGATGAAGGATGGTGGTTTTAGATTAAACATGCATGGACATTTGAGGTAGGATCCCCACTTTCTTCTCCACTCTCTCTCTCGAATTCTCTCCTCCTTCTCTCTACTTCTTTTTTTGATTTTTTTGTTGCAAATGAAAGTGTTTGCTAGGTGTTAGGGGGGCTTCAGCTGGGTGTAACTTAAAGGGTGTAAGGACTGAAATGCCCCTCAGCTCTTAATCCCCTCCTATCTCTTATGACATGGCCTAAACTACTAACTTAGTCAAATTTTCAAGCACTTAGACACCAACAATTATTTATATCATTGGTACTATCTCATAGTAATTTAAATCATGCTCAATTAATCAATACATAATAAACCTCTTGTGCTAAATATTCGATTTAGCCAAATAAATCATCTTAACCTCTTCGCTAACTTAATTTAATTAAATTAGCTAATTAGGGGATGTTACACTTTAGGAGAAGAATTGGAGAAGATGATTAATTATTTTTGGTGGGGTACGAATGTTGGTACCAGTGGAGGTATTAAGTGGTTGAGTTGGGATAAGTTGTCAGTGCGGAAAGAATAAGGTGGTATGGGGTTTCGACACTCTCATGGCTTTAATTTGGCCATGCTAGGGAAGCAGGTTTGGTGGCTTGCAACCAACCACGATACTATTGTTTCACGTGTCTTCAAAGCCAAATATTTCCCATCAGGGGACTTTTTGGGGGTTCACTTGGGCCATAATCCCAGTTATGAATGGCGTAGTATCCACTCTTCCCAAGTAGAGGTCAGAATGGGGATAGATGGAAGGTTGGGAATTGTAGCAATATTAAGGTTTGGTCGGACCCTTGGATTCGGGGAAGGATGGATCCTTTTGTGAGCACGCCTATGGTATTGGGTCACAAAGAGCTTCGGGTTAGTGAGTTAATTGATGTTAATAGAGGAGGTTGAAACGAGGCGCTTGTGAATCAACTCTTCAGTAGTGAAGATGCCCTTTGTATTTACTCACTATTCATGAAGAGGATGCTTTGATTTGGAATAGGAATATGGATGGATCATATTCGGTCCGGTCGGGTTACTCTATGATTATGGAGGATATTATTAACAATACACATTTGAGAAGGGTTGGTGATTGTCTGAGCATTTGGAAGTTACGGATTCCACAGAAAGTGAAGCTGCTTTTATGGCGGGAGGGTGTCTCTCAACTAGGTGCAATCTTCAAACTCGACAAGTTTAGTGTCCTCGCGTCTGTCCCCAGTGTGAGGAGCCGGATGAGGATGAATTCCATGTATTTCTTGGTTGTAGGAGAGCTAAGGAAATTTGGAGACATGCTAGCCTTTGGAGGGTGGTCTGTGAGACAGTTCAAGGATAAAGTGGTATTTGTGAGGTATTCTTTATGCTCCTCAACTGCGATTGTGCTCCTCAAGCTAAGGCCACGACCATGATCTTTTTGTATATATGGAAACGTCGCAATGAACATGTTTGGGAACGAGTTGATCGTCCTGTGGGAATTTCGGTCCAGCTAGCCATGGAAGTCATGCATGATTGGGAGTTCGTGCGAAGTGTAAGAGGTACCGGACCAATAGTCCATGGTGTTCTTAGCCAGTTAGATTGGATGATACCATTACAGGGGGAGTTGAAATGTAACGTTGATGCGACCATCTTCGAACCCCAGGGTATGTTCGGTTTGGGTCTCTGTGTGCGAAATGATAAGGGTGAATTCGTTGCGGTGAAGACAACGAAGATTGGCAGTGTTCCAATCCTGCAAGAAGCCGAGGCAACTAGAGCAGTGGAGGCTATTAGGTGGCTTAATGAGCTTGGAGTCCAACGAGCGACCATTAAACAGGATTGTTTACCAGTTGTTAACGGTATCAACAGAAGCCATTTCATTACTACTGAAGTAGGCTCTATTATTAGGAGTTGCAGATCCATGGTATCTATTTATCAAAACTATAGGTTTAGCTTTGCTAGGGGACAAGTCAATGTTGTTTCTCACACTCTTGCTAGAGCATCAATACTTTATGCTTGTTCCACGGTTTTTGATTACATTCCAACCTGTATTCGTGAAATTATTTTTAATGAAATTAAGTAAGTTGGTTTCCGTCAAAAAATAAATAAATACACTTCACAACAAGCATTAATTAAACAGGCAGTTAAAATAGACTAACAGAGGCAATAACCCAAATTTTAGCTATAGTAAAACTGCGGGTCTTACATTGACGGGGAAAACCAGCCTTGGTTGGGGGCGGGGGCAGGTATGGGGACCACCTCGAACCTGGTTGACTAAAAATTATTTATAAAGTTTTATTTTATTTTATGCATATATACTCATTTATTTTGTTTCATATATTTTGTTTTTTAAAACAAAATATTTCATCTCTTTTCAATAAAAAAATCTATTTTAACTTTTAGCGATTTTATCATTGTATAATAATTATGAATTTAAAATTTTTGTTTGTCAAAAAAAATGAATTTAAAATTATCATAAATATAATTTTTTTATTTTTTCTATAAATAATGGTGAAATCGAGGACCTGCAAGGAAATCTGACCCTCTTTGGGGGGAAGATGTAAAGGGCAAAACCTAATCCCAGTAGAGATAGGGGCGGGAACGAGGAGGCCAAACTCACTCCCGACACGCCACGCCCTGTTGCCATGCCTAGAAGGGGATTTTATGACTAATAATTTAGTGATAAAAAGAGATACAGATAGGTTACATTTGAGGTTTTTTAGCGGTTTTGTTTTGCCTGGCGAGTCCAAAACACGCTCGGATTTCAATGGAATTTTAAAAAGAAATTTAAACCTCAACCTAATATAATATATTAGGTTCTAAACTTATTTTAGTTTGGTGAAAACACAGCAGTTATAGGGCTAAGTTCACACGCGTTAGCATGAGAAAAAAATACAAGCAAAAACATGTACACAAAGCAAACAAAAAATTGACGGTGTTACAAAAACATTCTCAAAATTAATGACCTTTGAATTTTAGAGCTTTATCGGGCCGCACGCTCGGACAGACTCATTTTGCGACTTCTATTATCGATCCTAAACTACAAAATCATGTCTTGTATAATTTGACATATGTTTAAATATAAAATTAATGATTAAACTATTTAATAGGTTTTGTGTACTGTTTTTAATATCTTTAATAAAATAGATATTACTTACTCCACACATAATTTTTTTTGACACATCCACACATAATAATTATGAATTAAACTATTTTACCTAAGTTTATTAAGCAAATGAGAACCTCCAAAACTTACTTCATTCAGCAGGAGCACTTGTTCTAGTGGCTTTTTTTTTCTTTTTACATTGCTTATAATTAACTTCTTATTAATTAGGGTTAGGTATTTTTCTAATTTCTACCTAGCTATGTGTTCAACTATCCAATTATTGTCTCTTCTAACCTGAACTACTTACCGAAACCAACAATTCTTGGTACATCTACTGACGTCATTCACATATTTGATAATTTGGTTTATTCAAATTCAATTACGAGATCTCCAGGTCATAGTTTAATTGGTTCACTCTGTTCAACTATGGTTGAACCGGATAAATAATAATTAAATAAAAATAAGAAAAGTATTAAATTTTGGAGAAAAAGTATATTAAAAAATCAAAAAATGCATTTTGGGCGGTTGAGCCCGGGTCAATTGGCGGTTCAAAGAGGTTGAACCGTGGTTCTGAATGGTTCAAATGGGGTTAAACCAACCGTCGGAGTATCTGGTTCCGGGTCCAACCGGTTGAACCGTTCGGTTTGACCCGTTTCTTACAACACTAGTACCACGTGTTGTTCCTTGATTGAATTTCATTATGTGATGATGAATCATCAACTAAGAGCATCTTAAACACGGTCCCTTGACCAACTTATTTTAAGCTGTTTAAGAGCACCTTTATTGCAGGATAGTATTGTGGCAAACTAAACTTGTTGCGCCTTATAGTTGACTGCCTTATAGTATTGTGGCTCAAAGTTGGCCTACCGTTATAAACCGACTTGCATTGGCTATATATATATATATATATATATATATATATATATATATATATATATATATATATATATATATATATATATATATATATATATATACAAGATTAGAAACTGAAAATGTTCTGGACTATGCCACGAGGCCCACTCCACCAATTAGCCATTGATCAGCCCAATAGATGGAGTCATATCCACAACAAGTTAGCCCACTATGACACTTAGGCCGCAACGACTCAGATTCACTCGATGGATCCAACGACTCCGAGTCAGCACGGATCCCTATAAATACCAACCTCATTCAATTGACAAAGGTACATTCTCATTCCCTGCTACACTCTACAATTCTCAATACTGACTTGAGCGTCAGAGTGGCATCGCAGATACCCGGCCCACCCGGGATCAACTCGAAACTTGACTTGGATATCAGGAGACCTACCAACTGCAGTCCAGATCCGTCCAAATCACTGTAAGGTACAGAACAGAGAATGATTGATATCCCGACAATTTTTCCCAAAATCTTCTCGGCATTTACGTGGCTCAAATACTATCCTAGTTATTTGTTTTCAAAACCAACATCGATCGTAGAAGTTGTTGTTTTTGAGTTTCAGAAAATCAATCCACCGAAAAAATTAATGGGATGAGACGCAGACTAGATCGCTCTCTTTAAGACGAAGCGACACTTCTCAAAGTTGTGCAAGCAGGCTATCAACCACGACGTCCCCAGGACAAAACAACCCAGTCGAAACTGATACGAAAGATCACTGCACGGTGAAATTTCGCTCAAGATAATACACCTTCAATATGGTTTGGAAAACCACTCAATATGGTCTTTAAACCACTCTATATAGTTCGTAAACCACTCTTAAGAAAAGAAACTTGGAAATGCTTCAAGTTTCGAGAGAGAAAAGAAAATTGTTTAAAGAGAAGAGAGAAGAAACTTGGAAATGCGCCAAGCAACAGCTAATTGATTTGGTCAACTTTGACTGTTCAACCTATCTGGTCATTGTTCAACGTAACAACTATTTTACCCGTTAAAAACCGTGCGCAATAAATAAGGGATCTGACCGTTGGAAGCTTAGGGAGCAAGCAACACACAAATGTTAAAATAAATATTTTCCGAAAAATAAATTACACCACAAAGCCCAAGCCCTAGCTGGGGTTGGCCGAGTCGGTCGATCGGATGGACGGCAATGGCGGCGTGCGCGTGTGTGGTGGTCGGTTTATGTGCGTTATCTCCCTTTTACAAAATTGGGTACCCCTTGGGGCCCAACCCATGGTGTGAATTCCACATTATAAGGACTCTGAGAGTGTCTATTCTTTCCAATGTGGACTTTTTCCAATTCACAACCACCAAAGTTCCAACAATCCCCCAACTTGAATTTAAAAAGGAGTTTCAAAAGTAGCGTCAAACGCCTCCATAAGATTGTGCATAAACAGAGGTGTCATACAACTTGAACCTTTGCATAGCAGTTAGGATTTAGTTTCAACAAGAATGAGTCGTAGTCTTGAACTCTATCTCTAACATCAAAACCACACACAACCTTTTCCATAGGTGTATTCTCAAAAGCCCGTGCTTTTATGGCCCTGCACGTCTATCCCCGTTTAGTAAACGCATTGGGAATTTCTGCCAAAACTTCCATAGGAAGCGGCCCCACTTCCACATTCACAAAGGTGAGTCTATCAAGAGTACTCCTGTAGCTAGGTACTCCACTCCACGTAGAGTATAAATCCCATTAAGAGTTCTATTACCTCAACCTTACATTGCTTCAGGAATCATGCTTCTTTACTTATAATCGCATGTTATCTCCTATCACTTCACAACTTGTTATTACCAATTGAACCTAATTTTTGGGATCTCTAGTCTTTTAGGTCGAGTTACCATCATGAGTGACTCATGGTTCTAATGGCAGTAGTCCCATCTTTTGAGATGTATTTTGGATTTTCTTTTTGGCTAATACTTTCGTCAAAGGATCACCTAAGCTCTAATCAGTGCGTACATGATCCACTCACACATCTCTCTTTGAGAGATGTTCTCTAATAATGTTGTGCCTACGACATATTTGTCGCCGTTTTTCGTTGCAATAACGATTCTCTATTTTTGCAATAGCCGCGGTACTATCGCAGTGGATCAAATTTAGTAACCTAAGCTTTGAATTTTAGAGCTTTATCAGGCCGCACGCTCAGACAAACTTTTTTTTGCTACTTCTATTATCGATCCTAAACTAAGAAATCCTGTCTTGTATAATTTTACATATGTTTAAACATAAAATTAGTGAATAAACTATTTAATAAGTTTTGTGTACTTTTTTTTAATATCTTTAATAAAATGGATATCACTTACTCCACACATAACAGTTCTCATTATTAAGTAAATGAGAATCTCCTAAACTTACTTCATTCGGCAGGAGCACTTGTTTTAGTGGCTTTTTTTATTCTCTCGAGTACATTGCTTATATTTAACTTCTTAATAATTAGGGTTTGGTATTTTTCTAATTTCTACCTAGCTATGAGTTCAACTAACCAATTGTTATCTCTTCTAACCTGAACTACTACAGAAACCGGCAATTGTTGGTACATCTACTAACGTCATTCACACATATTTGATATTTTGGTTTATTCAAATTCAAATTATTTTGAGGAAAGTTGTAAGAGTAGTAGTGTTGCACCCGAAAAATCTAGAGGATTCCTCGCGCTCAATGAAGCTGCCACCAATATTTAATTATTAGGAAAAACATTGAAAAATCCCTTAAAAGAGAAAATGGTCTTAAAAACCAGATTTTGAGTTCGGGAGTTGATTATGTGTGGGGAAAGTATTAGCACCCCTCAACATCATTTTAAAAAATGTTACCTCTGATTAACTGTGCAAAACTATATTAACTTTCACTACAACAGATTTCTTAATAAGTAGCGCTTTTTTTCCCCATAAGTAGCGCTTTCGGGCGCTACTGATGTTAGCGCTACTCTTGGTTGTTTCTCTTTGGTAGCGCTCAGGAAGCGCTCCTGAAAATAACACATGAGTAGCGCTTTTTATACAGAAGCAGCAAACGAGACAGAGTGAGTGAACTGGGGAGGGAGGCGTCGTTGGCTTGGTCGACGACGCTGTTGACGGCGGCGAAGAGGAGGCGATGAGAGTGAGCGAACAGAGGAGGGAGGCGCGCGACGTTCAAGGAGAAACCGTAGCAGCAAACGAGAGTGAGTGAACAGGGACGGCGCTGTTAACGGCGGCAAAGGGGAGGCGATGAGAGTGAGTGAACAGGGACGGGAGGCAGTGAACGACAGCGCTGGAGAGTGAGTGAACAGTTAGGTTTCAACGGGAAGGAGGAAAAATAAGGAGGAAAGGAATAATATTTTAGACATAGGGAGCGCTCGCGAAACAAGGCGCTACTTATTGTGGAGGACGCGTAACACATAGGGAGCGCTTAAACCACGAAGCGCTACTCATTGTGGAGGACGCGTAACACATAGGGAGCGCTTGAACCACGAAGCGCTACTCATTGTGGAGGACGCGTAAAACATAGGGAGCGCTCAGAAAAAAAGCGCTCCTCATTGAGCTTCCGTGTTAGAAATAGGGAGCGCCCGATAGAAAAGCGCTCCTCATTGAGTTTCCGTGTTAGAAATAGGGAGCGCCCGATAGAAAAGCGCTCCTCATTTGGCGATCTTTTTAATTTATTCTGTTGTAGTGTTTAAAAATATTTATTCCCCTTTTTATTATGGAAGATGAATTTAAAAGACTTAATAAAAAAATATTTTTTTGTGTATTTATTTAGAACTAAGAAAGCTCTCAAAAAAAAATTAGAACTAAGAAAGAACATTTTAGAAAAGATTTAAGAAAAGATTTTTTACTATTGCACTTAACAGTGGTTGGCCTCCCTCTGCTCCTACGTATCTCCGAGTAGAGAATCAAAGGCTACGTAGTTTTTTGGTAGGAAATATTTGCGAGTTGGTGTTGTTTATTATTTGAATATTTTTGATATTGAAGGGCATTTGTAATGACCAAATAAATAAATCCAGATTGGTCTTATACTACACCTATTTGAAAAAACTGTTCGCTATGATCAAACAAGTTAAACTCAGAGTGACCATGACTAACAACTTACTTTTGAATGTTAAATTGATTTTTGGAAGTGCTTAAATAAAGCGTGATTTAAAAAGTTGGTTAAACTAGTGTTAGGATGAGTTGGACTCATTATTATTAGTTAAAGTAAAAAAAGTGGAACAAAAGTTAAACCCAAAGGAATTAGAAACATAAAACATATGGGGTAAAGTAAGTAATATTTATTTTAAAAATAAATAAATAAATAAATAAAATGATGAATAACATTTGATAATTATTAGAAACTAGTATTTTACCCGTGCATCCACACGGGTAACACTGTATTTGTTATAATTTGCTATGACCCTATAAATAATTTGAAAATTGTAATATTTAATAAAAGAAAAAATAAAAATTTGATAAAACGACTATATTTCAAGCCAGGATCTAGAACCTGCAAGGAGGGGGGTGTAAAGTCAGGAGTACCTATAACGGATTCCTAGAAGTGGGCGACAAGGTCGACCCCTGGCATGACACCCCCTCCCGCCGAACGAGAAGACAGATAAAAAATGAAACAAATTACAGAGACGAGAGTTATTACCTGGAAAGGGAGGACGGTAAGTCGGTCGAAAAACGGGGATCGATCGGAAGAAGGAGCGCGGAAGTTAAGTCGCACCCCGTAAAACATCAGATCAGGGGGAGATGTCTTCGCCGTGAAAGGAAAGCACCTCGGCCGAATCTCGCCGAAGAATCAACTCGCTCCCAGTGAAAGATTAAGTCGCTCTCAGAGGATGCGAAGTAACGAGAAGTCCCGAATGAAGGGGAACCCCTTATATAATGGGCCTGCCAGCATATCGTGGGCCGAAGGCAAAATGACACGACGTTTCACCTCGCGCATTAAATGTGCCCCTCGAAATCCAAAACGACATCATTACCTGCCACCTCGAAAAGAGAAAATGTCTCATCAGTCAGAAGCCAACCTCGAAAAACGCAAATGTCACATCAGTGAGGATTCAACTGTCACGTACTCCCCAAGAATGCACCTGAGAGTTCCGATCACCGATCTTAGCCGGTCGTTCCACTTATACCGGTCTGATCGATCCAAGCAAGCTGGGGGCAACGGTCTCAAGCCTGAACACGTCCTCTGAACGACTTCGGCTTGGCGGGCAACTATTCTAGGCAGAGCCGATGGCCCAATCCACCAAATGGGCCGTGACCAGCCCACTCTAGCGAAACTCCACTCGCCTGGCGGAGCCAAATCTACAGGAACCGTTATCGACAGCTGAGATCGAGCCGACCAATCCTACGGCCAGGAGACATCGCCCGGCTCTATAAATAGGGGTCAACCCCCACTGAAAGGTACACTTTTTGACCCATAAATTCTTTTCCTGATTTGACTTCTTCCCCCTGACTTGGGCGTCGGAGGGTCTTTGCAGGTACAACCCGATCCAAGCTCTGCTCTCGACTTCACTATTGGATGCCCAAATCTTGGTTCCTCACTGTTGACATCATGGGAGATCTTTTTTTATAAGCAAATGTTAGTGAGGGTGGGGGAATATTAGTTTCCGGGGTTGTTGCGCCCCGAAAAATCCGGTTAAGGATTCCTCAGTTTGACAACGTGAAAAATTTTGAAGCCGCCACCAATATTTATTTTTAAAGACTAAAACATTGGAAAAAGTCTTTTGAAAAAGGCGGATGGTCTTTCGAAAACATTGAGATGTAGGTTCGGGGGTCGGTTAGGTACGGGGAAGGTATTAGCACCCCGCACCTCCTTTCTACCGAAAGGGAACCATTAACTTTGATGTGTGGCTTAGAAAAAAGTTGACTTGAAATGATTTTTGTTCTACTTCTTTTCTTTTATTTCGTGTGAGAAACGGTTTTGTTGAGAAGAAATATTTTTGGTATCTTTGAAAAGCGGAACAAAACAAAGATTTTTTGAAAGAGTGCTTGACGGGTCACGACCCGCTCCTACGTACCCTCTCTGGAAGAGGGATCAAAGCTACGTAGTTCTAGGATTTTTTTAAAAGCGTGCTTGACGGGTTACGACCCGCTCCTACGTACCCTCTCTGGAAGAGGGATCAAAGCTACGTAGTTCTAGGCTTTTTTTGAAAAGTGTGCTTGACGGGTTACGACCCGCTCCTACGTACCCTCTCTGGAAGAGGGATCAAAGCTACGTAGTTCTAGGATTTTTTTAAAAGTGTGCTTGACGGGTTACGACCCGCTCCTACGTACCCTCTCTGGAAGAGGGATCAAAGCTACGTAGTTCTAGGATTTTTTTTAAAAGTGTGCTTGACGGGTTACGACCCGCTCCTACGTACCCTCTCTGGAAGAGGGAGCAAAGCTACGTAGTTCTAGGATTTTTTAAAAGGGTGCTTGACGGGTTACGACCCGCTTCTACGTACCCTCTCTGGAAGAGGGATCAAAGCTACGTAGTTCTAGGCTTTCGGTTTTGAAAATGTTTTTGTGTTTTATCTTATTTAATTTTTTTGGGTTTTTTTTGAAATAGGACTCAAGTCTTCACGAATACCAAACAAGCAACGGCTTCGAGTGGCGTTCATTACTAACTCGAAAGAAAAGAGTCGAAACCGGTAATCAAACAAGCAAAGGCTTCGAGTGACTACAAGTAACAACAATTTATTATCTTTTTTTTGAAATCATGTTTTTGAAAACAAGGTGAGCCTTGGTGATGATTACGTTGTTTTTGAAGTTGGAATTTATTTATTTTTAGTTAAGGTGTGGGAACTTTCATGATAGCCAAACAAGCAAAGGCTTCGAGTGACTACCACTAATGACTCCTCATTAGCGATCAAACAAGCAAAGGCTTCGAGTGATGACTAATGATTTATTTAAGAGAAAAAAAATGCCCTAGGGTTTTTGTTTGGAAAACATTTGACTCTTGATTTGAAACAAGTTGAGAAAAAGAATTTGATTTGGAAAAGGGGTTTTGGAAAACAAGTAGGACATTTCAATCAACATACCAATCCCTAGCCAATATACAAATAACTTAATTACAATTCATGCAAGCATTACAAATCTAAGAGACAAGCAATATGCATAAATATGTAATAGTCAAAACTAATTACAAATTGCCATAAGAAATGGTCACACAAAGGTGAAACATTAATCAATTGCAAAAGGGTAATTCGTTGAATCATTTAAGGATCAACAATAAAAGCACAAGAGTTAAGTTCCTTTTGGTAATCTTTGACACTTATTAACAATGCACAAAGGCATAAATGTCTAGTCATTTTACCAAATTTTTAATACTAAGATATGTGCAAGAGTTGAATCCCTTATAAGTAATCCTCAACATTTAGAATAGTGCTCCTCAACATTTAGAATAGTGCTTGTAAACACATGTTGATTCCTCTTACCAATCATCAACAAATTAATGATCTAAACAAACAACACATTTGCAAGGCTCAAAATGACCAAAATAAATTGTTCACAAGTTATCCTAAACCATTAGCAAGCAAAGAATCATAAATTCAAACCTTGTTCATTTGAAGACTTAAAGAGAGTTGAATCACTTGAAGTAATCCTCATCACTTAAAGAATGGTGCCTAAAGCACAAGTGAGAGTCATCTTACACATCATCAACATTTGAAACAAATATGGTAAACCAAATTTACAAGGACAAATAACATTATAACATCAAAGGTGGTTGAATCCTCTTGAACAATCCTCATCACTTAGCAAATAGTGCTCAAAGCACGAGTGAGAGTCATTTTGTCAATCATCAACAAAAACTTGCAAGCAAATTTCATTAAAACAACTTGAGAAAACATTTTTAAGCACAAAGGCAAGCCAAAGAACCAAAAGGCAACAAAAACCCTAGTTATTTTAGAAACTTGCGAAACATACATATGAATGGAAAATTATTTTTGCAAGTTTTAACATGATTCCAAGCATAATAACACAACAATCAAACATCAATGGCTAGATCAAGTATTATTAGGCAAGGATGAACAAGAAAATTATATTACACATACATTCCACATAACTTGCGAACCAAAATAGCCATAGATTCACAATTTTATTTCACCAAATGCAAAAACATCACAAGAACAACACATAATCAACACATAGTCACAAGAACAATTTATTTGGTGGGTGAGATGCCAACTCTCACCCACCACAGCCCTTAATCTACATTTAAATGATATTATGAGATGCAAATATAAGTTGAAAAAGGATTTTGATGCAAGAAAGTGGATGAAAATGCAAAGGGTTTTAGGTTATACCTTAGTTCCAAGCTAAACAAGAGTAGAAATGAGAATCAAGAGTAACCAATCACCAACACTCCTCAAAAATCACCAACAACAACCACGCAACCTTGAAGGATCAGCCCCTTTGATGATATAAATGTGGAATCAAAGATGAAAGGAAGAGGATATGTGAATATGGAGTGAGTTTGAGGTGATTTAGTGGATGGAAGTTGAAAAGAAAATGGAGGAGGAGGGATGAGGGGCTACGGCCAAGAGGAGGAGGGAGGAGAGGAGTTGGTGTGCTAGGGTTTTTGAATGGAGAGTGAGGCCAAGAACTTGTGTGGGCTGATCATATGAAGATATATATAGTGCTCACTTATCATTAAGGGCTTCTAGGTCAATTTATCTCCCTTGTGCTCTAGGATTGCATCTAAATTTTGAACCAAGGGTCAAGATCAAATGTCACATGGATTAGGGGCAATTAGAAAACACAAAGTGAGGAGAGAGAGGGCTGAGGGGCGCAGCATAAGGGGGGTGGTGAAGGATAAGTTCAATTACAAAATTGTATTTTTCCATGAAGCTTATTACACAAGTGCCATTTTAATTCAAATGAAAGGTGAGGATTGCATTTAACACTTGAATGGAAGGCCATGATTTAAACACAATTTGAAACCAATAAAATAAATCAAAATTGAAGGAAAATGGGCTGTATATGCGCAGCCAAGGAGAGAGTGTGAGTGGAATTGCAACTTGTACTATTGTACTACACTTGACCTTTCAAAATTCAAAGGGATATTCCTTATTCCCTTCTAGATAATTCTTCTAAATTCATACCATTTTGGGTCATGTCCCATGATTCAATGATTGGGCTCTGAATTTTATGATCTCACCCATCCCAAAATTGATTTGTTGACCCCACTCCAAAGGAAATGACCATTTTACCCTTTTGTTCAAAAACCGAATTTCATGCCAAAAATATTCCCATGATGCACAAAAAATACAAAACTCCACTCACTTGGACTCACATAAATTCCTCAAGAGATGCATAATGGTTTTTACCGAGAAATTATTTATTTTAGTGAAATGACCAAAATGCCCTTTTGGTCCCAAAAACCCTGATTTTGCTCCAAACTTCATTTCCACTCTAACAATGATTCTGAGACCCTTTGGATGACTCTAAAACTCTAGAAATGCAAGCATGATGAGAAAATAAGTCTTTTTGGCGAAATTACCAAAATACCCTTTGAACTAGGAAAAACCCTAGAAACCCTAGAAATGCCCTAAAGTGCTCTAAAATGCCATGCAATGCTTTTCTAACCCTAAATTGCATTATGAAACTTTTAAAATGCAAGCATGATGCCTTTCCTAACCTCTAGGATGAATGTCAAGGCTTGATTTATTTATTTTTATTGAAAATTAGGGTTTTGCCCTAAGCCGGACAAAATTGAGGTATGACAGCTGCCCCTCTTTATTTGGATTTTGACAAGAAATATGAATTGCGCAGGACATATTTCGAGGCAAAATAGAAATAAAGAATTCAGAAATTATACCGATTTTGTCTGCTTAGGGAGACCCGAATTTTCCTCTTTTCCTTTTTTATATTTTTTTTGAATAGATGGGCTTGAGAACAAACGGGGAATGATTAACACTTGGTGCATTAACCGAGAGAGAAAATGATGGACCACTCGGGATCTGAAGGAGCACTAAGGCTCTGAAGGACCACTTAGGGTCTGAAGGAGCACTAAGGCTCTGAAGGACCACTCAGGGTCTGAAGGAGCACTAAGGCTCTGAAGGACCACTCCGGGTCTGAAGGAGCACTAAGGCTCTGAAGGACCACTCAGGGTCTGGAAGGCTGCCTAGGCCTTAATTGAAGGACCATCGTGGTCTGAAGGAGCGCTACTAGCTATGGTACTAGTAAAACGGTCTGAGGGGGGCCTTTGCATTCGAGCGGCCATGATGGGTCAAGATCAGATCCGGAACTGATATGTTGACCATGAAGGACGTCCGCTGTGTCTTAGGCTGACACAACTAGTCTGAAGGACCACTTGGGGTCTGAAGGACTTACCTGCAGCTCGAATACGAGGTGAAGTCTGCTTTTGAAGGGACACTTGGGTCCTGAAGGGATTCACGAATCCTGTTGGTTGATTGATTGAAATGACCAATGCCGCCGCACTGGATTGAGGTACCTGCATACGTCAGTTGATGCAAGGAATAGTGCATGGAGTATGAGTGCATGTTATGCAAAGGCATGTTATGCAGATGCATGCAATGCTATGATTTTGGTGTAATGATGAATGTGATGAAATGCTATTCCCGATTCTTCATCTCTTTGATTTTTCTCTGGTCAGCTTTCTTTTTTCTGACTGTTTGTTTTTCTTTGTTTTTTCATTTTTTTGATCAGCTTTCTTTTTTCTGATCGTTTGTTTTTCCTTTTGCTCTTTTTTGAATGATTTTACTTGATCAGCTTTCTTTTTTCTGATCGTCCGTTTTTTTTTGTTTGCTCTTTTGCTCTTTTGGCTTATTTTCTTTTGCTGGTCCGCCCAACCTGTGAGACTGAGGGACTGATTAGAATTGCGGTGGCATATGAGCTGGGCACCAATTGCTTTGCAATTTGCCATCTGAAATGGTCTATGAGTGCAATTATTCTTTTGTGAGCTTAATTTTCTCAGCTACTTCCTTCTCTTGACTTTTAAGAATTTCGCAATGATTGTGATGTTCTATGATTTATGCACATGTTTTACAGGTCAATGTTATCATCATCATAAAACACTTATTTGAGCAGAAAAAGCAGAGAAATAGAAGAACAAACAGATATGAGAAAGACTGAATTTTATTGATATGGAAACCGGTCGCACAAGAAGTTACGCCGATTATTCAATACATTTGAAGATTTAAACTACAAAAAGACACGAAAAAGAGAGAGGCTGATTTCTGACTGTCCGTCTCTATGGAACAGTGCCAACATTTATGTCTTCGACTTTGATCATCCTTTCATCCAAGTCTTCAGGAGAATTGTACGCCTTTCTTCACTTTCCTTGCCCAAGCTTTCTGACCCTAATTTTTGCCTGGATCGCCCTTTGCGGGTTTTCAATCCACCGGGTCGCTCTGATTTTGCCTAGGTCGCCCTTTGCGGGTTTTCAACCTAGCGAGCTAATTCTTACTTGGCTTGTCTTTCTCTTTTTTCATCTATTTCTTTTAGGCATAATACTTCTTCACTTGATCAGAATTGACTGGGTTCTTTAAATCTTCTCCATCCATATTCGTGAGTATCAGCGCTCCTCCAGAAAAGGCTTTCTTGACTACATAGGGGCCATCATAAGTGGGTGCCCACTTCCCTCGAGGATCAGTCTGGATAGGCAAGATCTTCTTAAGCACTAGGTCTCCCTCATTGAACTCACGGCATCGGACTTTCTTGTCAAAAGCTGTTCTCATCCTTTGCTGGTATAGCTGCCCATGACACAAGGCTGTGATTCTCTTTTCCTCAACAAGATTTAGCTGATCTAGACGTGCCCGTACCCACTCTGCTTCTTCCAACTTAGCTTCCATGATTACTCGCAGAGAAGGTATCTCAACCTCGATAGGAAGGACTGCTTCCGTCCCATATACCAGAGAGAAAGGAGTTGCCCCAGTTGAGGTACGCACTGAAGTGCGGTAGCCATGCAGAGCAAAGGGAAGCATTTCATGCCAATCCTTGTATGTGACCACCATTTTCTGAACTATCTTCTTGATGTTCTTGTTAGCTGCTTCGACTGCCCCATTCATCTTGGGTCGATAGGGCGAAGAATTATGATGCTGGATCTTGAACTCCGCACACAGATCCTTCATCATTTTGCTATTCAGGTTACTGCCATTATCAGTGATGATCTTGTCACGAAGACCATAACGGCAGATCAGATCTTTCTTCACAAATTTAGCAACCACTGAACTGGTCACACTAGAGTATGAAGCTGCTTCAACCCATTTCGTGAAATAGTCAATGGCAACCAAGATAAATCGATGCCCGTTTGATGCTTTGGGTTCAATGGGACCAATAACATCCATTCCCCACATTGAAAACGGCCAGGATGCAGTCAAAACATTTAATCTGGCAGGCGGCACATGGATATGATCAGCATAAATTTGACATTTGTGGCACCTTCGGACAAAACTGTAGCAGTCACCTTCCATCTGCAACCAGTAATAGCCTGCCCTTAAAATCTGTCTAGCCATAGTATGCGCACTAGAATGAGTTCCGAATGAGCCCTCATGTACCTCTCTCATGATTCTTTTAGCTTCTTCTTTGGCAACACACCTTAAGAGGACTGAGTCATAATTCCTTTTGTAGAGAACCTCACCACTGAGGAAGAAATTACTTGACAATCGCCAAAGAGTTCTCTTGTCATTCTCAGATGCCCCAGGAGGGTATTCTCTGCTGATAATGTACTGCTTGATGTCATGATACCAAGGCTTGTCATCAGGCTCTTCATCTATGGCTGTACAGTAATGATGCGCTGGGAGATCCCGATGTTGGATTCTGATATGAGCTAGGATTTTGTCGCAGCTGACATTGAACATTGATGACAGAGTTGCCAAAGCATCGGCCAGTTGATTTTCATCTCTAGGGATGTGCTGGAAAGTAATTGCGTCGAAAGACTCCATCAATTCTCGCACATAATCACAATATGGAATCAACTTGGGATCTCTGGTCTCCCAATCGCCTCTTACTTGATGAATAACCAGGGCTGAATCCCCATACACATCGAGCCTTTTAACTTTCCACTCTAAGGCTGCTTGGATCCCCAAGATGCATGCTTCATATTCTGCGATGTTGTTAGTAACATAGAAGCTTAATCTGGCAGTGACTGGAACAAAACGGTTATCTGGGGATATTAACACAGCCCCAGCTCCGTGTCCCCACACATTGGATGCGCCGTCAAATATCATCCTCCACCTTTCATCTTCTGGAGACTTCCCTTCATCAAATAGTGCCATGATGTCTTCATCGGGAAAATCATACTGCATTGACTGGTAATCTTGAATTGGCTGGCATGCTAAGTACTCAGCCAGTGCACTGCCCTTGATCGCTTTCTGCGTGACATACAAGATATCATATTCTGACAACAACATCTGCCAACGAGCAATCCGTCCTGTGAGCGCTGGCTTTTCGAAAATGTATTTGATTGGATCCATTTTAGACACCAACCAAGTTGTATGGCTCAACATGTACTGCCTTAAACGACGAGCAGCCCATGTCAAAGCACAACAAGTCTTTTCCAGCGTTGAATATCTCGTCTCACAGTCAGTGAATTTCTTACTCAAGTAGTATATGGCATGCTCTTTCTTTCCAGATTCATCATGCTGCCCCAGCACACACCCCATTGAATTGCCTAGCACAGTTAGATACAAGATAAGTGGTCTCCCAGCCACTGGCGGCATCAAGATTGGTGGATTCTGAAGGTACTCTTTGATTCTTTCAAAAGCTCTCTGACAATCACCATTCCACTCCAGTTTTTGGTTCTTGCATAACAACTTAAAGAGAGGCTCGCAAGTGGCAGTCAATTGGGATATAAATCTCGAGATATAATTCAATCTCCCAAGGAAACCCCGGACCTCTTTTTCAGTCTTTGGTGCTGGCATTTCAAGGATTGCTTTGACTTTATCTGGATCAACTTCTATCCCTTTCTGGCTGACGATAAACCCCAATAATTTTCCGGATCTCACACCAAAGGTACATTTGGCTGGGTTTAACCTAAGTTTGAACTTCCGTAGCCGTTCGAAGAGTTTTCGCAGATTAACAATGTGCTCCTCATCAATCTTGGATTTCGCAATCATATCATCTACGTACACCTCAATTTCTTTGTGCATCATGTCGTGGAATAATGTCACCATCGCTCTCTGATAAGTTGCACCGGCGTTCTTGAGCCCAAAAGGCATTACCTTGTAGCAGAATGTTCCCAAGAGTGTTATGAAGGTGGTTTTCTCCATATCTTCTGGAGCCATTTTGATCTGATTGTACGCTGAATATCCATCCATGAAGGAGAATAAAGAATGCTGGGCTGTACTGTCTACCAGAATATCAATGTGAGGTATAGGGAAGTCATCCTTGGGACTAGCTCTGTTCAAATCCCTATAATCAACAAACATCCTGACCTTGCCATCCTTTTTCGGGACAGGGACGATATTTGCTACCCATTGAGGATACTTAGCCACTGCCATAAATCCCGCATCAAACTGCTTTTTTACCTCATCTCTGATCTTCATTGACATCTCGGGCTTCATCCTTCTCAATTTCTGCTTGACTGGTGGACACTTTGGCTTCACGGGCAATCTGTGCTCAACAATATTGGTATCTAACCCTGGCATATCCTTGTATGACCATGCAAAGACATCAACGTATTCACGCAAGAGTTAGATCAGCTTTTTGCGTTCACCATCCCCCATGGCAGTACCGACTTTAATTTCTTTTTTATCCTCTCCCGTACCCAGATTGATTAACTCAACCGACTCTTCATGAGGCTGAAATGATCTTTTCTTCCTGTTCTAGTAGTCTTATTAGTTCCGGAGGAGTTTCCTAGTTTTCCTCAACGCCCCCTTCAGTTTGGTTAATTGGATGATCAAAATCATAATATGACTTATTGGCACTGTTATTTCCAGAAACAATTACTTTCGATCTGCGTACGTATAAGCAGAGAGTAGAATGAAAAGCGGAACAAACAAAATAAAGTGAAAAGAAGGAGAAAATAAATGCAGACAAAGAAATTTTATTGATAGAATTCAAAACAAGTGTTTTTATTGATGGTGATGTCACTGAACATAAAAACATGCATGCCCTAACAAACTATCCTGAAGCCTTGGGCAGAGCTAAAGGAATGCATCACAAATCATTACTTTTAATTAAAAGTGATGGGCAAGTCTACAGCTTCCCAATTCTTGAGCTTTTCATCAGCATGACAACGGCGGACCAAGCTGACACCACCTTCTTCATTCTTTGAACCATCCTCAATGGCGGTAACTTGATCTGGGTTTAGCAACCCTGCACTCTTAAAACTTTGGCGAATGTCACAGATATGAATCCCTTTTGGCTCCGGGTTCCAACCTCTCAGCTTGGCCAACCTCACTCCTCTTCTTTCTTCAGCCACCTTCTTCTTTTCAGCTTCGGTTGGGCAGTATCCCAAACCAAAACGATCTTTGTTCTCTTTCAACTGAATAGGAGCACGAATTCCTTGTCCTTCTTTTCCCAATCCGCATCCTAACTGATATCCCTGGGCCATCATAATCTTGGCAACCATTTCTTCATCTTTTGACAGCTTCATCACGGGTGATGGCAATTTACCCCCCTCGAACACGGCATTGGCAATCTCAAGGGATTGAAAAGAAGTCTCCAGCGACTCTTCAGCAGCTTCTACATAGCGGAAGGGAGAAGGCTTGTTAACTAGCATCTCTTCCTCTCCAAACACCACCACAATCTTATCATCCACTGCAAATTTGACCCTCTGATGCAAAGAGGAAGGGATAGCCCCGGCCGTATGAATCCATGGCCTCCCAAGTAAACAGCTGTAAGATGAAGAGATGTCCATGATTTGAAAATTCACGTAAAAGGTCTCTGGCCCAATCTGGATAGGAAACTCCACCTCTCCTATTACTTCCTTCTTTGATCCATCGAATGCCCTTACCAGTGTCGAACTAGGCTTCATGAAGGAGCAGTCCACATCCAACTTGTTCAAAGTGGACTTTGGCATAACATTCAGAGAGGAGCCATTATCAATCAGCACCAGGGCTAACACAAAGTCCCCACATTTGACAGAGATGTGGAGGGCTAGATTGTGTTTTCTCCCTTCTGGGGGAAGTTCATCATCAGCAAAGGTTACGTGGTTTGCAGCCATAATATTCCCAACCACCTCATCAAATTGACCCACAGAAATGTTTTGAGCAACGTGAGCCCCGTTCAGCACTTTCATCAGGGCCGCTCTATGTGCTTCTGAGCTCAACAGCAATGACATCATAGAGATCTTCGCAGGAGTCTGGCTCATCTGATCCGCTATTTTATAATCACTTTGTCTTACAATTTTCAAGAACTCATCCTTTTCTTGCTCTGCCACCTTTTCTTTCTGGGCATTCTCCACTTCTTTGTCTTTCCCCTTTCGTACCATGTCTTCAACCACTTTAGATGACTCAGCCTGGGTGACCTTGGGGACATACATGCGGCCGCTTCTAGTCATCCCACTTGCCCCAGTGATGTTGGTAACAACAGAAGCACTTGAAGAATTTTCCACTGGAGGCAAGTTGCTGTATTTCCATGGTACTGCACTGTTTTTCTCGTAAGGGAAGGGAGCAGGCACCTCAATAATCAGCGGCTGAGATCTAGCTTGAGCTGGCTTCGGATTGTATGGTATCTCAATTGGTTTTCTGGTCCCTTTGCCATCATTGAACTGTAGTATGAGCACATTTTCTTCTTTCTCAACCACCTCCAGCCGAACCACATAGCGGTCCATCAAATCTTGTAAAACAACCTTAAAATCCTCACAAGCACCTGCACACACAGGGTTAGCGCATACACAGCCCTTCTTGATTACACCACAACGGCACAGCTCAGCATGTATATTTTCCAGAGGAGTCTGGATACACTTAACATCTCTTATCATTGTCTTTCCCACAGAATCCTCTACTGCATTAGCGGATGGTGTCCCATGTCCCGGTAGGGGGTTTGTAGTTGTGCTTGGACTGTTCGGCTTGAAAGAGATCCAGTTGGCATCAATCAAATCCTGGACTACATATTTGAAAGCCTTGCAGTCTTCCACTATGTGACCGACCCCTCCACTGTGAAAGCTACAGGTAGCATCATCATTGTATCCCCTAGGGTAGGGAGGTTGCATAGGCTTCATGGGGCGGGTATTGACCAAATTCTTTGAGACAAGGTGATTGAACAACTCAGTATAGGTCATTGGAATCGGATCAAAATTAGCACGTCTCTTCTCTTGATAGTTCTGGGCTCTGTAGCCTGAATTAGTTTGCTGTGGCTGAGCTGGAATGGATAATGGCATTGTTTGCGGTGGAGAATTGAAAGACGGGCTTCTCCCTTCAGTAATAACATTGGTCTCCCTTTCTTTCTTCTTGGGGAAATTGGAAAAGGGCTTCTTTTGTCCACTAGAGCTACCAATACCACCAGCAATCTTTCCGCTACGCAATTCGTGCTCTAATCGTTCCCCAATGACAACCATATCCGAGAAACTGGATGAAACGCTCCCCACCAACCTATCATAATATAGCGCTGGAAGAGTTTCCATAAACATATACACCATCTCCTTTTCAGTCAATGGCGGTTTCACCTGAGCAGCTATGCTCCTCCACTTTTGGGCATATTCTTTGAATGATTCTCTATCTCCTTTACTCATGTGCTGTAATTGAGACCGGTCGGGAGCAAGGTCCATGTTATACTGATATTGTTTCAGAAACGCTTCAGAGAGATCTTTCCAACTGTGAATGTCGGAGGATTGCAGCTGCATATACCAATCTAACGATGCCCCAGTCAGACTGTTCTGAAAATAGTGAATGAGCACCTTGTCATCATGAGCATAAGCGGCCATCTTTCTAACGTACATCGTCAGATGGCTAGATGGACACCCGGTGCCGCGATATTTATCGAAGTCAGGGGCTTTGAATTTAGGGGGAATGACAACATCTGGGACAAGGCACAACTCTCGGGCATCCCTGGCTCTAGTACCCGATCCTTCCACAGCCCTTAAACGCTCTTCCAGCAAGTGATACCGATCCCCACGCTGAGTGCTCTCAAACAAATGACCTTGTGGATAGTTCCCCGAACTGTGATAATAACCCCCATACTGAGCGGGGTTCCCCATATGATGGACAACATTCTGAGGGTTCACGACAACTCCCGGAGTAGGAGTAGGTGAACTTCTTGGCAGCACAATACCAGGACTAGGAGTATGAATTTGTGGTCCCATAGCAGATCCATTAGGTATAGTCATGACAGGTTGACCCGACCCCAAAGGAATAGCTTCAGCAACGGACGGCCTATAACCCATTGGCATTCCCCAAGGATATATCTGTGCATTCAGATGACCTTGTCCACTCGCCCCTGGAGAATGGGCAAAGTGACTGACCCCTTGTCCATGAGTAGTCGTAACTTCAGCGGACACCGGAGGAGAAACGAAAGTAACAACCCCTTCAGGATTTACAACAGCGGTGGCCCCAGCAGCGGCCCAACCCCTCAGATTCTGTAGCATACTCATTACTTCGACCATCTGCGCTTCCATAGCCTCAACTTTAGCCTTCAAGGCCTGATTTTCCTGAGCCAGTTGCTCAGGGTTAAGAATCTCCACACCCAACTCGTCTTGATTCAGGTGGTCCTCATCTCCGAGATGCTGATTGCTAGCCATCAATCTTGCTTGTAGACGGGTGAAATAGCGATGCGGACGAACCAGCTTGCCCTTTTTTCTGTTTGAAACCATTTTTTATTAAATGAAGAAATGAATTAATGAATGCAGTGCATGAGATGCGGATGGATATTAGTTTTATGCCGTGAATCTCGAGGTGTTCTATCTTGTCACAAGCGCATAAACTTTGTTTTTGATCGAGGAATCGAAATAGCAAGTCAACATACTTCATTGGTTGAGAGTTCAAAGCTTTCATTAAAAAAAACAGTACAATATTCATAATGAACAAGACACAAGAGTACAATATTCTGAATACAATACTCGAAGTGCATGGTCAAAAATAAAAAGTACAAACAAACGACTCAAATACAGATGGCTTTGAACTCTCCAACTCGCTTCCTCTTCTTGCTGACGTTTGCGCCTGGAGATTGCTCCTTGAACTCTGGGATCAAAGCTCGGCAGTACTTCACGAATTTGTATACTTCGGGTGGAGTATTGAAGAAGTGCATCTCGGCTATCCTGAGACTCTTGGGGACCCCTACCATGGCCTGACTAGCCAGCCCTGACAGCTTTGAGAATTTGCCTTTCCACCATTGGATTTCATCTTTGAGTTCCTTGATGATCTCCTGATCTTCAATTCTTCCAAGCAAATCTAGGTAGCGCCGCTCCCAATATTGGCTCTCCACTTGAACCTGCCTGTATGCACCTTCTAGATGGTAGAGGTCTCTTTTCAGCCCATCAGACATTCCCCTTTCAACTTTCAAAGCCTGCTGATATTCTTTGAGCATTTCCTCAATAGTATTTCTTTCTTGCCCGAGGATTCTCAGCTGACCCCTCAATTCTCCCACTAGATGAGATTCTTGACTTGACTCCATAGCCTTTGCTTTCCAACCTTGAGCCTCTTCAAGTATCTTTCTTGTTTTTTGTTTGTATTTTTGGAGTTCTTCTTTGGCTTCTTTCAGACGTTTCTGTGCTTCCATCCTACTTTGCTTTTCTTCCTTGAATTGCCTAACATTCTTTTCCATAGCACTCCTCCTCACTCTGCTTTCTTCTTCTAGCCTCTCTTTTTCCAAGGCCATCTCCTCTATCCTAGCCTGCAATTCCTTCTTTTCATCTTCCACTTTGGCTAGAGCGGATTTGACTTCATTCCATTCTTCATGAGTAGGGGTATAGGGTTCTGGTATATCTTCCCCGGGGGAAAGTGCCCTTTGACTCAGTGATTTCGTAGTTTGCAGCTTCTCCTTAAGCCATTGGTTGAAAGTAACATCACTGGTCTTCTTTGACAGTTCTTCAACCCCTTTTCTCACCACAGACCCCCATGATTGTTGAACTTTTCTGAGCAAATCATCGCATCTCGGCATCCCTTTGTAGAGGTAAACATGGGATAGCATATCTTCAGAGGGTGAATTCCTCATTGGGTAACCGAGCTGTCTTATGGTCAGTGAAGGATTGTAGTTAATACACCCCTGCGTCCCCATGAGAGGCACATTTTGAAAAGTTCCACAGCTGAATATCACCATCGGTCTGTCATCCCAACAAGCAGGTGTATACCACTGGATCTGGAGATCATTGAGGCTTCTTAGGAACTCTACCCACTCTAGAGAGGTTCTGACCTCCACGTCACAGCTCAGGGCGTAAGAAATCAATTCCTTAACCTTCGTTTGGTTTTGGATCACATGGGTGATGAGCCAGGCGTAGAGAACATGAGAAGGAAGGCATATCTTCTTTTTGTTGAACTGACTGTAACGAGTGAGAGTATGATAAGTGTTGGCAAGAACAGCAGGCACAGGATTGATAGGATTCTTGGTGTCCTTAAAGGCCAAGAATGCACCAATTGCATCTTCATCAACATATCTTTCTAGCTGAGGGAAGAGAATAACCCCGAATATAGTGAGAGCGAGCACTAACTTGAATGAATCCCAATTCTCGGCTAAAGCATAGGACTGCAGCAGGCCTTCAAAGAATTCTTGTGGATACCCGACTATACCATTTCTTTCTAACTTTTGCGGCTTCAGCTTGTCTATACCGACCCTAAGCAACGTTGCAAGCTTCTCATCAGTATAGTATTGTCCTGGGAATTGGTATGGCTTGACATGAGATTTGGAGAGTCCCAACAGCTGTTCATACTCTTCTAATGTAGGTGATAGCTGAAAATTCTTGAAGAAGAAACACCTCACATCGGAATCATAGAACTGACTCAAAGCCACAAGGGCATCCTCTTGAACCTTCAACTGCAAGAGCCTACGGATATTCCCATATGCTTGATCAAAGGAAATTACTTCAGCTGGGCCCATAAGAGCTGCACACTTCCTCAAACTATCAACATCGATCTTCTTCATAAACGGGAAGCGAGATGTAGACGAAGTCTTGCTACTTGATTCCCTTCTGATACGCCTATGACAAGACAGCGCATCATTCGGTGATTCCCGGCAAGCAAATGCATATGAGATGCTAAATGGATGCGAATAAATGAATGCGGTATGATGCAATTATGATATGAATGATGCGTATGGAAAAAATAAAGGCGATGCATATGGACGGAAGTTCAAAAATAGAGGAGCCACGCTACGTGCCGCCTCACGCACTGGTTTATTTGATGAAGGGAAATATATCATTATTTTTTGAAAATGAGGACCGTACGTTATTTCATATGGACCGGTATGAGAGAGGCTACAGCGGTAACTCTTTCTCTTCTTTTTTTTTGAAAATGAAACGGGCCATATGTCAATTTCGTACGGACTGGCGAAGGAGAGGGCTACAATGGAAACCCTTTCCCTCCTTTTCTTTTTTATTTATTTATTTATTTTTTTTTTTTTGGAAAGACATGTCTAAACTACAATGCAACATACAATCCTATGCCCTCGTGTCCTACCAAGGTGGGAATCCTAAGTTCTAGGGCAACTCCAAAGGTTCCTCCCATGTAGCTCTAATTCACACCCTCACAATGGCTACCAGAGCTATAGAATCCTCATGCCGACACCACAAATGTAGAATACTACCAAGTGTGGGGCGTCATAAGAAAGCGTACTCTGGTTGAGACTTTCATGAGTATCAGACAGACAAAGGTCTCGAATGACAGTCACTAATCGCCTCCACTCCCCTAAGTGTTTGTTGGATCCGGGTATAGGAGCCCACTCATAGCACACAAATCATAAGGTGTGAAAGTGTGTGATTGAGGACATACTTGCTAAAATCTACCCATCCCCACCTGCAAGGAAAACCAGCACAGCCAGACAGAAGCAAGAAATAATAAGTCGTCTACCCTAGGGTTTAATATCATTTCAAAACAAAATAAACTAACCTAAGGTATCAACAACAAACATATAGCTTACCTCAAGAAAGGGAGCGAAGAAGAAGGGATCATAAGGGCATAAGGGTATGATGCATGAGATTACCTTGTAGAAAGGGAGCAGAGAGTAGGGGACATGGGAATTTAGGAATGCATGATAAGAGAAAAGAAGAAAAGGAAGAAAAGGAAAAGATAGAACAAAGTTTTCAAGTTAAACACTTTAAGCCACACATCAAGTTAACTAGGCTTGACCCTCGCTTTTTTTAAAAAAGGGTCCCCAGTGGAGTCGCCAGCTGTTGCGCCCCGAAAAATCCGGTTAAGGATTCCTCAGTTTGACAACGTGAAAATTTTTGAAGCCGCCACCAATATTTATTTTTAAAGACTAAAACATTGGAAAAATTCTTTTGAAAAAGGCGGATGGTCTTTCGAAAACATTGAGATGTAGGTTCGGGGGTCGGTTAGGTACGGGGAAGGTATTAGCACCCCGCACCTCCTTTCTACCGAAAGGGAACCATTAACTTTGATGTGTGGCTTAGAAAAAAGTTGACTTGAAATGATTTTTGTTCTACTTCTTTTCTTTTATTTCGTGTGAGAAACGGTTTTGTTGAGAAGAAATATTTTTGGTATCTTTGAAAAGCGGAACAAAACAAAGATTTTTTGAAAGAGTGCTTGACGGGTCACGACCCGCTCCTACGTACCCTCTCTGTAAGAGGGATCAAAGCTACGTAGTTCTAGGATTTTTTTAAAAGCGTGCTTGACGGGTTACGACCCGCTCCTACGTACCCTCTCTGGAAGAGGGATCAAAGCTACGTAGTTCTAGGCTTTTTTTGAAAAGTGTGCTTGACGGGTTACGACCCGCTCCTACGTACCCTCTCTGGAAGAGGGATCAAAGCTACGTAGTTCTAGGATTTTTTTAAAAGTGTGCTTGACGGGTTACAACCCGCTCCTACGTACCCTCTCTGGAAGAGGGATCAAAGCTACCTAGTTCTAGGATTTTTTTTAAAAGTGTGCTTGACGGGTTACGACCCGCTCCTACGTACCCTCTCTGGAAGAGGGATCAAAGCTACGTAGTTCTAGGATTTTTTAAAAGGGCGCTTGACGGGTTACGACCCGCTCCTACGTACCCTCTCTGGAAGAGGGATCAAAGCTACGTAGTTCTAGGCTTTCGGTTTTGAAAATGTTTTTGTGTTTTATCTTATTTAATTTTTTTGGGTTTTTTTTGAAATAGGACTCAAGTCTTCACGAATACCAAACAAGCAACGACTTCGAGTGGCGTTCATTACTAACTCGAAAGAAAAGAGTCGAAACCGGTAATCAAACAAGCAAAGGCTTCGAGTGACTACAAGTAACAACAATTTATTATCTTTTTTTTGAAATAATTTTTTTGAAAAAAAGGTGAGCCTTGGTGATGATTACGTTGTTTTTGAAGTTGGAATTTATTTATTTTTAGTTAAGGTGTGGGAACTTTCATGATAGCCAAACAAGCAAAGGCTTCGAGTGACTACCACTAATGACTCCTCATTAGCGATCAAACAAGCAAAGGCTTCGAGTGATGACTAATGATTTATTTAAGAGAAAAAAAATGCCCTAGGGTTTTTGTTTGGAAAACATTTGACTCTTGATTTGAAACAAGTTGAGAAAAAGAATTTGATTTGGAAAAGGGGTTTTGGAAAACAAGTAGGACATTTCAATCAACATACCAATCCCTAGCCAATATACAAATCACTTAATTACAATTCATGCAAGCATTACAAATCTAAGAGACAAGCAATATGCATAAATATGTAATAGTCAAAACTAATTACAAATTGCCATAAGAAATGGTCACACAAAGGTGAAACATTAATCAATTGCAAAAGGGTAATTCGTTGAATCATTTAAGGATCAACAATAAAAGCACAAGAGTTAAGTTCCTTTTGGTAATCTTTGACACTTATTAACAATGCACAAAGGCATAAATGTCTAGTCATTTTACCAAATTTTTAATACTAAGATATGTGCAAGAGTTGAATCCCTTATAAGTAATCCTCAACATTTAGAATAGTGCTTGTAAACACATGTTGATTCCTCTTACCAATCATCAACAAATTAATGATCTAAACAAACAACACATTTGCAAGGCTCAAAATGACCAAAATAAATTGTTCACAAGTTATCCTAAACCATTAGCAAGCAAAGAATCATAAATTCACACCTTGTTCATTTGAAGACTTAAAGAGAGTTGAATCACTTGAAGTAATCCTCATCACTTAAAGAATGGTGCCTAATGCACAAGTGAGAGTCATCTTACACATCATCAACATTTGAAACAAATATGGTAAACCAAATTTACAAGGACAAATAACATTATAACATCAAAGGTGGTTGAATCCTCTTGAACAATCCTCATCACTTAGCAAATAGTGCTCAAAGCACGAGTGAGAGTCATTTTGTCAATCATCAACAAAAACTTGCAAGCAAATTTCATTAAAACAACTTGGGAAAACATTTTTAAGCACAAAGGCAAGCCAAAGATCCAAAAGGCAACAAAAACCCTATTTATTTTAGAAACTTGCGAAACATACATATGAATGGAAAATTATTTTTGCAAGTTTTAACATGATTCCAAGCATAATAACACAACAATCAAACATCAATGGCTAGATCAAGTATTATTAGGCAAGGATGAACAAGAAAATTATATTACACATACATTCCACATAACTTGCGAACCAAAATAGCCATAGATTCACAATTTTATTTCACCAAATGCAAAAACATCACAAGAACAACACATAATCAACACATAGTCACAAGAACAATTTATTTGGTGGGTGAGATGCCAACTCTCACCCACCACAGCCCCTAATCTACATTTAAATGATATTATGAGATGCAAATATAAGTTGAAAAAGGATTTTGATGCAAGAAAGTGGATGAAAATGCAAAGGGTTTTAGGTTATACCTTAGTTCCAAGCTAAACAAGAGTAGAAATGAGAATCAAGAGTAACCAATCACCAACACTCCTCAAAAATCACCAACAACAACCACGCAACCTTGAAGGATCAGCCCCTTTGATGATATAAATGTGGAATCAAAGATGAAAGGAAGAGGATATATGAATATGGAGTGAGTTTGAGGTGATTTAGTGGATGGAAGTTGAAAAGAAAATGGAGGAGGAGGGATGAGGGGCTACGGCCAAGAGGAGGAGGGAGGAGAGGAGTTGGTGTGCTAGGCTTTTTGAATGGAGAGTGAGGCCAAGAACTTGTGTGGGCTGATCATATGAAGATATATATAGTGCTCACTTATCATTAAGGGCTTCTAGGTCAATTTATCTCCCTTGTGCTCTAGGATTGCATCTAAATTTTGAACCAAGGGTCAAGATCAAATGTCACATGGATTAGGGGCAATTAGAAAACACAAAGTGAGGAGAGAGAGGGCTGAGGGGCGCAGCATAAGGGGGGTGGTGAAGGATAAGTTCAATTACAAAATTGTATTTTTCCATGAAGCTTATTACACAAGTGCCATTTTAATTCAAATGAAAGGTGAGGATTGCATTTAACACTTGAATGGAAGGCCATGATTTAAACACAATTTGCAACCAATAAAATAAATCAAAATTGAAGGAAAATGGGCTGTATATGCGCAGCCAAGGAGAGAGTGTGAGTGGAATTGCAACTTGTACTATTGTACTACACTTGGCATTTCAAAATTCAAAGGGATATTCCTTATTCCCTTCTAGATAATTCTTCTAAATTCATACCATTTTGGGTCATGTCCCATGATTCAATGATTGGGCTCTGAATTTTATGATCTCACCAATCCCAAAATTGATTTGTTGACCCCACTCCAAAGGAAATGACCATTTTACCCTTTTGTTCAAAAACCGAATTTCATGCGAAAAATATTCCCATGATGCACAAAAAATACACAACTCCACTCACTTGGACTCACATAAATTCCTCAAGAGATGCATAATGGTTTTTACCGAGAAATTATTTATTTTAGTGAAATGACCAAAATGCCCTTTTGGTCCCAAAAACCCTGATTTTGCTCCAAACTTCATTTCCACTCTAACAATGATTCTGAGACCCTTTGGATGACTCTAAAACTCTAGAAATGCATGCATGATGAGAAAATAAGTCTTTTTGGCGAAATTACCAAAATACCCTTTGAACTAGGAAAAACCCTAGAAACCCTAGAAATGCCCTAAAGTGCTCTAAAATGCCATGCAATGCTTTTCTAACCCTAAATTGCATTATGAAACTTCTAAAATGCAAGCATGATGCCTTTCCTAACCTCTAGGATGAATGTCAAGGCTTGATTTATTTATTTTTACTGAAAATTAGGGTTTTGCCCTAAGCCGGACAAAATTGAGGTATGACAGGGGTTTGAACCCTGGACCTCCTTCTTGCATCTCCTTCATGTCTCTTAGCTCGCCAACTGAGCTACCTTCATGGGACAACGTAATGGAAGATCTAATTGCAGTTTGTTGCAACCACATGTATTTGTTCTCCTACTCTCTCTGAATTTCAATCTCACTATTAGCTTTATTTCTTCCTCTCTCGCCATCTATCTTTCTTCTTCCTGCCCCATCCGCTCCTTCTTCCTTCTCTTCTTTCTCACACACAGACTTCAAAATGAAGTTGCGGCTTCATCTTTCAGGTCCTGCTCGGCGTCGGGTAATCCCTTCGGTGATGCTTTCTCTGGTACCGAGATGTGGGCTAAGCTCATCGCTGATCCTACCGCTGTTGCACCCCGAAAAATCCCCGTGTGGGTTTCTCAATGTACAACGTGGAAAAATTTTGGAGCCGCCACCAATATTTTAATTTTAAGACCAAAACATTGAAAAAAGGTCTTTTGGACAAGGCGGATGGTCTTCTGAAAACTAGAGATATAGGTTCGGGAGTCGATTACGTGTGAGGAAGGTGTTAGCACCTCACGCGTCCTTTCTACCGAAAGGGAACCTCTAACTAAATGTGTGGTTTTAACATTTGATTTGAAGAATATCTAGGTTTGCCTATTTATTTGAAGAATGAATGGGAAAACTTAACAAAAATTTTATTTTTGGCGAGAAAGGGGAAAAAATGGTTTTTAGAAAAAGTGCTTGACGGGACATGGCCCGCTCCTACGTATTTCCCGGTGCGATGGAGAATTCAAAGCTACGTAGTTCTTGGTTGTCTTTTTGAAAAGTTTTTGTTTTTTAATCTTTTTTGGTGAGTTTTTGAAATAGGACGATCATTAGTGAATGATTAAACTAGCAGAGGCTATGATGAATCACTACTAAATACTCAAAAAAAGAGAGTTGTACCGCTAGTCAAACGAACAAAGGTTCTGATGGACTATTGATAACAACTCGTTTTTATTATCTTTTTTGAAAGTGATTTTCGAAAGAGATTGATTTGCACGATGATCAAACTAACAAAGGTTATGATGGATCATCGTTTATTATTCTTATGACAAAAGGACATTGCCACTAATAGCTAAACGAACAAAGGCTCTGATGAGCTACTAGCAACACTGGGTTTGAAAATGATTCTTTTTTTGTTTGTTTTATGAAAATGATTTGTTTATGGTTGCGAAAAGGATTTTTATTCGTTGTGCTTGACGAGAACGTGACTCGCTCCTACGTATCCCAAATGGGAATCAAAGCGACGTAGTTCTAATGAAAATGTTTTTGAAGGGGTTTGAAAGGGGAAGAGTTTTCATAACGATCAAGCAGGCAAAGGCTTTGAGCGATCATTACTAATAACTCTTGATGGCGTTCATGACAATCAAACAAGCCAAGGCTTTGAGTGATAGTCACTAATAACTCGCATTAATTGGAAAAGAGTTTGGAAGATTTTTGAAAAAAAGGGTGAAGGTACTATCAATGATTGATTACACAAGTTCAAGCACATTCAATAATCACGAAATCATGCATATGTTGAATATTTAATCAAGACTAAACATGCCAACATGATCAAAAGACCCACTTATCAGGGATGCAAGGTAAAGTTCTCAAAGCTAGTGTGTGTGTAGGAGGGAGTGTATTTACCCTAATGACTCTATGCTACAACATGCATGTAGACTTACGTCTTCATTAGGAGGTCATACACATGGATGGAATGTCATATTGAATTGACATATTTAAAATGCATCAAAAACAAGCAAGCAATTGATCATAGGCATAGAATGATCTTAATTAAACTAAGGAACACATGAGCAACGATTTCTCAATAACATGAACAAAAGGGGAAATTGCATCAAGGCTAAGGTAAGCCTATCCTTTGCATTCATGAATAAGTGCCCAAAAGCTAGTAACACAATCAAAGAGGAGGGAGCATTAAGGTTTTGGGTAACCTATCCTTTACAATACCCCATGGACTTTAAACCATAAACCTAACTATCTTTTATTCATTAAGAAGTTTAAAAGGGGGAGGTTGAATCATCTGAAACCATCTTCACCACTTAGAACATGATGCACTAGGCATAAGTGGGAATCATATGATTCATCATCAACAATGGGCAATAAACACTAAAGCTAAGTTAAATCACATAAGGGCAATTTTGGCACGGTTCACAATGATTAAATAATAACAAATGTAAAGACAGAAATACCTCTAATGAAGGCAGATATTGCAACTTGAAGAATGCAACCCCAACTAACTCTTAGCAAAAGATCATCTCTGACGGACCAACGGAACGAAGAGAGCACAAATAAAATATTGAAGAGTTTTTCTGAAAAGATGAGATTTTGCGAAAATTGGATCTGTCCAGAAATGAGATTTGGTGCGCCTATAGATAGGAAATACCAAGTTGATCTATTTTAGGAAATAGGATAATCGATTAGTTGCTTAAATCACTTAGAGTGGATAATCGATTAGGAGCTCAAAAGGTTTCAGGTAGACAATCGATTAGGAGCCTGAGTTAATCGATTAGGTACTTTCCAAAAATGTTGATAATCGATTATGATGCTTAGTTATAAAAGTGGATAATCGATTATGCTCTTAACTATTTTTCAGGAGGATAATCGATTATAGTCTTGGTATAATCGATTAGGTGCTTCAAAAATATGTTGACACTTTCCAAAAATACTTCATAATCGATTATAGGTTTAGTTTAAAAGATGGCATAATCGATTAGTTGCTTCCTTACTAATCGATTATGTGCTTCAATTACACAAGGAGGTAATCGATTATTGGCCTGTATGGAAAGGAGTGAATAATCGATTATGCTCCTGACTGAAAGGAGTGGAATAATCGATTATTTGCTTGAAGGAAGGATATGATGTAATCGATTGAGTGCCTTCCTAAAAACATGGATAACTTCCTTATTCATCAAGAATATATTATATCCATAAAAATATTTTCATAACACATGTGCTTGTCCTATTTTATCTTGCCTGCATGAGGTTTATTGAAAAATATTTTCATGCAAAATTATTTTTATAAGTCCTTTTGTGAAAAACGACCAAAATGCCCTTTTTGACCCTAAAACCCTAATTTCCCCAAAAAGTGCATTCTAACCCTAAAAATGATTTCAAAAACTTTGGAGCGGTTTCTAGGACCCAAAATGCAATGCATAATTTATTTTTGGTGTGGAAAATTAGGGTTTAGACCTAAGCCGGACAAAAATGGGGTATGACAGCTGCCCCTCTTTATCTGAATTTTAACGAGGAATATGAATTGGCCGAAACATATTCCGAGGCAAAATGAAGATAAAGAATTCAGAAATTATACCGATTTTGTCTACTTGGGGAAACCCGAATTTTCCTCTTTTTCTTTTTCTATATATTTTTTTTGAATAGATGGGCTTGATGATAAACGAGGAACGGTCAACACTTGGCGCATTAACCGAGAGAGAAAATGACGGACCACTCGGGATCTGAAGGAGCACTAGGGCTCTGAAGGACCACTCAGGGTCTGAAGGAGCACTAAGGCTCTGAAGGACCACTCAGGGTCTGAAGGAGCACTAAGGCTCTGAAGGTCTAATTCGTAGTCGATGCTTGGCGCATTGATTGGAGTTAAACTGAAGGACCGACGAGGTCTGAAGGGCATGCCTAAGCCTGAAGGACAAATGGGTCTGATGGAGCGCAAACTAGCAACGGTACTAGTAAAACGGTCTGCTTGGGGCCCTTGTAATCGAGCGGCCATGATGGGTCAAGATCAGATCCGAAACTGATATGTTGACCATGAAGGACGTCCACTGTGTCTTAGGCTGACACAACTAGTCTGAAGGACCACTCGGGGTCTGAAGGACTTACCCGCAGCTCGAATACGGGGTGAAGTCTGCTTTTGAAGGGACACTCGGGTCCTGAAGGGATTCACGAATCCTGTTGATTGAATGATTGAAATGACCAATGCTTCCGCACTGGATTGAGGTACCTGCATACGTCAGTTGATGCAAGGAATAGTGCATGGAGTATGGGTGCATGTTATGCAAGGGCATGTTATGCATGTGCATGCAATGCTATGATTTTGGTGTGTTGATGAATGTGTTGGAACACTCCTGAAGTTTTTATTTTGGTCTGACTGTTTTTTCCTGATCGGCTCTCTTTTTTTTTTTTATTGAAATTCTTGAAAAATTTGGTTAACATAGAACAAGAGTAAATAAGGATCACCGGGGATCTGAAGGAGCACTGGGCTCTGATGGTCTAATTCGCAGTCGATGCTTGGCGCATTGATTGGAGTTAAACTGAAGGACCGACAAGGTCTGAAGGGCATGCCTACGCCTGATGGACCAATGGGTCTGATGGAGCACAAACTAGCAACGGTACTTGTAAAACGGTCTGCTTGGGGGGTGGCCTTTTTCGAGCGGCCATGGGTGGCAAGGTCAGGTCATTGACTTGATTTGCTCACTGTGTTTTTTAGGCGGACACAGCTAGTCTGAAGGACCTGGGGTCGGATGATCCGTCGGTTGCTCGATAACGCGACGTGCGATCTGGATTGAAGGACCATTGATGGTCTGAAGGAGCGCTTGGGCTCTGAAGGACCACTGGGGTCAACAAGGGTACTGGGACTCTGAATTGTGATATGAGACCAGTGCTTGGAGCACTGACTTTGAGGGAACAAACTATTGGGATTGGTACATGGCGTATCTGCCTAGAACATACCTAATGAATGCATTTACCTGAGACGGGAAAAGCTATCTATATTTGGCATGTCGAAAAATGCAATGAATGATGTATGCGTGCAATATAGGTACGTGAAATGGTAGGCATCCGATGGGATGAATGAAGCGGGGCAGATGATGTGAGTTGAAGTTGATGGAACATGGAGGTTGACAACCAACGTATGTGAATGCAGATAAGATATGAATGTGATTGTGCTGATTAATGATGAATGTAATTTTCCTCCTTTTGTTTTTGGCTTTTCTCTTTTTTTTTCTTTGGTATGAGTGTATGAAATGCAAAGTGTGAATGTGATGCAAATGTAATGCTTTGATGCGAATGCCATGCATGGTACAAAGATATGATTAGTGATGTAAAAAAAAATTTTTTTTTTTTTTTGGGGCAGCGATGAGACCGACACTTGGACATCTATCGAAGCAAACAATGTCATGCATGTAATGTGATGAACATGGGATGATGAATGAAATGGGTATACCATGGGTGTTGAACCTGATGGAATGATGGACGGATTTTTCTTTTTGCTTTTTTCTTATTTATTTTGCTTCTTTTCTTGACGCATGCAATGCGAATGTGAATATGATGCGAATGTAATACTTTGATGCAAATGCTATGGAAACACATGAATGCGTAGCAAATGATATGATTGGTGATGTAGAAAGCTTTTGGCAACGATGAGACCGGCACTTGGCACGTCTATCGAAGCAAAAAAGTGTTACAGGTGTGCAATGCGAAAGTAAATGGACTACAAAAGGCCCGTGGATGATGAATGTTGAAGTTGGTCGGAAACAGAAATTGATAAGTTGTGGGTGCGAATGCAGATAACATGCGAATGCAAATGTACTGCTGGCTGCATGATGGAATGATTTATGCTTTGGTGGGGGCAACAGGTGCAATGTGGATGATTTCTTTTGCCCCTTTTTTGAATAAATGGATGAATGCGCACAGGTAATGCTTAAATGCAATAGTTGTGGTGGATGCATGACTTGTTGAAATACAATGTATGGTGCAATGATTTATGATATGGTATAATAGTAATGCATGCAAATGTGTTTTGTTTTGAGATGAGAAATGAGACTTTCGATGCGAGGGGTAGAGAGGTGAGTGCTTTGGAATAATCATTCCTTGGAAAGAGGTTTGAATTCAGACATGGCAATCTCAAGGTTGTTATTCACAGACACTGATGTGCAAAACTATTTGACCGTATTTGCAGACTCGCTTATTTTGCTCTCCTATGATGGTGCCCCATGATGATTGATTTTTAGGTCCACAAAGTTAGCTGAGTGAGTTTCCGACTTCACATTATTAACTTGTGTTCCCTCTCTTTAAAGCATAAACATGTAGAGTAGTGAGAATACAGATGAATGAGTCAGTTGACTTGGTATGACAGATGTGACACGTGAGGGGATGAAAGGTAGCTTTTTGCCAAGGTCATGAAAGGTGGAACTGCCCCGATTTAGACTACTGGTGAAGGTGCGTACATAACTTGCCCCTGTCTAGTGGTGACGACAGCCAGGGTTGTAGAGGAATAATGAATTGGAAATACCATGACTTTGGAATGAAGGGTGGCAAACAAGAGATTCTGTCTCAACCCGCGACGTTTGGTGTTGCCCCAATCTTGACGAGAGCAAGGTTGCCCCGACTCGAGTTTGCAAAAGGCTGTATTTAGCATGGTGGGTCGAGAAATTTCCCTGTTGTGGTCTCATGGATGTGAATATGACAAGGGGATGAGATGGGCGTAGGGCGAATTACCCCGACTTTAGGTGGAGTGAAGGGTGACGGGATTGCCCCACTTTGGAATGGTATTTCAAATGATTGTTTCTAGTGGGGTTGTGAAAGGCGACAGAGTTATGGTGATGGTTATGGACTGAGGGTGATATATGAATGGGGTGGGCAATGAATAAACCTCCCCAAAGTTGAGTGGAGTGAGAGGTGAAGGGAATGCCCCCTAGTACACACTTTTGGTTCTCTTTAAGACCAACTCAAATGCAATGAAAGTTTTGACTTTTTAATATGAGGAGGGGCTCCACTTGGTGACCACTAAACCTTGTTTTAATGCAACATGAATGCATCTTGGAGTGCAAGTCCTTCACCTTTTTACCAACTTTCCTGTTTTGATTGTTTTTTTTTTGAGCAAACACGTCATAAATAGATAAACTTATTTGTCCTAAGATTAAAACTTTGAGAAAACAGGATCAACCGGTCATTGATCAGAATGGATCTTTGGAGTTGTGATGTGGCTAATGGTTAATGATTTATGAAGGGAGGGATAATTGGGCTCAAAGAAGTATTTGATGATTGATGGAACAGATGTTTTTTTTTTAGTGGTATGATTTGGCCAGGTTAATGGTTTATGAAAGAATGAGTTATTAGACTCAATGAGGTGTTTGAGGTTTTATTGAGATGAGAACCTCTTATGTGCCTCACGGTAAAATGAACCTGTTTCAGGGTTGTAACGTGGTCAAGGGTTTATGGAGGATAGGCCAAAGGAAGTGTTTGAGGGTTTATTTCAGACAAGGATCTCTCATGCGTTTAATGGTATCAGCTCACCATTTCTACTACTTTTGCTTCTTTTTTGAAGATTTTTCCTTTTCAATCCTCTCTTTTTCCACTTTCTTCTTTTTTTTTGGTGTGATTTTTCTTTCTCTTTCTTTTGAGCTAAGTGAGCTGATAAAGGTGATACACAATTTTTGATGTGAGATTGATCCTTGTCTAGGGTGATTGAGATTTTTGGGATTTTTGGCTTAAGGTGTTTTTGGATATGGAATGATGGCCAAACTTCATTTCAAAATCATGATTGCTTGTTTTCTCAAAAATTAACCCAAGGACAATAATTTATTTATTTTCATATATTTGCTCTTTTTTCTTTATTTCGTTTCATGCTCTAATTTTTGCTTAGGCCGCTCTTACGAGTTTTCGACCTAACGAGCCCTTTTTTTTATTTTAAAAAGACTTGCACCAAAGGAATACAATGTTAACAAGATATCTAGTGTCGACAAATTTGCCCCAGTATGGAGGACCAAGAGTGGTATTTCATTAGGGGAACCAACCAAAAAGCCAACTATGCACTAATATGGGGGATATGTACTTTATGGGTGGTCAGGGTGGGGTTAGACTTGGGCGAGGGATGATGACAATGTAGGGACGCTAACTGACTCAAACAAAAATAAAGACACATGTCACACAGAAGTTACTACACGAATGCTTCGCAGAGAGTTAACATTAGTTAAAACGTGAAAAAAAAAATTGTGTGGACCATTTCGGTCATTCATCATGGGGTGGGTGAGATGCAACGTTTTGTTGAGAAATGTGAACAAACTTCTGATTTGAAAAACCGAGTGCCTTGAAACACCTTGAGTTTGCAACTAAGTAAGACTAAACTTTTCCAAAGATGAATAAAAAAACTTCGCAAGAACGTCCCACCTCTCATCACAATTTTTTAGAATTATTATTTATGCTCATTTTTTTATGCATGATGTAAATACGCAAATGAATGAGAATGCAAAATGGATAAATACGCATGGAATGAGAATGCGAATGAAATGAGAATGCAAATGAATAAATGTGAATGAAATGAGAATACGAATGGATGAATGTGGATTTATCGCGCCGGGGAATTATAAGCTTTTCATTTGGGGAGTACAGCACAAAATTTGATTTTGACTCTAGCATGCATGGCTTCTCTCCAAAATAAAGCTTTTAACTCTCTGGTGGTCATAAAAATTCATGCAACATGAGATGTTTATTTGATTATTTTTGTAATGCAAAGAAAAAAAATGCATGTAGTATGTTTTCTAAAAACTTGTGGAAAATAACAATTTTTGATTTTTCTTGATTTTTGATTTTTTTTTTGATAAAAGACGGTATGCACTAATACTTGTTTGAATGCAAGTGCAATGCAATATGTATGATTTCCTGTTTGTTTTGGTGCCGGGAATCACGGTGTACTATGTCTTGCCATAGGTTTAACGGTGGATTTTGATCATTTTTTCTTTGAAACACAACAAGGTTAGAATCAATAAGCGAAACAAAGCACATTCAAACTTAAACAAACACCTCGGAGTGTACGCTGTTTCACTTTTGATTCCACACCGTGCCTATGACAAGATATTACTTTGTGATTCTCGGCGAACAAACTTTAGTGAGATGCAATGACGCGATGATGCTAGATGCAATGATGTTCCTTCTTTTTGGTTTCGCACAGGTGGTAGTTTGAAAATCTACACGCTATATGCCACCTCATATAGGTGTTTATTGAAAAAGGAGAAGCATATTTTTGATTTTTTTGAAAATTTTTGAGGAAAAATTGGTTGAACTGAATGCAACGATGCAGCACACAATTTGGAAAGCCCTTGTGACCTAAAAGAGGTGAAACCTACGATCTAGGGCAATTTAAGGGTAATCTTCCCATGTAGCTCTATTCACTTCCTCACAAAGGCCACCAGAGCCACAGTCCCTTTCATGAAACTCCCCACAAATGCAGCAAACTGCTAGGTGTGAGGCATCATGAAAGAGCACAACTCTGGTTGAAACTTTCGCAAGTAGCCAAACGGACAACGGTCCTGATGGGCTCTCACTACTCGAATCCACTCTCCTAAGTTTTTGCAGACCTGGGTTATGGTCCCACTCAAAACACATAGTCACAGGGTATAAGTGTAGTGTGTGTCAAGGGCATTTTCCCTAGTACTACCCCCACCTGAAATGAAAACCAGAGCAGTCCAGACAAAAAAGCAAGCAATAACAAGTTATCTACCCTAGGGTTCCATATCTGGAATATCTATAAACAAGGATGTTGCTTACCTTAGGAAAAGGAGCCAAGAAGAAGGGATCATGGGGATTGGAAGAATGCATGGGCATAAGCGATAAAAGAAAGGGAATAAAAGATGAGACAGGGAACAACATAGAAGAACACAAATGCATACGCCTACAATCAATGATAAGAAAGAAAGGCAAACAAGGTTTTAATCAAATCAACAATACATTAAACCACACATTTAAATTAGTTAGGCTTGACCCTCATCTTTTAAAAAGTGTCCCCAGTGGAGTCGCCTGCTGTTGCACCCCGAAAAATCCCCGTGTGGGTTTCTCAATGTACAACGTGGAAAAATTTTGGAGCCGCCACCAATATTTTAATTTTAAGACCAAAACATTGAAAAAAGGTCTTTTGGACAAGGCGGATGGTCTTTTGAAAACTAGAGATATAGGTTCGGGAGTCGATTACGTGTGAGGAAGGTGTTAGCACCTCACGCGTCCTTTCTACCGAAAGAGAACCTCTAACTAAATGTGTGGTTTTAACATTTGATTTGAAGAATATCTAGGTTTGCCTATTTATTTGAGAATATCTAGGAGGTCATACACATGGATGGAATGTCATATTGAATTGAGATATTTAAAATGCATCAAAAACAAGCAAGCAATTGATCATAGGCATAGAATGATCTTAATTAAACTAAGGAACACATGAGAAACGATTTCTCAATAACATGAACAAAAGGGGAAATTGCATCAAGGCTAAGGTAAGCCTATCCTTTGCATTCATGAATAAGAGCCCAAAGGCTAGTAACACAATCAAAGAGGAGGGAGCATTAAGGTTTTGGGTAACCTATCCTTTACAATACCCCATGGACTTTAAACCATAAACCTAACTATCTTTTATTCATTAAGAAGTTTAAAAGGGGGAGGTTGAATCATCTGAAACCATCTTCACCACTTAGAACATGATGCACTAGGCATAAGTGGGAATCATATGATTCATCATCAACAATGGGCAATAAACACTAAAGCTAAGTTAAATCACATAAGGGCAATTTTGGCACGGATCATAATGATTAAATAATAACAAATGTAAATACAGAAATACCTCTAATGAAGGCAGATATTGCAACTTGAAGAATGCAACCCCAACTAACTCTTAGCAAAAGATCAGCTCTGACGGACCAACGGAACGAAGAGAGCACAAATAAAATATAGAAGAGTTTTTCTGAAAAGATGAGATTTTGCGAAAATTGGATCTGTCCAGAAATGAGATTTGGTGCGCCTATTTATAGGAAAAACCAAGTTGATCTATTTTAGGAAATAGGATAATCGATTAGTTGCTTAAATCACTTAGAGTGGATAATCGATTAGGAGATCAAAAGGTTTCAGGTAGATAATCGATTAGGAGCCTGAGTTAATCGATTAGGTACTTTCCAAAAATGTTGATAATCGATTATGATGCTTAGTTATAAAAGTGGATAATCGATTATGCTCTTAACTATTTTTCAGGAGGATAATCCCCAGTGGAGTCGCCAGCTGTTGCACCCCGAAAAATCCCCGTGTGGGTTTCTCAATGTACAACGTGGAAAAATTTTGGAGCCGCCACCAATATTTTAATTTTAAGACCAAAACATTGAAAAAAGGTCTTTTGGACATGGCGGATGGTCTTTTGAAAACTAGAGATATAGGTTCGGGAGTCGATTACGTGTGAGGAAGGTGTTAGCACCTCACGCGTCCTTTCTACCGAAAGGGAACCTCTAACTAAATGTGTGGTTTTAACATTTGATTTGAAGAATATCTAGGTTTGCCTATTTATTTGAAGAATGAATGGGAAAACTTAACAAAAATTTTATTTTTGGCGAGAAAGGGGAAAAAAAAGGGTTTTTAGAAAAAGTGCTTGACGGGACATGGCCCGCTCCTACGTATCTCCCGGTGCGATGGAGAATTCAAAGCTACGTAGTTCTTGGTTGTCTTTTTGAAAAGTTTTTGTTTTTTAATCCTTTTTGGTGAGTTTTTGAAATAGGACGAGCATTAGTGAATGATTAAACTAGCAGAGGCTATGATGAATCACTACTAAATACTCAAAAAAAGAGAGTTGTACCGCTAGTCAAACGAACAAAGGTTCTGATGGACTATTGATAACAACTCGTTTTTATTATCTTTTTTGAAAGTGATTTTCGAAAGAGATTGATTTGCATGATGATCAAACTAACAAAGGTTATGATGGATCATCATTTATTATTCTTATGAGAAAAGGACATTGCCACTAATAGCTAAACGAACAAAGGCTCTGATGAGCTACTAGCAACAATGGGTTTGAAAATGATTCTTTTTTTGTTTGTTTTATGAAAATGATTTGTTTATGGTTGCGAAAAGGATTTTTATTCGTAGTGCTTGACGAGAACGTGACTCGCTCCTACGTATCCCAACTGGGAATCAAAGCGACGTAGTTCTAATGAAAATGTTTTTGAAGGGGTTTGAAAGGGGAAGAGTTTTCATAACGATCAAGCAAGCAAAGGCTTTGAGCGATCATTACTAATAACTCTTGATGGCGTTCATGACAATCAAACAAGCCAAGGCTTTGAGTGATAGTCACTAATAACTCGCATTAATTGGAAAAGAGTTTGGAAGATTTTTGAAAAAAAGGGTGAAGGTACTATCAATGATTGATTACAAAAGTTCAAGCACATTCAATAATCACGAAATCATGCATATGTTGAATATTTAATCAAGACTAAACATGCCAACATGATCAAAAGACCCACTTATCAGGGATGCAAGGTAAAGTTCTCAAAGCAAGTGTGTGTGTGTAGGAGGGAGTGTATTTACCCTAATGACTCTATGCTACAACATGCATGTAGACTTACGTCTTCATTAGGAGGTCATAAACATGGATGGAATGTCATATTGAATTGAGATATTTAAAATGCATCAAAAACAAGCAAGCAATTGATCATAGGCATAGAATGATCTTAATTAAACTAAGGAACACATGAGCAACGATTTCTCAATAACATGAACAAAAGGGGAAATTGCATCAAGGCTAAGGTAAGCCTATCCTTTGCATTCATGAATAAGTGCCCAAAGGCTAGTAACACAATCAAAGAGGAGGGAGCATTAAGGTTTTGGGTAACCTATCCTTTACAATACCCCATGGACTTTAAACCATAAACCTAACTATCTGTTATTCATTAAGAAGTTTAAAAGGGGGAGGTTGAATCATCTAAAACCATCTTCACCACTTAGAACATGATGCACTAGGCATAAGTGGGAATCATATGATTCATCATCAACAATGGGCAATAAACACTAAAGCTAAGTTAAATCACATAAGGGCAATTTTGGCACGGATCACAATGATTATAGTCTTGGTATAATCGATTAGGTGCTTCAAAAATATGTTGACACTTTCCAAAAATACTTCTTAATCGATTATAGGTTTAGTTTAAAAGATGGCATAATCGATTAGTTGATTATAGCCTGCATGAGGTTTATTGAAAAATATTTTCATGCAAAATTATTTTTATAAGTCCTTTTGTGAAAAATGACCAAAATGCCCTTTTTGACCCTAAAACCCTAATTTCCCCAAAAAGTGCATTCTAACCCTAAAAATGATTTCAAAAACTTCAAAGAGATCCTAATACCTGAATTTGTACATGAAGGATCAGAGAGTTCTGCAAGATTTTTGGGTTTTGTTTAACGTTAAGATGTGAGACCCTACCGATGATGAGATACCTGATTCTCCTCCACCTTCGTTTCCTTCTGAGAAGAAGAGGGATGGGGAAGCTGTGTTTCCAAATAAAATTGAACCAGAGCCTGAGCCTCCAAAGCAACTTGAACCGGAGCCTGAGCCTGAGCCGGAACCTATGGAATTGGTGGACGAGGAGAAAGAGGCAAAGCAGAGAAAGGCTGGAGCTCAGAAGGAAAAGGAAGTCGGTAATGCAGTGTATAAGAAGAAGGATTTTGATACGGCAATTCAACATTACTAAAAGGATTTGGAGTTGGATGATGAAGATATATCCTTTCTCACCAACCGTGCTACTGTGTACTTGGAAATTGGAAAGGTATGTTTTTTTGGCTTAACGGATATAATTGAGGTTCTTTTTGTTTTGTTGAATGTTCATTATGCATTGCTTTAGTTCTGTTTAGTCTTTACAAGTGATTTGCGCTTTACATCTAGGAGGTATTTGACTATGGTTGATTATATAGAGGAAGCAGTTGGTGCAAGGAATGAACTTTTACCTTAAAGTGGTTACATCCATCCCAGGCATTAACAATCACGACGCAAATGCGGTAAATTCCTTTATTATGAAGCAATTCTTCAACTTAATTTTTCTATTTTAACATGCATCCATACAACAATGTTGAAGCTCAGGATTCTTGATTATATAATGTGTTAAACTCGCCTAGGTATAACAGCCTTGTGTAGTTTGTGCATTCCTTTTGTATATTGACTGATAATTGCATTCTGTCAAAGTTTTGATGCCATGTTAGGCTTAAAATGTTACGTTTTCCATTTTGTATTTTATTAATGCTCTTAGTTTGTTTAAGGTTGATTTTTGTTGAACAAAAATGCATGACTAATGTGCATGTTGTGTATTCAACGTTATATTTCATTCTTCTTTCTTCAAGATTGTTTGATCCATTTCTGCCATACTTGAGTTAACACATATCCAACGTTTTAAATCATGTTGACTGAGTTTTGATAACAAAACAATTTGTAAAATGCTAGGATCATAAATAGAAGCTTTGCTTTCTCATTTCATAAAAGGTTTGAATGCAGGGCAAGTGATCGAGGTATGGGATTAAGGGTCTTAATTATGGTTGAATGAGGGCAAGTGATCGAGTGAGGGATCGAGAGAGAAAGAGAAACACAAAGATCTTCAAGCACCAGCAATGTTGTTATCTTTGATTCTGACACAATGAACAAACTTAAAGGTAACTCCATATGGTCTAGGGGGTAAGCCAAAATTTGTTGTCAAGTAGGTTAACCTCTAAAAATTTCAAGAAAAGGAGATATTAATAGTCATCAAATAAGTAGAGTGTATGAGTTGTCAGTGTAATCCATAGTACTCAGTTAAGGCAGTATAATCATTCCAAGATTTTGGTTCTGTTATTTGACCATGTTAGCTTCACAAATTAGCTCCATGTTTTAGCTGCTTAGTTAGTTGACCTGGCAACTCCAACAATTAGCTGCTACCGCGATCACATTCCACTGTTACCAATATATGAGAATTTCATTGGAATCGATGCTAGGGATGAAGAGAGGCAGGGATTGTCTGCTGCTGTTAGGTCTGTGGCGACGATTCGTGCTTTTGGGAATGTTGATGTGGTTGGCAAGGCTGATTGGATCACCTATTTGGGATCCTCTAATGTTGCTATCACTTTACGTGCTCCTGCCATTATGCTCAAGCTGGATAGTGGATGGAATTGTTTAATCACTTTGAATGCACGTGATTATCCTCTCATCACTCAGGATGGTATGCCAGTTTGGGTCATTTCTATTTGCTTTGTGCTTTTTACATTATTTTGAAAGTTTCTTAATAGAAATTTTGGTGTAATGTGAATTGCATCCTTACAAAGTGGAATTTCAAGGTGCAATGAAGTTTAGTTCTCATTATAAAGTTTCTGCCACTTTTAGGAGCTTTATTCTATTTCAGTTTTTCTTCCTTTTGCTCTCTATTTTCTTTGTCAGGTTTGCTTACTTTAGGAAATTTGAGATGTGGTATTAGTTGGAGACTTGATATCTTTAAAAATAATGTTAAAATCATTGAGCTTGCATCCAATGATGCCTAATGCCTGCATTCTCACTTCACTTATCACAGATTATGGAAAAGGATGTAATCGTTGACATTATAAGCTTGAACTGATAAGCATATTGAGTCCTGTGTTTTGTTTTCCTGATTTTTCAGAACTTGGAGCTGACGAATTTGTAAATGATTTTCATGATAGATAGATTTTAAAATCAAGGTTGAGGTGACGGGGAGCGGCAATAGGAAACGGAAGCGGCAAATGTGGCGGTCACGACGGGGATTCACTTTAACTGTTGTAGATTCAATACTGGTCTTGGAAAAATATTGCATTTTTGGAATTTTAGGTTTGCTATTTTATTATTATTATTATACTCGTCTTGGAAAAATATTATTTCTTTGCTACGTACGTTGCTTGATTTAAATGTTATAAGTGTGTGTAATGGTATTTTCTATTTATTATTTACTACAAATAAAATTGTTAAATTGTGCTAATATTATTGTTTAGCTGATGGCTTTGGTGCTTTATTGCTCCAAAATGTTACAAACACATATACAATTCTTGATGAGACTTAACTATTTCCGTCCAAATGAAGTACTCCATCATGATATCAAAAGTTCTCTTTTGCTAGCTTATGAGATTTCGATTTTGGTTCTTATCATGTCCATTAAGTATATTACTCTTGATTGATGCATCTTGTGCCTTTGCAGACTCATATATTCTAAATGAAAATTATGCTAATCTGTATCTTGCAGGTATTGGGCTGATCGTAATGAGTGCTCTGTTTAAACCAATGAGAATGTCTATTTTTTTAACTATGAAGGACCCTATATTTCAGTTTCCTTAAAGTATTAGTCAAGTTCTTTTGTTATCAGTTGTTAAAAGAAGAAATTCCCTATGGTGGCTAAAGGCTTATTTATTGAAATGTTGGTGCCTTCAGTTAAAGTTGTGTATCCTCATTCTGCCAACAATTTAAGTCTTCTTTATTCTTATTTGTTATTTAGGTAATACTAGCATCTAATTGTCAGAGTTAATCTGGCTTTCAATCCTTATAACTTTGCTTAGGTATTGGACAGTTTTGTTCCTTTTATAGTTTGATTTTATGAATTTTTTATTACTTCGTTTTAGTTGATTTATTAAACTTTATATGCTTGGTATCATGCAAATCAAAATTAGCAATAAGTGCGACTTCTAGATGCTCATGTTTTATTTAAAATAGTCATAAATTTGTTTAAGATAGTGCAACTGTAGAAACAAAAATCTTAAGACAGGTATATTAGTGCGGATGAATGTCAGTGCAAAACAAGAACTAATTGATTTGCTATTAGATATATTTCTGCATAAGAGCCTCTTTTAGGTTTAGATTTGTGAAAAACATCATCTGAAATGTAGAACGTGGGAAACCTATAAGTTGTTAACTTAATGGATTTCTTCATTCAATCATTTATTCTTAATGCATTATTGTACTTTCATTTTGTTAACTTAATGGATTTCTTCAATCAATCATTTATTCTTAATGCATTATTGTACTTTCATTTTCCTTCAGTTTTCTTACCACATCTTTTGAATAATTTTTGTGCAGTGGTAACAATCAAGACACATACATCCTATTGACATGACCAGACCAATTGACACCATTGTTGATGTCAACCCTACAAAAGAGCTCTAGAAATTTGCTATCAAAATCATTGATCTGTGGACTGTTTTCAACAAATAGCAACAAGATCATTATGAAATGATTTTTGTGGATGCCAAGGTCATTATGACAGTTAGAGGCTATATGGTTACTTCCAACTTCATAAACTTCTATGAGATATATAAATTTGCTCCCTGTCTACCATTTTAATGAAATGTTGTTCTTTAATAATCACTCTCAGATTTCATTGGGGCTGTCTCTCAGTTGCTATTCACTCCAACTGCATCGCAAACAAAGGCTTTCTTCACACTTCAGAGATCTCAAGTCTGACCATCATCATTTCTGCCTTCTTTATATAAACATTACTATTATGAAATTTGTTCATATACCTTTTGATAGATTTGACATATCAGTTATTTGTTGCTGTCTAACTTTTTGCCTAAAAATGTTACTAAATGGTCTTTTTGTTTCACTCTCATAACAGGATATGTTAGTAAATGCTCTGAAGCTGCACCCGTTGCTCTTCTCCAATGGAAGACCTCTTTCACTGCCTCCGCGAGGGCCCTCACTCCAAGGAGGTGTGGCTCCATTTGGGAATGGGGATTCAGCCCAATTTCTTTCTACAAGCAGATCTTGATACCTGGATTTATGACATGGTTCATAGTGAGTCAATGTACATCTTTATTGCTGGTTTGTGGCATGTGTGGTGTTGGCGAAATAACATGATCTTTGAAGAACGACCTTCGAACCTGCGTGAAGTTATAAAGAAGGTGTATGTGTCCCATGATGAGTTCCTTGATCACTTCCCTAACCAGGGTCTCGATATTGCCTCAGCCAGACTCACGGCCAGCTGGTCTCCTCCTCCAGTTGGTATGGTTAAAATCAATGTAGATGAGAGCTTTTTGGAAGACATTCCTCGTATTGGAGCAGGTGGAATCCCGCGTGATCACTCAGGAGAGTGGATTGCTGGTTTCTCGTACTCACAGGATGGTGGTGATGCTCTCTTAGCAGAATTGATTGCTATGCATATGGGTCTTGAACTTTGTCCCGCTAGAGGCTTTACGCAGATTGTTTGTGAAAGTGACTGCTTGGAAGCTGTTAATGTAACACCCCTTTTTCTACCCAATAGATTTATTTAGAATTACCAGAGTTTTTCGCGCCAAAGAAGTGTTACATTTGTTAACAACATAAAATCCGAGTTTTTTTTTTTTTAAATATAAAACAACTTCATTAAAACATGCAGCGGAGTCAAAACATGAGTCTTTAGTACAAGGTTTAAAGTAACCAAAACATTAAACAACGACTTTCCCCGAGTGTTACTTATCAGAGCAGACACCGACCCGACTTCGTGAAGGTAAACAGCCTTCACTCGAACTCACCTGTAAACATACCACAGAAAGGGGGTGAGATATCTCACACATAATAGGAATACATGATAAGGAATACGATAGAACATAACACCTAAGTCTACCACACCAAACACACGTCAAGGGCAAAACAGTCGATTCCAACATCAAGGGTAGAACAGTTATTTCATCATCACAAACATCACCAAGGCACAGTCGCCGAGATCATCACACATGTTATGCAATGCATGGATGCAGCCCCAACAGTGGGCATAATGCATGTGGTACCAATACAACCTCCTTTAAACATGGGCCGAAGCCCTAACCTCCTTAAACATGGGCCGAAGCCCCAACCTCCTTAAACATGGGCCGAAGCCCCAACCTCCTTAAAACAATCATGCAAATGAAGTGTATGCAACACCATGCTAATGCATCAAACGCAACCAGCAGCAACCACCTATAACGATCATATCCACATCCTTTAACATTAATGACCATCTTACAAGCACAACCTCCTATTGCTCTAAAGCGAAGCCTCAACCTCCTTAAATATTTAAATACAACCTCCTTTAAATCTAGAGTACAACCTCCTTTAACGACACCAAAATCACCACCTTTAATGACACCAAGGACAACCACCTTTAACGACACCAAAAACAACCACCTTAAATGACACCGAGGCACCAAAACGGATTCCCAACGACAACACTCTCACCGGGACAGCCACTTGAGGTGCCCAACTAGCAACAACCAATAATCACGCCAAAGAAATGACAACTTTCAGAATTATTACTTTTCTAAACTATTTTGAGGCACCGAAAACACCTAACGGACACCTTACACAACACCTGAGACTAATGTCTGAAAAATGGTTTGTTCTGCCCAGAAAATAGAATATCCAGGTGGGCACCTGAATAAGCTTCAAAATTCACTTTGAACCGTCCAAAACGGACACCCGAGTCAAATGTTATGTCAAAAATAAATTTGGGACAATTTAGGCAACATCCTGAAAATTTGGCACACAACATAGGCGCCTGGCTCCCAGCACTTAGACAGAAACTGAGACAGAAACTGAGACACACTTAGACACCCATAGGAGCCTAGGAGCCAAACTGAACCACAAGGTTTCTGACCCTAAAATTCATATTGTACGAGCCATTTAACATATATATGATAACCAAAAGCCCAGAATTGCAAAACCACTCTTAAAAAGTTGGCGCCCTTGGCGCCCATGGCACAAGAAACACGGCCAAATTTTGACCCAACACCTGAAACTGACTCTTTTTGTGCCCAGGAACCCCCATACCAAATTTGAAAGCAAACCGAGCATCCAATCTCCGGGACCCTCGGCTCCCATGGTGCCTAGACACGAGCAACACAATTCTGCAACACAGTGGCGCAGACAAGGGAACCCGGCGCCCAGTGTCTAGACACAGAACCAGACACAGGCAACACAGACACAGCACATGGGCGCCTGGCTCCCAGGAGCTAGACACAGGCTTAGACAGAATTTCCAGCAACACCCAAACGCCCTAGGAGCCTAAAGAGCCAACCAAATTCGAGTTCCTCACCACTAAAAATTCCCAAATTAAATCTCCAACCTTAATTTATCAATATAAGACTGACCATCATGTTTTTCACCAAAAATAATTATCACACACAATTCATCAAACACCTTGCATGCATACACTAAAACATGACTATTCCATCACAAATCAACACATTTTCAACACCAATGGCTATCAACATGAAATCAACATTTTAATTATCACATATGCACATATATAACACGAATTTCAGAATGCCATCATCATGGTTTGCATAAATTTCAAGACAAGGCATTATAGGCTCTAATTCATGTAGTTCACAATAAGACAAACATGCTCATGACAACCTAGTGTTTATCCCTCATAAACCCCATCATACATAAACCCATTAGGCTAGAGAATCCCCCCTTACCTTATGAAGATGAAGAAACCTAGCACCCTCCAAGAGTCACCAACAAACACCCACAAGTCTTCCTTCTCTCTTTCTTTCCTTGAGCAATGCGTGAGCTTCTTCCTCCTCCTTCCTAGGTTTGAGCTTCACGATTTCTCCTCTTCCTTTTCCTCCTCTCCAAGCTCACGGTTCAGCCTCCTCTCTACTCACTCCTCTATTTTCTTTTCTTTTCTTTTGGCTTTTGAAATACCCAGTGAAACTAAAACCCTACAACCCCTTAAACCCCTAACTTCGAGACACACCTAGCTAATGGGTCATGGACCCTTTCACTTAACAATCCTTGGCCATATTCGAAGGACATGACCACTTATGGGTCATGGGCTTATAGTTGCACCTCCCAAATTCATTCCAACACCTCCTAAATAAAATAAAGTTCTAAGTTAATTAATTAACTAAAATAAATATTGTAAGCCTTAAATAACTTAATTAAATAAAACCCCTCCACCATTATAATTCTACTAATTAAAACCACCCATTATTGTTATTGTCATTTCTAACTCTCAACTCCTATTTTATTAATTGATTTCTACCACCTAAACCTCATTTAACCAATTAAATAAACAACCTAATATTTTTGGGCTGTCACAACTCTCCCCCTCTTGAATAAATTTCGTCCTCGAAATTTTTACTCGCTAAAGTCGGCACTCTCCCACTAACCAACCGCATACAAGTTCACACAACAAGAAGCTATAACAACACCACAACAAGGACATAGAGTCTACACACATGGCACAACGAACATACAATACCAAAATAGAATCAAAGTCAAGTTTGTTGACATTCATCGCAATCCGAAATAAAAGAGTTTAAAAACCCCATAGAGTTAGTGATGTAGACTCAACTACCAATACAGTTCAGCAGGGGAAATAATCCAAAAACAATAGTCTAACAAAAACAACTCAAAACAAACAAAGATCTCTCTCCGATAAGCCCATCATCCCCCGGTAGATTCCTCGCCCACCAACGCAAACACCTTGCCGTCAACCTTCTCCTTCTTCAGCTTCGGACACTTATCCCTAAAGTGCCCTGCTTCACCACAGTTGTAGCACACTGACTCCTTGCGCCCACACTCCCTTGCCATATGGCCCTCCTTGCCACAACGATAACATACCTTTGCCTCGGCTCTGCAATCCGCAAACCTGTGGCCGGCCCTACCACACTTAAAACACACAACGCCTGCGGGAGCATCTCCCCCACTTGACTTCTGGCCCTCAGCAGCCCTCTGACCACTCCTCCCACCGGAGACATCGTATGGCTTGCTACGATCCTGATGCTTATCTCTTTTCTCTTTCACAACCTTATAAGCAACATTGCTATCCTCTTCAAAGATCCTGCAGCTATCTACCAAATCAGCAAACACCCTAATCTTTTGATAGCCAATCGCTTTCTTGATATCTGGTCTCAATCCATTTTCAAACTTGATGCATTTAGAGAATTCAGCATTTGCACCATTGTAATGAGGGTAGAACTTGGACAACTCCACAAACTTTGCCGCATACTCGGCCACAGACTTGTCTCCCTGCCTCAACTCTAGAAATTCAATTTCCTTCTTGCCACGCACATCTTCGGGGTAATACTTCCTCATGAACTCCCTCTTGAAGACATTCCAAGAGATCTCCTCACCAGCAATCTCCAACCTCTGAAGAACCTCAAGCCACCAATCATCAGCTTCTTCGGCTAACATGTGAGTGCCATACCTCACCTTCTGAGCAGGAGTGCAATCCATAACACGGAAAATCCTCTCAATCTCCTTCAGCCATGCAAGAGCTCCATCTGGGTCGTACTTGCCTTTGAACACCGGCGGGTTCTCCCTCTGAAAAGTGGCTAAGGTACGAGCACCAGCATCAACAGCAGCTTGTTGATTCCCCACAACTTGAGCCATAGCTGCCAGAGCAGCAGCAATAGCAGCATCATCTCTTCCCCTCCCAGCCATACCAACTCGATTTGCTACAAAACAAACAACAGTTAGGATTAACAGACAACAGTTGGTCGATAACCGACACAACGACTCGACAACTTGGCCGGACGGACCAACCATTGCTCTGATACCACTAATGTAACACCCCTTTTTCTACCCAATAGATTTATTTAGAATTACCACAGTTTTTCGCGCCAAAGAAGTGTTACATTTGTTAACAACATAAAATCGGAGTTTTTTTTTTTTAAAATATAAAACAACTTCATTAAAACATGCAGCGGAGTCAAAACATGAGTCTTTAGTACAAGGTTTAAAGTAACCAAAACATTAAACAACGACTTTCCCCGAGTGTTACTTATCAGAGCAGACACCGACCCGACTACGTGCAGGTAAACTGCCTTCACTCGAACTCACCTGTAAACATACCACAGAAAGGGGGTGAGATATCTCACACATAAAAGGAATACATGATAAGGAATACGATAGAACATAACACCTAAGTCTACCACACCAAACACACGTCAAGGGAAAAACAGTCGATTCCAACATCAAGGGTAGAACAGTTATTTCATCATCACAAACATCACCAAGGCACAGTCGCCGAGATCATCACACATGTTATGCAATGCATGGATGCAGCCCCAACAGTGGGCATAATGCATGTGGTACCAATACAACCTCCTTAAAACATGGGCCGAAGCCCCAACCTCCTTAAACATGGGCCGAAGCCCCAACCTCCTTAAACATGGGCCGAAGCCCCAACCTCCTTAAAACAATCATGCAAATGAAGTGTATGCAACACCATGCTAATGCATCAAACGCAACCAGCAGCAACCACCTATAACAATCATATCCACATCCTTTAACATTAATGACCATCTTACAAGCACAACCTCCTATTGCTCTAAACCATAGCCTCAACCTCCTTAAATATTTAAATACAACCTCCTTTAAATCTAGAGTACAACCTCCTTTAAAGACACCAAAATCACCACCTTTAATGACACCGAGGACAACCACCTTTAACGACAACAAAAACAACCACCTTAAATGACACCGAGGACAACCACCTTTAACGACACCAAAAACAACCACCTTAAATGACACCGACGACAACCACCTTTAACGACACCAAAAACAACCACCTTAAATGACACCGACGACAACCACCTTTAACGACACCAAAAACAACCACCTTAAATGACACCGAGGCACCAAAACGGATTCCCAACGACAACACTATCACCGGGACAGCCACTTGAGGTGCCCAACTAGCAACAACCAATAATCACGCCAAAGAAATGACAACTTTCAGAATTATTACTTTTCTAAACTATTTTGAGGCACCGAAAACACCTAACGGACACCTTACACAACACCTGAGACTAATGTCTGAAAAATGGTTTGTTCTGCCCAGAAAATAGAATATCCAGGTGGGCACCTGAATAAGCTTCAAAATGCACTTTGAACCGTCCAAAACGGACACCCGAGTCAAAAGTTATGTCGAAAATAAATTTGGGACAATTTAGGCAACATCCTGAAAATTTGGCACACAACATAGGCGCCTGGCTCCCAGCACTTAGACAGAAACTGAGACAGAAACTGAGACACACTTAGACACCCATAGGAGCCTAGGAGCCAAACAGAACCACAAGGTTTCTGACCCTAAAATTCATTTTGTACGAGCCATTTAACATATATATGATAACCAAAAGCCCAGAATTGCAAAACCACTCTTAAAAAGTTGGCGCCCTTGGCGCCCATGGCACAAGAAACACGGCCAAATTTTGACCCAACACCTGAAACTGACTCTTTTTGTGCCCAGGAACCCCCATACCAAATTTGAAAGCAAACCGAGCATCCAATCTCCGGGACCCTCGGCTCCCATGGTGCCTAGACACGAGCAACACAATTCTGCAACACAGTGGCGCAGACAAGGGAACCCGGCGCCCAGTGTCTAGACACAGAACCAGACACAGGCAACACAGACACAGCACATGGGCGCCTGGCTCCCAGGAGCTAGACACAGGCTTAGACAGAATTTCCAGCAACACCCAAACTCCCTAGGAGCCTAAAGAGCCAACCAAATTCGAGTTCCTCACCACCAAAAATTCCCAAATTAAATCTCCAACCTTAATTTATCAATATAAGACTGACCATCATGTTTTTCACCAAAAATAATTATCACACACAATTCATCAAACACCTTGCATGCATACACTAAAACATGACTATTCCATCACAAATCAACACATTTTCAACACCAATGGCTATCAACATGAAATCAACATTTTAATTATCACATATGCACATATATAACACGAATTTCAGAATGCCATCATCATGGTTTGCATAAATTTCAAGACAAGGCATTATAGGCTCTAATTCATGTAGTTCACACTAAGACAAACATGCTCATGACAACCTAGTGTCTGTCCCTCATAAACCCCATCATACATAAACCCATTAGGCTAGAGAATCCCCCCTTACCTTATGAAGATTAAGAAACCTAGCACCCTCCAAGAGTCACCAACAAACACCCACAAGTCTTCCTTCTCTCTTTCTTTCCTTGAGCAATGCGTGAGCTTCTTCCTCCTCCTTCCTAGGTTTGAGCTTCACGATTTCTCCTCTTCCTTTTCCTCCTCTCCAAGCTCACGGTTCAGCCTCCTCTCTACTCACTCCTCTATTTTCTTTTCTTTTCTTTTGGCTTTTGAAATACCCAGTGAAACTAAAACCCTACAACCCCTTAAACCCCTAACTTCGAGACACACCTGGCTAATGGGTCATGGACCCTTTCACTTAACAATCCTTGGCCATATTCGAAGCACATGACCACTTATGGGTCATGGGCTTATAGTTGCACCTCCCAAATTCATTCCAACACCTCCTAAATAAAATAAAGTTCTAAGTTAATTAATTAACTAAAATAAATTTTGTAAGCCTTAAATAACTTAATTAAATAAAACCCCTCCAACATTATAATTCTACTAATTAAAACCACCCATTATTGTTATTGTCATTTCTAACTCTCAACTCCTATTTTATTAATTGATTTCTACCACCTAAACCTCATTTAACCAATTAAATAAACAACGTAATATTTTTGGGCTGTCACAGTTAATCTCTTCCCTGTTGTGAACACCCATGTCTTACATGCCCATGCATCAATTATCATCCAGATTTCAGAGGCTATGCAGTGTGCTGGTAGTATAACTTTAGCTCATGTTTGGAGGGATCAAAATAGGTGTGCTGACTTTTTAGCCAAGGAAGGTTCCCACTCGATGTGCAATGTTGCTTGGGATCACCCCCCCCCCTCTCCAGGATTGGATTCACTTATTTTGAGAGACAAACTTGAAGCTTAGTATTTTGGTTCCTTTTTTTTTTGTTTTTCTTTTTTTGCTTTTGTTTCTTTGTAACACCAGTTACACCACCCTAAAAAAAATCCAAATCTTAAAGCCCAAACAAAGAAGCTGACAGTGTTAGGAGTATCTATGCTTCGGTTTTCCATTATTACTTTTCCATTTCAATTTTTTACCACTTCTTTTCCATTACCTTCAAACAGTTGTAGCATTTGTGGTGTGATATTTTGAACTGTAAATAAGTGCATAATGTGTTTCTATTATACGCAAAATACCAATTATTTGAACAATATTGCTCCTCCCAACTTTGAATGTACATGTTGCTAATTGACTGTCAAATTTGCACAACGAATGATGGGTCAAATACATACATCTCAAATATTATAAGATTAGAATCATAATTCAATTGCACAAACATATTTCATTTTATTGTTGAAGTCTCATTTAATGTGATTAGAAAAAAAACATTTATGAACACTTATATTGACTCCCACTTATTTATTTATTTATTTATTATTATTTTTTGGTTACCATGTCATTGATGCGTAGTTTCCACTAGCTTTACCGGTGGCTAATCTACATTGGGGAACCTGGCTGGCCACGAGTACCCGGCTTTGCCGGCCCATGTAGTTCTCTCCTCCCAATAGAGATTTTGCCATACCCAAGATTCGAACCCGAGACTTTTGGGTGGGATCCAAGTCCAGTTACCACTTGAACCAACTCATGTTGGTTATTTATTTATTTGTTTGATACATACTTTTCGTTTAGATTTTTTATTTCGTAGAAATCTTAAGTAATTAGTCAATAAACAAAATTTCCTTATATATCTTGCTATTGTTCCATTAAATAATTCCGTTAGAACACACCATGTGTTACTTTTGGTTCAATTAATCCTAAAATTCCTCAAGATACCAACCTTCAACCTTCAGCATACACATGAATTATATGTTCTCTTCATTTAACTTAATTATGTTATAATATCATAATTTGTTTGTATTTTAACAAAGCTTCTTTCATATTATAATCTAGACGAGAAATTTTAGTCTCACAATAATTCTGTGTTAGCTAAAGCATTGGCCAACGCTAGTTTTTTTAAAAGTTACAGGTACGTGATATTTGAAAGAATAAATTATGGGATTAGCATTTTCTTAAACGAATAAATGGTTTTGATTTTCATTCTTAAAACAACGAGTTTGCGAAAAAGAAAGTATGATTTATTTTTCTTAAAATTTTCCACAACTGCATTTTTGCTATAAAATAAGCTCTATCTCTAAATAGGTGTTGCAGTGACGATGGCACGTCAAAGGGAGAGAGGAAGAGAGCTTCTTAAAAATTCTAGGGTTTTAGAAAATTAGGGAAATGAGGAAGAGATGTTGGCCTAATGGAAACTGATCCAAGTGATTCAAGTAAGTGCATGAGGTGCGAGTAGTAAGCGTAGGGGAGGTGTGTAAGTAAAACTACATTAAAACAATTTATCATACTTTATTTTTCTAAATATTTAAAAGCACAAAAATAGTATTATATTTGCCAAAATTTCAATAGTGCTATATAAATACTGTTATGGTAATAAGTAAAAGGCCTCAGCAATATTTACACCCCCTGCAAGGCCCAATGATCAACCAGCCCACATCCAGAAAATCTACCCCAATCAATCAACGGTTCAGATACCTCTGCAAGATCTAACGACCCAATATCGTCATAACAAACATCACACAAACTCTATAAATACCACATTCAATGCTCATAAATGTAAGCAATTTCTAAGACAAAAACATTGATTCACTCAGACACTGACTTGAGCGTCGGAGTATTCTTGCAGGTACAACACCGCCATCTCAAGATCGAACATCGCCATCTCAAGATCGAACACTGCTGATCAAAGACCACACCTACCAACTACTTCGAAAGTACGGTACAGATCATTGGCGACCACAGTGGGAGGATCTGTACTCAATTTCCTCTCCCATTACCTTGATCCACAAATGGCACCCAAACTCCGTTCAAAACCAGCCAGTCTTGTGGTCGGACCCGGGGTAGGACAGGTTATACCCGAGCTCGAAACACAATAAACCCCCCCAGGGCCATGTTCAAGACCTCTCATATTCCACTCAAGCTCGGGCACAGTTCCCCAATCCGAACCTCGCCCGTTCCCGTACGAACTGATACAATAATAGTTTACCACCTCCCCCTCCATCGCTTCCAGCCCTGGCCGATGCTGTTCAACAGCTCGTCCAGCTGCTAGCTCGACAGGAGGCCGACAACCAAGAAAGAAATTGCCGCTTCATCGACCTTGAGGACGAGGTAGCAAATCTCCGGGCGTGAGACGTTCCGGACCAGGAATCACCCAGACCGGGTTCCCCTGAAAAGACAAACCCGTTTTGAAGGAGACATCGATCTCCACCCAGGAGAAGACACTATCATCGTTCTCCTCCTCGCAGACAACGAGGGAACGGTTCCCGTTCTCCTCCGGCTCGACAATATGACGATCTTGATGAATATCATCGTTCTCCTCCTCGCCGACAACGAGGGAATGGTTCCCATTCTCCTCCGCCTCGACAATCTGACGATCTTGATGAATATCATCGTTCTCCTCCTCGCCGACAACGAGGGAATGGTTCCCGTTCTCCTCAGGCTCGACAATTCGATGGTCTCAATGAGCTGGTTAACTCCCCCCAACCTCGCTCATTTTTAGCCTCTTCATCTCCAAGACGACGTTCTTGAAGTCGAGGGGATAACCCTGAAAAGGCACAACCTCGACACCACGTTTATCCCGATCCCCATCACCAGCATCAGCCACGAACTCAGGCGCTGTTAACCGAGCGAAAGGGCCCATTCACCGCGACTATTGATAGCTACCGAGTTCTGAGGTACCTCGAAAAACCGCCCGGAGGTCTGAAAACGTATGATGGAACGGGCGATCCAGACAGGCACCTCGATCAATTCGACACCACTATGCAATACCAAAACGTCCCCATGGAGATGAAATGTCGAATCTTTCCATTAACTCTTGACAATGTAGCATCGGAATGGTTTCGGGCTTTGAAGATGAACTCCATATCCTCTTGGGACCAATTGGCAAAACTCTTCTCAGTTCACTTTGCCCATTCCAAAAGTAAACCCAAGAACAAAGCGGTGTTAATGTCCGTGGTCCAAAAGGAGGACGAGCCTCTCTGAGAATACATAGAGAGATTCAACAACGAGGCTTTTCAAGTTCGAGAATTAGACGACACTTTCCACATTTTCTTCATGGCGCAGGGCCTACTCCCCAGAAGCCCTTTCAAAAAACATGTCAATACAGGGCGGACCATCAAAACCCCGCTACGGAAGGGGAGCCTAATACTTTGCAATATTTCCTCCAATTATCCTGTTTCATCAATGAAGAGGAAAGCGCCAAGATCGGAAATCCGTCAACACAGGGCGGACCATCAAAACCCCGCTACGGAAGGGATGACCAAGGAAACGAAAACCGAGGTAACCCCGCTACGGAAGGGATGACCAAGGAAACGAAAACCGAGGTAACGGGGATCCCCGACCTCGGAACCATCACCAAATATACACTGAACTCAACGTCTCCAACGCCCAATAATATGGGGAATGTTGGAATGTCGAGTTCAGAGACGTTAAGACCCCCAAACCTCTACCTCCCCGATCTGGACAACGATCCAGCAAATACTGCAGGTATCATAGAAATAATGGTCATGACACGAACCACTGCAATGCTTTGAAAGATGACATTGAAGACTTGATCAAACGAGGAAAATTGTCCGGTTATGTGAAAAAGTCTGGAGCAAATACCGGCGAGGTTAAAAAGGAGAGGAACGAGGAGCCCAGCAGAAGGGGTAAGCCAAAGGTCTATTCCGACGAAGAAAATCATGATACTAGAACATCGAAAGGTCACTCAGTGATGATGATGATCGCGGGAGGTTTCGAGCATGAGGAGTCTGGAAAAACAATGAAGCGAAAGTGGAAAGAATTGTTAAGCGTGGCCACAACCTCAGCTACGCCAACCACGACAAACCGACCTCCACTTTATTTAAGTGATGAAGATCTTATTGATGGGAAACCCAACAAACACGTACCCCTCATAATCTCGGCAGTCATTGCCAACAAAGAAGTGACAAGATGTTTGGTGGACCAACGGAGCTCATCTGACATCATCTTTTTCGATCTCCTTGACAGAATGGGGATCGACAGAGAGGAGCTCACTCCATACAGAGGAACGGCCCTATCCGGATTTAACGGGTCCCGGACAAAACCACTAGGCCATTTGGAATTGATGGTTTCCTACGGAGTTGAGCCAATGATGAGAACCATCAAAACCAAGTTCCTTATCCTACCTTGCGAATCCATCTACAACGTTATCATAGGAAGACCGACTTTAGGCAGGCTCGGAGCAGTAACGTCCACCACGAACTTAAAAATGAAATTCTACTCTCTCTGCAATAAAGTTATCACTTTAAACTCCGATCTGGAGTCTGCTTCCAGATGCTTCTTCTTATGGACCAATACAGAGCAAAAAGCTTTGGAGCAGGAAGGGGTTCCCCTTCCCGAAAACACTACTCCCAAGAGTAAAGCTCGACCTACCGAGGTGAACGCAACAAACATAGATGCAAGATACGATCCTGAGAGTACGGATGATGAAGATGATGACAGGATGGCCAAAGAGCTCAAACGAAAAATGAATAGATCCCAACCTAATGGGGAGTTCATTGACGTACAACTCGGCGAAAATCCCTCCTGAACCATTAAGATCAGAGCCGATTTATCAGAAGAGGTTAAAGACCATGCAGAGGACATGCTCGGAATTCCTTCTGAAGTCGCTTGCCACCAGCTCGCAGTTAATCCAGGAACCAAGTGGGTCGCCCAAAGAAAGCTAGCGCAGAGAAGCGAGAAAGCTACAGCCGCCGCAAAAGCCGTAGACGATCTATTAAAATCAAACTTCATTTCCGAAGTCAAATACACAACTTGGTTATCAAATCCGGTGCTGGTTAAAAAGAACAACGGAAAATGGCGCATGTGCGTCGACTACACCGATCTTAATAAAGCCTGCCCCAAAGACGCTTTCCATGTCCCTAGCATAGACCGACTCGTAGACAACGCCTCAGGTTTTCGTTTGTTATCATTCATGGATGCATACTCCGGGTATAACCAGATTGCCATGTTCCCTCCTGACCAAGAAAAAAATGCGTTCATCAAGGTAACTTCGCCTACCGCGTCATGCCTTTCGGTCTGAAAAACGCCGGAGCCGCGTAGAAAAAACTCACAGTTGGATCGACCCGATCTTAGGATACATCATTGCAGGAGTGGAACCCCCGGACGAAAACGACGCTAAACTCGTCAGGAGGAAGGCTTCTTCCTATTCAGTCATTGATGGAACGTTGTACAAAAGAAGCCTCTCCTCACCATTGTTGAAATGCATCGAGGGAGAAGAAGCAGCTTATGTCCTGGCAGAAACACATGAGGGAATTTGCGGTCAACACCTCGGAGATCGCTCTTTGGCTCGAAAAACTCTCCGTGCCGGATATTACTGGCCAACCATGGAAGCCGATGCCGGTGCTTATGTAAAGAAATGCAAAAAATGTCAGATTCACGCCAACGTCCACATTGCTCCTCCAACAGATCTAACAATCTTGTCCTTCACATGGCCATTTGCATGGTGGGGGATAGACCTCCTGAGGCCATTCTCGACAGCTCCAGGCCAAATCAAATATTTAATCGTCGCAGTTGATTACTTCAGCAAATGGATAGAAGCAGAACCTCTGGCTACCATAACTGCAAGAAACTGCATCAAATTTTTTAGGAAAAACATCATGAGCAGGTTCGACATCCCCGAGGTAGTGATAACGGACAATGGAACCCAATTTGCCAACAAGGGTTTCAGAAAGCTGATGTCCGACCTAAAAATCAAACACTGCTTCACGTCAGTTGAACACCCTCAAACCAGCGGACAAGTAGAAGTCGCGAACAAAATAATACTAAACGGCCTAAGGCGACGTCTAGACGACGCAAAAGGGAACTGGGTGGAAGAGCTACCTTATGTGTTCTGGGGATATAGGACCACCCAGCAAACCTCAACAGGAGAGACGCCGTTTCGACTCCCTTACGGCAGTGAGGCGGTCATTCCTGTCGAGAATGGCGAACTCAGCTGGAGAACGGCAAACCCCAAAACCCAGAACGAGAATAGCCAAGCCTTAAGAGAGGAGCTCGATCTGATCGATGAAATACGGGGTCGAGCCTCGCTCCGAGAAGCAATCGTCAAACAAGGAGTAACGACTAGGTACAATACCAAAGTCGTTCCCAGAGATTTCGAGCTGGGCGATCTGGTCCTTCGAAGGGCAGATATTGGTCTTAAAAATGCTTCCCAAGGAAAGTTCGCACCAAATTGGGAAGGACCTTACCGTGTCATTTCTAAAACCGGTAAGGGCGCCTTTGAACTGGAGACCCTCCAAGGAAAAAAGATTCAAAGAACTTGAAATGCAACGAAACTGAAGAGTTATTACATTTAAAAACGAAAATTGCATCAATCTCTCCAAAAAGGACACCACTTAGGACCGCTCCTATCATTGTAAATCGAGTTCCTCATTTAAATGATAAATCAATAAACTGTCCGACGTTCCACACTCTCTTGTTTTCGTCAAAACAATAACGCAAGGATCAAATTTACAGCTTCGGAAATGACTCGAACCTCGAGCCCCTCAGGTCCGATCTTGGGGTCTCCCGAAGCAACCAACCATGGTCGCAACCCTTTGTTACTAGTTAAATCCGAACCGAGTCTTGGTAAACTGTTTCAAAGGGACCAGGTCTTCTAGGATCGAAATATCCTCAGAACGACCATTGGCCACAGCTGCCAATACCCCTATAGGGCGAGTTAAGTCTAGGCCGAGTCCTGGTAAACTGCTCTATAGGCCAACGTTTATGAACCACCTCGGGCCCCCCAGGTGCGAAACCATCTCTAAAAAATGAAATATATGACTTGCAGAATTAAAAAAGCATTGGAAACCAAACACTGGCTTTAAATTGAAAAATACATATTGAAAAACCACTAGCTTCAAATTGAAAAATAGAAGCTCCTCTTGCCCATGGAAACCAAACACATATTGAAAAGATGCATCTATTCAAACCACTGCATCTTTCTAAAACCAAACTCGTACACCATATCAATGGATCCCATAAAACACAACACAAATCAAAAACAAATAAAATTCAAATCAAATCAAAGTATAGAAGTCCACAGATGAATGCTTAAAATAAGAAAGAAAGTACCTTCATTCTTGCATCTCACTCTCAAAGGTATAATTCTTATGATATTAAATATAATACCCCTGGACTCTTATACTTAGAGAATCATGTTCCAATCCAAGCAATGGAAATTGATCACAATTTCACCAATCTTTTGGTAATTGAACTTTACAGGCACACAGATATATATAAAAACTATATGAACACTTCTCAGTAACCATGAGTCCTGTTACAAAGGCAAAAAGATATTGTGTTATGAATCAATTTAAATACAAATAGTTAGACAAATGATGAGTTAAGCATGAAACTACTAAACATGAGTATTTAAAATTCATTTTCAAATTGAACCAGTTCTGAATTGGTATATAATCACTTGGAAGTTTTCTGAATTGGCTGTAGAGACGCATACTGATCTTAAACATGAGGATTATTGTTTACCATTTTTTAACTAAGCATTTAATAAGCATAGGACAGAAGCGAGGGTTTAAGAATTAAGAAGTGAAAATCACAAAATTCACACAAAAACTATCAAGCAAGAGAGAACGATGAGCTTACATTATCGTAATTACAGAACAAACGATAGCTCTGAACAAACGATAACAAAACCAACAAAACCCTAAACCCAAAAATGAAACACAAAAATCTAAATACAATAAATCAACAACCCCTAAAATCTAAATAAACAAAATCAACAAAACCGTAAATACAAAAACCCTATCAGCTGAGGAAATTTTGTCAAAAAATACTATTTTGAGAGAGAGAGATAGAGAGAGAGAGAGAGAGAGAGAGAACGAAAGAAGAGAGAGAGAGAGAGAGAGAGAGAGAGAGAGAGAGCGAATTGTGAATAAAGAGGAGTGAGCAGTGAGAGGGAAACGCGCTGAGAGGCTACGGGGTTGTTGAAATCGTTTTCCACGGAGCTGAGTGAGCAGTGAGAGCGCTGAATGAGCAGTGAATTGAAAGAGTGAAATGGAACGGGAGGGAAGAGTGAGAGTGAAAGGGAAAGATAGGGAAGAGTGAAACTGTAGGATAGTGAGGGATTTTTTGGTAAAATAACGGAGAGGTAGCGTCGCCCCTCCGACGCTAAAATTAATATTTAAAAATTAAACATTTAACTTCTGCTATTTTCAGAGTAGCGTCCGCCAGAGCTGACGCTAATTTTCTTTTTTTCAACTGAATATAAATTCGTGGGTTGCGTGGGTCAAACCGACTCTAGACCGACGCTATTAGCGTGGGTGTCGTGGCCGATGCTAAAATATAGACGCTAAAAACCCATTTTCAAGTAGTGTCTACAAGCGAACTTAGTCAAAAAGAACACTCGTTGAAACTTCTAACAACATGGTTATCTATTGTTCTTAGGTCAAATGAAAAAAAAAACATAACCAACCTTCTTAGAAACAAGATCACATAAATATCATCTTGCTTGCCTTCTAAAACCATACTCATAAGCATTGCATTATTCTCAACATCTTTAACAGATAACTTAATTTTCCTCAGGTGGAGTATGCCATCTAAGCTTAACTATCTCACTTACATACAATAGTCAATACCTTAAGTTATTTCAACAAGGTACTTCATATAGGATCAATTGTGATTCTTCACGTACTAAAGTCAACACTCATCCTTATCAAGAGGTATTCCCATCTTCCTATCTGTATTGATATACTTAATGTCACATTCTCAGTCTCTTTATACATAGTGTCTAGTCAACCTTACTATTTCTATTCATTTGTCGAGTCACTACAATCACATATTTCTAACTCCTAACTTTGACAATTATCCTGTAATAAAAACATACTTACCTACTGGTTCGTACAATCTCTAATCATCTCAAGAGGAATTACAAGAATTCACGCTACCTAGCATCTAAGGCATTTCCAACACTAAAGTGGCTATTCATGCATACACGCATTCATAAATTTCATCGTAACTTGCCAGGGTCCTAAAATGTCAGACAATTAAATTTCATCGTAGTGAGTCATCAAAGGGATCTACCCCCCAACCTAGCTATCATCGAGTAATCAAAACTAAAACAATTGTATCTACTAACTTGAATTGTACAGCTGAACAAATACTAATTCAGTAGATTCAACTTATTTTAGAGACATCAATATCATTTGTATATTAAAATCAACTATAGTTCCTCTACTTTTGATCACCTATTAAGTGGACCAAGCTAATGACCCATTTTCTAGTAGCCAAAACTACATTGATTGAATAGATTGCTCCTGATTCACATGTCCAACTATTGTCAGCTCTTCACTACAAATAATCCGCTAACCATAAATTCGTCATTCTACCCCCCGATTCCTAAGATTCGAGTGGTCTCCTAATCTATCAGAAATATCATCTCTTAGTGGCTTGTTAACAGGGTTCTGAATATGAATATGCACGAGTTCAAAATATTAATCACAACTTGCCTCATGTCCTCTAAGTCCTTGCTACCCTTTCATCATTCTATCTAAAATCTATCTCAGCCTCTCAACTATACTTGTTCCTTGCTATTTTTGACTAAACCCCTACGGCATTATGCCGCTCTCCAGCATACACCCAAGCATATCATTACCCCAAATACAATTACCACAAGCAAAAACAACAACCAATTCAAATGTCAAACTATCACTAGGTGCCCCCCAATGACACCCATCGAATACACAAATCATGTCGACATCACAAATTCTTCGTACCTTTTAGAAATCCAAGTCATAACACTGGTCTCCCCAATCTGCAAACTAAAAAAATGTTGATTCTAGTACCCTGTTTGATACATAGTCCAATCCAAATATTCCTCTTAATTAGGGACTGGCATACAACATTGCATGCATGGTTCCACTAGGAGACACTAAAGACCATCAACATATGGTTGACATACATCAAGCACATAACAAAACTTCACCTAACAACTCCCGACATTTGATCAGCTCTACCCAACCTCATAGTTCGCGTAGGCCAAAAATCTCTGATACCATAATGTAACAACCCAATTTTCGAAGCGCTAATAAGTGAACTCAATTCTTAATATGAAATTATTTTAATAAAATACTCTTTCTGTCTATCTGAAAACATGTGAACAGTGTGGTGTCGTTGATTAACCGTTAGATAAATATGTGGTGAATGGAAATTGAGAACAAAAATAAGCACAATATTGAGTACATCGAGTACCTCATTCCTCTACATCATGACTCAGCTTAATTTTCTTGAGGCAAAGCAATCAAGCTAGAACAGCAGTGCAAAAAATTGGCTAGTTTTTCTTCGATCACTATAATCAAACTTTTAACTCAACAACTTATATTAAGCAAACATTCAAATAAATGATGTTTTTTTACTCAACAAATTAATGATGTTGAACACACTCACTTAGATTTCCAACATTGATCAAGTCATATGATATTAATCTAAATCCTTATCAAATCCACAACAATATTATAATATACCTTGTTAAACACACTCATTGAAAACAATATTATTGTTGCATACACTAATTACAAACTTAACCAATACCATGTGACATACTTTTGTTGCAATTACTGAACCGATGTCTAAACATATAGCATGACTAGTAAACTTCCCAAACTTTTAATACCTATTGGATACATATTGATCATTGGTTAAGGTAATCCCAAGTTAAGGGCCTAAAAACATGAGCGGCCGCAGATTCTATGATCTCCAACTCCTCCTTCACAAGGTGCATATACACAACCCAATCACCATTTCTTAAAGGGCTTGGCATCGGCATCACATAACCTGCTTCACCACCCCAAGGAAAATGGTAGGACGCAAACACAACCTTGCCCCACCCAAAATCCACCTTGTCTTCCGGAAACCTTTGTCCGGAAGACACGACAAAAGCTGGTCCCTCGTTGGCGCCACCACAATAAATTCTTGGCAACCCGGGGACCGGACGGTGTGCTTCCACCCAATCAATGAGTCCCAAGAAGTGCTCCTCTGTCGTTGCTTCCGCCATAAACTCATGAACCTCATTCGCCACCCAACCCAACGGCTTATTAACCAACTCCTCCACGAGTTTCGCACCAAATGGTATGGAAAGAACATTCCCAAAATAGCTTGCCATCATTGATTCTCTCTTATTATTATCACCACTATTACCAAGTCTTTTTCTTCCATCAACAACTACACCAACTTTGGAAATGACCCTTTTGCCACTTACTCCTTTTGAGGCTGCTCTAGCAACTAGCTTCCACAAGAAGGCAGAAAAAGACTCAAGCTTTGTGGGCTTGATGTTTCCATTGCTAGTGGTAACAGCGAGTGATTGCATGCCGTGGAGCTGCTCTATAGGAACATAGTACATGCGACTGAGTAATGGGTTAGCGGCGATGGCAGGAGGAGGAGGGAGTTTGGAGATGGGGATGTACATGTGGTTGAGGGAAGGGTCAATAGAACCTGGACGACGTGGGCTGAGGAGGGAGCGACAAAAACATGGTTTGTGAATGGGCTGTATGGGCTTTGTGGGGTGGGCCATCTCGGCCCATGATACTAGAAACATGTTTGTTGAATAGGCATCTGCTATGCGATGATCAAATGTGCATGCCACTACTATACCACCACACTTTAATGAAGTAGCCTGCATAAGGGTATATTAGTCCAATAACACACTAATTAATTTCAATTCACCAATTGCCTTTTTTTGAGTACCAATGTACAATCGATTCGCCTATCTATGACTAGTGAATGATGTTACTTCTTTTTTATTCTTTAGGTTAAAAAATAACTCTATAGTAAAAACAATTAACAATATATCTTACATATTTGATAAGTTATTTTTAAACTATTTTTAAGACATTCAAAAAGAACTTAGAAAACTTGTTTTTTAATTTATTTATTTTTTATAAAGCTCAACCAAACAAACATGTATAATGAGAAAAGAAACAGTTGTTATTTATCGATTACTTTTCTGAAAAATATATCTTCTAGAACAATATATATATACGAGTTGAAAGATAAACAACAACGTTGGCCTAATGGCTTGAGCTTATCTTGGGATACGGGGATCAATTTGGTGCTCCCAGATTCGATTTCCACAATAAGAACTCGGTGTTGGCATGTGAGATTTTCTTCTAAACACGAGTGAAAAGATGTACTTTTTTACCACACTTTGTTGTGTATAATACTCGGTTTCAATCATCCCTTGCAAATAAATCAAATTTAAAATTTCACAAGAAGCTTCTATTAATTCTGCAAATCAAAGTGCATGACCCTTCCTTTTTTCTTAGATTCAAAACTGAGTTATTAAATTTATATTTACAGTTATTGAATAAGGATAATAAAGAATGAAAATTGAAACCCAAAAAGTTGGTGTCCGTATATATCTGGGTACAGATGAACTAATTTTATGGCAAACCAAACCTTTTGGTAAGTTAAGCCGAACTATACAGGTAGCTATCAATGTGAAATAAATTGTAATTGCTGTTTTGTTGTTTAGCATTTTAGCATATTAACGTTTGTGGTTTTTTTGTGGATAGGTTTATGGTTGTGACTTTGCTCTCAGATAAATATTAGTTTAATTAGTTCAATTTCTGTTAGCTGTTGGGATCGACGGGACAAGTCATGTTAAGCTACTTCATAATTTAAATATTATGCATACGGACCAAGAAATAAGTTAAGCTCCGCTCGACTCTATAAAAATCGGCTTAGCTCGTAGCTCGATTCGAGTTCTACATAAACCTTTCTTTTCAACTCGACTCGACTCAAGCTAACAAGCAGCTCGGTTCAGCTCGCTCGCTTGCTCACAGAAATAAAAAGTAGAAAGGAATCTCTTTTTTGGTAAAAAAAGGAAAGTTTTTAGAATTTTGACATTTTAAAATAACAATTTGCTATTAATTTTGAATGAAATAATTACCTAATTGAAAATTTTGTGCCTCTAATATACTCCCCTAAAAAGGGTCCACCGGTACACCTTTACCATTTTTGGTAAATTTTGATAAAATAATTTTTTTATTTTTCATTATTTATTATTATAAAATTCATTTTTTACTAAAAATTGTTACGGTCCATGGTTTCCAAGATATTACAGTTTTTTTTAATGAATTTTGAATAACCTAAATACTTAATATAATTAAAAAAAGTTGGCGTTTTTCTAGAGAAACATATTTCCGGTGTCACATCTCTAACATTTGGATATTCAACTGGATATCCAACAAGAAACACAAATATAATATTCAAAAAAACGCAATATTTATTTTCTTGTTTAGGTGCATAGAGTGCATTGTTTTATCTTTTTCTAGTATTCCGCTTAGATTTACTAAAGAACTATGTAAAAAATGTACTTTTAGATTCATTCAGTAACTGGTGTATTAGAGGATGTAACAATTAATAAGTGCTTTTTTTTTCCTATTACCTGGACAGCAAGTACACCGTGCTTCTTCTTGGGAACAAGCTTTCCTTCAAATGTATCATCAGGGTTATAAAAGTTAAGGAACTGAAGTTCAACCTCAGCCACAGCTTCAACAAAATCAACCCCACGATTATTGCAAAGAAGCTCAGGTTCACCATCAGAGTTAAACACAACTTCACCAGCAAAGGCATAGAAGGAAACCAAAGCCTTAGCCAATGCCTTTTTAAGACACCCCACTATTGATTCAAAGGTTAACAACGTTGTATTCTTGTAGCAAAAGAATACACCAACATCCACTGGTGGTAGAAGCAAGTCAAGGTTAGAAAGTGGGAGCCAATGTTCCTGCATTGGCAGCACTGCTGCTACAACCTCTTCATTGGTCACACTCACGTTGAACTCTCCTCCATTTGAAATGCGCATTTTTTTATATAAAGATGTGAGAATGTTTTTCAAGTTTATTGGCTCAACTTGTTGTAGGTGAAGTAGGGGGTCTCTGGATATAATATATAGCCCATAAGCACATACAATTATTGTTGGAGTGGTTTGTTTTGGTCAATGTTTGTTCATCTGGTCCATCATTTTCAAAATATAGTACACTCATGAATGACGGCAAATCAACCTAAACATATTTATAAATTATAATATGGTACTTTCTTAGTTCCTTTTTTATCTTCGGTTTCTCAGAAAAAGTTTGTTTTATTTTATTTGACATTTTATTGCTTTAAGGTTGATTTGATTATTTGCTCCTCAATTATATCTGTAATTATTTATTCTATAGAAAAATAAGTTTGATGAAAAATAAACAATCATGAGTATTATAGAGATGAAAAATAAACAATCAAGAGATGAAAAATAAGTTTGATCAATAAAATCAGTAGGTTGGTATACATACACCTCATCATTTTGAAAACTATTCAAGAATGCACTCTTAACATCCATTTGAAATAGTTAAAAATTTTTTTGAGCAGCATAAGAGAGAAGAAATTGAATAGCTTCTAATCTAGCAACAGGTGCAAAAGTTTCATCATAGTCATTGATTATAACCTTGAGCTACAAGTCTTGCCTTGTTTCTCACAACCTTACCACTTTCATCTATTTTGTTTCTGAACACCCATCTTGTTCCAATCACATATTGATGTTTAGCAGGTGGGACCAGATTCCATACTTCATTATTCTCAAACTGAGCAAGTTCTTCTTGCTTAGCTTCAACCCAAGATTCATCAGATAGTGCTTCTTTTATACTTTGGGCCCTATTTCAGATATAGGCATGTTGAGAAGATTCTTTTCTAAAAGAGCTGCTGGTTCTAACTGGTTTAGATGTTTCACCAATGATTTGATCTTGTGGGCGATCTAGCACCATTTTCCAGCTCCTTGGTAGTTCAAGAGGTTGTGTATATTGGATTTGGGAGTCCTTCTGATGTTTAGAAGGTTGTGGAGTACAACTTGTTTCTTGTTTCTCAGTATTCAATTTTCCTTTCTCTTTTTCTTTTTCTATCTCATCATCACCATCTCTTTTATCTGCATGGTTAGCTTCAAGAAACATAACATGCATGTTTTTTTCCATAACTTTAGTCCTAAAATTATTGACTTGAGATTGTGCACATATAAGCAACTCATGTGTGAGATGTTTTACTTGCTCTTTCAAGGCTTTGTTTTCACAAATAATCTCCAAATTGGGATCTTTTGACTCACTAGCTACATCAGCTAACTTCATATTTAGAAGCTTATGTTGCTCAGAAAGTTTAAAACGAGATTACTGCAAGGTATGAATGGTTTTATACATTCTTTCATTTTGAGCTCTAAGCTTCTCATTTTTTCTTTTTGATTCACATAGTTATTGTTTGAAAAGCATGCACTTTTGAGATAAGATGTTTGAGTCATAAAGCAAACTATCAAAATATGAATCAATTTCTTTGCATGTATCACATCTAGAGAGTTCAGAGTCAGATACCTAATCATGAGTTGAACCTGTCATGAGACATAGGTTTACTGCTTCTCCAACTACAAAAAAATTGGACTTTTCGGCGGGCAAAATCCGCCGGAAAAGCCAAAAATCTGCCGAAAATGTGGATTTTCCGGCGGATTTTTGGCGCCGGTAGCCAGCTCGCAGCAAACGGTTTCCGCCGGATTATCCGCCAGAAATTTCCGACGGATTTCGTGGCGCCGAAACATCCGTCGGAAAATCCAAAAACAAATTCGTATGAATTTATCCGCCGGAAATTCCACAAATCCGCCGGAAAGTCCACAAATCCGCCGGAAAAACCGTTTTTTTTTTAAAATTAATTATTTTTAAAAAATCAAAATTATTTTTTTTTAAAAATCGTTTTATTTAAAAAATTAATATTATTTTATTAAAAACTTTAATTGATTATTTTATTAAAAACTTTAATTATTGATAAAAAAATAAAATTTAATAATTAATTAATTTACTATTTAAAAAAATAAAAATTAGGAATGAAAATTAATCATTAATTTAAATAAATATATATCCATACAACAAAAAAAATATGCTGACAATAAAAAAAATATTCATACAACAAAATAAAATATGAAAGAGCATATGAAGAGATAGAATTCATATGTTTTCTTAACGATCTAGTGACGTTAAAGAATTCTTACTGCTCAACCGTCAAGCTAGTGACGTTAAAGAAGCGCTTCATGGGAGGAAACCCATGCGAGGGAGTGTTCTATCTCTTCTATTTTCTTTTGCCATTTTGTCTTTGTCTCTCTTACAGTTTTGTTGAATTGTGTTTACACTAGCACTTGTTCTATTTCTAAAACAAACTTTGCTCATGGCATGTGATAAAAAAGTCGCACTACGCCAAATGTTTTTGATCTTGTTTCTTATTTGTGGTAAGTAGTGCCCCTTCATGGATAATTTTTATTGGATTGTGTTTTCAATGACCCAATGATGCTATGCTCTTAAATTTTTATGAACCAGTTCAAATGGGACTGATCATGTATCTTGTTGTTCTAAATCTCTTGGATGAAAAACCTTAGAGGAATGCTTTGTGACATTTGATTACTAGATTCATTGTGCCTAATGCCCTATCTTAATTAACAAGTGAGTATTTGAGCCAAACAGTTAAATTTATTCTTGAGTGTTTCCATTGTTTGTGGCACTCTTCAGAACTTGACTTAGTTCTTGACTACTTTTGCATTGCTTATACTCACACACACACACGTGATTGAGGACTTTCTGTTTTTTGGCAGCTAGAGCTTTAAAAGGCAGACCCTTTATTATTGACCTTTGCATAGCCCATTTGAGCCTTAGACCTATTTTTTGAAGTACTGACCTCATTACAAGCCATTATCTGAAAAACCGAGTGTCCCACTTGTTTGGAATTGATGGGTCTATAGTCACTATTGAACGTGAAGCTCAAATTTATGTTTGGGGTTGCTTGAGGACAAGCAATTGTTCAAGTTTGGGGTGGTACACCAAAAGTAGTATTTGATGTTCTTTCCAAAGTATATTATATTCTTTCAAAAAAAAGTGAAAAAAAAGAGAGAAAAGAAAAAAAAAAGAGAAAAAAGAAATCAAAATCAAAATCAAATCAAACCATATAGAAGAAATAACAAGCTCAATTTTGTTTTGGGGGGAGTTCTTTGTTGAAGTTGGTAAGCGTAGGAAATGTTCAAAAGTGAAAATGGCATCTCTCAATTCCAATCAAGAAAGCCTAGATTCCAAAATTTATCCCTCCTTACCCAAGCCCCATTACAACCTTTAATAAGTCCTCATGATGTGTGTGGTATTTGTGTGTGATTGCTTGTCATAGAATTATGTCAAGCCTATGGTAGTGTGTTGCTTGTGATGTGATTGAGTGTATTACCCTACAAACACTTGTGTGAGAGAGAAACACTTGTGTGAGGAACTTGAGTGAAAATGAGCACAATTGATTATTGTCTGATGTGTTGCTTGAGATTCTAATTTGGGGAGTTTGAATTGCTGATTTTAGGATACAAGAATGCATGTTAGGTCACTCATTGACAACTGTGAAAAGTTAATTGATTTTGAGCTAGTTATGATTGTGGACATTGGAGTCACATCTAGTAATCTTTTTCCAACCCTTGTTTTGCATTGAGTTTACTTGAGGACAAGCAAATATTTAAGTTTGGTGTTGTGATAAATCTATATCACATGCTTGTTTTGAATGTTAAAAATTGTGTTTTGCATGAAGATTTTAATGAAAATCAGTAAAGTTTGAGCAGATTTTGTGAATTTCTAAATCTAGTTTTCGTGTAGTGGTTTGTTGTGCAAAAACGTGTGCAAGTATACACAGTCGAACAAGTAATAAAGTGTAAGTAAAGATCGTTCCCACGAGGATTAAGGTTTCAATTACCAAATCGAAGAAATAGCGTTTTAGTGAGTAGAAACATAACCAAAATAATTGAGTAATGGTACGTAAACAAAGCGAGAGTAAAAAGGGAATATTGAACGAGTAATGATACGAGAGGTGAGAATAGTCAAGACTAGGATCAACGAACCTAACTTATGAGTGCAGTGCTGTGATTGATGCTGCGATAGCACTCAGTGCGCAGAATGAAAATGGATATTCCTATCCTATTAATATAATGTCGTCAAGGTTCCCTTATTTCTAAGCTCCCATTGGGGTTCATTATATAGGTTAAAAAAGCATGTTTCCGATCACACTATAGCCCTAACTTCATATTCCTATCCTTCGCTAGGAAAGAATAATATTCCTATTACCCTTCAAACTATATTAACTTGTGAAATCAGTGATTTATTCCCTTCCAAATAATAAAACGCACTACCCTAATCAAAGTGATCAATTTTGAAAAGAGTTTATACAATAAGCATACACAAGTTAATGAGGCATCAAAGATCGATCACATTAAAAGTAATTAGCTCATAACGAGCGTAAGAATTGATAAACAGTACAAAGTTACCATAGACACGGTAGACAACATCATAAAAACACTTAGGCAATACTAAGGTTGCTGCGACGATGGCAAGCACTAGCCACGGGGTCTGTTCCTGAGTATGAAGTAGAGTATCTAGGGGAGGTGGTTGTTCTGAATCTTAGGCTCGGTCTCACTTCTTCTCAAAGTTTTGCATATGAGATGCTCTATATCTTTTCACTAGGGTTGCTGCTTATTTATAGGCGCAAGGAGGCACGGCGCGGCTCTTCCTTGCGCTATTTTCCACGGGTCATTGCCTCAACCCTAGCGCTCTTCTTATCTTGCGGCTCAAGCAGGCGCCTTGTTCGCTTAAAAGATTAGGTTTTCCTTTTCTGGCAGCACTAAATGAGGCGCCTCGCTGGTCCTTGCTCCGCTCCGCATATCTGCTTGGATGCTACCGCGACACTTGTCTAGCACTGAATACTTAGTAAAATCCTGCACACTTGGCACACATGTCAAATTCCCACAAATTGGCACTTGTGTGCCCAACTTCTAATTATTATTTCAGAATTCAACAATGTCAAATATGAAGGTATTCATCACAATTCATCGCATAATTTATTCTTGGAAGAAGATAATTCTCGTTTGAATGACTGTAAATAACTCACACTTCTGTGAGTTATCACACCCCCAAACTTGAGCCATTGCTTGTCCTCAAGTAATGACAGCACCAGGGCAGCATTGCTCACAACATTCACTCACAGTAGCCTGTGATAGCATTTTGAAACTTTTAACTTCACGCTTCTATTTTCTCAAGGCTCTTCCCTCAGACTTAACATTTTCGCACTGCTTATCATGTGAAGTTGCAGCTTTCATCCCCCTAGCTAGATTGTGTGTGTGCTCTCTTTGTTCTTCTTCCCTAAGTTGGAACACTTACTAGGCTTGGCTTTGGGTCCAACTTAGAACTTCTTACGCTGCTTATTTGTTGTCAGTTGCTGCGGGTAGATTTTTGTGTTGATTTACACGGGGGTAGGTATTTTTCTTTTGAAGCCATATCTTTTGATTTGGGTTTAGAGTGGTGCACCTTATCTCTCTTTTTTTTTGAAGGATAGCTTGGTCAAAGCTTCGACTGAAACTGTAATGGTGTCGCCACAAAACAGCCTCCCTACACAGTGACCAAGTTCACCTTGCTGCATTTTTGTGCACCCTCCCCCTGGCCTTGCTACTAGCATTTCTACTCCCAAACTTGTCTTTTATTCTACTCGCAGCTTCTTTCTACTTCTAAGCAGTTTGGGTCCTTGCTAAGTTTTCACCTAACTTCCACCTAAGTAAGCTTTACGCCTATTTTAGGAGACAAAGAGTTGGGTGTATACTAGGGGGCTTGGACTACTTGTTCACATTTCTAAGCTCACAATATCTGGTTATCCTCATCGGGGTTTGCCTTGAGAAACAATTTTTTTTATATATGCTATCGCACATGCTACCAGCACTAGCTAATACTGAGTGCTGTGAGGGGTACTATAACACCCCCTTTCTAATTTATAATTAAATGAACAAATATCAGAGTCACTTCAGAAGGGCGCTACATTTTTCTCACCAAAAACAAATAACAAATGATTTAAAATCCTCAAAAACGCTTAATCTCAGAATAACATTAAACAGCGGAATCTCAAACTCGTGCAAACATCCCCATGAATAATTAAGACATCAGTCTCCAGCAGTAGACAACATAATAAAACATAAACGACCCCTAAAACCCCTCCCCGGTGCTACACATCAGAGCTGACACAGACCCAACGAGAAGGAGACTACACCTAGCAATCCTCCACGAGTGCTAACGATCACCTGCAGCGTTGCCACACAAGAGCAACATTCCAAGCAGAAGGGGTGAGTTTAACAGGAATAATAAGCACATGACAGCAGTACATAAGCAGCAGGCACAACACAGCAAACACGTATATACCATATCACACAACAGCACAAGATTCATATCTCTATCAGACATAAAACGCCAACCACAATAGTTATGTACACATGGACCATGAAGGAATGTATGAGATGCAACCCCTCCGGGCATATGCATGCGGTACCGATCTCGTAAAGGCCACGACGGGCGCAACTCGTAATAAACCTCGTGTTGTAGCATCACAGCTACCTCGTAGGAATGCATATGACAATGCGACTCATGACTCATGCACCAATTACACCAACTCAAGCATTCAATTAATAAATACCATATCACCATATCTCGTTATAAATCATTTCATAAAAATACCACGTGTTGTAGCATCACAGCTACCTCGTCACATAACCACAACAAAGCACGTAACTAATACTATACCACATTAACAACTATCTCGTGTTGTAGCATCACAGCTACCTCGTAATTTCTCACCAATAAACATTTCAGCTCATCAATAAATATTCAGCTCATCAAAAATTATTCAGCTCATCAAATAATATTCACCACCACAGACACATCTCAATTTAGTTGCTCTAAGGCATCACATCAACCACACCAATCTCAATTAATTACGCGACCACTTTGCCAATAAAGGACTAAGTCAACGTCCATAGGGACCAAACAGCACATAAAATCGAGACAGCAACCTCTTAAAATACGGTAACAGCACTAACGAAAAAAATAGGAAAACAGCCCCTTTAAATTTACGAAAACGGCACCTGTAAATTCCGGAAAACAGCACCCACGAACTTAAGAAAACAGCATCTTCAAATTGAAGAAAACCACACCTTTAAACTCAAGAAACAGCATCTTTTAATTTAAGGAAACAACACTTTAAATTGTGAAAACAGCAGCATTTTATTTATAAAAACAACAACAAAACAGCACATTTTATAACATAAAAACAGCATCTCATTTTCTGTACGACGGCACAAATTTATTTTTATAAAACAGCAGCTCATATACTAAATAAAAACAGCAAGACAGCAACATTTATTTTTATAAACAGCAGCTCGACAGCAACATTTATTTTTATAAACAGCAGCTCACATAACAATTAAAAACAGCAAGACAGTAATAATAAACGGTTTATTTTGCCTTAAAAGAAGAATATTCAGTTAGGCCTCTGAATAAGCTTTCCAACGCATTTTGAAGCACTTAAATAGGACACCCGAGTCAAAAGATATGTCAAAAACAAATTTGGGACAAAACCGATGTTGAACCAAGGACAAACACTCTTTGTTTTGAATGATAACAAATTACATCTTGTTTACTAATGGTTGCAGTTGAATGAAAGTACAGGAAAAAATGAAGGTACAGTGATTAAATCAAAGAGCAGGGACTAAAGTGCAATGGCTTGCAGAAGAAGCAACAATGAAGTTGAAGACCTAATTGTTTATCTGTTTTTGATAGGACTCAAATGTAAGATCCTATCCCTCCAGCTTTATGACATTTAGTAGAAGAGAGATGATGTTTTTAAAAATGTTTTTAAAATAAAATTGTTGTGTTAAAAGCCTTTGAAAAATATTTTATAAAATTGCATGCATGCATAAGGTGGCACCTAAACCTAAAAACAATTTTTGTGAAAAGCTTGAAAACGATTTCCTAAGTTATTATGAAGCTTGAAATCGATTTGCTAAACTATTGTTGAAGAAATAAATCGATTTCAATACACAATGAGCAAAGCATGAAATCGATTTTGACACACAATGTTTCATAGCATGAAATCGATTTCTCCTTATGTATTTAGAGCAATGAATCGATTTCCAACTTCCCTTTCTCAAGCATGAAATCGATTTTAAATATTCAATGGCTTAAGCATGAAATCGATTTCATGCTCATTGCCTTCCTTATTTAAAAGATCATAATCGATTACTCCTATGTTTTGGCAAAACTAAAGAATCGATTCCTCCTTCTTTAAACCAAAATTAAAATCGATTCTTGCCTACTCAGGAGGTCCTAAGAATCGATTCCTTCAATTTTTCAAAGACAAATGAATCGATTCCTAAGTTGTCTAAATGCAAAGAATCGATTCTCCTACTTTTTAACTTCATCAGAAAATCGATTTCAACATTGTGGTTTTCATTTCAACGGTTATCTTTTTCATTCCCTATAAATAGGAAGCCTGGATTCACAAATCCAGACACCACTTTCCACTTCTCTGCTACGTATTTTCAGATCAAAAAGAAAAGAGAAAAATAAAATAAGAGCTTTCATTTTCAGATCTATATTTCAAAGTTCTTCATTATCAAAAACCAATCATCTCTCACTCTACTATATTGTTACTATACTGCTGAAGTGATTGGTTCGTAGATCTCATATTGTATCCGTTTTCTAAGTGGTCATTTTGAAATCCTGGGCTTTGTACTTGGGTCTCTCAATCAAGTGATTGAGCTGGTGTTTTGAAATCCTGGGCTTTGTACTTGGGTCTCTCAATCAGGAGATTGAGTTGGTTTGAAATCCTGGGAGGTAATCTTGGGTCGTTCAATCGGTGAAGATTGAAGTGGTATTGAAATCCTGGGAGGTGCTCTTGGGTCATTCAATCAGGAGATTGAAGCGGTTGAAATCCTTAGCGGGGAGCTCGGGTTCTCAATTCAGGGGAATTGAGATTTGCTATTTGAAGTTGATTGTTTGTAAAACATTGGTTCTTCATATAGTGGTTTTCAGCAAGTCCAAAGGTTGCAAAGCTGGAGGCCGAGGACGTAGGGCTTTTATCCCGAACCTCGTAAAAATTCCTGGTGTATCTCTATCCCTCTCTCTTTACTTTATTTACTGTTTATATCTGTTTATAATATCACTACTCTGATCTGAATCTGTTAATCTGGTTGTATAACTATATCCCTACTCTGATCTGAATATGTTAATCTGGTTATAGTTATACTCGTTATATTACTGATCTGTCTGTCTATCATCTTCCATATCACTCAAATTGATTTACTTTCTACTATATTCAATATCACTACACTTCTTATAAATAATCTTATTGTGTATATTGAAAATAGTATAATATCTCTTTGTGCCTAAATCTGCCTGCTTGCACCATTTAAAGTTTAAATCTAAGTTTCCGCATTTGATTTAAAACAAAGCATTTCATAAGTTTTTGAAAAGCGAAAAGAATTCATATTTACTCATAACCTTATTCACCCCCCCTCTAAGGTTATACTCTAAGTCTAACAAGTGGTATCAGTAGCTAGAAATTGCATATAGAGCTTTACATCTCGCAATTTAAATTTTTCTGTGATTATGGGTTCTTTTTTGAAAGAGGGGATGTCTTTATTTAGGCCACCCCTGTTTGATGGGACTAACTATGACTATTGGAGTAGTCGAATGAAATGTCATGTGCAGGCTATAGGTTTCACTCTGTGGAGGATCATTGCTGATGGACCTCTGATTCCGATGAAAATCAAAACTCAAGCTAATGGCAAAGCAGAGGAAGTTCCAATTGAAGACATCTACACAATCGATCTGAGCGAGTTGAGAAAATCCGAGCTTGACAAAATATCTCAAAATGCCAGAGCAATGAATATTCTTCACTTATCCTTATGTGAAGAAGAATATGGTAGAGTCAAAGGATGTCAAACAGCAAAGGAAATCTGGGACTGCTTGCAAGCTACTCATGTAGGTACGAGCCAAGTAAAGGATACTAAAATCAGAATCCTCACTTCTGAATATGAAGCCTTCAAAATGAAAGAAGGTGAGTCTGTCGCAGCTATGCACCAGAGACTGAATCTGATTATAAACAACTTAAGGGCACTGGGAAAAAGGTATTCTACAAAAGATATAAATGGGAAGATTCTTGCATCTCTGACTGGTGAGTTCTTTCCAAAAACTTGTGCAATCACTGAAGCCAAAGATATTGGCACTCTACCCCAAGAAGACCTTATTGGGTCACTTCTAGCCTTTGAGGTTGTATTGGCTGCTAACAAAGATCAAGAAGCAGAAATGGTAAAAGAAAGAAAATCTCTTGCTCTTGCTGCTAAAACTTCTAAGGTAGCAAGGAAAGATGTTGAGTCTAATGAAGAATCTGATGATGAAGACATGGCTGAATTATTTGAAGAATTCATAAGATTCAACAAACTTGAAAAGAGAAATAACTCAAAGAAATCCAAGAAATCTAAGAAGGCTACATGGAACAACTATACTGACAGTGAAGAAGAGGAGGTTGCAAATGCCATTTGTCTCACGGCATGTGAAACACCTAAGGCTACCACATGGGATTGTCTTGGCTCTGATAGTGACACAAACGAAGAAGAGAAAATTGCAAATGGTATTTGTCATATGGCGAATGACTCATCTAAGGTAAGCCTTAACTCTTCTAGTCTTTCTAATTCCTCTATGCATGATGATTTACTTGATGATATGTATAGTAGTCAAGATTTGAGTGAGGCTTTTGAAGCTCTTTACTTTGAACATGAAACTCTTTTGTTAAAATCTCAGAAATTGGCAAAGAGTAACAAAAGCATGCTCACTCAAATTGAGACTCTTGAAAATGAAGTAGATAGATTAAAGAATGAACTGCATAAATCTGTCAATCTTGAGTTTTGTGAACTTAAACAAAATTTTGAAAATGCCAAGGTTGAAAATGAACTTTTGAAAGAAACATTGAAAAAGTTTGAGGTTGGTGAAAAGACCTTGACTCAGTTGCTTCACTCTCAACATCAATATGTTGATAGGAGAGGAATTGGGTACAAAGGTAATTCCACCTCCTCCAGTTTAAACAAGAAAATAATTTTTGTTGCTTCTACTTCAAGTTATACACCTACTGCTTTCTCATGCACCTATTGTCAAAAAGGGAACCATAGCTCTCTTAGATGTCCTATTCGTAAATTATGTGAGCTAGGTACCCTTATACCTGCCTGTAAGAAACCAAGGTGGATTGTGAAAACAAACCCTTTGATGACTAACCCCAAAGGACCCAAAAAGAATTGGGTACCAAAATTTTCTACTTGATCTTAGTGCAGGTGTGCTACAAGGTATGGGGGTCGGATCGATACCTTGATAGCAGAGACTCGAAAGTCATGACTAGAGACGCAAAAAGATCCTTAATACTCAGAAACAGCAGTCATGTGAATAGTAATATCAACAATAGAGGAAGAATCACCGGTGAAGGTTAGATTGGAAAAGTTCTATTCACCTTAAGAATAATTTATCACTTTTGTGAAATAAAATTTTTTTTATGTGCATCAAAGTTTTTTTGTTCTCTCTATTGTAATGGATCTTTGATGCAACATATTTTTAAGTTAAATATGATACCTATATTGTTGAACCAAGTATGGCATATTATCTTGGGTATCCTATTTTCTATAAATATCTTTTTTTAAACTGTGATGGTCCACCCTCTTTTTGCTAAGCTTTGCATTCTAAAATTATTAAGGGGGATAACCAAGTAAGGGGGAGCATAGCATGAACTACTGTTTTTTTTATCATATGCTATGCAATGCTGCTTATTTATTATGCAAGTTTATACAGTGCTTATGTTGTATGTACTCACCCCCCACCTTTTTGATGAAAACAAAGGGGGAGAGAATATTATGCATGGTATATGTGAGGGGAGAAAATAATTGCTGCTATCCTGCTGATATACTAAATAATTGCTGCTATCCTGCTGATATACTGTCTATTTTATTATGCATATGCTGAGGGGGAGCTTTTTGAAAAAGTTCCATTACTATCAAACCCCCTACGCATAATGTAATTTGTTATCATCAAAAAGGGGGAGTTTGTTGAACCAAGGACAAACACTCTTTGTTTTGAATGATAACAAATTACATCTTGTTTACTAATGGTTGCAGTTGAATGAAAGTACAGGAAAAAATGAAGGTACAGTGATTAAATCAAAGAGCAGGGACTAAAGTGCAATGGCTTGCAGAAGAAGCAACAATGAAGTTGAAGACCTAATTGTTTATCTGTTTTTGATAGGACTCAAATGTAAGATCCTATCCCTCCAGCTTTATGACATTTAGTAGAAGAGAGATGATGTTTTTAAAAATGTTTTTAAAATAAAATTGTTGTGTTAAAAGCCTTTGAAAAATATTTTATAAAATTGCATGCATGCATAAGGTGGCACCTAAACCTAAAAACAATTTTTGTGAAAAGCTTGAAAACGATTTCCTAAGTTATTATGAAGCTTGAAATCGATTTGCTAAACTATTGTTGAAGAAATAAATCGATTTCAATACACAATGAGCAAAGCATGAAATCGATTTTGACACACAATGTTTCATAGCATGAAATCGATTTCTCCTTATGTATTTAGAGCAATGAATCGATTTCCAACTTCCCTTTCTCAAGCATGAAATCGATTTTAAATATTCAATGGCTTAAGCATGAAATCAATTTCATGCTCATTGCCTTCCTTATTTAAAAGATCATAATCGATTACTCCTATGTTTTGGCAAAACTAAAGAATCGATTCCTCCTTCTTTAAACCAAAATTAAAATCGATTCTTGCCTACTCAGGAGGTCCTAAGAATCGATTCCTTCAATTTTTCAAAGACAAATGAATCGATTCCTAAGTTGTCTAAATGCAAAGAATCGATTCTCCTACTTTTTAACTTCATCAGAAAATCGATTTCAACATTGTGGTTTTCATTTCAACGGTTATCTTTTTCATTCCCTATAAATAGGAAGCCTGGATTCACAAATCCAGACACCACTTTCCACTTCTCTGCTACGTATTTTCAGATCAAAAAGAAAAGAGAAAAATAAAATAAGAGCTTTCATTTTCAGATCTATATTTCAAAGTTCTTCATTATCAAAAACCAATCATCTCTCACTCTACTATATTGTTACTATACTGCTGAAGTGATTGGTTCGTAGATCTCATATTGTATCCGTTTTCTAAGTAGTCATTTTGAAATCCTGGGCTTTGTACTTGGGTCTCTCAATCAAGTGATTGAGCTGGTGTTTTGAAATCCTGGGCTTTGTACTTGGGTCTCTCAATCAGGAGATTGAGTTGGTTTGAAATCCTGGGAGGTAATCTTGGGTCGTTCAATCGGTGAAGATTGAAGTGGTATTGAAATCCTGGGAGGTGCTCTTGGGTCATTCAATCAGGAGATTGAAGCGGTTGAAATCCTTAGCGGGGAGCTCGGGTTCTCAATTCAGGGGAATTGAGATTTGCTATTTGAAGTTGATTGTTTGTAAAACATTGGTTCTTCATATAGTGGTTTTCAGCAAGTCCAAAGGTTGCAAAGCTGGAGGCCGAGGACGTAGGGCTTTTATCCCGAACCTCGTAAAAATTCCTGGTGTATCTCTATCCCTCTCTCTTTACTTTATTTACTGTTTATATCTGTTTATAATATCACTACTCTGATCTGAATCTGTTAATCTGGTTGTATAACTATATCCCTACTCTGATCTGAATATGTTAATCTGGTTATAGTTATACTCGTTATATTACTGATCTGTCTGTCTATCATCTTCCATATCACTCAAATTGATTTACTTTCTACTATATTCAATATCACTACACTTCTTATAAATAATCTTATTGTGTATATTGAAAATAGTATAATATCTCTTTGTGCCTAAATCTGCCTGCTTGCACCATTTAAAGTTTAAATCTAAGTTTCCGCATTTGATTTAAAACAAAGCATTTCATAAGTTTTTGAAAAGCGAAAAGAATTCATATTTACTCATAACCTTATTCACCCCCCCTCTAAGGTTATACTCTAAGTCTAACAAGTGGTATCAGTAGCTAGAAATTGCATATAGAGCTTTACATCTCGCAATTTAAATTTTTCTGTGATTATGGGTTCTTTTTTGAAAGAGGGGATGTCTTTATTTAGGCCACCCCTGTTTGATGGGACTAACTATGACTATTGGAGTAGTCGAATGAAATGTCATGTGCAGGCTATAGGTTTCACTCTGTGGAGGATCATTGCTGATGGACCTCTGATTCCGATGAAAATCAAAACTCAAGCTAATGGCAAAGCAGAGGAAGTTCCAATTGAAGACATCTACACAATCGATCTGAGCGAGTTGAGAAAATCCGAGCTTGACAAAATATCTCAAAATGCCAGAGCAATGAATATTCTTCACTTATCCTTATGTGAAGAAGAATATGGTAGAGTCAAAGGATGTCAAACAGCAAAGGAAATCTGGGACTGCTTGCAAGCTACTCATGTAGGTACGAGCCAAGTAAAGGATACTAAAATCAGAATCCTCACTTCTGAATATGAAGCCTTCAAAATGAAAGAAGGTGAGTCTGTCGCAGCTATGCACCAGAGACTGAATCTGATTATAAACAACTTAAGGGCACTGGGAAAAAGGTATTCTACAAAAGATATAAATGGGAAGATTCTTGCATCTCTGACTGGTGAGTTCTTTCCAAAAACTTGTGCAATCACTGAAGCCAAAGATATTGGCACTCTACCCCAAGAAGACCTTATTGGGTCACTTCTAGCCTTTGAGGTTGTATTGGCTGCTAACAAAGATCAAGAAGCAGAAATGGTAAAAGAAAGAAAATCTCTTGCTCTTGCTGCTAAAACTTCTAAGGTAGCAAGGAAAGATGTTGAGTCTAATGAAGAATCTGATGATGAAGACATGGCTGAATTATTTGAAGAATTCATAAGATTCAACAAACTTGAAAAGAGAAATAACTCAAAGAAATCCAAGAAATCTAAGAAGGCTACATGGAACAACTATACTGACAGTGAAGAAGAGGAGGTTGCAAATGCCATTTGTCTCACGGCATGTGAAACACCTAAGGCTACCACATGGGATTGTCTTGGCTCTGATAGTGACACAAACGAAGAAGAGAAAATTGCAAATGGTATTTGTCATATGGCGAATGACTCATCTAAGGTAAGCCTTAACTCTTCTAGTCTTTCTAATTCCTCTATGCATGATGATTTACTTGATGATATGTATAGTAGTCAAGATTTGAGTGAGGCTTTTGAAGCTCTTTACTTTGAACATGAAACTCTTTTGTTAAAATCTCAGAAATTGGCAAAGAGTAACAAAAGCATGCTCACTCAAATTGAGACTCTTGAAAATGAAGTAGATAGATTAAAGAATGAACTGCATAAATCTGTCAATCTTGAGTTTTGTGAACTTAAACAAAATTTTGAAAATGCCAAGGTTGAAAATGAACTTTTGAAAGAAACATTGAAAAAGTTTGAGGTTGGTGAAAAGACCTTGACTCAGTTGCTTCACTCTCAACATCAATATGTTGATAGGAGAGGAATTGGGTACAAAGGTAATTCCACCTCCTCCAGTTTAAACAAGAAAATAATTTTTGTTGCTTCTACTTCAAGTTATACACCTACTGCTTTCTCATGCACCTATTGTCAAAAAGGGAACCATAGCTCTCTTAGATGTCCTATTCGTAAATTATGTGAGCTAGGTACCCTTATACCTGCCTGTAAGAAACCAAGGTGGATTGTGAAAACAAACCCTTTGATGACTAACCCCAAAGGACCCAAAAAGAATTGGGTACCAAAATTTTCTACTTGATCTTAGTGCAGGTGTGCTACAAGGTATGGGGGTCGGATCGATACCTTGATAGCAGAGACTCGAAAGTCATGACTAGAGACGCAAAAAGATCCTTAATACTCAGAAACAGCAGTCATGTGAATAGTAATATCAACAATAGAGGAAGAATCACCGGTGAAGGTTAGATTGGAAAAGTTCTATTCACCTTAAGAATAATTTATCACTTTTGTGAAATAAAATTTTTTTTATGTGCATCAAAGTTTTTTTGTTCTCTCTATTGTAATGGATCTTTGATGCAACATATTTTTAAGTTAAATATGATACCTATATTGTTGAACCAAGTATGGCATATTATCTTGGGTATCCTATTTTCTATAAATATCTTTTTTTAAACTGTGATGGTCCACCCTCTTTTTGCTAAGCTTTGCATTCTAAAATTATTAAGGGGGATAACCAAGTAAGGGGGAGCATAGCATGAACTACTGTTTTTTTTATCATATGCTATGCAATGCTGCTTATTTATTATGCAAGTTTATACAGTGCTTATGTTGTATGTACTCACCCCCCACCTTTTTGATGAAAACAAAGGGGGAGAGAATATTATGCATGGTATATGTGAGGGGAGAAAATAATTGCTGCTATCCTGCTGATATACTAAATAATTGCTGCTATCCTGCTGATATACTGTCTATTTTATTATGCATATGCTGAGGGGGAGCTTTTTGAAAAAGTTCCATTACTATCAAACCCCCTACGCATAATGTAATTTGTTATCATCAAAAAGGGGGAGTTTGTTGAACCAAGGACAAACACTCTTTGTTTTGAATGATAACAAATTACATCTTGTTTACTAATGGTTGCAGTTGAATGAAAGTACAGGAAAAAATGAAGGTACAGTGATTAAATCAAAGAGCAGGGACTAAAGTGCAATGGCTTGCAGAAGAAGCAACAATGAAGTTGAAGACCTAATTGTTTATCTGTTTTTGATAGGACTCAAATGTAAGATCCTATCCCTCCAGCTTTATGACATTTAGTAGAAGAGAGATGATGTTTTTAAAAATGTTTTTAAAATAAAATTGTTGTGTTAAAAGCCTTTGAAAAATATTTTATAAAATTGCATGCATGCATAAGGTGGCACCTAAACCTAAAAACAATTTTTGTGAAAAGCTTGAAAACGATTTCCTAAGTTATTATGAAGCTTGAAATCGATTTGCTAAACTATTGTTGAAGAAATAAATCGATTTCAATACACAATGAGCAAAGCATGAAATCGATTTTGACACACAATGTTTCATAGCATGAAATCGATTTCTCCTTATGTATTTAGAGCAATGAATCGATTTCCAACTTCCCTTTCTCAAGCATGAAATCGATTTTAAATATTCAATGGCTTAAGCATGAAATCGATTTCATGCTCATTGCCTTCCTTATTTAAAAGATCATAATCGATTACTCCTATGTTTTGGCAAAACTAAAGAATCGATTCCTCCTTCTTTAAACCAAAATTAAAATCGATTCTTGCCTACTCAGGAGGTCCTAAGAATCGATTCCTTCAATTTTTCAAAGACAAATGAATCGATTCCTAAGTTGTCTAAATGCAAAGAATCGATTCTCCTACTTTTTAACTTCATCAGAAAATCGATTTCAACATTGTGGTTTTCATTTCAACGGTTATCTTTTTCATTCCCTATAAATAGGAAGCCTGGATTCACAAATCCAGACACCACTTTCCACTTCTCTGCTACGTATTTTCAGATCAAAAAGAAAAGAGAAAAATAAAATAAGAGCTTTCATTTTCAGATCTATATTTCAAAGTTCTTCATTATCAAAAACCAATCATCTCTCACTCTACTATATTGTTACTATACTGCTGAAGTGATTGGTTCGTAGATCTCATATTGTATCCGTTTTCTAAGTAGTCATTTTGAAATCCTGGGCTTTGTACTTGGGTCTCTCAATCAAGTGATTGAGCTGGTGTTTTGAAATCCTGGGCTTTGTACTTGGGTCTCTCAATCAGGAGATTGAGTTGGTTTGAAATCCTGGGAGGTAATCTTGGGTCGTTCAATCGGTGAAGATTGAAGTGGTATTGAAATCCTGGGAGGTGCTCTTGGGTCATTCAATCAGGAGATTGAAGCGGTTGAAATCCTTAGCGGGGAGCTCGGGTTCTCAATTCAGGGGAATTGAGATTTGCTATTTGAAGTTGATTGTTTGTAAAACATTGGTTCTTCATATAGTGGTTTTCAGCAAGTCCAAAGGTTGCAAAGCTGGAGGCCGAGGACGTAGGGCTTTTATCCCGAACCTCGTAAAAATTCCTGGTGTATCTCTATCCCTCTCTCTTTACTTTATTTACTGTTTATATCTGTTTATAATATCACTACTCTGATCTGAATCTGTTAATCTGGTTGTATAACTATATCCCTACTCTGATCTGAATATGTTAATCTGGTTATAGTTATACTCGTTATATTACTGATCTGTCTGTCTATCATCTTCCATATCACTCAAATTGATTTACTTTCTACTATATTCAATATCACTACACTTCTTATAAATAATCTTATTGTGTATATTGAAAATAGTATAATATCTCTTTGTGCCTAAATCTGCCTGCTTGCACCATTTAAAGTTTAAATCTAAGTTTCCGCATTTGATTTAAAACAAAGCATTTCATAAGTTTTTGAAAAGCGAAAAGAATTCATATTTACTCATAACCTTATTCACCCCCCCTCTAAGGTTATACTCTAAGTCTAACAACCGAGACTTCGCGCGTGGAGCGCGACTTAGGCGCAAGTGAGGCGCAAATTGGCAGAAATGCCCAGTGACATTCGCGCGTGGAGCGCGACTTAGGCGCAAGTGAGGCGCAAATTGGCAGAATTGGCAACAGGCGCCCAGACAGCAGCAACAAAGCACAGATTGACAACAACAATGGCGCCTAAGGCACCTAGGGTCCTTCAAACTCAATTTTCTTCCAAATTTCATACGCTCAATCATTCAACAATTTTTTCAAACACCTCAAATTCACTCTCATATCTTCAATTACACATTTTATCAATTATTTGGCATACAATACAAATCTTACACACATCTCATAACTCTTGCACATTTCAACAAACACATATAGGGCATCAACTCAACATACATTTCAATCACACAATAATCCACATCTCAATCACTCAATTTCATATCCACTTTAATCATGCAAATACACAACACCTAACTACCCATAAACCACCATCATAACCCATTATAACCGTTAAACCCACCCTTACCTCGAATACGTAAGCTCCTAGCACGAAGAAGATAGTCACGCACGTAAACACCGCAACACGAACGATCTCCTCTTCACGAAAGAAATTGCGAAAACCCTCCTTTCCTCTTCTCTCCTTCGCGACGGCTCCCTCTCTTCTCACTCTCTCAATTTTCGATTTCTTTCCACAATGAAACCGTGAGAGGGTTTCATCTAACCCTTGGGGTTTAAGCTGTGGGCCTTTCACGCACTGGGCTCACAGTTACACCCCCACTACTACTCGCTCCCACTCCTACACAAAATATAACATTTCCCTCTCTTGTTAATTAAATTGTCACTCACTTCTTTACTACCCACCATTCCTCATTTAAATCCAACACCCTATTATTATTTTAATACAACCCACCAAATACCACTTAATTAAATTAACTAAATAAACATTTAAATTATTTTTGGGGTGTTACAGGTGCTGCCCCAGCACCTATCAACATTTTTATTCCTAGTGTAGCTAGTACAAAAATAGTAGAACAAGCAAAACATAGCATTCTTTTCATTCATGGGGAATATTGGGGACACACAAATCACAGAATTATCACAGACAGTCATGAAGGCAAAGAGCTATAGATGCACCACCCCCCAACTTAAGCAGAGACAGTGTCCTCACTGTCTACTACCAGGCGGAGGATGGGCAATAGCAAGAAAAAAGAAAGAAACATAGTAAGAGAAAATAGGAATTACTGCATCATTTCTTCTGTTTCTTCTTGTCTTCTTCGTCCTTACCCTCTTGCTCATCTTCGTCAGCACTTTCTTCCATCAACACTCTTTTCCGGCGAGGTGGTCTGATTGCACACATTTTCCTCCTGGTCCATGTGGACTTAGGAGGTAGTTGAAATGGCACATCGGCAGCGCTTGCTGCAGCAGAATCCTTCCTTGTCTTGCATGGGGAAGATGCGGTGGCAGCACTTTTCCCAGCACTAGCTGGTTGTGCAGGGGCTGCACTCTTGTCCTGGTCGTTCTTGGACTTCCTTTCTCTTTCTGCATCACCACTACCTTCCTCTTTTTCTTCAGAGTTCACTCCTCCCACTGAACTGACTGAGGAGGAGCTACTGGTGCTCCCTCTGGTGCTGGCTTCCTCGTCTTCCTCAGACTCAATTACCACGGTCTCTGTTGGGGGTGCTGTCGTAGCCTTGGCAGCACCAGTTGTGCTCTTCCTTTTTCCTTTATCAGATACAATTTCGACTGGCTCCTTTTCTTGTGTTCCCTGTTTCTTGGCAGCCGCATGGTTGTTTTGTTGAGTGGGCATGGTGGGTGTTGTAACACCCCCTTTTCTACCCATTAATTTAATTGGTAAACTATCAGAGTTTTCAAATTTTAATTACACCACAAGGGATGTCACACTTACTTCGTTAAACATCACGCGCCAAATTACTCGCTTTTCGAAAACAGTCTTATAATACTTACAACACGTCATTGTAAATTAAAAATACAATTTCACAGCGGAAAATCCAACAATTATACACAGTCTTGAATAAACTAAAACAACGTTCTAATTTCCCCCAAGTGTTACATAATCAGAGCAGACGACCCGACTCAGCTAGTGAAGATGCCTAAGCCTTCACTTGAGCTCACCTGCACGTTACCGCATAGGGGTAACATTCAAACAGAAGGGGTAAGTTCATCTAACCATATAATAAGCATATGATAAGCACTAAGCTAGAGTTACGACACTATATCTACCACACCATGAAACGTCAAGTCAATCATCAAGGATAAAACAGTCAATTCCATCATCAAGTTACTCGGCACAACCAGTTGTCACAATGTCATGCAGGAGTATGAAATGCAACCCACTCGCGGGCATATGCATGAGGTACCTTTTCACAAACGTCGCTTAGCCATTAAGGCCTCATCGTCACTTAGCCACTTGGGCCTCAAATCGTCACTGGGTTTATGCATATGGGGCATGAGACACTATGACATGCACCACTCACAAACACACAGATACTCAAATACACCAAATCACAGTCAACTGTGTGACCCGTCACTTACCGGTTTGCCAAATAAGAGGCACAGCACCTGTCAATTCACAATTTACACAACAACAACATCACTTAGCCTTTTAGGCATTAACATCACTTAGCCTTTCGGGCCTCAAACGTCACTGGGTTTTCATCGTCACTTATACATGAATATCATCAGCTCAAACAATAGCCACTGAGGGCAAAAACGTCATTTACTAGCCACCAAGGGCATCATCGTCATTTACACGTCATTATAAATAATATTAGCCACTAAGGGCAAAACAGTCATTTACACGTCATTATAAATAATATTAGTCACTAAGGGCAAAACAGTCATTTACACGTCATTATAAATAATATTAGCCACTAAGGGCAAAACAGTCATTTACACGTCATTATAAATAATATTAGCCACTAAGGGCAAAACAGTCATTTACACGTCATTATAAATAATATTAGCCACTAAGGGCAAAACAGTCATTTAACTAGCCACTAGGGGCATCATCGTCAAAATCATCATTTTTGACATTACTTCGTTAAAACCACTGGTCGTACGCAAAAGAGGATTTTTAAAGACACCAAACGCGTTTTCAATATCACAGCAACGACCACAGGGGACAGCCACTTGGGCGCCCAGCAACCTTCTGAAATTATAAGTTTTTATTTTTAAAAATGGAACACATAGATAGACAACTGAAAATGCTTCACAACGCTTTTTGAATCGTTCAAAACGGATGTCCGAGTCAAAAGATATAGCGAAAACAGTTTTCGAAAACATTTGGGAACATCCTGAAAAACTGGCGCCGTGGGCGCCCAGCGCCCAGGCACCTGGCGCCCAGCGCCCAACAGAACGCAACACACCCACACGCAACACACGCACATGGACGCTCAGCGCCCAGCGCAACACACACACTCACACACACGGGCGCTCAGCGCCCAGCGCTGGCACCCAGCGCCCAGCGCTCCACAGACAGCAACACACACGGGCGCTCAGCGCCCAGCAAGGGCGCCTGGCGCCCAGAACACTCCCAGCAACCAGAATTCTTGCTCTAAACACCCACAAATCATGCCAAAACATCATCAAACATAATCAAACCATTCTCAAACATACCGATCATCACCAATTGCATATGAACACCATCTAACACAACCAAATCATCATCAAAACGCGTCCAATCACCTTGAACATACACATTATCACATTTATCTCAAAATCATCGTCAACCACAATTTCCCAAATAACAAGTTATCATATGCCTAGGGTTCATCAATAATCTCTAGAAATGCATAAAGCGGCACACATAGAGCCTACCCTTACTTAGTCCCCATCATAAAACCCTATTATAGAGAAGATGAGACCCACCCTTACCTTAGGTTATGACGAACACGCTATCTCCGTATACGTAAGCTCCAAAGATCACCGCAACACGATCCTTTCCCTTTGCTCATGTGCACGCCTCCTCTCCCCTTTCTTCTCACCCTCACGGCTCCCTTTCCCTCTCTCTCTCAATCCGCCACTTTCTTTTCTTTTTGCGCAAATGAACTAAACCCTAAAATTTTAACTTAAATATGCGCTTAGGTTGTTGGGCTTGGATTGCGGGCTTTCCCGCAGCTTAAGCCCAACTAATTTGCAGCACCACCTCCTAATACAATACCACTCCTTATTTTATTTAAAACACCTTATAATTACTTCAACAAATAATAATTAATAATTATATTATTACTCTACCACCAAAATCTCTTTTAATTAATTAAAATAATTTATTCTATTATTTTTGGGGTGTTACAACTCTCCCCCACTTAAAATATTTCGTCCTCGAAATTTACCTGCCACGCCAACACTCTCCCTCTAAGGCCACCTAGACAACTAGGGCCATCTATATGCTGATTACTGTTGCTTTGATTACCGGCGGTAAGTGCTTGGGCGGCCGTCCCTCCTACTTGTTCAGCCAGGTAACTTCAAGCAGTAATAATCAGACTCACTCTCTACTCCGCTGCGCTACTCTGATAAACTAGCTCGCATTCTACCTCACTCATTTACCCTTAAGGATAACAAAATACATCAATCATCACATCATCACAACGAAACTCACCGGGCGCATAACAGTCGTACCACAAGCCTCATAATTTAGCAACATGACAACAACATCAATGAACAACTTTGCCACTCAGGCGACATCAACAACTAAAATTGCCACTCAGGCGACATCAACAACTAAAATTGCCACTCAGGCGACATCAGCAACTAAAATTTCCACTCAGGCGACATCAACAACGACAAACCAATAGCAAAGCAACATCATCAATAACAATATAACTTGGGCCATTCGGCGGTACCCAAGACAGCACCAAAACATCAACATTATTACGAGTCAACCACAAGCAACAACAAAGCAACAATGCGGAGACAACTCCGGGACCAACAATCCTATAATCAATAACACATCAACAACTTCAGGCACCAAAGCGCCGACACTGCAACAACGATTTGGGACACTAAGCCACCGACAACACAACAACAATTTAATTCGACCGACACGCCAAAAAAAATCAACGACACCAGAAACAGTCAATTTTGCCTTGAAATTAAAATACTCAGTTAGGCCTCTGAATAAGCTTTCCAAAACATTTTAGTTTACTCAAATCGGACTCCTGGGTCAAAAGATATTGCAAAAACATTTTTCCGTTACAATGACAGCATAAACTAAGCAACGCAGGAAATTCCAGCACTCACACATAAACTTCAACAATTTATTTACCCTATCAAACGATATCGGAATTTAGCAAACAACCCCTCTACGGAAAACTTACGGAGTCTAGTTTCTGGCTATATTTTTAGAATTTCAAAATGATGAGTCCAATAGCACAGTTTTCGCAAACAAGGCAGTAGGTCCAGAAAATGGGGCAGCGACTGTGTCCAAAGTTGTGACTCTTCTACGATGCCCAAAACAAACCCAAATAACACGAAACTTCAGCCTAAACAGTAAATCATTTTGTCTAGTTTTCAAAATCGTCATCAAATCATTTTTGACAAGGTTTTTAAAATCGACATAACAACAAATCATTACTCTGTTTCAAATAAAACCAACTAGAAAAATCATTTTCCAATCCAACAAAACTTCACCTCTATACTTCCTCATTTAAAATCCCAAGTCAAAAATAATTTTATTTCATTTGATCTTCACCACTTCAACACCCACGTTCATTCATTAAAAATAGATTTATTACTAATTTTAGTATCCAACCGTAAAACCGTCCATTAGACATTTCAAAAACAATTCCAGAAATCATTTTACTTTTCAGATCACAAAATTACATAGCACAAGGCATTAGTATTACTCAAATAAAACAGTTTTCAGAAACATCAATAATTAAACAGCAACACTAATCCTTAGAAAACAGTTCAATATTTCCAACAACAGCAACATCGATCTTTTAAAACGGCAATTAAACAGTAACAGCAATAATATTTCCCAGCTAACAGCAACAGTGGTTTAATGGTACAATAACCGAACTACGTAACAAATAGACAAACAACAATGGCAATAACACAGTATTTACTTTGCAGCACAGCAGTAACTTAATTTACAGTAGCAGCAATCACCAAAAGCACATAAGCACAACAACAGGGTCAAAATAAAAGTCACAACCAAACGACACAGGGTTCACACGGAGCACAACATAGCAAACAGCACACAATACCAGTAGGGGCGTCTCCCCCACTAGTTTACTTACCATAGCAGCTTCCGTCTAATTGTACCTGCAGGAACATCACCACAACACAAACCAATGGTCAAGACTAAAAGACAACAGTTGGTCGTTAACCGACACAACGACTCTACGACTTGGCCGGACGGACCAACCATTGCTCTGATACCACTAATGTAACACCCCCTTTTCTACCCATTAATTTAATTGGTAAACTATCAGAGTTTTCAAATTTTAATTACACCACAAGGGATGTCACACTTACTTCGTTAAACATCACGCGCCAAATTACTCGCTTTTCAAAAACAGTCTTATAATACTTACAACACGTCATTGTAAATTAAAAATACAATTTCACAGCGGAAAATCCAACAATTATACACAGTCTTGAATAAACTAAAACAACGTTCTAATTTCCCCCAAGTGTTACATAATCAGAGCAGACGACCCGACTCAGCTAGTGAAGATGCCTAAGCCTTCACTTGAGCTCACCTGCACGTTACCGCATAGGGGTAACATTCAAACAGAAGGGGTAAGTTCATCTAACCATATAATAAAGCATATGATAAGCACTAAGCTAGAGTTACGACACTATATCTACCACACCATGAAACGTCAAGTCAATCATCAAGGATAAAACAGTCAATTCCATCATCAAGTTACTCGGCACAACCAGTCGTCACAATGTCATGCAGGAGTATGAAATGCAACCCACTCGCGGGCATATGCATGTGGTACCTTTTCACAAACGTCGCTTAGCCATTAAGGCCTCATCGTCACTTAGCCACTTGGGCCTCAAAACGTCACTGGGTTTATGCATATGGGGCATGAGACACTATGACATGCACCACTCACAAACACACAGATACTCAAATACACCAAATCACAGTCAACTGTGTGACCCGTTACTTACCGGTTTGCCAAATAAGAGGCACAGCACCTGTCAATTCACAATTTACACAACAACAACATCACTTAGCCTTTTAGGCATTAACATCACTTAGCCTTTCGGGCCTCAAACGTCACTGGGTTTTCATCGTCACTTATACATGAATATCATCAGCTCAAACAATAGCCACTGAGGGCAAAAACGTCATTTACTAGCCACCAAGGGCATCATCGTCATTTACACGTCATTATAAATAATATTAGCCACTAAGGGCAAAACAGTCATTTACACGTCATTATAAATAATATTAGCCACTAAGGGCAAAATAGTCATTTACACGTCATTATAAATAATATTAGCCACTAAGAGCAAAACAGTCATTTACACGTCATTATAAATAATATTAGCCACTAAGGGCAAAACAGTCATTTACACGTCATTATAAATAATATTAGCCACTAAGGGCAAAACAGTCATTTAACTAGCCACTAGGGGCATCATCGTCAAAATCATCATTTTTGACATTACTTCGTTAAAACCACTGGTCGTACGCAAAAGAGGATTTTTAAAGACACCAAACGCGTTTTCAATATCACAGCAACGACCACAGGGGACAGCCACTTGGGCGCCCAGCAACCTTCTGAAATTATAAGTTTTTATTTTTAAAAATGGAACACATAGATAGACAACTGAAAATGCTTCACAACGCTTTTTGAATCGTTCAAAACGGATGTCCGAGTCAAAAGATATAGCGAAAACAGTTTTCGAAAACATTTGGGAACATCCTGAAAAACTGGCGCCATGGGCGCCTAGCGCCCAGGCACCTGGCGCCCAGCGCCCAGCAGAACGCAACACACCCACACGCAACACACGCACACGGGCGCTCAGCGCCCAGCGCTGGCTCCCAGCGCCCAGCGCTGGCACCCAGCGCCCAGCGCAACGCACACACTCACACACACGGGCGCTCAGCGCCCAGCGCTGGCACCCAGCGCTCCACAGACAGCAACACACACGGGCGCTCAGCGCCCAGCAAGGGCGCCTGGCGCCCAGAACACTCCCAGCAACCAGAATTCTTGCTCTAAACACCCACAAATCATGCCAAAACATCATCAAACATAATCAAACCATTCTCAAACATACCGATCATCACCAATTGCATATGAACACCATCTAACACAACCAAATCATCATCAAAACGCGTCCAATCACCTTGAACATACACATTATCACATTTATCTCAAAATCATCGTCAACCACAATTTCCCAAATAACAAGTTATCATATGCCTAGGGTTCATCAATAATCCCTAGAAATGCATAAAGCGGCACACATAGAGCCTACCCTTACTTAGTCCCCATCATAAAACCCTATTATAGAGAAGATGAGACCCACCCTTACCTCAGGTTATGACGAACACGCTATCTCCGTATACGTAAGTTCCAAAGATCACCGCAACACGATCCTTTCCCTTTGCTCATGTGCGCGCCTCCTCTCCCCTTTCTTCTCACCCTCACGGCTCCCTTTCCCTCTCTCTCTCAATCCGCCACTTTCTTTTCTTTTTGCGCAAAGGAACTAAACCCTAAAATTTTAGCTTAAATATGCGCTTAGGTTGTTGGGCTTGGATTGCGGGCTTTCCCGCAGCTTAAGCCCAACTAATTTGCAGCACCACCTCCTAATACAATACCACTCCTTATTTTATTTAAAACACCTTATAATTACTTCAACAAATAATAATTAATAATTATATTATTACTCTACCACCAAAATCTCTTATTTTATTTAAAATCTCTTTTAATTAATGCGTTGGACCTGGGCTGTTACAGGTGTTGTGTTTGCAGCAGGTTTTGTGTGAGCATGACCACTAGGGCCAGCCTCAGGAAGTACCCAAACAGGGAACACAGGGGCTGGCATATCAGTCTTGCCCTGCTCCCTTGTGGAACTATCATGGGCTGCTTTCAGGAACATCCACACTGCCTCCTACTTGAGGATGTGCTGTTGTAGCAGCAGCACCACTTCAGATAACCCAGTATGGGTTTCCTCAGCAGGATCTTTCTGACTTGCTGCCTCCTTCTTCTCTTCTTCCATCTTTCTTTCGGTCTCCTTACTGTCCTCATCGCAAGCAGCACCACCTCAGGGTCCAGGGGAAAGTGTTCCTCTTCTTCGTCAAACTTGGGCACATCCTCGGCTTCACAGAGCAATCAGATCAGATTAGAGTAAAATAGTGCACCCACACTTCTTCTGGTGCACGCCAGGATCTCTCTTTCGATCAACTGACCCAAGTTAAACTGTTTTGAACCCAGCATGGCCTTGAGCAGGAACATTCTCTCCTTGTGCCAGTAGAGGTTGTGCTTTGTTGGGAGTACTGTACTCATCACCCACAGCGACAGAGATTTCAAGAACGACTTCAACATTGTTCTCTTTACCTTGAACGCGCTAGCGTCTTCTTTGACCCACTCTGTGCCGGGAACGCAAAGCACTCTTAGCAGACTAGCCATGTCCCAGTCTGATACGCTGGCCATCATGCTTTCCAGCGTTTCCTCCACCTCTGGCAGAACCAACACGTCATTAATTCTTTCAGCAGCGAAGGAGACCAACCGTCCTCACACCACGGAGAAGGTGGGCTCGGGTTTTCCCTTGAGCTTTTCAGGGACGCCAGCATAGAACTCCCTAGTGAGTCCAGGGACTATGTACGGTGGTTGCTTGGTCAGAGCTTCCCATTGTAAATCTCGGAAGATTTCTATTGAGGCTGTGGTTAGGGATTTAGGTGCTATTCCTCTCTCTGGAAGTGGGTTGCGGTTCTGAGTGGAAGTGGTGTAGAGCTCTATGGCGTGTTTGCTCGGTAGCCGGCCGAGGGTGTCTTTAGGCGTTGATTTTGATTTGGGCTTCTGTGTTTCGGAGGATGGAGAGTTGGTTTTGCGTGCCATTGGGTTTTAGGGTTCAGGACAGGGAGAAGCTTCTGTGTATCAGCAATGAAGGACGAGGGTTTGCGGTTAGCACTGGGTGATGGGGAAGGTGGTTGCTATTTAATGATGGTGGAGCGGTTTTGGTTGGGGGGCGTGGGAGGTGACAGTCTGGTCTTTGGCACTGAGGAGTTATGGTGTGGGGCGTGGTGAACGTGGGGAGAAGAGAAGTTATGTAGTTAATAGGTGTGAGGCGTTATAGGCTAGGCGTGGAGGGGAATTTGAAGCAATGGTTGGCGTGCTGGATAAGACAGCACAGCACGACGCTGACGCAAGCTGTCAGTGCCCAACTGCCCTCTGCGCGCGCTTGAGTGCCTCTGGTTCCAGCGCAGCACTTCGTAATGCTTTTAGAAATTCAAACATCCCTTCTTAGCGCTCTACAAGAAACGGCACCTCGTAGTGCTATCAGCACTGCTACCATGAGTATCCCACAATGCTGCCAGCACAGGGTGATAGCTAAATCTCCCGTTGCACTTCTCTCAATGTCCGTGCTTTCCCTTTATCCCTGAAACTTGGTTCAAAAAAAAAAACTAAAAAATAAAAATTGTTAGCCTCTGGGCTGCCTCCCAGTAGCGCTTGGTTTAAGAGTCCTCAGCCTGACTGAAAGGTTTTCATCAATTTGGGTCACTCAAGGGGGTGGATGCCTTTGTGCTAGGCACAGGCTCACCCAAGTACAGCTTCACTCTTTGTCCATTCACCTTAAATTCAGAGCCATTTGTTTCGTTCCTTAGGTCCACAGCCCTATGGGGATGCACCTTCAGAATTGTGAACGGACCAGACCATCTAGATTTGAGTTTTTCGGGAAAAAGTCTCAGTCTAGAGTTGAAGAGCAATGCTTGGTCACCCTCTTTGAGTTCTTTTCTCACAATTTTAGCATCATGCCAAGCTTTAGTTTTATCTTTGTATAGCTTGACATTCTCATAGGAAAAATGCCTTAATTCCTCAAGCTCACTGAGTTGCAGCATTCTGGGGTTGCCAGCTTGTTTCAAATCAAAATTTAGCTTCTTGGTTGCCCAAAAAGCCTTGTGCTGCAACTCGATGGGCAAGTGGCAAGCCTTACCAAATACTAATCTATAGGGAGACATGCCAAGGGGTGTTTTGAAGGCTGTTCAATATGCCCAAAGAGCATCATCCAGGTGGATGGACCAGTCCTTCCTTGATGGATTTACCATCTTTTCTAAAATTCGCTTGATCTCCCTATTCGACAGCTCTACCAGCCCACTTGTTTGAGGATGGTATGGCAATCTTATGCTTTACTCCGTACTTTGCCAACAACCCACCCATTAATTTGTTACAGAAGTGGGTGCCCTCATCACTAATGATAGCTCTAGGTGTGCCAAACCTTGTAAAAATATTTTTTTGAACGAATTTCAGCACGACCCGTGCATCATTAGTGGGGAGTGCAACTGCTTCTATCCACTTTGACACATAATCTACGGCCACAAGTATGTATAGATTGCCAAAGGAGGGTGGAAAATGTCCCATGAAGTCAATACCCCAAACGTCGAAGAGCTCGACTTCTAGGATATTGTTCAAGTGCATTTCGTTTTTACTTGTTATATTACCCACCCTTTGACACCTATCACACTTTCTAGCATATTCATGAGAATCTTTAAAAATGGAGGGCCAGAAATAACCTGTTTATAGAAACTTAGCAGCAGTTCTTGCTCCTCCAAAGTGGCCTCCACATGGTGAGGCGTGGCAGTGCCTTAAGATGTCTTCAATCTCTGACTCGGCAGCACATCTTCTCAGGATCTGGTCTGCACACTTCTTGTATAGAAAGGGTTCATCCCAAAAGTATTGCTTTGTGGAATGGAAGAACCTCTTCCGTTGCTGCGCTGTGAGATCTTCAGGTATTATGTTACTCACCAAATAGTTCACAAAATCAGCGTACCAAGGAGTTTCATTGCTGGATCGTGTGTCCTTCACAGATGCTGAAATGGCCAGCAGCTGCTCATCAGGAAAATGCTCCTGAATTTCTGCTTTGAAAGGAAGGGAGTTCATGTTTGGTATTCTTGACAGGTGGTCAGCCACCTGATTTTCCACTCCTTTTTTATCCCTGATTTCTAAGTCAAATTCTTGTAACAAGAGCACCCAACGAATCAGCCTTGGGTTTGCATCTTTCTTGGCAATGAGGTACTTTATAGCAGAATGGTCAGTGTAAACTATGACCTTCGCTCCTACCAGGTACGACCTGAACTTGTCAAAGGTGAATACCACTGCCAGCAGCTCTTTCTCCGTGGTGGTGTAGTTCAATTGAGCGTCTACCAACGTCTTGCTGGCATAATGAATGGTATGGAATACCTTATCATTTCTCTGTCCTAGCACTGCCCCAACGGCATAGTCACTGGCATCACACATAAGTTCAAATGGTTTGGTCCAATCTGGTGCTATGATTACTGGTGCTGTCACCAGTGCTGCCTTCAGCTTTTTGAATGCTACCAAGCATTCTTCATCAAACTTGAACACCGTTTCATGCTGCAGCAGCATGCATAAAGGTTTTGAAATTTTTGAGAAATCCTTTATGAACCTTCTGTAGAACCCAGCATGCCCTAAAAAACTTCTTATCCCCTTGATTGATGTGGGAGGTGGCAACTTTTCAATCACTTCCACATTTGCCTTGTCAACTTCTATGCCTCTTTTTGATATTTTGTGCCCTAGTACAATCCCTTCTTGGACCATGAAGTGGCACTTCTCCCAATTCAGAACCAAGTTTGTCTCCTCACACCTGTTCAGTATCTCTTCGAGATTAAGCAAGCATGCATGGAAGTTCTCTCCGAATACAGAGAAATCATCCATGAACACTTCCATGGACTTTTCAATATATTCAGAAAAAATGGGCATCATGCACATCTGGAAGGTGGCTGGAGCATTGCACAGCCCAAAAGGCATCCTTCTAAAAGCAAAGGTACCATAAGGGCAGGTAAATGTAGTTTTCTCTTGGTCCTCAAGGGCTATAGCAATCTGGTTATATCCTGAGTAACCGTCAAGGAAGCAGTAAAATTCTTTCCCAGCTAATCTGTCTAACATCTGATCAATGAAGGGGAGGGGGAAGTGGTCCTTTTTAGTGGCCTTATTTAGTTTCCTGTAGTCCATGCAGATCCTCCACCCAGTTACTGTCCTGGTGGGAATTAGCTCATTCTTTTCATTTTTTACTACAGTGATTCCTCCTCTCTTGGGGACACATTGCACAGGGCTCACCCAAGTGCTGTCAGCAATAGGGTATATGATCCCAGCATCTAACCATTTAATTATCTCTTTTCTCACGACTTCCTTCATGATAGGGTTAAGCCTTGTTTGTGCTTCAATGCTGTTTTTGGAGTTTTCCTCCAAGCAGATTCTGTGCATACATAAAGCAGGGCTTAACCCTTTGATATCAGCCATTTGCCAACCGATGGCTCTCTTATGCTTCCTCAGGACAGCAACCAACTCGTCTTCTTGTTGTACACTTAACTCCGCAGCTATGATTATGGGCAGGGTGCCCTCTTCTCCCAGATAAGCATACTTCAGATGAGGAGGGAGTTGCTTCAATTCAAGCTCGGGTGGCTTCTCAATGGATGGTATGTTTTTCTTGAAGCCTTCTGCAGTTAACTCTAGTGATTCGTATCTCTTCGTCCATCTTGGGACGTTTGGTTTATCTACCTTGCTTTCAGCTGACCCCTCTTCCTGTAGCTCTTTTTTCTCCACATGCTTCAACTCTTGCTTTAGTACATCATGCTGCGACAGCACTTGCTTTTGGACCAAGCTATCCAATTCCGAAACGAAATTGCATTCTGCACTACTGGTGCTGTCATCAGGGTACTTCATAGCATTGAGTACACTGAAGGTAACTTCCTGATCATTCACTCTCATGGTAAGCTCTCCCTTGTGTACATCGATCAAGGTCCTACCTGTGGCCAAAAACGGTCTTCCAAGGATAATTGGTACATCCTTGTCAGCCTCAAAATCAAGTATTATAAAATCGACAGGAAAAACAAATTTATCTACCTTAATCAAAACATCTTCAATTTTTCCTTCAGGGTAGACCGTAGATCTGTCTGCTAATGCGAGTGTTACTGTAGTGGGTCTTGCTTCACCAATACCTAGTTTTTTAAAAATGGATTTGGGCATCAAGTTGATGCTTGCACCCAAATCACACAAGCCCGACCACAATAATTACCCCCAATAGAGCAAGGGATAGTGAAACTACCTAGATCTTTGAGCTTCTGAGGTACCTTACTCTGCAACAGCATGCTTGTTTCCTGTGTCATAGCTACTGTCTCGAACTCACCAAGCCTCTTTCTCTTGGTTAGCACATCCTTCATGAACTTGGTGTAGTTGGGCATTTGTTGTAAAGCTTCCACCAATGGTATGTTGATGTGAAGATGCTTCAGAATCTCCATGAATTTCCCAAACTGTTTGTCTTGATTGGCCTTCTTTAACCTTTGGGGAAAGGGTGGAGGAGGCCGCTCAGGAATAAACTTCTGGGGCGTTACTACTGCTGGAGTTACATTTTCTGCAGTGGTATCAGAGTTCTCAGCAACAGGTGCTGCACCAGCGCTGGCAGCATCTAGGATAACACCTGTATTAACCATTGTAGGCAAGGTAGCAGTTTCCTTGCCGCTTCTGAGTGTGATGGCCTTGACTTGCTCGTTACCAGCTGGGTTTGCCTGCTCAGTGGTGCTTGGCAAAGATCCACTTGGTCTAGTTGTAATTGCGGTTGCAATTTGGCCAATTTGATTCTCTAAATTCTTGATGGCAGCCCCTTGGCTTTAGTACTGTGCTTTAGTTTCACTCATGAATGCTTTGAGTGCCTCGACTAAGGAGTTGTCAGCATTGGCTTTTGGAGCAGGCTGTGCAGGGAATCCTGGAGGTGTAGCAGGTTTGGCTTGACTAGCAGCAGCATTTGGATCCTTCCATGAAAAGTTGGGATGGTTCCTCCATCTTGGGTTATATGTATTGGAGTAGGGGTTGTTGTTCTTGTTGAAATTTCCAATATAGTTGACAGAGACTGGATTTCCTGGGCATTCTTCGAACAAATGTCCCCCATTGCAGTACACACAATTTGGTGGAATAGGCTTTTCTGTCGGTGCTATCTCTGCAGATGCTGTGGCAGCAGCAACGGTAGCTGGGGCTGGCGCAGAAGTGGTACACAGACTTTTCAGCATGTTGGTTAAACTGGCCACTTGTGCAGACAGTGCAGTTATCCCAGACACCACATGGATTCCGGCTACCTTCTTGGCAGTACTGACTCTAACAGTGGGCCATTGATAACTGTTCGCAGCTATAGTCTCCACCAGATCGTATGCTTCATTATAAGAGTGATTCAGAATGGCTCCTCCTGCAGATGCATCCAGCAACAACCTTGATTGGGAAATCAAGCCATTGTAGAATGTCTCTAATTGTATAGCGAAAGGAATGCCGTGGTGTGGGCATTTTCTGAGCACATCCTTGAATCTCTCCCAAGCCTCATATAATGATTCTTCTTCTTGTTGCCTGAATGATGTGATGTCGTTTCTCATTCTTGCATTCTTGACCGGAGGAAAGTATTTTACCAAGAACTTCTCGGCCATCTTGTTCCAGCTGTCTACTGAATTGGGTTCCAGGGAATTCAACCAAGCTTTGGCTCTGTCCTTTAATGAGTATGGGAAGAGCCTTAACCTGAATGCATCCTCTGTTACTCCAGGCTTTTTAAAGTTGTTGCATACTTTGAGGAACTGTCTTAAATGCAGGTGAGGGTCTTCAGTGGGTCCTCCTGCGAACTGGCCTACGGTTTGCAACATTTGGAACATCATTGGTTTGAATTCGAAGGATGCTGCCCTGATGGCAGGTGTCACAATACCGGTTTCCATGGTGGTGGGATCGAAGACAGCATAGTCCCTCATTGGCCGCTCTCTGTCATTGGCCATTTCAATGTTTGTTAGTGCCACAACTTCATCTTCGTGATCTGCCATTGGAATGGCTTCTGATACTGATATTGCAAGTCTTTCTCAAACCTCTCTTCTCAATCTCCTTATTGTTCTTTCAATTTCGAGGTCTATGTGATGCTCTGGCTGATGGCTTCTGTAACGCCCCGAATAATTAATTACTTATTTAATTGAATTGTTTAGGAAATTAAGTTGTAAGAAATATTAGAGTAAAAATATATTTTCGTATGTGGGCCTAATTTTTGGTGTTAGGAGTAGTAAAAATAAGGGGGTGTAAAGAAGGCCCATGAAGCCAAATCGCATAAGTGAATGAGAAGCATAAGACCAAAGAAATTATAAAAAGGTGTTATTTTAGGGTTTGCTCACTTTAGAAGAAAAAAAATAAGAATTGGGAGAGAAGAGCAAGGAGGGGGCGGCGAAGAGAGCTAGGGCAAGGCCAAAAAGAGCTTCGAATTCTTCAATCCAAGGTAAGGGTTGGGTTCTAACTCTATAATCGGGTGTATGAAGGGCTTTATGTAGGGAGGTTAGGGAATCCTAGGTATTGTTGATTCTTGAAAACCCTAGTTGTAGGTATTGAACTCTAAATGTTGATGTTGAATCCTATTGATGAGATTTGTTACCTGTTGATGATGTATGCATATGTTTGTTGATGATTGAGAATCAAAAATCTGTCTTGGGCGCCCTCCTGGGCGCCATCTTGTTGTTCACAGGTTGCTGCTGGGCGCTGGTGCGCTGGGCGCCGTTTTGATGTCTGTCGTGGTTCTGGCGCATGGGTGCCAAGGGCGCCAATGTTGTGGCTGCCCTGTTGCTGTTGCTGTGTTGTTTCTGGCGCATGGGCGCCAAGGGCGCCAATGTTGTGGCTGCCCTGCTGTTGTTGCTGTGTTGTTCTGGCGCATGGGCGCCAAGGGCGCCAATGGTGTGGCTGCCCTGTTGCTGTTGCTGTGTTGTTTCTGGCGCATGGGCGCGAAGGGCGCCAATGTTGTGGCTGCCCTGTTGCTGTTGTTGTGTTGTTCTGGCGCATGGGCGCCAAGGGCACCAATGTCTGGCTGCCCTGGTGCTGTTCTGGCGCACTGGGCTCCAAGGGCGCCAATGTCTGGCTGCCCGGTTGCTGTTCTGGCGCCAAGGGTGGCTGCCCTGTTGTTGCTGGGCGCCATGGGCGCCGTGTCTGTTATTGCTGGGCGCCATGTTGGCTGCCCTGTTCTGTTGCTTGGCGCTATGGGCGCCGTGCCTGATTTTGCTGGGCGCCATCCTGGGCGCCGTTGTCTATTCTGTTGCGCTGGGCGCCATGCGCGCCCTTTCCTGGTGTCTGGGCGCCAGGGGCGCCATTCCCTGATGTGCTGGGTGCGTAGGGCGCCAATTCCTGTTTCTTGCTGGGCGCCTAGTAGGGCGCCATTTCCTGCTGTCTCATGGGCGCCAATGTGTGGCTGCCCTGAATTTTTGGAAAGGTTGTTAAAATTGGCCAATTGACATTTGTTGGTCGTTAAAGTTGTTAGAAGTGGCTAGTTGATAATTGTTGGTAATGTTGCCATACTCGAATTGCCCCATTCATTGGCAATATATATTCTGTTGTAGGCCTATGGCCAACGTTGTTTCCTTTTGTCGTTGGATTGCCTCTATTTATTGGCAAGGATACTGTGTCATGGGCCTAAGGCCAATTGTCGTTTCCTGTTTTCGTGGTTGTCGTGATGCTATGTAACCATTGTTATTGATAGTCGAGCATTTATCATCGCGTCGCATGGCATTTGCACTTTTTCGAGGGCGGATGGCCCTGGAGCTTCGTCTCACACGTCGGCCTGGATTGGCAAATTTTAGCCGTTGATGCCTCTATTTATTGGCAGGTTTTTAGTCGGGAGCTCTGCTCCTAACGGTACCGCATGCATGTGCATAGTATTGAGTCGCATTCCGCATTACATACCGTATTGCATATTTGAGTGGTTATGTTGTTGACCCTTGATGATTGAGATTACCTGATTGATGTGAAGTAATGTAGTTAGATGTCCTGATTCCATATATATTGTTTTTCATACCTCTTATTATATGGTTCAATATCTCACCCCTTCTGTTTGAATGTTACCCCTATGTTGATAACGTGCAGGAAACCATGACTGAAGGCCATGTACCTTCGTTAGTTCGAGTCGATGTCGTCGCTCTGATACGTGGCACTCGGGGGGGATGGACGCATATTTATTACTACTTTATTTGTTATTCTATTGTCTGATTTCGAGTTAAGACCCATTTGAATCCGCTGCGTTGTAATTGCAAGTTGACTTGTTTCAGTTAATTATTCCTCCTATTTTATGTGCTATGTATCTGATGCTATAAATGACCTAGTTATGCTCGTTTGTGGATTTTAGTTGGAAAAATGTAGCATCCGTTTAATTGATGAAATTTTTGAAACTCTGATTTTTACTATTAAATCGCCGGGTAAAAATGGGTGTTACATTAGTGGTATCAGAGCTGTTTCGGTCTGTCCGGCCAAGTTGTCCAGTTATTGTGTCAATCGACGATCGAGTATTGTCATTTGGTTCTAACTATTGTTTGTGTTGTAGTGATAAGTTAGGATGGCTGGAAGGAATGATGCTGCTATCGCTGCTGCTTTGGCGGCTCTGGCTCAGGCCGTGGAGAGTCAACAGAACGTTGGTGAAAATGCTGGGTCTCGTAGTTTGGCGACCTTTCAAAGGGAGAATTCGCCTACCTTCAAAGGCAAGTACAATCCTGATGGAGCGTTGGCTTGGCTGAAGGAGATAGAGAGGATCTTCCGTGTGATGGACTGCACTCCAGCGCAGAAGGTTCGTTATGGTACTCATATGTTGGCGGAAGAGGCTGATGACTGGTGGCTAGAGACTAGTCAAAGATTGGTAGCTGCAGGTGAAGAGATCACTTGGGTGGTGTTCCGTAGGGAATTTATGAGGAAGTATTACCCTAAGGATGTCCGGGGCAAGAAGGAAATCGAATTCCTTGAGCTGAAGCAGGGAAACCTGTCAGTTACTGAGTATGCTGCTAAGTTTGTGGAGTTAGCCAAGTTTTATCCGCACTATAGTGAAGCCACTGCTGAATTTTCGAAGTGCATCAAGTTTGAAAACGGGTTGCGGCCAGAGATCAAGAAGGCCATTGGATACCAGAAGATCCGTGTCTTTGCTGATTTGATTGATAGCTGTAGAATCTATGAAGAGGATAACAATGCGCATTATAAGATTATTAATGAGAAGAAGAGCAAGCCTCAGAATCGTGGTAAGCCGTATGATGCTCCTGCTGGTAAAGGTAAGTCGAGAGTTGCTGATGGTAAGAGAACTAGTGGGGGAGATGCTCCTGCTGGTATTGTGTGCTTCAAGTGTGGCAAAGCTGGTCATAAGAGTAACGTGTGCAAGCTTGAAGTGAGGAGGTGTTTCCGTTGTGGTAAGACCGGGCATGACGCACCTGAGTGCGAGCATAAGGAGATGATTTGTTTCAACTGTGGCGAAGGAGGACACATTAGCAGTCAGTGTCAAAAACCGAAGAAAGAGCGAGCCAGTGGAAAAGTGTTCGCTTTGACAGGGACAGAGACTTCTGAAGAAGATGGACTTATTAGAGGTACATACTTCATTAATAATATTCCTCTAACTTCTATTGTTGATACCGGTGCCACTCATTGTTTTGTTGCTCCTGATTGTGTTGAAAGATTGGGTCTTGCGTTGTCTTCTATGAATGGAGAGATGGTCGTCGATACTCCAGCTAAGGGGTCGGTGACTACTTCTCTTGTGTGTTCTCAATGTACTTTATCGATTTTCGACAGAGACTTTGTTGTTGATTTGGTTTGTTTGCCGTTACGTGGATTGGATGTGATCTTGGGTATGAACTGGTTAGAGTATAACCATGTGCATATTAACTGTCGCAGTAAGTCTGTGAGTTTTTCTACCCCTGAAGAGGAGGAAGCTAGTTTGTTGTCTGCTAAGCAGTTGCGGAAGTTGATGCAGGAGGAAGTCAAGTTATTCTCGCTGATGGCATCAATGTCTGTCGAGAACCGAGCCGTAATTGAGGAGTTGCAGGTAGTGTGTGAATTTCCTGAAGTTTTCCCTGATGAGATCCCAGGTGTGCCGCCAGAGAGAGAAGTGGAATTCGCTATTGATCTTGTACCTGGTACCAGACCTGTTTCCATGGCACCGTACAGGATTTCAGCATCTGAACTGTCCGAATTGAAGAAGCAACTGGAAGATTTGCTCGAAAAGAAGTTTGTGAGACCAAGTGTGTTGTCGTGGGGAGCTCCTGTGTTGCTAGTAAAGAAGAAAGATGGAAGTATGAGGCTCTGTGTTGATTATAGACAGTTGAACAAGGTAACGGTTAAGAACAAGTATCCACTCCCTTGGATAGATGATTTGATGGATCAGCTGGTGGGTGCTCAAGTGTTTAGTAAGATTGATTTGCGATCGGGTTACCATCAGATTAAAGTGAAAGATGAGGATATTCAGAAGACGGCCTTTAGAACTCGTTACGGGCATTATGAATATTCGGTGATGCCTTTTGGTGTTACCAACGCGCCGGCAGTATTTATGGAATACATGAACCGTATCTTCCATACTTACTTGGATCAGTTTGTAGTGGTATTCATCGATGACATTCTGGTCTACTCTAAGTCAGAAGAAGAGCATGCAGAACCTTTGAGATTAGTGTTGGAAGTCCTGAAAGAGAAGAAGTTATATGCAAAACTGTCTAAATGTGAATTCTGGTTGAAGGAAGGGAGTTTCCTTGGTCACGTCATTTCAGGTAGTGGCATTGCGGTGGATCCGTCTAAAGTAGATGCTGTGTTGCAGTGGGAAGCCCCGAAGTCGGCTACCGAGATTAGGAGCTTTTTGGGGTTAGCTGGTTATTATAGAAGGTTCATCGAGGGTTTTTCGAAGCTAGCACTTCCGTTAACTCAGCTGACTTGCAAAGGTAAAACCTTTATATGGGACACTCGTTGTGAAGAAAGTTTCGCCGAATTGAAGAAGAGATTGACGACGTCCCCTATTTTGACATTCCCCAATCCGGGAGAGTCTTTTGTGGTGTATTGTGATGCTTCCAAGATGGGTTTAGGAGGTGTGCTTATGCAGAATGGAAAGGTAGTTGCTTATGCGTCGAGGCAGTTGAGGGCTCATGAAAAGAATTATCCTACGCATGACTTAGAGCTTGCTGCGGTTGTTTTTGGGCTGAAAATTTGGAGACATTATCTTTATGGTTCTAGATTTGAAGTATTTAGTGACCATAAGAGTTTGAAGTATTTATTTGATCAAAAGGAATTTAATATGAGGCAACGACGGTGGTTGGAGTTATTAAAGGATTTTGATTTCAGATTGAATTATCATCCAAGAAAAGCTAATGTCGTGGCTGATGCGTTAAGCCGAAAGACCTTACACAAGTCAGCAATGATGGTTAAGGAGTTGGAATTAATTGAGCAGTTCAGAGATATGAGTTTGGTCTGTGAACTGACACCGCAGAGTGTCAGGCTGGGAATGTTAAAGATTACTAATGACTTTTTGGAGTCACATCTAGTAATCTTTTTCCAACCCTTTTTTTGCATTGAGTTTACTTGAGGACTATCGCATCCCGAAAAATCCTTGGAGGGATTTTTCTTCGCACAACGGGATTTTAGAGTCGCCACCAATATTTTTTAAAGGTAAAACATCGAAAAAACCTTTTTTTGGAAAGCAATGGTCTTTGGAACCATTAGATTTGGGTTCGGGGTCTAATTACGTATGGGGAAGGTATTAGCACCCCATAACGCCCCTTCAAAGAAGGGTTACCTTAATTAAATATGTGATTTGCAAAGTTGATTCGGAAAAATGCTTTGTTTTTACCTCTTTTGTTGATGAATGACTTAATGAAAAATCTTTAGTTTTCGCGCTTGACGGAGAGTATCCACTCCTACGTATCTCCCGGTGCGATGGAGAATTCAAAGCAACGTAGTTCTTGTTTTTGAAAAATGTTTTATTTTGGAAAAGTGTTTGGTTTTTGAAAGGAAAAATGTTTTGGGTTTGTTGTGCTTGACGGAGAGTATCCGCTCCTACGTATCTCCCGGTGCGATGGAGAATTCAAAGCTACGTAGTTCTGGGTTGTCTAGAAAAAGGTTTTTGTTTTTTACCTTCTTAAATTGTGAAAATTGAGCTTTCATGATGATCAGTTGAGCAAAGGCTCCAAGTGACTACCATTAGCACTCCATTGTTAATAATCATGCAAGCAAAGGCTTCGCAAGACTACTAACAAAGTTTTTGATTTAGTGAAAATCTTTAGGAAAATTAGGCATTCATGATGATCAATTGAGCAAAGGCTCCAAGTGATCGCCGCTAGTACCTCATTGTTAATAATCATGTAAGCAAAGGCTTCACAAGACTACTAACAAAGTTTGATTTTGAAGAGTTTTCGCAATTGGATTGATTCTTGTTTAGGGAATGATTTTGATGCTCGAAAAAGCTTTTGATTGAAAGTGGACCTAGACTACACACATTATGACACGATACATAGATAGGTAAGGAATGAACCCAAGTAGAACATTTTGGCAAAAATGCATGAATAGGCAAGAAAATAAACCTAAGTTTCACATCTTATTGAAGATGCTAGGCAATGGGATGAACCTAACTAGGCATTTATGACACAATATGTGAATAGGCAAAGGCATTTCAAAGCACAAGTGATATCAAACTTCTAATGAATCACTTGCAAAACCCTAAGGATTTCACATCAACATTAGACATAAGCACCCATGTGGTATCCTTTTGATGTCAGCAATGCTAATACATTTCTTCAATCAACCACATGGAAGGAATAAATTAAAAGGGGAATTTGCCTCATGCAAGATCATAGGCAAGTCTTAAGACTAAATTGACAAGTTTAGGCAATTAGGGTGTTGACTCCCTTTAGGTAATCTTTGACACTTGGGATATGCACAAGTGCATAGGTGTCAAATCCTCTTACCAAATCGTCAACACAAAACCAAAAATTGTTTCAAAACAATTACTTATTTGCAAGACCAAGAGCATTTCAAAATGATTTATAAGTTGGTTTTGGTAATCAAAGCAATTGGTAAGGAAAGGAAACCTAAATTTGCATTCTTGTTCACTAGGAATCACAAAAGAAATGAATCCTCTTAGGGAATCCTCAACACTTAAAGTGTGCATCAAAGCACAAGTGAGAGTCCTCTTGCCAATCATCAACATAGGGCATGATTTGCAAGCAAATTCATGAGAACAACAAGTTTTAAGCAAACAAACATCATAATCAAGGTTCAATTCCAAGTAATTGCAAGATTAGACAACCAACTCATCAAAAATCTCATAAACCCTAATTTCTTTGAAACATGCGAAACTAACATAAACCCTAAATCTCATTTAATTCATGGAAACACAAGATAATTCAAGAGAACAACATAGATTAAACTTTTGGCAAGAATTCACATGATCAAGCAAAGAAATGCATAACAATCACACAAACCCTAATTTTCCTCTAATATGCGAAATGAAATAAGCTTCAAGTCATCATTTTATTCATGAAAACAACAAGAAATGAGTGAAAAAACAACAACACACAATTTATTCTAGAGGAAAGATGTAACACCCCAAAAATGATTAGATATTTATTTAGTCATTTGTTTAATTAATTAATTAATTAATGGATTTAATTAATTGGGGAATAAGTGTAGAAAATAATATTGGAATGAAAATATATTATTTTATGGACCTATCCTAATGTTGGAATTAATAGGAATAATAATATTAGAGAGGGGTGTGGAGAATAGTAATAGGGCTTAAGTTGGAGGAGAGCCCATGACCCATGTCCATGGGTTAGGCGCCTAGACTAGATGGGAGTTAGGGTAGGCTTGTCATTAGCACAAACCCTAAGGAAAAAATAGAAGGGAGTTGCGAATAGAGAGAAGAGAAAAGAGGGAAGAATTCAGCGCCTCCCAAGAGGAAAAAGGGAAGAAGGTTCGCGAGTTCAAGAGCAGGGAGGAGCCTTGTTGGTGAATTTTGTTGGTGACTTGCTCAAGGGGGCGTTGGTGTTCATCAAAATTTAAGGTAAGGGTGGGTTTTAACACTAATAATGGGTTATGATGGGGGTATATGGGTAGTTAGGGTTTGGTTGGATTATTTGCGATGTTGGATTGAAATTGATGATGGAGCGATGTTGCTATTGTTGTTATTTCGCATGATGTGTTGTTATTAGGTCTTCAATGGTGTTTGTCTTTATGTGATGATTGATTTTGTTGATATATGATGTTGATGATGATTCTTGATAATGGCGGGTGGGTTGTGGTTGTCGATCATATCGTGATGTGGATTCGTTAAAAATCTGGTTTCTAGTGGTTGTTGTGCAAAGAGGGAATTGATGTGCTGAAATTTCGTTTTAAAGCCGTTTTGATAGGTGTCCAGTATTTCTGTGATTGTGACTTCATTTTTGGCCCGAATTGCGTGGGGTTTGTTTCATTGGGAAGTAGACACGATTTCCTTCACTTTAGGCACTGGTTTCGCTAAATTTGAGTCAGTATAACTGGAGAAAACATTTTTACAAAATGGGTAAAAGAATATGAAAAACTGCATGAAACCGTATGGGTATAGGTTCAATGTTTTGTTCATAACTCTTTCCACCGAACTCGGTTTCGGATGATTTTTATCTCATTGTAAACCAGACTCACGGAGCTTCAATTTAGACACGGATTTCGTTTCATTTGGTTGGGAATTCAAAGAGATAACTGGGTTACAATTTAGCTAACAGAAGCTGCCGAACTTCTGTACCCTGAGAGGTATTTTGCAAAACTGTACTATTTGGGTACCTAAACAAATAAATAAAAATTATTTCTAGAAACTAGACATCTCAAGCTTTCCAAAGGATATTCGTTTGCAATATTCCGACATCGTTTGATATGCTAAATTAATTGTCGGAGTTCGTGCATAGTTGATGAGAAATACTGCTCCTTAGCTGTTTAGTAAAATGGTCGAACGAATAGGACGTTGTGCTGGTTATTGTCGCTGCCCTTGTGTCCTGTGTGTGGGCGCGCCTAGTGCGTAAGTTCAGGCATTGTCTAGTGGTGCTGTGCACCAATTTGTGGTGTTGCGTGTGTCTGTCGTGCTGGTGTTGTCTGGTGGTGTTGTGCGCCAATTTCTGTGCTGTGTGTGTGTTTTGGTTGTGCGCGCTGTTTGGCGTGATGTGTACAGGTGATATGTGGCAGCTGTGATGCTGTAAACAGGTGAGAGTTACGAGGTAGCTGTGATGCTACGACACGTGGTATTTCTGTGTGATAATAATTTTGGTGGTATGGCATTTATTAATTAAATGCTCCGAGTATGTGTATCTATGCATCAATCATGAGTCGCATTGTCATATGCATCTTCGATGTAGCTGTGATGCTACAACACGTAATTATTTTGGTGGTATGCCCGTCGTGGCCTTTTACGAGATCGGTACCGCATGCATATGCCCAGAGGGGTTGCATTGTTGCATAGTCCATATATATATATATATATATACATGTAACGTGTTTTGGTGTTCCGTTCTGATGGAACTTGTGTCTTGTGTGGTGCTATGATGTATTGATTTTCGAAGTAGCTGTGATGCTACAACACGTGGTATATTTATGAAATGATTTGTAATGAGATATGATGGTATAGCTATGATGTGTTGACTTTCTGTGTTCCCGTGATTTACCCGCTGCTTATATACTGCTATCATTAACTTATTATTTCTGTTAAGCTCACCCCTTCTGCTTGGAATGTTGCTCTTATGTGGCAACGCTGCAGGTGATCGTTAGCAGTCGTGGAGGATTGCTAGGTGTAGTTTCCTTCTCGTTGGGTCTGTGTCAGCTCTGATGCGTAGCACCGGGAAGGGTCTTAGTTACCGTTGTCAAACTATTATTATTTATTTTTGGAGTTTTGGTTTAATGTTTAATTATTTTTGAAGATGTTAAATGAGTTTATGATTCCGCTGCTTAGAGATTTATTAACTATATTTTTGAGGATTTACTTTAAATCAATTTGGAGTTTTTATGTGGTGAAAAATGTAGCGCCCTCGTGGTGACTCTGATAATTGCGTGTTTATTTATAATTAGTAAAAGGGGGTGTTACATTAGTGGTATCAGAGCAATGGTTGGTCCGTCCGGCCAAGTCGTCGAGTCGTTGTGTCAGTGTACGACCAACTGTTGTCTTTTCATGCTGACCATTGTTTGCGTTGCAGGTAAACCAAGAGTTGCCAATGGTAAGTGGACTAGTGGGGGAGATGTCCCTACTAGCATGGTGTGCCTTATTGTATTTTCTGTGTGTTTCTTTTGTTAGTAGTCCTTATTGTTGATCCCCTTGTTGTATGTTTCTAAATGATTTACCTTGTCATTTAAATGCTCACACGTGTTTTGACTTGGTATTGAGCTCGGTGTATTCTATATGATGTTCGATTATTTGTTGTTTGTTGTTGGATGTTAATTGGCATGTGCTCGTTTGTGTTGGTTTGTCCAAATTATTTTAAGCAGTCGACACTAAGTCTTATGTAAATTTTTTTTTTTTGGTAAAGTGTTTTGGTGTTTGAAAAAAACTAAATATATTGTTGAATATTTATGTGAGTAATGTTCATATGCCCTAGAATCCTTTTGTGTCTTACCATGATCATTGATGCCATGTGTTGGGTGCCTTGTTTAATTCGCATGTTGAAGAGTAATAACATGTTATCATATGTTGATGCCTTGTTAATTTGTTGTCATGATCATGCGTTATATGTTTTGTTGGACAAGTTTCATGTTAGTTGAATTCCTATGTGCTCATATGTGATCTTATGCCTTGATGAACATCCTTATGTGAATTGATTTAATGTGTGTTTCATGTGTGAACTTGTGTGTAGCTTGCTAGTGGGAAGGTTTTAGAATTGGTGGGTAAAATTTTGAGGGCGAAATTCTTTTAAGTGGGGGAGAGTTGTAACACCCCAAAAATGATTAGATATTTATTTAGTCATTTGTTTAATTAATTAATTAATGGATTTAATTAATTGGGGAATAAGTGTAGAAAATAATATTGGAATGAAAATATATTATTTTATGGACCTATCCTAATGTTGGAATTAATAGGAATAATAATATTAGAGAGGGGTGTGGAGAATAGTAATAGGGCTTAAGTTGGAGGAGAGCCCATGACCCATGTCCATGGGTTAGGCGCCTAGGCTAGATGGGAGTTAGGGTTGGCTTGTCATTAGCACAAACCCTAAGGCAAAAATATAAGGGAGTTGTGAATAAAGAGAAGAGAAAAGAGGGAAGAATTCAGCGCCTCCCAAGAGGAAAAAGAGAAGAAGTTTCGCGAGTTCAAGAGGAGGGAGGAGCCTTGTTGCTGAATTTTGTTGGTGACTTGCTCAAGGGGGCGTTGGTGTTCATCAAAATTTAAGGTAAGGGTGGGTTTTAACACTAATAATGAGTTATGATGGGGGTATATGGGTAGTTAGGGTTTGGTTGGATTATTTGCGTTGTTGGATTGAAATTGATGATGGAGCGATGTTGCTATTGTTGTTATTTCGCATGATGTGTTGTTATTGAGTCTTCAATGGTGTTTGTCTTTATGTGATGATTGATTTTGATGATATATGATGTTGATGATGATTCTTGATAATGGCGGGTGGGTTGTGGTTGTCGATCATATCGTGATGTGGATTCGTTAAAAATCTGGTTTCTAGTGGTTGTTGTGCAAAGAGGGAATTGATGTGCTGAAATTTCGTTTTGAAGCCGTTTCGATAGGTGTCCAGTATTTCTTTGATTGTGACTTCATTATTGGCCCGAATTGCGTGGGGTTTGTTTCATTGGGAAGTAGACACGATTTCCTTCACTTTAGGCACTGGTTTCGCTAAATTTGAGTCAGTATAACTGGAGAAAACATTTTTACAAAATGGGTAAAAGAATATGAAAAACTGCATGAAACCGTATGGGTATAGGTTCAATGTTTTGTTCATAACTCTTTCCACCAAACTCGGTTTCGGATGATTTTTATCTCATTGTAAACCAGAATCACGGGGCTTCAATTTAGAAAAGGATTTCGTTTCATTTGGTTGAGAATTCAAAGGGAAAACCGGGTTACAATTTAGCTAACAGAAGCTGCTGAACTTCTGTAGCCTGAGAGGTATTTTGCAAAACTGTACTAATTGGGTACCTAAATAAATAAATAAAAATTATTTCTAGAAACTAGACATCTTAACCTTTCCAGAGGATATTCGTTTGCAAAATTCCGACATCGTTTGATATGCTAAATTAATTGTCGGAGTTCGTGCACAGTTGCTGAGAAATACTGCTCCTTAGCTGTTTAGTAAAATGGTCGAACGAATAGGACGCTGTGCTGGTTATTGTTGCTGCCCTTGTGTCCTGTGTGTGGGTGTGCCTAGTGCGTAAGTTCAGGTATTGTCTAGTGGTGCTGTACACCAATTTGTGGTGTTGCGTGTGTCTGTCGTGCTGGTGTTGTCTAGTGGTGTTGTGCGCCAATTTCTGTGCTGTGTGTGTGTTTTGGTTGTGCGCGCTGTTTGGCGTGATGTGTACAGGTGATATGTGGCAGCTGTGATGCTGTAAACAGGTGAGAGTTACGAGGTAGCTGTGATGCTACGACACGTGGTATTTCTGTGTGATAATAATTTTGGTGGTATGGTATTTATTAATTAAATGCTCCGAGTATGTGTATCTATGCATGAATCATGAGTCACATTGTCATATGCATCTTCGAGGTAGCTGTGATGCTACAACACGTGATTATTTTGGTGGTATGCCCGTCGTGGCCTTTTACAAGATCGGTACCGCATGCATATGCCCAGAGGGGTTGCATTGTTGCATAGTCCATATATATATATATATATATATATATATATATATATATATATATATATATATATATGTAACGTGTTTTGGTGTTCCGTTCTGATGGAATTTGTGTCTTGTGTGGTGCTATGATGTATTGATTTTCGAGGTAGCTGTGATGCTACAACACGTGGTATATTTATGAAATGATTTGTAATGAGATATGATGGTATAGCTATGATGTGTTGACTTTCTGTGTTCCCGTGATTTACCCGCTGCTTATATACTGCTATCATTAACTTATTATTTCTGTTAAGCTCACCCCTTCTGCTTGGAATGTTGCTCTTATGTGGCAACGCTGCAGGTGATCGTTAGCACTCGTGGAGGATTGCTAGGTGTAGTTTCCTTCTCGTTGGGTCTGTGTCAGCTCTGATGCGTAGCACCGGGGAGGGTCTTAGTTACCGTTGTCAAACTATTATTATTTATTTTTGGAGTTTTTGTTTAATGTTTAATCATTTTTGAAGATGTTAAATGAGTTTATGATTCCGCTGCTTAGAGATTTATTAACTATATTTTTGAGGATTTACTTTAAATAAATTTGGAGTTTTTATGTGGTGAAAAATGTAGCGCCCTCGTGGTGACTCTGATAATTGCGTGTTTATTTATAATTAGTAAAAGGGGGTGATAAATCTAAAGGAGAGAAGCATTCCAAGCACCCAAACCTCCCAAAGTGTTTGTCAAGATACTTGAAATACATCTCTCACTCAACAACAACAACAACTATGCTAACATTATGAGATTAAAATGCAATGGGATGCCAAAATGAAGTGATGATTTACATCTTTGATGCTAAAATTGGAAGATGATGCTAGGTTTTAAAGTATACCTCAACTCCAAGCTAGAATAAGGAAGGAAATGAGATGAATGAATGCAAAACCCTTTTAATCTACTCTTCAATCTTCAACTTTGAACTTGATCCTTGAATTTGAAGGTGAATCTTTGAGAAGAATGCAAGAAGGATGGAAGATTTAGTGTAGGAAAGGTGTTTTAATGGATGATGGAGTGAAGAAATTGAAAAAGGTGAGGTGAGGGAGAGGAGGAGGTATTCGCCCCAAGGAGAGGAGGAAGTAGTGGTTTTTGCAAAAAATGAACTTGTTCCTTTTATTTTGGGAGAGTAGGCTCTTATATGGTCTTGGGTGAAATTAGGGTTAAGCGTAGAATAGGAATGGGATGTTCTATTTTAAGTAAGTTTGCAATTTCTTATGAAGGAGTGAGTGTGAGAGGATGGTGTCATTTACAAAAAGGGGTATGAATCTACATGAGAGTGTGTGGGAATTAGGGATGTGTATGAAATGGGTAGGATTAAGGATAGTACAAGAATATTCTTAAGGAATAATTGTACAATAGAAGAGTGTGGAAGAAATTGTGGAGAGAGAGAGAGAAAGGGAATTCGACTACGACAACAAAAATGGGGAGGGAAAATTGCTTCTCCTTTTTGGTCTTTTGTCTTATTGAGGACACTTTGTACTTTCTATTTGAATTTTGAATTTTTGGGCATGCAAATGATAGTGCATCTATTGAAAATGTGTCACATATTTTTGGGCACCATAAAAATATCCCCCTAATTTTCATGACAATAAAAGTTGTCATTTAATAATCGGGGAATATTTAATGGTCCTTTTTCAGCTTTCTTGTGCAATAAAAAATGGGAAAAATGCCTTTTAATTATTTTGAACTAGGATTTTCTTCCAAAAAATTATACGAAAATTATCCTTGATAGAATAAATTGTATTTTTCGTCCTTGACTTGGTTTAGTTCAAAAATAATTAACTTGAATGCCCACAGATATTGAAACATGCACTATTTTATTCCCTAAAATTCCCAAAAATAAATAAAAATGTTTTTTTTTCATTTGGGTGCCAAAAATTAATAACGATCAATAAATGGCCTTTTTGAAGATAAAAATGCATGCCAAATGGCAAGGGCAAAAGGGAAGCTCACGCAGTTACGACTGGCGCGTGAGCGTAATTCAAATAAAAATGCGGGATAGGGGACAAATACACATAAATGCAGAAGTCCATTAACCTACACAAATTATGAATTACCCTTATTGTTTCCATTTTTGTTTGAAAAAAAAGGTTTTGACTTGGGCGGACAAAATAAGGGTATGACAGCTGCCCCTCTTTATTTGGATTTTACCAAGAAATATGAACTGGTCGAAACATATTTCGAAGATAAAATAGGAATAAAGAATTCAGAAATTATACCAATTTTGTCTACTTGGAGAAACCCGAATTTTCTTTTTCTGTTTCTTCTTTTTTTCTTTTCTCTTTTTTCTTTTCTCTTTTTTTCTTTTTTTTTCTTCTTTTTTTTTCTTTTGAATCAACACTTGGAGTGTTGATGAGGAAACAATAAACGAAATGGTTAACAACATGCACGCTAACTGCGAAAGGCAAGGAAAGCGCTAAATGAAGAAAGCAATAAAGAAAGCGGTAAACTGCCAGGCTGCCTAAAACCTGTAAACGAACCCTTGCGAATCCGAGTTTGCACGTGGCTTTGAGGAGCACGCATCCTGAGAATCTCTGGTCATTCGAGCGACCGGGGGGATCGTTATCAGCTCCGGAACTGATATACTGATCAATGCACGGCGTCCCCTATATCTTAGGCTGATACAACTATTCCGTTGAACCTCACATGGGGCTGCGGCCCATCGCGTTGCTCGTACACGATGTAAGACCATGAACAGAAGGGAGCACTGAACTCTGATGAGAGCGATTTGAACTCCAAACTGCAATGCACGTTTGAGCGCCGAACTGAAAAGCATTTGAACTCCGAACTAAGAGGGCATTTTCTGGGAACTGAGTGCGAGGATTAACATCGAAGTACTTATCCATCCTTGTACCTGCAAGTGAGATGAACAAATGCATGCAATGCAAATGCCATGATTGCTTTTTGATGGGATGAATGTGATGTGATGCAGGAGTTTCTTTTTGCTTGCATGAACTTTTTTGTCTATGTTTGATGAATGCAATGCATGAGTTTTATTTGCTTTATTGCTCTTTTGCTCTTTTTTTTTTGCTTCGACCAAATCGTAGGACTTGCGTTATGAGGCACGATGGTCGTCCATAATGGTGCGAGGGGCATGCTTCGGCCTTTTGAGAATTGTTTTGACGTGATCAGTGCTTTTGTTTGGTTCTTGTGAATTTACCTGATTGAGAGATCATTTCTTTTCTCATGATTTTCAAAAGTTTCGCAATGATTTTAATGCTCTGATTTATGCACATTTTCATAATTCATTTATCATCTACCATAAAACATCATTTTAAAGCACAAATGAAAACGAAGCAATGATAAAACAATAAGCAGACGGAGTGGAAAATTTGGACTTTTTATTCATATGGAAACCGAACGCGCAAAAGGTCGCGCCGACTGAAAAGAGTCCATTGAGAATTTTTTTGAAACTAAAAAAAAACAAGAAAAATGGACGCAACAGATCTTATGAGCGCTCTTTGTCTTTGGAGTGTTGATGCCAATCACCCATACTTATATCCTTGATCACCCTTTTATCCAAGCTTTTGGAGGCGCTGCTTGTCTCTTTTACTTTTTTAAGTCCAACCTTTCTGACCCTAATTTTTGCTTGGACCACTCTTTGCGAGTTTTCAGTCCACCGGGTCGCTCTTTTTTGCCTAGGCCGCCCTTTCGGGTTATCAACCTATCGAGCTAATTCTTGCTTGGCTCATCTTTCTTTTTTTTCTTTTATTTTTCTCAGGCGTAATATTTCTTGACTGAATCTGAATTGACTGGGTTTCTGAGTTCTTCACCATCCATGTTGGTGAGTATCAATGCTCCTCCAGAAAAGGCTTTCTTTACCACATATGGTCCATCATAGCTAGGAGTCCGTTTCCCACGGGGGTCACTCTGAATAGGCAGGATTTTCTTGAGCACAAGGTCTCCTTCGCTGAATTCTCGGGGACGAACCTTCTTGTCGAAAGCTGTCTTCATCCTTTGTTGATACAACTAGCCATGACACAAGGAAGCAATTCTTTTCTCCTCAATGAGATTCAGCTAACCCAGACGAGCCTGGACCCATTTTGCTTCTTCCAACTTGGTTTCCATCAGCACCCGTAGGGAGGGTATCTCAACTTCAATAGGGAGGACTGCTTCCGACCCATACAACAAAGAGAAAGGGGTTGCCCCGGTTGAAGTACGCACTGAGGTACGATACCCATGCAAAGCAAAAGGAAGCATCTCATGCCAATCTTTGTAGGTTACTACCATCTTTTGCACGATCCTCTTGATATTCTTATTGGCTGCTTCGACTGCCCCATTCATCTTGGGACGGTGTGGAGAAGAATTATGATGTTGGATTTTGAAGTCCTCGCATAACTCTTTCATCATCTTACTGTTCAGGTTGCTGCCATTATCTGTGATAATCTTGTCTGGAAGCCCATAGCGACAAACCAGATCTCTCTTTACGAACTTAGCAACCACAGAGCTAGTAATGCTGGGGTATGAAGCAACTTCAATCCACTTGGTGAAGTAATCAATAGCGACCAGGATGAAGCGATGCCCATTTGATGCCTTAGGCTTGATAGGACCTCTGACGTCCATGCCCCCACATTGAGAATGGCCAGGATGCAGCCAGGACACTTAGGGAAGCAGGTGGCACATGAATGTGATCAGCGTAGATTTGGCACTTGTGACATCTTCTCACGAAACTATAGCAATCTGATTCCATTCGCAACCAATAATAGCCAGCTCATAAGATTTTTCTTGCCAGATTCATCATGTTGCCCTAACACACAACCCATTGAGCTGTCTAGCACGGTTAGGTACAGGATCAGAGGTCTGCCGGGTACAGGAGGCATCAAGATAGGTGGATTCTGAAGATATTTCTTGATCTTTTCAAATGCTTCTTGACAATCATCATTCCATTTGGTCTCTTGATTCTTGCACAATAGTTTGAAGATTGGTTCACAAGTGGCAGTCAATTGGAATATGAACCTAGAGATGTAGTTTAGTCTTCCAAGGAAACCCCGAATCTCTTTTTCTGTTTTAGGAACTGGAATCTCAAGAATCGCACACACCTTGTCTGGATCGATTTCTATCCCCTTTTAACTGACGATGAATCCCAACAACTTTCCTGATCGCACGCCAAAGGTACACTTGGAAGGATTTAATCTGAGCTTGAATTTTCTCAACCGCTCGAAGATCTTTTGCAATTTGACAATGTGTTCCTCATCAGTTTTAGACTTTGCGATCATATCGTCCACGTAGACCTCTATTTCTTTGTGCATCATGTCGTGAAATAATGTGACCATAGCCCTTTGATAGGTAGCACCGGCATTCTTCAACCCGAATGGCATGACTCTGTAACAGAATGTTCCCCAAAGAGTTGTGAAAGTTGTCTTCTCCATATCCTCAGGAGCCATCTTGATCTGGTTATACCCTAAATACCCATCCATGAAGGAGAACAGTGAATGATGCGCCGTACTATCCACTAAGACATCAATATGGGGCAGGGGAAAATCATCTTTGGGACTAGCACGATTCAGATCTCTGTAATCAACGCACATTCTAACTTTCCCGTCCTTTTTCGGAACCGGCACGATGTTAGCAACCCATTGCGGATACTTGGCTACCGCTAGGAACCCGGCGTCAAACTGCTTTTTCACCTCATCTCTGATCTTTAAGGACATTTCTGGCTTCATTCTTCTCAGTTTCTGCTTTACCGGAGGACATTCTGGCTTGACCGGCAACTTATGCACCTTTGTGTCAGTATCTAACCCCGACATATCCTGATAAGTCCATGCAAAGACATCAATATAGTCATGCAGGAGTTCTATTAGCTTCTTGCGCTCACTTTCCTTTATTGAAGTACCCACTTTTATTTCCTTCTTACTATCCTCTGTGCCTAGGTTAATTATCTCAACAGATTCCCCATGCACCTGAATAACCTTTTCCTCTTGTTCAACCATTCTCGTCAATTCTGGAGGAGTTTCCCAGTCATCCTCAACATCCTCCTCAGCTTGATTAACGGGGTGATCAAAATTAACATATGAACCGTTGGCATCATTATTTTCAAAGATATTCATTTTAGATCTGCATTTGCGGGAATAGAAAGAAATGAACAAGCAAACTAGAAACACAAGATGAAGACACATGATAATGAAAAGCAATTTTATTCATTTGAGAGTCTGAAACAACATTTTATTGTAGATGATATTCGAAGGAAAAAACATGCATGCCCTTATGAAATATTCTAAGGCCTTGGGCAGAGCCAAAGAATTTGCATTGCAAAATCATTACTTTGGAATGAAAATAACAGGGAAATCAATGATCTTCCAATTATCAAGCTCTTCATCTGCAGCACTGCGACGCACCAAGTCCACACCTTTGTCTTCCATAACCGATGCTTCCTCAATGACGGCCACCTGATTGGGGTCCAGCATTCCCGCGCTCCTGAAGCTCTGGGAGAGATCATAGATAGGAACCTTCTTCAAGCTTGGTTCCCGCCCCTGAAGCTTAGCTAGCCTCCTTTCTCGCTTTTCCTCAGCCATTCTCTTCTTATCAGCTTGAGTGGGCCAATATCCTAACCCACGCCTATCCTTGTACTCTCGCAACTGAACCGGCGCCAAAATTCCCTGCTTGGACTTTCCCAACCCTTTTCCAATCTGGTAACCATTTTTCAACATGACCTTGGCTACCATGATAGCAGCGTTAGATATCTTTGGTGCAGGCAATGGGGCTTCTTCCCTCAAGGAAGCAGCATTTGCAATTTCCAGCGACTGAAAGGCAGATTCACCTGACTCCTCTGCAGCCTCAATGTATTGAGAAGGATGGGGCTTGCTAATTATGAACTCTTCTTCTCCAAAACTGACTATCAGCTTGTCGTCGACTACAAACTTAAGCCTTTGGTGGAGGGATGAAGGAACAGCGCCGGCAACATGAATCCAGGGTCTCCCCAGGAGACAGCTGTAGGATGATGCAATGTCCATGATCTGAAAATTCACATAAAATACTTCTGGCCCTATCTGCATCTGGAACTCCATTTCTCCCATAACCTCCTTCTTGGATCCGTCAAATGCCCTAACTAGTGTTGAGCTAGGCTTCATACACGAACTGTCTACATCTAGTATGCCCTTTCCCCTCAGCGGTGAGCTCATCATCAGTAAAGGTAATATAATTGGATGCAACAATATTCCCTACGATGCCATCGAGCTGGTCAACAGTGATGTTCTGGGCTACATGGGCTTCATTTAATACTTTCATTAGAGCTGCACGGTGGGCCTCAGAATTGACCAGTAGGGACATGATAGAGATCTTTGCAGGAGTGTGGTGCAGCATGTCCACCACTTTGTAATCACTCTGCCGCATGATCTTCAAAAATTCTGTGGCTTCTTGCTCTGACACTTTCCTACTTTCCTTGGGCTCTTGTGTTATACCCTTACCTTTGCGAATCCTTTCCTCATCTTCCTTTGAGGTACCTTCTTTCAGGACTTCGGGGACATAAACACGTCCGCTTCTAGTGACTCCACTGCTTCCCGTAATGTTTGTGACATCGGGAACAACTTGAGGCTTCTGAATTGGAACTGACACACCATAGCTCCATGGAACAACACTCTTCTTTTGATAAGGAGCTGGGACAGGAATCACAATGGTCTTAGGTCTCTCCACGATCGGCTTTTGGCTATACGGGACCCCAATAGGTTTCTGAACATTTCTATTCTTATCTGATTGGAAAGTCAGCACATCCTCCTCTTTCTCTTGCACACCCATTTGGATTATATGACGATCCAATAGGTCCTGCAAAACTGTCTTGAAGGCCTCACATGCCCCAGCACAATTAACATCAACACAGACTTCTTTCTGAGTACAACCTCTCTTGATGACCCCGAACTTGCACAGCTCTGCATGAATAACCTCTAAGGGTGTCTGGATACACTCCACAGTTCTGATTAAGGATTGGCCCCCCATATCATGGATGGCATTGGTTGCAGGTTTCTCATGACCAGGCAGCGGATTAGTTGTGATGCTTGGGCTTTCTTGTTTGAAGGTTATCCCTTTGGTATCAATCAGATCTTGCACTACAATTTTAAAGGCCTTGCAGTCCTCAACAGCGTGTCCAACCGCCCCTTCATGAAATGCACAGGTAACATTGGTATTGTAGCCTCGGAAGTAGGGTGGCTGGACTGGTTTCATGGGTCTGGTATTGATGAGCTTGTTTGTGGCAAGATAGCTGAAAAGGTTAGTATAGGACATGGGAATGGGATCAAAGGTGGTCTGTTTTTTGTCTTGGTAGTTTTTGTGGTAGTTACTTTGTGGTGGACGGGTTGGTTGTGTTTGAGTGGGGACGGGGATATTTTGTGGTTGATAAGGTGGGCTTATGGTGATGGTGTTGGTCTCTCCTTCTTTCTTCTTCGAAAATCCGGAGAATGGCTTCTTGTGGATGGTTGTACCTGCGGAACCATGGGCAATCTTGCCGCTTCTCAGTCCATTTTCTAGTCTTTCACCGATGATTACCATGTCTGAGAAGTTGGAAGATACGCTGCCGATCAACCGATCATAGTATAACGGTGGCAGGGTTTCCATGAACATGAAGACCAGTTCTTTCTCCAACAAAGGGGGGTGTCACCTGTGCAGCCAAAGCCCTCCACCGCTGGGCATACTCCTTAAATGACTCATTATCTCTTTTTGCCATGCTTTGTAACTGTGTTCTGTCAGGCGCCATATCCGTATTGTACTGGTACTGTCCGAAGAAGGCATCAGCCAAGTCCTTCCAACAATGGATATGGGACGGTTCTAGCTGCATGTGCCAGTTGAGAGATGCCCCAGTGTTAGGACTTTGGCAAGTGTACCAAATGTCGTTGCAAGTAATAAAATACGGTAAGTAACCAGTCGATTCCACAGGGATTGCGCGTTGAAAACAGTAGCAAAGTTGTAACTTCTTAGATTGTAAAGGTTTTGGTAATTGAGTAAACAGTAACAGTACACAAACGTGATTTAAAAATACGAGAAAAACTACTAGGGATCGAATCCTCTCACCTCGCCTATCACATGAACCTTAGCCAATTCAAGTTAATTATTCAATTTCTAGATTGAATTCACTAATTAAGGTCAAGGGCAATTCCTTGCCTCAAGACCCCTATTACCCTAAGAGTTACCCTAATTCCTTAGGTGAGTCATGCCAGAGGGTAATGCATTAAGATTAAGAATTTTAATGAATTCACATAAGCTACCACATATTCCTATGATGATTACTAGCATGTGATCTAACTACCCAATTTCCAGCTACTAATTCATATTCCTATGCAATCACTAGCCTGGATCATCACAATTATCATATGTAATTGAAAAGCATTAAGAACATAGGTATTTAGACAAAGTAAATCAAATAACAACTGAATTGATTAGAACAATGATTCACATGATAGGGTTGGGAGATTCATCTCTCCATAATCTAAGCAAATTAGTTACAATCCATCCTAAGAGTAGAAACCAACATAAGAACCTTCAATCCATTGTTCCCAAGTGGTGAGAAGGCCCCAAAATCGCACCCTCCAACTGCTCCAAAATGTGGCTCAAATCCCCAGACGAAGTCCTCAAGCTCCAAAATTAGTCCTCATGCTGAAACTGCTTTAAAAGCCCTAATTTTCACGCACCATCGCGACGCGGCCCGTGCCCGTCGCGTCGCGAAATAAGACAGAAGCATCTGGCTTCGCAAAATTGCTCCGGGTCGCGTCGCGAACCCTCCTGGTCGCGACGCGAAATAGGACAGAAACATCTGGCTTTGCAAAATTCCTCCTGGTCGCGTCGCGAACCCTCCTGGTCGCGACGCGATATTGAACAAAAATCAAATCCCTCCATTTTGCTGCATTTCCGGGCAAGTGTCTGGTTCGCCGAATGATGCCACAACCAATTAGAGGTCTTCAAGTCCAATTTAGCTCCAAAAGTGAAGGAATTACTTACAAATGAACTTCCTACTACAATTATCTAAAACTAGACTAAATCCCCAGATAATGACAGTGATACAATGAAAAACCTGCACAATTGGTCCTAAAAATGCATAACTTACATCATATGATTGAGTTGTTTCGGGTAGCATTCTCAAGTTCTCTGTGTACGCACATCTCACCAGTGTTTCACTCTTGAGATGTTTCGGGTATTCACTCAATTCACAGTACCTGCATCATCGTTTCATAGGCTTGACAGAGTTCTATATCATTCTATACAAATGAATTGCATACACACATTTTGAGGACTTTAAGGGTTATAGCGGGGCTTAGGTAAGGGTGGATACATTTGGATAAGTAGGTTGCACTTGGAGTTAGGCCTACTTCACTTTTTGTCAATTTCACGCAATTCACTTACTCACCCATTTTCCCAAAGCATTCAACAAAACAAGAGAAGGATTTTATTTATTTATTTATTTATTTATTTATTTTTTTGGATGTATATATATATATATATATATATTTTTTTCTTTTCTTGTTCCTTCTCTTGTATACCACCCCAAACTTATATTGTTGCTATTCCATGAGCAACCCCAAACTTAAAAATTTCCCCAATCTCACAGCTTTTGTTACCTACCTCCAAGTTAAGACTTAACTAGTTTATGATTTTCAGAGAAACAACATACAATTTTTAACAATAGGCTCAGAGGGGCTAGCAGAGGATAAACATTAATTAGGTGTGGTTTGAAAGGCTCAGGGGTGCCAAAAGAAATGCCTCAGTGTGTATGAAAATCAAATGCAAAAATAATTAAGCACAATGTCAAGTTCTGCAGACTAATGCAGGCAAGGAATACACACAATATATATAAGAACGTGTTTAGGCTCAAACCTTACAGTTGGGATCGTAGAGATAGAACTTGAGAGATGCTGCTCACAGATGATAGAGAACTTCTGCAACGTTTGTCATGACCCCTGCTATTACTTGATGATAAAACTTGAAGTGCGAGTGTCAAAAGGAAAAATGCAAACATGCGACCCCAAATGCCACACATCATCACTATTGAAGCTGCTTTAACAAAACAAAAACAAACTATAGGGCAGTGGTGCCCCAATAACACAGAGTAAGTTATAATAATAAGTACAGACCAAAGTGCGAATTAATGTCAAAATAGGGAAAAGTACAACTCAAAGTGCAAAATAAAAATAAAAAAAAATGTCTGAGTAAAACAGGAAAATGATAAATGAGCCTCCTGCTCAAGGAAATGAAAAGTGGCGCTCACCAGTGGGTTGCCTCCCACCAAGCGCTTCTTTAACGTCACTAGCTTGACACTTTTTGTCACTCTTATGGGTCTCTCAGCATGAGAACCATTTGAGGCTCTTCCAACCCGTCACCCATATATGGCTTGAGTCTTTGTCCGTTGACCTTGAAAGATCTCTGGGACCTTGGCTCTTCCATTTCTATTGCTCGGTACGGTGTTACTTCCTTGACAACAAAGGGTCCCGACCACTTGGATTTCAATTTTCCTGGGAATAACTTGAGTCTTGAGTTGAACAACAAGACTTGTTGTCCAGGGTGAAATTCTTTTCTTGCAATGTGTTTGTCATGGTACACCTTCATTTTTTCCTTGTAGATCTTGTTGTTCTCATATGCATTTAAGCGCATCTCCTCTAATCCTTGAAGCTGAAGGGTTCTCTTTTCCCCACTTGATCCAGGATCAAAATTCAAGAATTTCAACGCCTAATATGCTCTATGTTCAAGTTCAACCGGCAAATGACAAGGTTTGCCATAAACCAATTGGTAAGGGGACATACCTAAGGGTGTCTTATAAGCTGTCCTGTATGCCCACAAAGTATCGTCTACCTTCACTGCCCAATCTTTCCTTGCGTACCCCACTGTCTTTTCTAATATCCTCTTGATTTCTCTGTTTGATACCTCCACTTGTCCATTACATTGAGGGTGATACGGTGTCGACACTTTATGCTTTACATTATACTTGGATAACACATTGCTGAGTTGAGTGTTACAAAAGTGACTACCCCCATCACTGATTAAGACTCTCGGAACACCAAATCTTGAGAAGATGTTTTTCTTAACAAATTTGACCACAGTTTGGGAATCATTTTTAGAAGTGGCAATTGCTTCTACCCATTTAGAAACGTAATCCACCGCCACCAAAATATACGGACAAGAATGCGATGGTGGAAAGGGTCCCATGAAGTCAATGCCCCAGCAATCAAACACTTCCACTTCAAGTATAGGGTTCAATGGCATCTCCCCCCTACGTGAAATATTACCTGTCCTCTGGCACTTGTCACAATTTTTAACATGATTGTGCGCATCTTTGAAGATGGACGGCCAATAAAATCCAGATTGGAGCACTTTTGCAGCTGTGCGTTCCCCATTGTAGTGTCCTCCACATGGGGAGTCATGACAATGCCATAAAATCTTTTGACTTTCGCTACCATAAACACATCTTCGAAGAATTCCATCCGTCCCAACCTTAAAGAGAAAGGGATCATCCCACAGGTAGTGTTGGGCATCACGGAGGAACTTCTTCTTTTGTTGCCAAGTAAAGTCTTGAGGGACCGTTCCACCTGCCTTGTAATTTGCTATGTCGGCAAACCACGGTCTCTCTTCAATTGCAAACAGCTTTTCATCGGGGAACTCTTCAAGAATATCTTTTCCCGGGCGGTCACTTCCTTATTATCCAGCCGGGACAGATGATCTGCGACCACATTCTCGCTCCCCTTCTTATCCTTTATCTCCAAGTCGAATTCCTGCAAAAGAAAAATCCATCTAAGGAGTCGAGGCTTAGACTCTCCCTTGGTTAGCAAATATTTTATCGCAGCATGGTCAGTAAACACAATTATTTTCGACCCAACCAAATAGGAACGAAACTTTTCCAATGCAAATACTATAGCTAGCAGTTCTTTTTCCGTTGTTGCATAATTTACCTGATTTTCATTTAAGACCTTGCTAGCATAATATATGGCATGCAAAAACTTCTCCGATCTCTGCCCCAATACTGCTCCCACTGCATAATCGCTAGCATCGCACATTAATTCAAAGGAAATGTCCCAATTAGGGGCTACAATGACTGGGGCAGAAATCAGTTTTTCCTTTAATACATTGAAAGCATGCAGGCATTCAGCATCAAAGACAAATTCATTCTCCTTAACAAGTAAATTGCATAGAGGTTTTGTAATCTTGGAGAAGTCTTTTATGAAACGTCGATAAAATCCGGCGTGTCCTAAAAAACTTCTCACCCCTTTTACATTCATAGGAGGAGGTAACCTTTCTATGATTTCTATCTTGGCTTGATCAACCTCAATGCCCTTTGACGAGATTTTATGGCCAAGAACAATTCCTTCTTGAACCATAAAATGACACTTTTCCCAATTCAAGACTAAATTGGTTTCAATGCATCTCTTTAATACTGCATTGAGGTTAGCCAAACAAGAATCATAGCAGGGTCCAAAAACAGAAAAATCATCCATAAATACCTCAATAGCATTTTCCATCATATCAGAGAATATAGAAAGCATGCACCTTTGAAAAGTTGCAGGAGTGTTACACAGACCGAAGGGCATCCTCCGATAGGTGAAAACGCCAAATGGGCATGTAAAAGCTGTTTTCTCCCGATCTTCCGGTTCTACTGCTATTTGGTTGTATCCAGAGTATCCTTCCAGGAAGCAATAAAAGACCTGACCGGCTAATCTTTCAAGCATTTGGTCCATGAATGGCAGAGGGAAATGGTCCTTCCGAGTGGCTTGGTTCAGTCTCCTGTAATCGATACACATTCTCCACCCGGTGACTGTGCGAGTAGGGATCAGCTCATTCCTCTCATTTTTAATAACGGTCATACCACCCATCTTGGGCACCACATGGACTGGGCTCACCCAAGAGCTGTCTGAGATTGGGTAGTTCATTCCGGCATCTAAGAGTTTTAACACTTCCTTCCTCACCACATCCTTCATAGTGGGATTTAACCGTTGCTGAGGTTGAATCACCGACTTGAACTCTTCCTCAAGCTTGATCTTGTGCATGCAAAAAGCTGGACTAATCCCCTTAAGGTCGGAGATAGTCCAACCTAGTGCAGCTCTATTTAATCTCAACACTCTCATCAGTTTTTTCTCTTCCAGCTTAGTTAAAGAACTACTGATGATGGCTGGGTATTGATCATTGCTCCCAAGGAATACATACTTTAAATGAAAGGGAAGTTGTTTCAATTCGGGAGTTCCTTTGTCTGGGCCTTCCCCCCTATTCAGCTCTTCTTTTCTCTTGAAAACCTTTTCTACCTGAGAAGCTTCAAACTGGCGAATGCAGTCCTCTATTTCAATTCCCAAGTTTTCGTCCAAGCCCTCAATCGAGTTCACAATTACCTTCTCTAGAGGAGGAGAGGGTAAATTATGTCTAAAAGTTTCTTGCACTGAATCTTCAATCACATCCACCTTAAAACATTTTTCTTGGTCATTCGGGTGGCGCATAGCTTCAAAAACATTAAATATCACTTCCTCATCTTGGAATCTTAGCCTTAGCTGTCCTTGTTGAACATGTACGAGGGCCTGCCCAGTGGCCAAGAATGGTCTACCAAGGAGAAGTGGGACATCTGCATCTTCTTCCATTTCAAGAATCACGAAATCAACAGGAAATAAAAATTTGTCAACTCTTACCAGAACATCTTCCAAGATCCCATAAGGTTGTCTGATTGAATTATCGGCAAGCTGCAGACTCATCCTAGTGGGTTTCACCTCACCTCCTCCCAGCTTCTTGAACATAGACAAGGGCATCGGGTTGATGCTTGCTCCCAAATCACAAAGGGCCTTGCCTATAGTCAAGTTCCCAATGGTGCAAGGTATGGTGAAACTTCCAGGATCTTTCAATTTTGGAGGAAGTTTCCTTTGAATAATGGCACTACATTCTTCGGTTAGAGCCACCGTTTCATCTTCTTTGAACTTCCTCTTCTTACTCAACAATTCCTTCATAAACTTTGCATAAATAGGCATTTGCTCCAGGGCCTCTGCGAAAGGAATGCTAATTTGGAGACTGGAGAAGATCTGCATGAACTTTGAAAATTGCTCATCCTTGTGATTCTTCTTAGTCCGCTGAGGGTATGGTAACTTCATGTAGGAAGGAATTTCCTTGGGCTTCTCGTCCACCTGCAAATTTTCATTAAACAAATATTTTTTTTGGTTAGACTTCACCACTCCCTCATTTTTTTTACTCAACTCAATTTCAACTTCTTCCTTCAACACTTCCGTTTCACTACTTTCCCCTCCAGAGTTGTGCTTGGTCGCTCCAACCGGTTTAAGTTCCTTACCCCTCCTCAATGAAATAGCTCCGCAACTCTCTTCCTTATGGCTCTCCACCGTGCTATCAGGAAAACTACCCTTGGATGTCTCAGCAAGTTGCCTTGACATCTTACCCATCTGGCTCTCCAAGTTCTTTAATGAAACCTCATGGTTCCTCTCCATGCCTTGTATGACTTGTTCTTGGGTTTTCAATGTGATCTGAGTCGTTTGCATACATTGGGATAGTACATCATGCAATTGAGTCCCCTGGTCATGGAATTGTTTTACTTGGGTAATTGTTGGGTTTCGAGACCTACTCTCCAATGCAGCTGCCACTTGTTTGGTGAGAGATTAAATTTGAAGAGACATTAGCTTTTGTTGAGCTAACACAGCGCTATTAGAATCCAGTTCCAAAATCCTCTTTTTCTGTACAGCTGTACACTCATTCGGCATTCTATATTCATTTGATGTCATATCGTCTATCAATTGTGTCGCTTCTTCCCAGGTTTTGTTACCCAAAGACCCTCCTGCTGAGGTGTCTTGCATCATCCTGGTTGGAGGTTTCAATCCATGATAGAAGGTTTGTAGCTGCACAAAATCGTCAATACCATGCCCAGGACACTTTCTTAATGACAGCTTGAATCTCTCCCAGAAATCGTACAGGGACTCTTCATCCTCTTGCGCGAAGTTGGAGATTTCTGTTCTTTTTTCAATAAACTTAGAAATTGGGAAGAACCTTGTTAGGAACTTACCTTCAAGTTCACTCTAGGCATTAATAGTTCCTGGTGGAAGAGTATTCAACCAATCCTTTGCTCTGCCTGTTAAAGTGAAAGGGAACAGGCGCAACGGCTTGGAGTTTTCATCTACTCCCTCAGGATAGGTGGTCCCACAGATTTCATGGAAGTGGGATAAGTGTTGATTGGGGGCTTCAGTATCTGACCCAGAAAACGGCTTTGACCTTAGTGCTGAGAGAACGGACGACTTGATATTAAAGGTGGCCGCCCACACTGGTTGGAAGGTGTGAGTATGTGTGCCTTGAGTTCTTCTCCCAAAATCATTGGGAGTGCGTCTGCCCAGTGGATTTTCAGCCATTAATTCAACCGAATGTACCTGTGCCCCTGTATAAACAGTTCTTTTGAAACACCACGCAAACGTCAACAGGTCCAAGAAAACCACTAAGCAGCAAAATTAGGTAACTCAGAATAAAACAAAAAACTAAAAATCCAGAATCGACTCGTTTGCCTTGTTGACAACGAAATCAACAATCCCCGGCAACGGCGCCAAAAACTTGTTAGGACTTTGGCAAGTGTACCAAATGTCGTCGCAAGTAATAAAATACGGTAAGTAACCGGTCGATTCCACAGGGATTGCGCGTTGAAAACAGTAGCAAAGTTGTAACTTCTTAGATTGTAAAGGTTTTGGTAATTGAGTAAGCAGTAACAGTACACAAACGTGATTTAAGAATACGAGAAAAATGACTAGGGATCGAATCCTCTCACCTCGCCTATCACATGAACCTTAGCCAATTCAAGTTAATTATTCAATTTCTAGATTCAATTCACTAATTAAGGTCAAGGGCAATTCCTTGCCTCAAGACCCCTATTACCCTAAGAGTTACCCTAATTCCTTAGGTGAGTCATGCAAGAGGGTAATGCATTAAGATTAAGAATTTCAATGAATTCACATAAGCTACCACATATTCCTATGATGATTACTAGCATGTGATCTAACTACCCAATTTCCAGCTACTAATTCATATTCCTATGCAATCACTAGCCTGGATCATCACAATTATCATATGTAATTGAAAAGCATTAAGAACATAGGTATTTAGACAAAGTAAATCAAATAACAACTGAATTGATTAGAAAAATGGTTCACATGATAGGGTTGGGAGATTCATCTCTCCCTAATCTAAGCAAATTAGTTACAATCCATCCTAAGAGTAGAAACCAACATAAGAACCTTCAATCCCTTGTTCCCAAGTGGTGAGTGTAACACCCCATTCTACCCGGCTATTTATCATAAAAATCAGAGTTCCAAAATTTCTTTTCAATGGAATGCTACACATAACTTTAATCTAACAACGACAAAATCAGCATAAGCTTTCATTCCATCTTTATAATACGCAACACCCTTAAATGGGATGGAATACTCAAGAATTCATCAATAAAATCCACGCACTAGAAAATGAATGTTACGCAGCGGAAAATACCATAATCTCAAAAGTGCCGAACAACAGCCTCATCAAAATCATTAAATCAATACATATATAGTTCAACAGCATAAGGAATAGCACTAGAATCCTAAGCCCACCCCCTAGGTGTCACGTATCAGAGCAGACCGACTCGGGAATGAAGGGAGTAAGCCTTCACTCAGGGCTACTTGTGGTAAACAACAACAGAAGGGTGAGTCTCAAACCACATAATAAAGACTATAATAAGAAGTATATTTTATCATAGTATCACACTCATACAGTCACACAGTAGCATGGTTCATACAACCAACAACTCACATGCTTATCATGAGGATGTATGCAATACAGTTATGCATGTGGTACCATTTTCCCAGACCGCGGCCTCATCATCATAATATCAGACTCAGACCGCAGCCTTATCATCACAATATAGAACTCAGACCGCAGTCTTACCATCACAATATAAACTCAGACTGCAGCCTTATGTATGCTTGAAACTCCATGGCAAAGATCACAGTCACAATTCTTAACGACACAGTCCATACATCATATATCACCTCTTTATTAATCTTAGTTGTAGCCCCCATGGCCTCATCATCAATCAACTCATTTATTATCTCATCACAATCACGTCTCTAGGACTAAACTCAACTAGAGGACTAGAACCTCTCACAAGGACCTAAAACACCACTTAGGACCAAACTAGCACTTAGGGACCAATCTGTCACCTAGGAACCAAAATAGCACACACTTGGACACGAGGCAGCACCAGGCGCCCAGCACACGCACACACTGCACGGGCGCACCACTGGGCGCCCTGGGCGGCCACACTTGGCGCCCAACACAAACACGCACGCGCACAACAGAGTAGGCCACCTGAAAAATTAAAACCGCTCTAGCCAAAATGTTCAAAATGGAATTTGGTCACGTGAATACAAAATTTGGCACGGGAAAATATGCTCAGAAATTGATTTGCACTCAAAGTCCCCTTTACACAAGCTAAAACTATGCCCAATTGGACCATTTCAAAACAACGCGTGCAAAACTGAAAATACCTTAGCCACAGTGCTTAAAATACAATTTGGGCAGGTGAACGCAAAAGATGGCACTGAAAAATATGTTCAGAAAAAGAGTTGCACTCCAGGGCCCCTTTCACATAGCTAAAACCATGCCCACAAGGACCATTTCAAAATAACGCGTGCAAAACTGAAAATTCTTTAGCCAAAATGTTTAAAATATATTTTGGGCAGGTGAATACCAAAAATGGCACAGAAAATTATGCCTAGAACTCACAGCACACTCCTAGGCGCCACAAACATAGTCAAAACAACGCCCTCTAGGACAATTTCAAAACGGTGCGTGAAAAACTGAAACCACTCGAGCCAAAATGTTTTAAATGAAATTTGGTCACGTGAATACAAAATTTGGCTCGGGGAAATATGTTTAGAAAACTGATTTTTACCCAAAAACACCCTTTGTGCGCCTTGTCTAGACACAGGCAGCACCTTGGCGCCACCCCAGGCGCCACAGGGCAACCACATTGGCGCCCTGCACAGACCACACACGCACCCAGCAACCAGAACAGCGCCCAGGCAGCAAACAACATACGCAACACAACACAAGCCACTGCTACAGTACACAGGGCGCCATTTCCCTAGGCACTTGGCGCCCCATGCGTCCCAATACCCACCAAACATCAAATTCCCAATTTCTTTTCCAAATCAACTCACAACAACCATCATAAAACATGTTATGCTCATACCAACAACTTCAATTTCACACTTATACATTAAGAACACAACAAGACACAAAATCAAGGTATGAAATCCTAACCTTAGCATAGGAAATCGATTTCATCATACAATTCATCAATTTCAACCAATTTCAAACAATCAAACAATTATCAAATAACACCAAATAAAACCCTATGATCTACATACAACCTATTATACTCTCTATTATAGAGTGAGACTCCCCTTACCATGATTATGCCGAAAATAGAGCTCTTTCCACCGAAACACCGACAAACCACCGCAACAAAGAATCTTCTCCTACTTCTTCCCTCTCTCACGATCGTGCCCTCTCTCTCTCTCTCTTGGACCATCACGAAGAATCAACAAGAGTAAGGGTTAGGAAATCGAAAACTTAAACACTTGAAAGAGAAGGAAAATCGAATAAGAAAGGACTAGGAACTCTTACCTAGAATCAAGATGAACGAAACCCTAACTCCTTAGCTTGTGATCGCCCTTTTCTTTCTCTTCTCCTCTCCTTCGATTTCTTTCTCTCTTTTGGCACAACTGAGGCGAAAACCTAGACCCCCAGCGCCTAAGGAACGCCTAAGCCAATGGGCTTGGGCTTCTTGGGCCATTACTTGCAGTTCCGGTATTTCCAATGCCATCCCCTTCAATTAAATAAAATGCTATATTATAATTTAATCAAAATTAGTGCAACACTTTAAATAATTTAATCAATTACTTAATTAAATCATTTAGGGTGTTACAACTCTCCCCCACTTAGGAAATTTCGTCCTTGAAATTCATACCTGAGTCAAATAGCTCTGGATAGGATTCCCGCATCCTACTCTCCAGCTCCCAAGTCATGCTCTCACCAGCAGCTCCCAACCACACCACCTTTACTAAAGCAATGCTTTTCCCCCTCAGCACCTTCACTTCTCTATCATCAATCCTCACTGGCATAGTCTCCACAGTGAGATTATCTCGCACCTCAACATTATCCATATGGATCACATGAGACGGGTCCGGAATATACTTCCGAAGTTGCGACACGTGAAACACGTCGTGCAAGTTCGAAAGGTTAGGCGGTAAAGCCACCCTATAAGCAACCTTTCCAACCCTCTCGGTGATCTGGTATGGTCCAATAAATCTAGGAGTCAACTTCTTTGCTTTCAGTGCACGCCCAACACCAGCCATAGGCGTGACCCTCAAGAAAACATGCTCACCAGCCTGAAATTCCAAGTCTTTCCTCCTTCTATCATGGTAACTCTTTTGCCGACTTTGAGACTCTTTCATTTTCTCCCTGATCATTTTTATCTTCTCTGTAGTCTCTCCCACCAATTCAGGTCCAAGAACAACACTCTCTCCAGACTCATGCCAACACAAAGGAGTTCTACACCTCCGCCCATACAGTGCCTCGTAAGGAGCCATCCCTATACTCGAATGGTAGCTGTTGTTGTAAGTGAACTCAATCAACGGAAGATGTGTATCCCACGCACCTCCCTGCTCTAAAACACACGATCTCAATAAGTCCTCCAATGACTGAATGGTTCTCTCTGTCTGCCCATCAGTCTGAGGATGATAGGCTGAACTCAACCTCAATCTGGACCCCAATGCCTCCTGCAAGCTCCCCAAAACTCCGAAGTAAACCTCGGATCTCTGTCAGATACAATACTCTTCGGGACACCATGCAACTTCACAATCACCTGAATATATATCTCGGCCAATCTCGATACCGGATATGTGATGTTGATAGGAAGGAAGTGAGCAGACTTCGTCAACCTATCCACGATCACCCAAATAGAATCAAATCCCCGAACGGTTCTTGGTAACCCAGTCACAAAATCCATGGAAATGCTATCCCATTTCCATTCCGGAACATCTAAAGGTTGCATCAACCCCGCAGGCTTCTGGTGCTCAACCTTTGACTTCTGGCAAGTCAAACAGGCATACACAAACTGTGCCACATCTTTCTTCATACCAGGCCACCAGAATAACTTCTTCAAGTCATGATACATCTTTGTAGCCCCTGGATGAATACTCAGCTTGCTCCTATGACTCTCCTCAAGGATCACCTTCTTCATCTCAATATCATCGGGAACACGGATCCTATCTCTGAATCTCAACACACCTTGGGAATCCAACCTGAAACCCCCATCCACATCCTGATCACCCGCAACCAACAAATCTACCAGCTTCACATCTAATTTCTGGGCGTCTCTGATACTAACCAAGAAGTCATTACCAATCCTCAGCATACCCAGCTTAACACTCTGCGGTGTCACTTCACAAACCAGACTCATATCACGGAATTGCTCAATCAACTCCAAATCCTTTACCATCATTGCTGACATATGCAAAGTCTTTCGACTTAAAGCATCAGCCACGACATTAGCTTTGCCGGGGTGATAGTTCAAGCCAAAATCATAGTCTTTCAGCAGCTCTAACCAACGCCTCTGCCTCATATTCAACTCCTTCTGATCAAACAAGTATTTCAAACTCTTGTGGTCGCTGAATACCTCGAATCTAGTGCCATACAAATAGTGCCTCCAAATCTTCAGCACAAACACAATAGCAGCCAATTCCAAATCATGAGTAAGATAGTTCTTCTCATGTGTCCGCAACTGTCTGGACGCATAAGCAACTACCATCCCATCCTGCATCAATACGCCTCCCAAGCCCATTTTGGAAGCATCACAATATACCATAAACGGTTGATCCGGCACGGGCAACACTAACACCGGAGATGTTGTCAATCTCCTCTTCAACTCTTGGAAGCTCTCTTCACACTTAGCATCCCACACAAAAACTCTCCCCTTACACGTCAATTGAGTCAACGGAAGGGCTAGCTTTGAGAAACCCTCAATGAACCTCCTGTAGTAACCAGCCAACCCCAAGAAACTCCTGATCTCAGTCGCAGACTTTGGGCTTTCCCACTGTAACACTGCATCAACCTTGGCTGGGTCTACAGCTATGCCACCACTAGAAATAATGTGACCCAAAAAGCTTACCTCAGTCAGCCAGAACTCGCATTTGGACAACTTAGCATAAAGCTTCTTCTTTTTCAACACCTCAAGCACTAATCTCAAGTGCTCTGCATGCTCCTCTTCAGACTTAGAGTATACCAGAATATCATCTATAAAAACTACCACAAACCGATCCAAGTAGCTATGGAAGATACGGTTCATGTACTCCATAAACACCCCTGGTGCATTGGTGACACCAAACGGCATCACAGAGTACTCATAATGTCCATACCTCGTTCGGAATGCTGTCTTCTGGACGTCTTCGTCTTTTACTTTAATCTGATGATACCCTGACCTCAAATCAATTTTGCTAAAAACCTTAGCACCCACCAGCTGGTCCATCAGATCATCAATTCTCGGAAGAGGGTACTTATTTTTGATAGTCACCTTGTTCAACTGCCTATAATCCACACACAGGCGCATACTCCCATCTTTCTTCTTTACTAACAAAACCGGAGCTCCCCATGGTGACACACTAGGCCTCACAAATTTCTTTTCAAGTAACTCTTCCAACTGCTTCTTCAACTCAGATAACTCAGAGGCTGACATCCGGTACGGTGCCATGGACACAGGCCTAGTACCAGGCACAAGGTCAATCCCAAACTCTACTTCCCTCTCTGGTGGCACACTAGGAATCTCATCAGGGAACACTTCAGGGAACTCACACACCACCTGCAACCCTTCAACTATAGCTTGGTTTTCAGCAGACATAGACGCCATCAAAGCAAATAGCTGACCACCATCCTTCATTACCTTATGCAGCTGATCCCCAGACAACAAAACAGACTTTTCCTCCTCAGGAGGAAGGAAACTCACAGACTTGCTGAAACAGTTGATGTGCACATGGTTATCTACTAACCAGTCCATACCAAGAATAACATCCAACCCTCCCAAAGGCAAACATATAAGGTCAACCAAAAAATCTCTGCCGAAGACTGACAGAGGACACTTAGCACACAATAGAGAAGTAGTCACCGAACCCTTAGCTGGAGTGTCGATAACCATTTCCCTCTTCATAGCAGACAATACTAAATTTAACTTTTCAGCACAAACAGCAGCAATAAAAGAATGCGTAGCACCAGTATCAACTATAGCAACTAAAGGGGTACCATAAATAAAACAAGTACCTCTAATCTCATTGGGCCCCTCTGAACCTGCTAGCGCGAAAACTCTTCCACTAGACTTCTCTTTCTTTGGTTTGGTACACTTAGAACTAAAGTGACCAGCTTCACCACAATTGAAACACACTGATTCCTTACGATCACAGTCAGACGCCATATGACCTTTCTTCCCATAACGGAAACACATTCCTCCAGTCCTGCACTCGAAGCTTTTGTGACCCGGCTTGCCACACGCGAAACACACAATATTAGCGGGAGCATCTCCCCCACTAGGCTTCTTACCCACAGAAGATCTCTTACCAGCACCTGCCTTCCACTTATTTTTACCTCCAGCCATATCATAGGGTTTTCCCCTAAACTGAGTATTCCTTTTCTCTTTCCCAATCTTGTAGGCAGCAGAACTGTCCTCTTCATAAATCCTACTCTTGTCAACTAGTCTAGCAAAATCTCGTATCTCCTGATATCCAATTGCCTTCTTAATATCAGGTCGCAGGCCACTCTCAAATTTCACACACTTGGAGAACTCTGAATCAGCATCATTGGCGTAGTAAGGACAAAATTGGGCCAGCTCCTCAAATCTGGCTGCATACTCAGCCACCGTCTTATTTCCCTGTTTCAACTCTAAGAATTCTACCTCTTTCTTGGCCCGAACGTCTTCAGGGTAATACTTTCTTTTAAACTCCCTTGTGAAGACTTCCCAAGTAACCTCTTCAGTAGCAGTGTTCAACCTACGCAGCATCCCTAACCACCACTTATCAGCCTCTTCCTCCAGCATGTGCGTCCCAAACTTCACTTTCTGGGCAGCAGTGCACTCCATAACACGGAAGATCCGCTCTATCTCATTCAACCACGACAAGGCTCCATCGGGATCATACCGACCCTTGAAGGTGGGTGGGTTTTCCCTCTGAAACGTTGCCAGGTTACGGGCATTCATATCAGCAGCAGTGTGTTGATTCCCAACAGCTTGGGCTATGGCTTGCAGAGCAGCAGCCAAAGCAGCATCATCTCTTCTAGCCATATCAACCTAGCACTGCAGCATAAACAACAATTCAGAACTAAATTAAAAACACCTAATTGTCATACACAATATGACAGATAGACACACTTGGCTGGACAGACCGAACTTTTTGCTCTGATACCACTAATGTAACACCCCATTCTACCCGGCTATTTATCATAAAAATCAGAGTTCCAAAATTTCTTTTCAATGGAATGCTACACATAACTTTAATCTAACAACGACAAAATCAGCATAAGCTTTCATTCCATCTTTATAATACGCAACACCCTTAAATGGGATGGAATACTCAAGAAATCATCAATAAAATCCACGCACTAGAAAATGAATGTTACGCAGCGGAAAATACCATAATCTCAAAAGTGCCGAACAACAGCCTCATCAAAATCATTAAATCAATACATATATAGTTCAACAGCAAAAGGAATAGCACTAGAATCCTAAGCCCACCCCCTAGGTGTCACGTATCAGAGCAGACCGACTCGGGAATGAAGGGAGTAAGCCTTCACTCAGGGCTACCTGTGGTAAACAACAACAGAAGGGTGAGTCTCAAACCACATAATAAAGACTATAATAAGAAGTATATTTTATCATAGTATCACACTCATACAGTCACACAGTAGCATGGTTCATACAACCAACAACTCACATGCTTATCATGAGGATGTATGCAATACAGTTATGCATGTGGTACCATTTTCCCAGACCGCAGCCTCATCATCATAATATCAGACTCAGACCGCAGCCTTATCATCACAATATAGAACTCAGACCGCAGCCTTACCATCACAATATAAACTCAGACCGCAGCCTTATGTATGCATGAAACTCCATGGCAAAGATCACAGTCACAATTCTTAACGACACAGTCCATACATCATATATCACCTCTTTATTAATCTTAGTTGTAGCCCCCATGGCCTCATCATCAATCAACTCATTTATTATCTCATCTCAATCACGTCTCTAGGACTAAACTCAACTAGAGGACTAGAACCTCTCACAAGGACCTAAAACACCACTTAGGACCAAACTAGCACTTAGGGACCAATCTGTCACCTAGGAACCAAAATAGCACACACTTGGACACGAGGCAGCACCAGGCGCCCAGCACACGCACACACTGCACGGGCGCACCACTGGGCGCCCTGGGCGGCCACACTTGGCGCCCAACACAAACACGCACGCGCACAACAGAGTAGGCCACCTGAAAAATTAAAACCGCTCTAGCCAAAATGTTCAAAATGGAATTTGGTCACGTGAATACAAAATTTGGCACGGGAAAATATGCTTAGAAATTGATTTGCACTCAAAGTCCCCTTTACACAAGCTAAAACTATGCCCAATAGGACCATTTCAAAACAACGCGTGAAAAACTGAAAATACCTTAGCCACAGTGCTTAAAATACAATTTGGGCAGGTGAATGCAAAAGATGGCACTGAAAAATATGTTCAGAAAAAGAGTTGCACTCCAGGGCCCCTTTCACATAGCTAAAACCATGCCCACAAGGACCATTTCAAAATAATGCGTGCAAAACTGAAAATTCTTTAGCCAAAATGTTTAAAATATAATTTGGGCAGGTGAATACCAAAAATGGCACAGAAAATTATGCCTAGAACTCACAGCACACTCCTAGGCGCCACAAACATTGTCAAAACAACGCCCTCTAGGACAATTTCAAAACGGTGAGTGAAAAACTGAAACCACTCGAGCCAAAATGTTTTAAATGAAATTTGGTTACGTGAATACAAAATTTGGCTCGGGGAAATATGTTTAGAAAACTGAGTTTTACCCAAAAACACCCTTTGTGCGCCTTGTCTACACACATGCAACACCTTGGCGCCACCCCAGGCGCCACAGGGCAACCACATTGGCGCCCTGCACAGACCACACACGCACCCAGTAACCAGAACAGCGCCCAGGCAGCAAACAACATACGCAACACAACACAAGCCACTGCTACAGTACACAGGGCGCCATTTCCCTAGGCACTTGGCGCCCCATGCGTCCCAATACCCACCAAACATCAAATTCCCAATTTCTTTTCCAAATCAACTCACAACAACCATCATAAAACATGTTATGCTCATACCAACAACTTCAATTTCACACTTATACGTTAAGAACACAACAAGACACAAAATCAAGGTATGAAATCCTAACCTTAGCATAGGAAATCGATTTCATCATACAATTCATCAATTTCAACCAATTCCAAACAATCAAACAATTATCAAATAACACCAAATAAAACCCTATGATCTACATACAACCTATTATACTCTCTATTATAGAGTGAGACTCCCCTTACCTTGATTATGCCGAAAATAGAGCTCTTTCTACCGAAACACCGACAAACCACCGCAACAAAGAATCTTCTCCTTCTTCTTCCCTCTCTCACGATCGCGCCCTCTCTCTCTCTCTCTCTCTTGGACCATCACGAAGGATCAACAAGAGTAAGGGTTAGGAAATCGAAAACTTAAACACTTGAAAGAGAAGGAAAATCGAATAAGAAAGGACTAGGAACTCTTACCTAGAATCAAGATGAACGAAACCCTAACTCCTTAGCTTGTGATCGCCCTTTTCTTTCTCTTCTCCTCTCCTTCGATTTCTTTCTCTCTTTTGGCACAACTGAGGCGAAAACCTAGACCCCCAGCGCCTAAGGAACGCCTAAGCCAATGGGCTTGGGCTTCTTGGGCCATTACTTGCAGTTCCGGTATTTCCAATGCCATCCCCTTCAATTAAATAAAATGCTATATTATAATTTAATCAAAATTAGTGCAACACTTTAAATAATTTCATCAATTACTTAATTAAATCATTTAGGGTGTTACAGTGAGAAGGCCCCAAAATCGCACCCTCCAGTTGCTCCAAAATGTGGCTCAGATCCCCAGACAAAGTCCTCAGAAAAAAACGCTGAAACTGCTTTAAAAGCCCTAATTTTCACGCACCATCGCGACGCGGCCCGTGCCCGTCGCGTCGCGAAATAAGACAGAAGCATCTGGCTTCGCAAAATTGTTCCGGGTCGCGTCGCGAACCCTCCTGGTCGCGACGCGAAATAAGACAGAAACATCTGGCTTTGCAAAATTCCTCCTGGTCGCGTCGCGAACCCTTCTGGTCGCGACGCGATATTGAACAGAAATCAAATCCCTCCATTTTGCTGCATTTCCGGGCAAGTGTCTGGTTCGCCGAATGATGCCACAACCAATTAGAGGTCTTCAAGTCCAATTTAGCTCCAAAAGTGAAGGAATTACTTACAAATGAACTTCCTACTACAATTATCTAAAACTTGACTAAATCCCCAGATAATGACTGATACAATGAAAAACCTGCACAATTGGTCCTAAAAATGCATAACTTACATCATATGATTGAGAGTCAACACCCAGCAAGGCTCTCTTGGAAATAATGGATCAACAACTTATCATCATGAGAATGTGTAGCCATTTTTCTACAGTACATGGTCAAATGGTGTAACACCCCCTTCTAATAACCTTACTATTTAATAAAATCAGAGTTTCTTTTTTTTTTTTTTGAAAAACATTACAAAAGAGTGCTACATTTACTTCTTTAAATCAACAACTTCAAATCGCATAGTTCGGCTAAAAGCCACAAGATACATAGCACCATAAAATACCTGTTTAGTTTGCATCAACTAAAATACAGTCACTACCACAGCGGAATAATAAATAGTTCGGAAACACGTCCAATACATCACCAATAACAGTGTAACAGTATAAATAAAATAACACATAAACATAAGACGCCCCCCCCCCCGGTGCTACGTATCAGAGCATGACACTCCCTACCAGACGAAGGCATAAGGATAACCTTCACTCGCTAATACCTGCACGTTGCCGACATGAGAAGCAACATAAAAGCAGTAGGGTGAGTCTCTTTTCATAATTAATAACATATGGAATAAGCACTGCATAGGAAAAGTAACTAGGCACACCGATTCACAACAATGGCAGCAACCACATCAAAATTACAATTCCAAACAACATTACAAAATGTGTGGTTATGCATGAAATGCAACCCAAACGCCACGGGCACATGCATGTCGGATCCGTCACCAAATACAATTAGACCGAAGCCTCTGCTCACCAATTAAAATTAGGCCGAAGCCTCTGCTTACCAATAATGCACATGGTTCATGAGACGCCATGACAATACACCACAACACACCACACAATTCACCAATTCACCATTTAATCAACTCACCATAAACCAACCAAATAAATCACCAATAAACTCACCAAATAAACTCACCAATAAACTCACCAAATAACTCACCAAATAACTCACCAATAAACTCACCAAATAACTCACCAAATAACTCACCAAAATACTTAGACATTCTGGAACTGGCGCATAGGCGCTGGGCGCCCAGGAGCAGCAACACTGGCCTGGCGCAACTGGCGCAGGAACTGGCGCAGGGAAACATGGCGCCCATGCACTAGGCGCCTAAGGCCAACACGGAAAACAGCTCATTTGACTCCAAAATTTGTTTTACACGAGCCATTTATCCAGTATATAAGAACCCAGCAAAAATTTTGGCAAAATATGCCACGCAACATTGGCGCCCATGGACTAGGCGCCTAAGGCCAGGACAGGGAACAACTCCTTTGACTCCAAAAATTATTTTACACGAGCCATTTATTCAGTGTATGAGAACCCAAAAAGAATTTTGAGAAAATATGCAACACCACAGTGGCGCCCTTGGCGCCCATGGCCAAGGCGCCTAGCGCCAAAACTGGAACACAGTGAGACAGGCGCAGGAAAAACTGGCGCAGGGCGCCTAGCGCCCAGACACAGAATTGGCGCAGGAACACCCAAAAACTGGCGCAGGGCGCCTAGCGCCCAGAAACAGAATTGGCGCAGGAACACCCAAAAACTGGCGCAGGGGACACGGCGCCCATGCACTAGGCGCCTAAGGAAAACACGGAATACAACTCTTTTGGTGACCAAAATCATTTTCCACGAGCCATTTAACTTGGACATGAAAACCAAAAGCCAAAATTGGCAAAATAATCACCAGAAAGTTGGGGCCCTTGGCGCCCATGGCACAAGGCGCCTAGCGCCTGGGACAGCAACAGACACAACAGGCGCAGCACAGGTCTTGGCGCCCAGCAGCAGGGCGCCTGGGAGCAGAATTCCAGCAACACAAGCAACACTCTAGGGCGCCTAAGGCTCCATAAATTTTTGAGTTCCTCTCAACATAAAAATACCAAATTAAATCCTCAACACCTATTATCAATATGAATGCTAACCATCACGTTTTTCACCAAAAATTCAGTCAATCATAATACCAAACAATGGGCATGCGCAATTCCTATTGTGTACAATTCAACACCAAAACAAACATATTTCTAACACATACGAATTTCAGCATAGCAACAACATCAAAACACACCAATCATTCATAGAAATCACCCTAGAACCTAGCCCTAGACAACACTCATCACATACACTATTAAAGATAAAAAGAGGACCCCCTAACCTTATGGAATTCGAATACACTAGGCCAGGCTCCAAGGAATTGCAAGACACCAACAGGCTTTCCCTTCCTCCTTGAGTGCTCCACGAATTTCTCTCCTTTCTTCTTGCAAGCCGTCGCCTCCTCTTCTCACTCTCACTCTATTCGCTTCTTTTCTTTCTTTTGGATGGAATGAGTAAAATGAAGACTAGCCCTAAAGACCCCTAAGTGATTTTCGAATCATATGACCATCCAATGGGTCATGGGCCTACTTGTGGATCATGGGCCCCCATGTGCACCACCTAATTCATGACAACACCTCCTAAACAAATAAAATAACATAAAATAAATCCCGAATTAGTTAATTAAATTAAATAAATATTGTAAGCCTTAAATAACTTAATTAAATAAATAATTAAATTATTTTGGGGCGTTACAATCCTCCCCCACTTAGAATATTTCGTCCTCGAAATTACCGGAATCAAACAACTCCGGATATGCTTCCCGCATCTTACTCTCCAGCTCCCAAGTCATACTCTCACCAGCAGCTCCTAACCAAACCACTTTCACCAAAGGAATCTCCTTCCCTCTCAGAATCTTCACTTCTCTATCTTCAATTCGCACAGGCATAGTCTCCACAGTGAGATTATCCCGTACCTCTACTTCATCCATCTAAATCACATGAGACGGGTCCGGAACATACTTTCGAAGTTGTGACACGTGAAACACGTCATGCAAGTTCGAAAGATTAGGCGGCAAGGCCACCCTATAGGCAACACTTCCCACCCTCTCCGTAATCTGATACGGACCAATGAAACGGGGAGTTAACTTCTTTGCTTTCAAGGCACGCCCAACACCAGTCACCGGAGTGACTCTCAGAAACACATGATCACCGGCCTGAAACTCTAAATCCTTCCTTCTCTTATCATGATAGCTCTTTTGTCGACTCTGCGACGCTTTCATCTTCTCACGGATTAATTTTACCTTCTCAGTTGTTTCTCGCACAATCTCAGGCTCCAACACTGCACTCTCTCCAGATTCATACCAACATAACGGAGTCCTACATCTCCAACCATACAACGCCTCAAACGGTGCCATTCCAATACTAGAATGATGACTATTATTATAGGTGAACTCAATCAATGGAAGATGAGAATCCCATGAACCTCCTTCCTCAAGAACACATGCCCTCAACAAGTCCTCTAACGACTGAATAGTCCTCTCCGTCTGACCATCTGTCTGCGGATGATAAGCGGAGCTCAACCTCAACTTAGAACCCAAAGCTTCTTGCAAACTTTTCCAAAATTCAGAAGTGAATCTTGGATCTCTATCAGATACAATACTAAGCGGAACGCCATGCAACTTCACAATTGTCTTGATGTAGATCTCTGCCAATTTTGGAACTGGATAAGTGATATCAATTGGTAAGAAGTGAGCAGACTTCGTCAGCCTATCCACAACCACCCATATAGCATCAAATCCTCTCACGGTTCTAGGCAAACTAGTCACAAAGTCCATGGAAATGCTATCCCATTTCCATTCCGGAAACTCCAATGGTTGCAACTGTAACGCCCCAAAATAATTTAATTATTTATTTAATTAAGTTATTTAAGGCTTACAATATTTATTTAATTTAATTAGATAAATCAAGGTTTAATTTATTTTATTTTACTTGTTAGGAGGTGTTGCCACGAATTGAGGTGGTGCTTGGGGGCCCATGACCCTCAAGTGAGCCCATGACCCATTGGTTGGTCATAGGAGTCGACTCACTAGGGGTCTTGGGAGGTAGTTGCAATTCACTCAAGTGTGCAAAAGAAAGAAAAAAAGAAACGTAAAAGAGAGAGTGAGAAGAGGAGAAGTGCGAAGTGAAGAGGAGAAGAAGGGAAAGGGGAGAATCACTCAAGAGGAGGAAGAGCTTGATTGGAGTCTTGCATTTTCCTTGGAGCTTTGCTAGAAATTTTCGACTTCCATAAGGTTAGGGGGTCCTCTTTTTGTTGTTAATACCATATGCGAACTAGTGATTGCTTAGGGTTAGGGTTCTAGAATAATTTCTATGAATGAATTGTGATGTTGATGATTAAATTATAGTATTGTGATGCTTGATTTTGAATGGCCTAGGTTGAAATCGCATGACTATTGTTTGAAATTGTTGCTAATGTGAATTGTATGTCATATGTTTGAATATATGACTTATTGGTGCTTACTTGGTGAAAATTGAGAATCATGGTGATACTTGAATCATATATATATAATTGAGTGTTTGATGAGTCTAAATTGGTGTTGAATTTAAAAGAAAAATCTGATTTGGAAGCCCCTAGGCGCCTTGGGCGCCATATGCATGTTGCTGCGTTTTGTGTTCTGCGCCTCAGTCATGGGCGCCAGGCGCCCAGCAGTGTGCCTGCGCCAGTTTTTCCAGTCACTGTGTTGCTGTCTTGGTGCTAGGCGCCTTGTGTCATGGGAGCCAATGGCCCCAATGTTCTGGTGGTTGTTTTGCAAACATTGGTTTCTGGTTTTCATACTCAAGTAAAATAGCTCGTGCAAAATGAATTTGGTCACCAAAATAGTTGGGTTGCGTGGTTTTGCTAGGCGCCTAGTGCATGGGCGCCAAAAATTCTGTTCACTTTTTGACAAAATTTTTATGGGGTTCTGTTATTCTGAGCATTTGGCTCGTACAAAATCAATTTCGAAGTAAAATGAGTTCTTTTGCATGTTGGCCTTAGGTGCCTTGTGCCTGGGCGCTGTGTTCCCCAGCGCCAGTTTTGCTAGGCGCTCTGCGCCAGTTTTCCTGCGCCAGTGTCTAGGCGCCAGGCGCCCTGCGCCAGTTTTGCCAGGCGCCCTGCGCCAGTTTTGCTAGGCGCTCTGCGCCAGTTTCCTGCGCCAATGTCTGGGCGCCAGGCGCCCTGCGCCAGTTTTGCTGGGCACCAGTTTTTCAGAATGTCTAAGTATTTTTGCGATTTTGTTTTAATCATAACTTTTGACTCGGTTATCCAAATTTAACGGTTCAAAAAGCGTTTCGAAGCTAATTTCGATGTCTATCCAAATGTTCCAGTTTTATGCAAAAATAAATTATTTTTACTGGTGTTTCTGGGCTGAAGTGTTTCAAGTGCCCAAATGGCAATTTTGTATCTACTTTCCCTATGTTGTGTCAATATCCTAAATTGTCCAAATTAAAATTGGTGTTGGTGTGAGTGGTGGGCTGAATTGGTGAGTGTGCTATGGTGAGATTGGTGAGCAGAGGCTTCGGCCTAATTTTAATTTGGTGAGTTGATTAATGCACTATGGTGAGAATATGAATTAAAATGGTGAATTTGATTGAATTGTGGCGTGTTGTGATGCATTCCCATAGCATCTCACGAAACATGTGCATTATTGGTGAGCAGAGGCTTCGGCCTAGTTTTATTTGGTGAGCAGAGGCTACGGCCTATTTGTATTTGGTGACGGATCCGACATGCATGTGCCCGTGGAGTTTGGGTTGCATTTTCATTTCATAACCATACCTCTTGCATTGTGGATTTGTGATTGTAATTGTGAGATGGTTATTGACTTTGTTGTGAATCTGTTTGCCTGGTTCCTTTTCCTATGCAATGCTTATTCCCATATGTTATTAATTATGAAAAGAGACTCACCCTACTTCTTTTATGTTGCTTCTTATGTCGGCAACGTGCAGGTAATAACGAGTGAAGGTTCCCTTATGCCTTCGTCTGGTAGGAAGTGTCACGCTCTGATACGTAGCACCAGGGGGGGTGTCCTGTGTTTATGTGTTATTTTCCTTAAACCATTAGATTTTTATTGGTGATGTATTGGTTTTATTTTAGAACTCATTATTATTCCGCTGCTGGTGGTGACTGAATTTAGTTGATGCGAACTAAACGTTTTTTTTATGGTGCTATGTATCTTGTGTTTTGAACCGAACTGTGAAAAGTGAAGTGGTTGATTTTTATGGAGTAAGTGTAGCACTCGCTTAAATTGTTTTCAAAAAAAAAAAAGAAACTCTGATTTTATTAAAAAGTAAGGTTATTAGAAAAGGGGTGTTAAATTAGTGGTATCAGAGAAGTTCGGTCTGTCCGGCCAAGTCGTCCTGTCATAGTGTCATATGACAAATAGAATTGTTAGATTAGTTCTAAATTTCTGTTTGTGCTGCAGTGATAGTTTGAAATGGCTGGGAGGAACGACGCTGCTCTTGCTGCTGCTTTGCAGGCTATGGCTCAGGCTGTTGGGAACCAGCAAAATCGTGCTGAAAATGCTGGGACTCGCAGTTTGGCCACATTCCAGAGGGAGAATCCACATGTTTTTAAGGGCAAGTACAATGCAGATGGTGCTCTAGCATGGCTGAAAGAGATCGAAAGGATATTTCGGGTCATGGATTGTAATGATGCGCAGAAGGTCAGGTATGGTACCCATACGCTGGCAGAGGAGGCTGATGATTGGTGGATGGAGGTTAGGCAGAGATTAGAAACTGCTAATGAGGAGATAACTTGGGCTGTTTTCCGTAGAGAGTTCTTACGGAAGTATTTTCCTGAAGATGTGAGAGGTAAGAAAGAAATAGAGTTCCTTGAGCTGAAGCAAGGAAGCATGTCAGTGACAGAGTATGCTGCCAAGTTCACTGAATTGGCTAAGTTTTATCCCCACTATGCTGATGCTGATTCTGAATTTTCAAAGTGTATAAAGTTTGAGAATGGACTGAGGGCTGATATAAAGAAAGCTATAGGGTACCAGAAGATTCGGGTATTTGATGATTTGATCGACAGTTGCAGGATATATGAAGATGATAGTAATGCTCACTCCAAGGTCATGAGAGATCTGAGGGGTAAATTTCAGAACCGGGGTAAGCCATATGAGGTTCAGGCTGGTAAGGGTAAGCAGAGGTATGCTGATAATAAGAAACCAAGTGGGGGAGATGCCCCTGCGAAGGTTGTGTGCTACAGGTGTGGCAAGCCGGGCCATAAGAGTTTTGACTGCTCGGATAATAAGTGTTTCAAGTGCGGTAAAGAAGGTCATGTGGCTGCGAAATGTGAGAAAAGGGATGTGGTGTGCTACAACTGTGGGGAAGCAGGACATATTAGTACCAAGTGTACTAAGCCGAAGAAAGAAAAGTCCCATGGAAAAGTGTTTGCTCTCGCAGGATCAGAGGATACTAATGAGATTAGAGGTACATGTTTTATTAATGGTATTCATTTGATTGCTATTATTGATACTGGTGCTACGCACTCATTTATTGCTGCTTTATGTGCTGAGAAATTGGACCTTGTTTTATCTTCTATGATGAGGGAGATGGTTATTGACACTCCAGCTAAGGGTTCAGTAACTACCTCTCTTGTGTGTGCTAAGTGCCCTCTGTCAATCTTCGACAGAGATTTTCTTGTTGACCTTATTTTTTTGCCGTTGGGAGGGTTGGACGTCATTCTTGGTATGGACTGGTTAGTAGTTAACCATGTGTATATTAATTGTTTTCGTAAATCTGTGAGTTTCCTTCCTCCCGAAGAAGAAGAATCCGTTTTGTTGCCTGCTGGTCAGCTGCATAAGGTAATGAAAGAGGGAGTTCATCTGTTTGCTTTGATGGCATCATTGTCTGCTGAGAATCAGGCGATCATTGAAGGGGTTCAGGTAGTGTGTGAATTTCCCGAAGTATTCCCGGAAGAAATTCCAAGTGTTCCGCCAGAGAGGGAGGTTGAGTTTGCTATTGATCTTATACCTGGTACTAGGCCTGTGTCTATGACTCCGTACCGGATGTCAGCCTCAGAGTTGTCTGAATTGAAAAAGCAATTAGAAGATCTACTTGAGAAGAAATTTGTAAGGCCAAGTGTGTCACCGTGGGGTGCTCCGGTATTGTTAGTGAAAAAGAAGGACGGGAGTATGAGACTTTGTGTCGATTATAGGCAATTGAACAAAGTGACAATAAAGAACAGGTATCCGCTTCCCAGAATTGATGATCTGATGGACCAGTTGGTAGGTGCTAAGGTGTTTAGTAAAATCAATTTGAGGTCGGGTTATCACCAGATTAAGGTAAAGGATGAAGACATTCAGAAAACCGCTTTCAGAACGAGATATGGGCACTATGAGTATTCTGTGATGCCGTTTGGTGTCACCAACGCGCCGGGTGTGTTTATGGAGTACATGAATCGTACTTTCCATAGTTACTTGGATCAGTTTGTAGTTGTGTTTATTGACGACATTCTGGTGTATTCTAAGACGGAAGAGGAGCACGCAGAACATTTGAGGTTAGTACTAGAAGTGTTGAAAGAAAAGAAATTGTATGCAAAATTGTCTAAGTGTGAGTTCTGGCTGAATGAAGTAGGTTTCCTTGGTCATATTATCTCGGGTAATGGTATAGCTGTGGATCCAGCCAAGATTGATGCTGTGTTGCAATGGGAGAGCCCGAAGTCAGTTACTGAGATTAGGAGTTTCTTGGGATTAGCTGGTTACTACAAGAGGTTTATTGAAGGTTTCTCGAAGTTGGCACTTCCGTTGACTCAATTGACGTGTAAGGGAAAAGCATTTGTGTGGGATGCTCGCTGTGAGGAAAGCTTCAATGAGTTGAAGAAGAGGTTGACTACATCGCCCGTTTTGACTTTGCCTGTTCCGGATCAACCGTTTGTAGTATATTGTGATGCTTCCAAAATGGGTTTGGGAGGTGTGTTGATGCAAGAAGGTAAGGTAGTAGCGTATGCGTCCAGACAGTTGAGGACCGATGAGAAGAACTACCCTACTCATGATTTGGAGCTACCTGCAATTGTGTTTGTGTTAAAAATTTGGAGGCACTACCTGTATGGTACTAGATTTGAAGTGTTTAGTGACTATAAGAGTTTGAAATACTTATTCGATTAGAAGGAGCTGAATATGAGACAGAGACGTTGGTTAGAATTGCTGAAGGATTATGATTTCGGCTTGAACTATCACCCCGGCAAAGCTAATGTCGTGGCCGATGCTTTAAGTCGGAAGAGTTTGCATATGTCAGCTATGATGGTGAAAGAATTAGAGTTGATTGAGCAGTTTCGGGACATGAGTCTGGTTTGTGAAGTGACACCGTAGAGTGTCAGATTGGGAATGTTGAAGATCGGCAATGAATTTTTGATTAGTATTCGAGAAGCCCAAAAGTCAGATGTGAAGTTGGTGGACTTGTTAGTTGCGAATGATCAAGCTGTGAATGGGGATTTCAAGTTAGATTCCCAAGGTGTATTGAGATTTAGAGATAGGATTTGTATTCCTGATGATGCTGAGATGAAGAGAATGATTCTTGAGGAGAGCCATAGGAGCAAGTTGAGTATTCATCCAGGGGCTACGAAAATGTACCAAGATTTGAAGAAATTGTTCTGGTGGCCTGGTATGAAGAAGGATGTGGCACAGTTTGTGTATTCTTGTCTGACTTGTCAGAAGTCTAAGATTGAGCATCAGAAGCCCGCAGGGTTGATGCAACCATTGGAGATTCCGGAATGGAAATGGGATAGCATTTCCATGGATTTTGTGTCTGGATTGCCAAATATAGTGAGAGGGTTTGATGCTATATGGGTGATTGTGGACAGGTTGTCAAAGTCTGCTCATTTCTTACCAATTAATATGACCTATCCAGTTCCAAAGTTGGCAGAAATCTACATCAAGACAATTGTGAAGTTGCATGGCGTTCCGCTTAGTATTGTATCTGATAGAGATCCAAGATTCACTTCTGAATTTTGGAAAAGTTTGCAAGAAGCTTTGGGTTCTAAGTTGAGGTTGAGCTCCGCTTATCATCCGCAGACAGATGGTCAGATGGAGAGAACTATTCAGTCGTTAGAGGACTTGTTGAGGGCATGTGTTCATGAGCAGGGAGGTTCATGGGATTCTCATCTTCCGTTGATAGAATTCACCTACAACAACAGTTTTCATTCTAGTATTGGTATGGCACCGTTTGAGGCGTTGTATGGTCGGAGATGTAGGACTCCGTTATGTTGGCATGAATCTGGAGAGAGTGCAGTATTGGGGCCTGAAATTGTACGAGAAACAACTGAGAAGGTAAAATTAATTCGTGAAAAGATGAAAGCGTCGCAGAGTCGACAAAAGAGCTATCATGATAAGAGAAGGAAGGATTTAGAGTTTCAGGCAGGTGATCATGTGTTTCTGAGAGTCACTCCGGTAACTGGTGTTGGGCGTGCCTTGAAATCAAAGAAGTTAACTCCCCGTTTCATTGGTCCGTATCAAATTACGGAGAGGGTGGGAAGTGTTGCCTATAGGGTGGCTTTGCCGCCTAATCTTTCGAACTTGCATGACGTGTTTCACGTGTCACAACTTCGAAAGTATGTTCCGGACCCGTCTCATGTGATTCAGATGGATGATGTAGAGGTGCGGGATAATCTCACTGTGGAGACTATGCCTGTGCGGATTGAAGATAGAGAAGTGAAGACTCTGAGAGGGAAAGAAATTCCTTTGGTGAAAGTGGTTTGGTTAGGAGCTACTGGTGAGAGTATGACTTGGGAGCTGGAGAGTAAGATGCGGGAAGCATATCCGGAGTTGTTTGATTCAGGTAATTTCGAGGACGAAATATTCTAAGTGGGGGAGAGTTGTAACGCCCCAAAATAATTTAATTATTTATTTAATTAAGTTATTTAAGGCTTACAATATTTATTTAATTTAATTAGATAAATCAAGGTTTAATTTATTTTATTTTACTTGTTAGGAGGTGTTGCCACGAATTGAGGTGGTGCTTGGGGGCCCATGACCCTCAAGTGAGCCCATGACCCATTGGTTGGTCATAGGAGTCGACTCACTAGGGGTCTTGGGAGGTAGTTGCAATTCACTCAAGTGTGCAAAAGAAAGAAAAAAAGAAACGTAAAAGAGAGAGTGAGAAGAGGAGAAGTGCGAAGTGAAGAGGAGAAGAAGGGAAAGGGGCGAATCACTCAAGAGGAGGAAGAGCTTGATTGGAGTCTTGCATTTTCCTTGGAGCTTTGCTAGCAATTTTCGACTTCCATAAGGTTAGGGGGTCCTCTTTTTGTTGTTAATACCATATGCGAACTAGTGATTGCTTAGGGTTAGGGTTCTAGAATAATTTCTATGAATGAATTGTGATGTTGATGATTAAATTATAGTATTGTGATGCTTGATTTTGAATGGCCTAGGTTGAAATCGCATGACTATTGTTTGAAATTGTTGCTAATGTGAATTGTATGTCATATGTTTGAATATATGACTTATTGGTGCTTACTTGGTGAAAATTGAGAATCATGGTGATACTTGAATCATATATATATAATTGAGTGTTTGATGAGTCTAAATTGGTGTTGAATTTAAAAGAAAAATCTGATTTGGAAGCCCCAAGGCGCCTTGGGCGCCATATGCATGTTGCTGCGTTTTGTGTTCTGCGCCTCAGTCATGGGCGCCAGGCGCCCAGCAGTGTGCCTGCGCCAGTTTTTCCAGTCACTGTGTTGCTGTCTTGGTGCTAGGCGCCTTGTGTCATGGGAGCCAAGGGCCCCAATGTTCTGGTGGTTGTTTTGCAAACATTGGTTTCTGGTTTTCATACTCAAGTAAAATAGCTCGTGCAAAATGAATTTGGTCACCAAAATAGTTGGGTTGCGTGGTTTTGCTAGGCGCCTAGTGCATGGGCGCCAAAAATTCTGTTCACTTTTTGACAAAATTTTTATGGGGTTCTATTATTCTGAGCATTTGGCTCGTACAAAATCAATTTCGAAGTAAAATGAGTTCTTTTGCATGTTGGCCTTAGGTGCCTTGTGCCTGGGCGCTGTGTTCCCCAGCGCCAGTTTTGCTAGACGCTGCGCCAGTTTTGCTAGGCGCTCTGCGCCAGTTTCCTGCGCCAATGTCTGGGCGCCAGGCGCCCTGCGCCAGTTTTGCTGGGCGCCAGTTTTTCAGAATGTCTAAGTATTTTTCCTATTTTGTTTTAATCATAACTTTTGACTCGGTTATCCAAATTTAACGGTTCAAAATGCGTTTCGAAGCTAATTTCGATGTCTATCCAAATGTTCCAGTTTTATGCAAAAATAAATTATTTTTACTGGTGTTTCTGGGCTGAAGTGTTTCAGGTGCCCAAATGGCAATTTTGTATCTACTTTCCCTATGTTGTGTCAATATCCTAAATTGTCCAAATTGAAATTGGTGTTGGTGTGAGTGGTGGGCTGAATTGGTGAGTGTGCTATGGTGAGATTGGTGAGCAGAGGCTTCGGCCTAATTTTAATTTGGTGAGTTGATTAATGCACTATGGTGAGAATATGAATTAAAATGGTGAATTTGATTGAATTGTGGCGTGTTGTGATGCATTCCCATAGCATCTCATGAAACATGTGCATTATTGGTGAGCAGAGGCTACGGCCTATTTGTATTTGGTGACGGATCCGACATGCATGTGCCCGTGGAGTTTGGGTTGCATTTTCATTTCATAACCATACCTCTTGCATTGTGGATTTGTGATTGTAATTGTGAGATGGTTATTGACTTTGTTGTGAATCTGTTTGCCTGGTTCCTTTTCCTATGCAATGCTTATTCCCATATGTTATTAATTATGAAAAGAGACTCACCCTACTGCTTTTATGTTGCTTCTTATGTCGGCAACGTGCAGGTAATAACGAGTGAAGGTTCCCTTATGCCTTCGTCTGGTAGGAAGTGTCACGCTCTGATACGTAGCACCAGGGGGGGTGTCCTGTGTTTATGTGTTATTTTCCTTAAACCATTAGATTTTTATTGGTGATGTATTGGTTTTATTTTAGAACTCATTATTATTCCGCTGCTGGTGGTGACTGAATTTAGTTGATGCGAACTAAACGTTTTTTTTTCTGGTGCTATGTATCTTGTGTTTTGAACCGAACTGTGAAAAGTGAAGTGGTTGATTTTTATGGAGTAAGTGTAGCACTCGCTTAAATTGTTTTCAAAAAAAAAAAAAAAGAAACTCTGGTTTTATTAAAAAGTAAGGTTATTAGAAAAGGGGTGTTACAGCATCAACCCCGCGGGCTTCTGATGCTCATTCTTAGACTTCTGACAAGTCAGACAAGAATACACAAACGGTGCCACATCCTTCTTCATACCAGGCCACCAGAACAATTTCTTCAAATCTTGGTACATTTTCATAGCCCCTGGATGGATACTCAACTTGCTCCTATGGCTCTCCTCAAGAATCATTCTCTTCATCTCCGCATCATCAGGAATACAGATCCTATCCCTGAATCTCAATACACCTTGGGAATCTAACTTGAAATCCCCATTCACAGCTTGATCATTCACAACTAACAAATCCACCAACTTTACATATGACTTTTGGGCATCTCGAATACTAACCAAAAATTCATTGCCAATCTTCAACATTCCCAATCTGACACTCCGCGGTGTCACTTCACAAACCAGGCTCATATCCCGGAACTGCTCAATCAGCTCCAATTCTTTCACCATCATAGCCGACACATGCAAGGTCTTCCGACTTAAAGCATCAGCCACGACATTAGCTTTGCCGGGGTGATAGTTCAAGCCGAAATCATAGTCCTTCAGCAATTCTAACCAACGTCAAGATGACCAAGGAAACCTACCTCATTCAGCCAGAACTCACACTTAGACAACTTCGCATACAATTTCTTTTCTTTCAACACTTCTAGCACTAACCTCAAATGTTCTGCGTGTTCCTCTTCCGTCTTAGAATACACCAGAATGTCGTCAATAAACACAACTACAAACCGATCCAAGTAACTATGGAAGATACGATTCATGTACTCCATAAATACTCCCGGTGCGTTGGTAACACCAAACGGCATCACAGAATACTCATAGTGCCCATATCTCGTTCTGAAAGCTGTCTTCTGAATGTCTTCATCCTTTACCTTGATCTGGTGATAACCCGACCTTAAATCGATTTTGCTAAACAATTTAGCACCTACCAACTGGTCCATCAAATCATCAATTCTGGGGAGCGGATACATGTTCTTTATTGTTACCTTGTTCAATTGCCTATAATCGACACAAAGTCTCACACTCCCATCCTTCTTTTTCATCAACAATACCGGAGCACCCCACGGTGACACACTTGGCCTTACAAATTTCTTCTCAAGTAGATCTTCTAGTTGCTTTTTCAATTCGGACAACTCTGAGGCTGACATCCGGTACGGTGCCATAGACACAAGCCTAGTACCAGGTATAAGATCAATAGCAAACTCAACCTCCCTCTCTGGCGGGACACTTGGAATTTCATCCGGGAACACTTCAGGAAACTCACACACTACTTGTAACCCTTCAATGATCGCCTGATTCTCAGCAGACAATGACGCCATCAAAGCAAACAGATGAACTCCCTCTTTCATTACCTTATGCAATTGACCAGCAGGCAACAAAACGGATTCTTCTTCTTCGGGAGGAAGGAAACTCACAGATTTACGAAAACAATTAATAAGCACATGGTTAACTACTAACCAGTCCATACAAAGGATGACATCCAACCCTCCCAACGGCAAACAAATAAGGTCAACAAGGAAATCTCTGCCGAAGATTGACAGAGGGCAGTTAGCACACACAAGAGAGGTAGTTACTGAACCCTTAGCTGGAGTGTCAATAACCATCTCCCTCATTATAGAAGATAAAGCAAGGTCCAATTTCTTAGCACATAAGGCAGCAATAAATGAATGCGTAGCACCGGTATCAATAATAGCAATCAAAGGAATACCATTAATAAAACATGTACCTCTAATCTCATTAGTATCCTCCGATCCTGCGAGAGCAAACACTTTTCCACTGAACTTCTCTTTCTTCTGCTTAGTACACCTGGTACTAATATGACCTACTTCCCCACAGTTGTAGCACACCACATCCTTTTTCTCACATTTGGCAGCTACATGACCTTCTTTACCGCACTTGAAACATTTATTATCTGAGCAGTCAAAACTCTTATGGCCCGGCTTGCCACACCTGTAGCACACAACCTTCGCAGGGGCATCTCCCCCACTTGGTTTCTTACTATCAGCATACCTCTGCTTACCCTTACCAGCCGGAACCTCATAAGGCTTACCCCGGTTCTGAAATTTACCCCTCTGATCTCTCATGACCTTGGAGTGAGCATTACTATCCTCTTCGAATATCCTGCAACTGTCGATTAAATCAGCGAATACCCGAATCTTCTGGTACCCTACAGCTTTCTTTATATCAGCCCTCAGTCCATTCTCAAACTTAATACATTTTGAGAATTCAGAATCAGCATCAGCATAATGGGGGTAAAACTTAGCCAATTCAGTGAACTTGGCAGCATACTCTATCACTGTCATGTTTCCTTGCTTTAGCTCAAGGAATTCTATTTCTTTCTTTCCCCTCACATCTCTGGAAAATACTTCCGTAAGAACTCTCTACGGAAAACAGCCCAAGTTATCTCCTCATTAGCAGTTTCTAACCTCTGCCTAACCTCCATCCACCAATCATCAGCTTCTTCTGCCAGTGTATGGGTACCACACCTGACCTTCTGCGCATCATTACAATCCATGACACGAAATATCCTTTCAATCTCTTTCAGCCATGCTAGAGCACCATCTGGATTATACTTGCCCTTAAAAACGGGTGGATTCTCCCTCTGGAATGTGGCTAAACTGCGAGTCCCAGCATTTTCAGCACCATTTTGCTGGTTCCCAACAGCCTGAGCCATAGCCTGCAGAGCAGCAGCAAGAGCGGCATCGTTTCTCCCAGCCATTTCAAATTATCACTGCAGCACAAACAGAAATTTAGAACTAATCTAACAATTCCTATTTGCCATAAGACACTATGACAGGACGACTTGGCCGGACAGACCGAACTGCTCTGATACCACTAATGTAACACCCCCTTCTAATAACCTTACTATTTAATAAAATCAGAGTTTTTTTTTTTTTGAAAAACAATACAAGAGAGTGCTACATTTACTTCTTTAAATCAACAACTTCAAATTGCATAGTTCGGCTAAAAGCCACAAGATAAATAGCACCATAAAATACCTGTTTAGTTTGCATCAACTAAAATACAGTCACTACCACAGCGGAATAATAAATAGTTCGGAAACACGTCCAATGCATCACCAATAACAGTCTAACAGTATAAATAAAATAACACATAAACATAAGACGCCCCCCCGGTGCTACGTATCAGAGCATGACGCTCCCTACCAGACGAAGGCATAAGGATAACCTTCACTCGCTAATACCTGCACGTTGCCGACATGAGAAGCAACATAAAAGCAGTAGGGTGAGTCTCTTTTCATAATTAATAACATATGGAATAAGCACTGCATAGGAAAAGTAACTAGGCACACCGATTCACAGCAATGGCAGCAACCACATCAAAATTACAATTCCAAACAACATTACAAAATGTGTGGTTATGCATGAAATGCAACCCAAACGCCACGGGCACATGCATGTCGGATCCGTCACCAAATACAATTAGACCGAAGCCTCTGCTCACCAATTAAAATTAGGCCGAAGCCTTTGCTCACCAATAATGCACATGGTTCATGAGACGCCATGACAATACACCACAACACACCACACAATTCACCAATTCACCATTTAATCAACTCACCATAAACCAACCAAATAACTCACCAATAAACTCACCAAATAAACTCACCAATAAACTCACCAAATAACTCACCGAATAAATCAGTACCAATTTAATTAAATCGTTTTAGGACATTGACACGGAATAGGAGAAAGTGAATAAAAATTGCATTTAGACACCTTCAACACTTCAGTCCAGAACCATCAGGAAAATAATCCATTTTTTTTTTGCCTAAGACCAGAATATTTAAGAAGACATCGGAATTAGCTTCAAAACGCATTTTGAACCGTTAAATTTGGATAACCGAGTCAAAAGTTATGATTAAAACAAAATCGGGAAAATACTTAGACATTCTGGAACTGGCGCATAGGCGCTGGGTGCCCAGGAGCAGCAACACTGGCCTGGCGCAACTGGCGCAGGAACTGGCGCAGGGAAACATGGCGCCCATGCACTAGGCGCCTAAGGCCAACACGGGAAACAGCTCATTTGACTCCAAAATTTGTTTTACACGAGCCATTTATCCAGTATATAAGAACCCAGCAAAATTTTTGGCAAAATATGACACGCAACATTGGCGCCCATGGACTAGGCGCCTAAGGCCAGGAAAGGGAACAACTCCTTTGACTCCAAAAATTATTTTACACGAGCTATTTATTCAGTGTGAGAACCCAAAAAGAATTTTGAGAAAATATGCAACACCACAGTGGCGCCCTTGGCGCCCATGGCCAAGGTGTAACACCCCTTTTCTACCCGTTCATTTAATTGGAAAAATATCAGAGCTTTCAAAAATTTGTTTCGCACGAGGAATGTTACACGTACTTCAATAAAATAATGCTTCTCAATTAAAACAGCTCAAACATAATAATCCTGCATCACGTAGCATGTCACTAAGAGGGGACCCTCAAAAACACATTTATCATCACAAATAAACTTAACGTCAATAAACACCAACTACGCAGCGGAATAACAAAATAAAACAGAATCGTCAACAAAGCATAACAGCTGAAATCATTCATTAACATCAAGTTCGTTCCCCCCCTGAGTGCTACGTATCAGAGCGTGACGACTCGACTAGAAATAGTGAAGGTACCTAGTCCTTCACTCGTGATCACCTGCACGTTACCGCATAGGGGTAACATTCAAACAGAAGGGTGAGTCCAATTCAATCCATATAATAAATCACATGATAAGCAATAAGTCAAGTCACACCTCTAAAACAATCACATCACAATCATCAATTACATCACTACAATAACTCATCACTATGTCATGTAGGCATATGAAATGCAACCCACTCGCGGGCATATGCATGAGGTACCTTTTCACAAACGTCGCTTAGCCATTATGGCCTCATCGTCACTTAGCCTTTTAGGCCTCAAAACGTCACTGGGTTTATGCATATGGGAGGCATGAGACACTATGACATGCACCACGGACAAACACACAAATCACGGTCAACTATGTGACCCGTCACTTACCAATTTGCCAAATAAGAGGCACAGCACCCGTCAATTCACAATTTACACAACAACATCACTTAGCCTTTTAGGCCTTAACATCACTTAGCCTTTTTGGGCCTCAAAACGTCACTGGGTTTTTCATCGTCACTTATTCATATGCATCATCAACTCAAACAATAGCCACGGAGGGCAAAAACGTCATTTACTAGCCACCAAGGGCATCATCGTCATTTACACATCAATATCAACAACATTGGCCACTAAGGGCAAAACGGTCATTTAACTAGACACTAAGGGCATCATCGTCATTTACACACCAATATCAACAACATTGGCCACTAAGGGCAAAACGGTCATTTTAACTAGCCACTAAGGGCATCATCGTCATTTACACACCAATATGAACAACATTGGCCACTAAGGGCAAAACGGTCATTTTAACTAGCCACTAAGGTCATCATCGTCAAAATCATCACTTTTGACACTAAAACATTAAGACCACTGGTTATACACAAAGGAGAATTTTTAAAGACACCAAAACGAGTTTTCAATGTCACAGCAACGACCACAGGGGACAGCCACTTTGGGCGCCCAGCAACCTTCTGAAATTATAAGTTTTTATTTTTAAAAATGGAACACACAGATAGACAACTGAAAAGGCTTCACAACTCTTTTTGAAACGTTCAAAACGGATGTCCGAGTCAAAAGATATAATGAAAACAGTTTTCGAAAACATTTTGGGAACATCTTGGAAAACTGGCGCCCAGCGCCTAGCAAAACGCAACACACGCACACACACACCCGGGCGCTCATCCCCCAGCGCCTGGCGCCCAGCGCCTAGCGCAACACAAACACGCACACACACGGGCGCCCAGCGCCTTAGCGCAACACGGAACACGCGCACACGGGCGCCCAGCGCCCAGCGCCTTGGCGCGACACGCAACACACGCGCACTGGCGCCCTGCGCCCAGCGCCCACGCGACACACGCACATGCAACAAGCAACACGGCGCACAGCGCCCATGGGCGCCCAGCGCCTGCACACTTCCAGCAACATAAAATTCATCACAATTTTCAGCACAAAAATCCCACAACATAAAAGTCATCACAATTTTCAGCACAAAAATCCAGCAACATCCATCAAACATATGGTGCCCTAGGCGCCCATGCCACACCAAACATGAATTTTCAGCCACAAACTATGAACATTACGCATACATCACCAATAAGAACATGAATTCACAAACATAATCATGATCATGGTTAATCTAGGCTATCACCACCTAAAACCTATCATACAACCTATTATATAAATTGATAGAACTCCCCTTACCTCGAATTTGAAGAATAGGAGCCCTAGAGACGGTCACGAACGGAACCACGGCAACAGAATCACGTTCCTCTTTTCTCCTTGGAGCTTGCGACCTTCTCCTCTCTTCTTCCTTCTCTACGGCGCACTTCTCCTTTCTTTTCTCTCTTCTCAATTTCGCAAAATGCTAACAAAAAAACCCTAACCCCTAGGCGCCTTGGCCACTTCGCATATGGCATGAGTCGTGGGCTTGGGCTTCTCACTTAAGCCCAAGTCCATCTAGTTTGGCGTCTCCACCTCCTAACACCACCTACACAATTTTTAATATAATTTCCAATAATTAAATTATATCCAATTAATTAAATCAAATTCCTAAATACTTAATTAAATAATTTAATTAAATATTTAGGGTGTTACAACTCTCCCCTACTTAGAATATTTCGTCCTCGAAATTTACCTGATCAAATAACTCTGGGTAGGACTCTCGCATCTTGCTCTCTAGCTCCCAAGTCATACTCTCGCCGGCAGCTCCTAGCCAAACCACTTTCACTAATGCAATCTCTTTGCCTCTAAGCGCTTTCACTTCACGATCCTCAATCCGTACGGGCATCGTCTCCACAGTGAGATTATCCCGCACCTCTACATCATCCATATGGATCACATGAGATGGATCCGAAACATACTTTCGAAGTTGCGACACATGAAACACGTCGTGCAAATTCGAAAGATTCGGGGGTAAAGCCACTCTATAAGCCACATTCCCGATTCTCTCAGAAATCTGATAAGGACCAACAAAGCGAGGAGTGAGCTTCTTCGATTTCAACGCTCGACCAACACCGGTAATAGGAGAAACCCTCAAGAACACATGCTCACCCTCTTGAAACTCTAAATCTTTCCTCCGCTTGTCATAATAACTCTTCTGACGACTCTGCGAAGCCTTCATCTTTTCACGGATCATCTTGATTTTCTCTGTAGTCTCCCGGACAATCTCCGGTCCCAACACTACACTCTCTCCCGACTCATACCAACACAATGGCGTTCTACACTTTCGACCATACAATGCTTCAAACGGTGCCATCCCGATACTGGAATGGTAACTGTTGTTATAGGTAAACTCAATCAACGCAAGGTAGGAATCCCATGAACCCCTTTGTTCCAAGACACAAGCCCTCAATAAATCTTCTAACGACTGAATTGTCCTCTCTGACTGACCATCTGTCTGAGGATGATATGCCGAACTCATTTTCAATTTTGAACCCATTTCCTTCTGCAAACTCGTCCAAAACTCAGAAGTGAATCTCGGATCCCTATCTGACACAATACTCTTCGGAACACCGTGCAACTTCACAATTTCTTTGACATAGACCTCTGCCAACCTCGATACCGGATAAGTGATATAAATAGGAATAAAGTGAGCAGACTTCGTTAACCTATCAACGATCACCCAAATAGCGTCATGACCCTTAACTGTATTCGGCAATCCCGTCACAAAATCCATCGCAATGCTATCCCACTTCCACTCTGGAACTTCCAACGGTTGCATTAACCCTGCAGGCTTCTGGTGTTCAACCTTCGACTTTTGACAGGTCAAACAGGCATACACAAACTGTGCCACATCTCTCTTCATACCATACCACCAAAACATCTTTTTCAGATCTTGATACATTTTTGTTGCTCCAGGATGGATACTCAACTTGCTACGGTGACCCTCCTCTAAAATTGCCTTTCTCATCTCCGCATCATCTGGAACACAGATCCTACCCCGGAACCTCAACACACCACAGGAATCTAGCTTGAAATCTTCATCTTCAGATTGACCAACCCCATTAATTAAATCTACTAACTTGACATCTGACTTCTGAGCTTCTCTGATGCTGCCCAGGAAATCATTATCGATCTTTAACATTCCCAGCTTGACACTGCGAGGTGTCATTTTACAAACCAAACTCAAATCTCTGAATTCCTCAATCAACTCTAATTCTTTCACCATCATTGTCGACATATGCAAAGACGTTAGCTTTGCCGGGATGATAATTCAAACCGAAGTCATAATCCTTCAAGAGCTCCAACCACCGTCGCTGTCTCATATTCAACTCTTTCTGATCGAACAGATACTTTAGACTCTTATGATCACTGAACACTTAAAACCTCGAACCATACAGGTAGTGCCTCCAAATCTTAAGCACAAATACCACTGCAGCCAACTCCAAATCATGCGTAGGGTAATTTTTCTCATGAACCCGCAATTGCCTCGACGCATACGCAACTACTTTCCCATTTTCTTCTTTACTAACAATACCGGAGCTCCCCACGGTGATACACTCGGTCTCACAAACTTTTTCTCCATCAATTCTTCAAGTTGCGTCTTCAACTCAGACAATTCAGACGCCGACATCCTGTACGATGCCATAGACGCAGGCCTCGTACCAGGTACAAGATCAATCGAAAACTCAACTTCCCTCTCCGGCGGCACACCCGGAATTTCGTCAGGAAAAACCTCAGGTAACTCGCGTACCACTTGCAGTTCTTCAATAACAGCCTGACTCTCAGCAGACAACGATGCCATCAACGCAAATAGCTGAACTCCTTCTTTCCTCAACTTCTTCAACTGACCGGCAGATACCAACACAAAATCTTCTTCTTCCCCGAAACTAACCGACTTGCTACGACAGTTGATATGAACGTGGTTATTCTTTAACCAGTCCATGCCCAAGATTACATCCAGACCTCTCAACGGCAAGCAAACAAAATTCACAACAAAGTCCCTGCCGAAGATCGACACGGGACACTGAGAACACACCTGGGAAGTATTCACTGACCCCTTCGCAGGAGTATCGACAACCATATCCCCACACATAGCAGATAAAACAAGACCCAATCTTTTACAACAATCAACAGATATAAAGCAATGGGTAGCACCAGTGTCAATAAGAGATTTCAGAGAAGTACCATTAATAAAACACGTACCTCTAATCAGACCATCCTTATCATCAGGCTCCTCTCCTGCCAATGCGAACACCTTCCCAGTAGACCTTTCCTTCTTCGGCTTTGTACACTTTGTACTGATATGCCCAGACTCACCACAGTTGAAGCACACCACATCCTTGACCTTACACTCGGCCGCCATATGACCCTTTTTACCACAACGATAGCAAACTCTCTCATCAGACCTGCATGTAGTACTCTTGTGGCCAGGCTTGCCACACTTATAACAGACAATGCTAGCAGGAGCATCTCCCCCACTAGAATTCTTACCTCCAGCAGTCTTCTGATAACCCTTACCCGCAGGAACCTCATACGGCTTGCTTCGACTCTGAAACTTACCCTTTTTCTCAGACGTAGCTTTGTAATGAGCAGTACTGTCCTCCTCAAAGATTCTACAACTGTCAACCAGATCAGCGAACACACGAATCTTCTGATAACCAATGGCCTTTTTGATATCAGGCCTCAAACCATTCTCGAACTTGATACATTTCGAAAACTCAGCTGTAGCCTCACTGTAGTGTGGATAAAATTTTGCCATTTCCACAAACTTCGCCGCATATGCAGTCACAGACATACCACCCTGCTTCAGTTCTAGGAACTCTATCTCTTTCTTTCCCCGGACGTCTTCAGGAAAATATTTTCTCAGAAATTCTCTGCTGAATACCTCCCAAGTAATCTCTTCCTGCACAGCCTCCAACCTCTGCCTAGTAGCCAACCACCAGTCGTCAGCCTCCTCGGCTAACATGTGGGTACCAAAACGGACCTTCTACTCAACAGTGCAGTCCATCACCCTGAATATCCTCTCGATCTCCTTCAACCAAGCCATAGCACCATCTGGATCATATTTGCCCTTAAAGGTGGGCGGATTCTCTCTCTGGAAGGTGGTCAGACTCCGAAAACCAGCATTCTCTCCAGCATTATGCTGACCCTGCACAGCCTGAGCCATAGCCTGCAATGCAGCAGCAAGAGCAGCGTCGTTTCTCCCAGCCATTTCAAACTATCACTGCAGCACAAACCAAGAATTTAGTACTAATCTATTGTCATAAGACACTATGACAGGACAACATTGGCCGGACAGACCGAACTGCTCTGATACCACTAATGTAACACCCGTTTTCTACCCGTTCATTTGATTGGAAAAATATCAGAGTTTTCAAAAATTTGTTTCGCACGAGGAATGTTACACATACTTCAATAAAATAATGCTTCTCAATTAAAACAGCTTAAACATAATAATCCTACATCACGTAGCACGTCACTAAGAGGGGATCCTCAAAAACACATTTATCATCGCAAATAAACTTAACGTCAATAAACACCAACTACGCAGCGGAATAACAAAATAAAACAGAATCGTCAACAAAGCATAACAGCTGAAATCATTCATAAACATCAAGTTCGTTCCCCCCCTGAGTGCTACGTATCAGAGCGTGACGACTCGACTAGAAATAGTTAAGGTACCTAGTCCTTCACTCGTGATCACCTGCACGTTACCGCATAGGGGTAACATTCAAACAGAAGGGTGAGTCCAATTCAATCCATATAATAAATCACATGATAAGCAATAAGTCAAGTCACACCTCTAAAACAATCACATCACAATCATCAATTACATCACTACAATAACTCATCACTATGTCATCTAGGCATATGAAATGCAACCCACTCGCGGGCATATGCATGAGGTATCTTTTCACAAACGTCGCTTAGCCATTATGGCCTCATCGTCACTTAGCCTTTTAGGCCTCAAAACGTCACTGGGTTTATGCATATGGGAGGAATGAGACACTATGACATGCACCACACACAAACACACAAATCACGGTCAACTATGTGACCCGTCACTTACCAATTTGCCAAATAAGAGGCACAGCACCTGTCAATTCACAATTTACACAACAACATCACTTAGCCTTTTAGGCCTTAACATCACTTATCCTTTTTGGGCCTCAAAACGTCACTGGGTTTTTCATCGTCACTTATTCATATGCATCATCAACTCAAACAATAGCCACGGATGGCAAAAACGTCATTTACTAGCCACCAAGGGCATCATCGTCATTTACACATCAATATCAACAACATTGGCCACTAAGCGCAAAATGGTCATTTAACTAGCCACTAAGGGCATCATCGTCATTTACACACCAATATCAACAACATTGGCCACTAAGGGCAAAACGGTCATTTTAACTAGCCACTAAGGGCATCATCGTCATTTACACACCAATATGAACAACATTGGCCACTAAGGGCAAAACGGTCATTTTAACTAGCCACTAAGGGCATCATCGTCAAAATCATCACTTTTGACACTAAAACATTAAGACCACTGGTTATACACAAAGGAGAATTTTTAAAGACACCAAAACGAGTTTTCAATGTCACAGCAACGACCACAGGGGACAGCCACTTGGGCGCCCAGAAACCTTCTGAAATTATAAGTTTTTATTTTTAAAAATGGGACACACAGATAGACAACTGAAAAGGCTTCACAACGCTTTTTGAAACGTTCAAAACGGAAGTCAGAGTCAAAAGATATAGCGAAAACAGTTTTCGAAAACATTTTGGGAACATCCTGGAAAACTGGCGCCCTGGGCGCCCAGCGCCCAGGCACCTGGCGCCCAGCGCCTAGCAAAACGCAACACACGCACACACACACCCGGGCGCTCAGCGCCCAGCGCCTGGCGCCCAGCGCCCAGCGCAACACAAACACGCACACACACGGGCGCCCAGCGCCTTAGCGCAACACGGAACACGCGCACACGGGCACCCAGCGCCCAGCGCCTTGACGCAACACGCAACACACGCGCACTGGCGCCTGGCGCCCACGCGACACACGCACAGGCAACAAGCAACACGGCGCACAGCGCCCATGGGCGCCCAGCGCCCGCACACTTCCAGCAACATAAAATTCAACACAATTTTTACCACAAAAATCCCACAACATAAAAGTCATCACAATTTTCAGCACAAAAATCCAGCAACATCCATCAAACATATGGCGCCCTAGGCGCCCATGCCACACCAAACATGAATTTTCAGCCACAAACTATGAACATTACGCATACATCACCAATAAGAACATGAATTCACAAACATAATCATGATCATGGTTAATCTAGGCTATCACCACCTAAAACCTATCAATTTCGCAATGATCCTTGGAGCTTGCGACCTTCTCCTCTCTTCCTCATTCTCTACGGCGCACTTCTCCTTTCTTTTCTCTCTTCTCAATTTTGCAAAATGCTAACAAAAAAAACCCTAACCCCTAAGCGCCTTGGCCACTTCGCATATGGCATGAGTCGTGGGCTTTGGGCTTCTCACTTAAGCCCAAGTCCATCTAGTTTGGCGTCTCCACCTCCTAACACCACCTACACAATTTTTAATATAATTTCCAATAATTAAATTATATCCAATTAATTAAATCAAATTCCTAAATACTTAATTAAATAATTTAATTAAATATTTAGGGTGTTACACAAGGCGCCTAGCGCCAACACTGGAACACAGTGAGACAGGCGCAGGAAAAACTGGCGCAGGGCGCCTAGCGCCCAGACACAGAATTGGCGCAGGAACACCCAAAAACTGGCGCAGGGCGCCTAGCGCCCAGACACAGAATTGGCACAGGAACACCCAAAAACTGGCGCAGGGGACACGGCGCCCATGCACTAGGCGCTTAAGGAAAACACGGAATACAACTCTTTTGGTGACCAAAATCATTTTGCACGAGCCATTTAACTTGGATATGAAAACCAAAAGCCAAAATTGGCAAAATAATCACCAGAAAGTTGGGGATCTTGGCGCCCATGGCACAAGGCGCCTAGCGCCTGGGACAGCAACAGACACAACAGGCGCAGCACAGCTCTTGGCGCCCAGCAGCAGGGCGCCTGGGAGCAGAATTCCAGCAACACAAGCAACACTCTAGGGCGCCTAAGGCTCCATAAATTTTTGAGTTCCTCTCAACATAAAAATACCAAATTAAATCCCCAACACCTATTATCAATATGAATGCTAACCATCACGTTTTTCACCAAAAATTCATTCAATCATAATACCAAACAATGGGCATGCGCAATTCCTATTGTGTACAATTCAACACCAAAACAAACATATTTCTAACACATACGAATTTCAGCATAGCAACAACATCAAAACACACCAATCATTCATAGAAATCACCCTAGAACCTAACCCTAGACAACACTCATCACATACACTATTAAAGATAAAAAGAGGACCCCCTAACCTTATGGAATTCGAATACACTAGGCAAGGCTCCAAGGAATTGCAAGACACCAACAAGCTTTCCCTTCCTCCTTGAGTGCTCCACGAATTTCTCTCCTTTCTTCTTGCAAGCCGTCGCCTCCTCTTCTCACTCTCACTCTATTCGCTTCTTTTCTTTCTTTTGGATGGAATGAGTATAATGAAGACTAGCCCTAAAGACCCCTAAGTGATTTTCGAATCATATGACCATCCAATGGGTCATGGGCCTACTTGTGGATCATGGGCCCCCATGTGCACCACCTAATTCATGACAACACCTCCTAAACAAATAAAATAACATAAAATAAATCTCGAATTAGTTAATTAAATTAAATAAATATTGTAAGCCTTAAATAACTTAATTAAATAAATAATTAAATTATTTTGGGGCGTTACAGATGGCTCTTAGGGCAAGTCACGCCTCGGTACTTGTCAAAGTCAGGCACTTTGAATTTAGGAGGTAAAACCACATCAGGGATGAGACACAGATCACGAGCTTCTCTTGCTCTAGAGCTCGACCCTTCAGTCATTCTTAAGCGCTCTTCTAACATATGATACCTGTCTCTAGCATAGGATAGTTCTGAGGAAAACCATTCACACCGTAGTGAGGATTACTCATCGACACTACGGCTGGGTTCACGTGTGGGTCACGTGAGTGAGTGGTATTCCCAGGAATTGGTCCCTGAACTTGGGGATGGACCGTTGCTGGTGAATGAAAGCCAAACGGAGTTCCCGGCGGAATAGGAATCTGAATTTGGACCAGAGGCGTTCCCGTTCCTCCACTGTTTGCGGCTGAGATGAGTTGGACTTGCTCTGCAACCCTAGGGGGATTTCTTCCCGCATAAGCCTCGGCTCCTGGAGGTGTGTATCCGGGTGGGAGTCCCCAAGGCATCCTATGCATGGCTGGTTGGCTCTGGTTGTTGGTCCCTGAAGTATGAGCAAAGGTGACAGTCTCAAGACTCGGAGGAGGGAGAGCGACAGCAACTTCGGTAGTGACAGCGAGATTTTCAGCGGCAGTTCCGTTCCTCAAAGCTTGTAGTATCCCCATCATTTCAGTCATCTGTGTTTCCATTGCCCCAATTTTCGTTCTCAATTCCCGATTCTCCTGAGCCAATTGCTCTGGATTGGGAACCTCAGCAGTTGGGTTACCATGGTCCGATTCACCACTTCCTAAGTCTTCAATAACAGGACAGTCCGGGTCATTCTGGTTAGTTGCCATCAGCCTTGCTTGCAGACGAGTCAGGTATCGATGTTGGCGAACCATCTTGCCTTTTTCTATTGATGGAACACAATTCATGAGTGTGAGAATCACATAAATGAATGCAAATGCAATGCAATATGTATGATTTTCTGTTTGTTTTGGTGCCGGGAATCGCGGTGCAACTCGTCTTGTCACAGGCGTGTAAGTTTAAAGTTCTAACACTTCTCTTTTTTTTAGTTTTTGGTTGCAACGAGGTTAGAAGCAATAGACAAAACAAACACACTTTATTCAAAAGGAAGGAGTACTACAACTTCAAACTCGAAAGGAAAGCAAAGTACAATATTCTAAAAACAACACTTTCAACAGAAAAGTACAATATCCCAAAGAAAACTACAACTTTTTAGAGAAAATTTACAATTTCCTAAGGATTATTACAATGCTCTAAAGTGAACTTCAAAGGCATATAGCTTTCAATTTCTCCTTCCTTTTTCTCTTGCTTTCGGCTGCCCCCTTGGCCTTCTCCATGAGTTCTTCTGTCAGAATCTTGCAGTACTCGACAAACTCACACACCTTGGCCGGAGTGTTGAAAGGGTTCATCTTTGCTTCAGCTCTTCTTAGCTTCTTGGGAACATCCCTCACAGCTTGGTTAGTTAGTCCTGCTAGCTTTGAAAATTTGCTCATCCAAAGCTGAATCTCATCCCTTAGCTCCTTGACGATCTCTTAGTCTTCTATTCTGCCAATTAATGCCATGAAACGTTTCTCCCAATACTGGCTTTCTTCTTGCACATGCCCATAAGATTCCCTTAGGCATTAGAGATTCCTCTTCAATTCTTTCGACCTTCCTTGTTCAAACCCTAAAGCTTGTTGATACTCTTTCAAGATCCCTATGATAGACTCTCTATCTTGCCTGATGCTTTTCACTTGGTTCTCCAATTCAAACTTCATCACTTGGAATTCCTCTTTTGACTCAGCTAGCGCATCTCTAACCATTTTCTCATTCCTCCATGACTTGGCATATAGTTTCTTCCATTCACTTGCTTCTGCAACAGCCTCATTCATCTTTGAGGCGCACCTCTTTACTTCCTCTTTAACACCTTTCAAATGTTTCTGAATTTCCCTCTTGCTCTCTTCGTCTATTTCAAGTTTCCTATTGGTTGCTTCCATAGCTGCGGCTAGGAGAGCATTTTCATTTTCTAGCTTCCGCTTGTCTTGCATCACCTTTCCCAATCTGTTTTGCAAAGCCCTTTTCTCTTCTTCCGCTTTAGATAAGGCCAACTTAGCCTCTTCTAGTTCTTCAATGAGGGGAACGTGAGGTTCCGGTATTTTCTCTTCAAGTGATGGCACCTTTTGGTTGGATGATCGAGTTTCCTTAATCCTCTTTTCAAGCCATTGAGTGAAGGAGATAGCAGTGGTCCTTTTAGATAACTCGCCTTTGTCCTTCCGCACCACGGTTTCCCAAGCTTGCAAGACTCGCCGAAGTAAGTCCTCGTCTTTAGGGATTCCCGCATGGTGGTAAAAACGAGACAGCATAGCTTCGGAGGGTGAGTCCCGCATAGGGTACCCGAGTTGTCTCAAGGTCAAAGATGGGTTATAATTGATGCATCCATGTGTTCCCATGAGAGGAACGTTCTGGAAACTGCCACACTGGAATATCACTGAGGGTTTATCTTCCCAACACTTGTGCGAGAACCATCGAATTTGAAGAGCATCGAGGTTCTTAAAAGTATCCTTCCACTCCTGAGGGCTCATAATCTTCGGACTACAACCCAAAGCATAGGAAAGCAAATCCCTAACATCACTTTTGTTAATGCACACATGATTGATCAACCAAGCATATAGCACAGGGAAGGAACAACACATCTTATCCTTTCGGAACTCATGATGGCGGGTGAAGGCACGATAGGTCTCTGCGAGAATAGCGGGAACCGGATTGATGGGACTTTTTGCACTCTTGAAAGCTAGGAACACACCAATAGCGGTTTCATCTATATGTTTCTCAATCTGAGGGAAAAGAACAATGCCGAAGATGGTCAAGGCTAGTACTTGCTTGAAAGAAACCCAATCATATGATACTACATAACTAGTCATCAAACTCTCAAAGTACTCCTGAGGAAACCCAAATATCTTGTTACGCTCAACTTTGTGGGACCGCACCTCTCCTACACTGATTTGTAACAGGGAAGCAAACTTCTCATTTGAATAATGCTGCCCCTGATACTAGTAAGGTCTAGCCTCTGAGCGATCAAAACCCAGAATCTTCTCATACTCCTCTAGGGTAGGCGCCATTTGGAAGTTCTTGAAAAGAAAGCACCTAACCTCTGAATCATAGAACCAACATAGGGCGGCGATGGCACTCTCTTGTACTTCTAACTGTAATAACTTGCGGATGTTCCCATAAGTCTTGTCGAAGGACCGGAGCTCAATAGGACCTAATAGGGAAGCATACTCCTTCAAACTAGTTACATCAATCTTCTTTACAATGGGGAACCTCGAATTGAATGCGGTTTTGCCTTTTGATTCCATATTGCTTCTTACACCCCTATGACAAGGTTCGCTGTTATGTTGCGATTTCCGGCAAACAAACTTTAATGCATGAAGAATGCAAATGATGAAAGTTTTTTTTTCAAAATTTTGTCAGGTGCAAATGCAACGGTGCAAAATGATGTGAATGCGAAATGATGTGTTATTTACATGGAAAAAGGGTAAGAAAATGAGGTTATTGGTGGTACTTTGAACATTTTCAAAGATACACGCTACATGCCACCTCATGTAGGTGTTTATGAGGGGAAAAGAAAATTACTTTCTACAATTTTGAAATAGAGTTTGAGAAAAAGGAATGCCTAAGCTAATGCAACAAACAAAGGCGTGCCCCCGTATCCTACAAAGGGTGGGAATCCTAGAGTCTAGAGTCGACGAAAAGGGTAATCCTCCCATGTAGGTTCTAATCACTTCCTCACAATGGCAACCAAGAGCTAAAGTCTCTCTCATGATGACACCCACAATCGTAGAAAGCTACCGAGTGTGAGGCATCATGACAAAGCGCACTCTTGGGCGAAACTTTCATGAGAGCCATACAGACAAAGGTCTACGAATGGCAGTCACTAATCGTTCCCACTCCCCTAGGTTTTTGTTCAGACCTTGGGTTTTAGGCCCCACTCAATGCTCACAAGTATAGGGTGTGAAGTGTGTGTTGAGGGCACAACACCTAGAAATAACTACCCTTCCCCACCTGCAAGAAAAACCATGAACAGTCCAGACAAAAAAGTTGTCTACCCTAGGGTTCAACATGCATACATCATTTCAATATACAAACCATCCTAAGAAGTCAACAATAATTACACGCATTGCTTACCTCAAAGAAAAGGAGCCGAGAAGAGGGGACATAATAGAATTGGGGAATATGCATGAACTTACCTCAAAGAAAGGGAGCAAAGAAGAGGGAACATGATAAGATTGGGGGAATGCATGAAAGAAAGAAGCATATAAGCAAAGAGGATAAGAGGAGAGACTATCTACCACTTTAAGCAAGAAGCGAACATAGAAGAAGAAGGGATAAACACACATGAATGCAACATGATAATGTGAGAATGCAATGGAATTGCCAAGATGCAATCAAGTAGACATGAGAGAAAGGAGAAGAAGAAGGAATGTTCTAAAATCTAGCAAACAAATGGCATGGAAAATAGAACAAAAGTAGGAAGAAGGGAGGTAAAACAAAGCATGTTAAATCATCAAAGCAAATCACACATTCAATTAATCGGCTTGACCCACTTAAGAAAAAGAATCCCCAGTGAAGTCGCCAGCTGTCGTATCTCGAAAAATCCTTGGAGGGATTTTTCTTCGCACAACGGGGTTTTAGAGTCACTACCAATATATTTTAAAGGTAAAACATCGAAAAAACCTTTTTTGGAAAGCAATGGTCTTTGGAACCATTAGATTTGGGTTCCGGGATCTAATTACGTATGGGGAAGGTATTAGCACCCCATAACGTCCCTTCAAAGAAGGGTTACCTTAATTAAATATGTGATTTGCAAAGTTGATTCGGAAAAATGCTTTGTTTTTACCTCTTTTGTTGATGAGTGACTTAATGAAAAGTCTTTAGTTTTCGCGCTTGACGGAGAGTATCCGCTCCTACGTATCTCCCGGTGCAATGGAGAATTCAAAGCAACGTAGTTCTTGTGTTTGAAAAATGTTTTATTTTGGAAAAGTGTTTGGTTTTTGAAAGGAAAAATGTTTTGGGTTTGTTGTGCTTGACAGAGAGTATCCGCTCCTACGTATCTCCCGGTGCGATGGAGAATTCAAAGCTACGTAGTTCTGGGTTGCCTAGAAAAAGGTTTTTGTTTTTTTACCTTGTTTAATTGTGAAAATTGAGCTTTCATGATGATCAATTGAGAAAAGGCTCCAAGTGACTACCATTAGCACTCCATTGTTAATAATCATGCAAGCAAAGGCTTCGCAAGACTACTAACAAAGTTTTTGATTTAGTGAAAATCTTTAGGAAAATTAGGCATTCATGATGATCAATTGAGCAAAGGCTCCAAGTGATCGCCGCTAGTACCTCATTGTTAATAATCATGCAAGCAAAGGCTTCGCAAGACTACTAACAAAGTTTGATTTTGAAGAGTTTTCGCAACTGGATTGATTCTTGTTTAGGGAATGATTTTGATGCTTGAAAAAGCTTTTGATTGAAAGTGGACCTAGACTACACACATTATGACACGATACATAGATAGGCAAGGAAAGAACCCAAGTAGAACATTTTGGCAAAAATGCATGAATAGGCAAGAAAATGAACCTAAGTTGCACATCTTATTGAAGATGCTAGGCAATGGGATGAACCTAACTAGGCATTTATGACACAATATGTGAATAGGCAAAGGCATTTCAAAGCACAAGTGATATCAAACTTCTAATGAATCACTTGCAAAACCCTAAGGATTTCACATCAACATTAGACATAAGCACCCATGTGGTATCCTTTTGATGTCATCAATGTCTAATACATTTCTTCAATTAACCACATGGAAGGAATAAATTAAAAGGGGCATTAGCCTCATGCAAGATCATAGGCAAGTCTTAAGACTAAATTGACAAGTTTAGGCAATTATGGTGTTGACTCCCTTTAGGTAATCTTTGACACTTGGGATATGCACAAGTGCATAGGTGTCAAATCCTCTTACCAAATCGTCAACACAAAACCAAAAATTGTTTCAAAACAATTACTTGTTTGCAAGACCAAGAGCATTTCAAAATGATTTATAAGTTGTTTTGGGTAATCAAAGCAATTGGTAAGGAAAGGAAACCTAAATTTGCATTCTTGTTCACTAGGAATCACAAAAGAAATTGAATCCTCTTAGGCAATCCTCAACACTTAAAGTGTGCATCAAAGCACAAGTGAGAGTCCTCTTGCCTATCATCAACATAGGGCATGATTTGCAAGCAAATTCATGAGAACAACAAGTTTTAAACAAACAAACATCATAATCAAGGTTCAATTCCAAGTAATTGCAAGATTAGACAACCAACTCATCAAAAATCTCATAAACCCTAATTTCTTTGAAACATGCGAAACTAACGTAAACCCTAAATCTCATTTTATTCATGGAAACACAAGATAATGCAAGAGAACAACATAGATTAAACTTTTGGCAAGGATTCACATGATCAAGAAAAGAAATGCATAACAATCACACAAACCCTAATTTTCCTCTAATATGCGAAATGAAATAAGCTTCAAGTCATCATTTTATTCATGAAAACAACAAGAAATGAGTGAAATAACAACAACACACAATTTATTCTAAAGGAGAGAAGCATTCCAAGCACCCAAACCTCCCAAAGTGTTTGTCAAGATACTTGAAATACATCTCTCACTCAACCACAACAACTATGCTAACATTATGACATTAAAATGCAATGGGATGCCAAAATGAAGTGATGATTTACATCTTTGATGCTAAAATTGGAAGTTGATGCTAGGTTTTAAAGTATACCTCAACTCCAAGCTAGAATAAGGAAGGAAATGAGATGAATGAATGCAAAACCCTTTTAATCTACTCTTCAATCTTCAACTTTGAACTTGATCCTTGAATTTGAAGGTGAATCTTTGAGAAGAATGCAAGAAGGATGGAAGATTTAGTGTAGGAAAGGTGTTTTAATAGATGATGGAGTGAAGAAATTTAAAAAGGTGAGGTGAGGGAGAGGAGGAGGTAATCGCCCCAAGGAGAGGAGGAAGTAGTGGTTTTTGCAAAAAATGAACTTGTTCCTTTTATTTTGAGAGAGTAGGCTCATATATGGTCTTGGGTGAAATTAGGGTTAAGGGTAGAATAGGAATGGGATGTTCTATTTTAAGTAAGTTTGCAATTTCTTATGAAGGAGTGAGTGTGAGAGGATGGTGTCATTTACAAAAAGGGGTATGAATCTACATGAGAGTGTGAGGGAATTAGGGATGTGTATGAAATGGGTAGGATTAAGGATAGTACAAGAATATTCTTAAGGAATAATTGTACAATAGAAGAGTGTGGAAGAAATTGTGGAGAGAGAGAGAGAGAGGGAATTCGACTATGACAACAAACATGGGGAGGGAAAATTGCTTCTCCTTTTTGGTCTTTTGTCTTATTGAGGACACTTTGTACTTTCTATTTGAATTTTGAATTTTTGGGCATGCAAATGATAGTGCACCTATTGAAAATGTGTCACATATTTTTGGGCACCATAACAATATCCCTCTAATTATTCATGACAATAAAAGTTGTCATTTAATAATCGAGGAATATTTAATGGTCCTTTTTCAGCTTTCTTGTACAATAAAAAATGGGAAAAATGCGTTTTAATTATTTTGAACTAGGATTTTCTTCCAAAAAATTATACGAAAATTATCCTTGATAGAATAAATTGTATTTTTCATCCTTGACTTGGTTTAGTTCAAAAATAATTAACTTGCTCTCATTTGAATGCCCACAGATATTGAAACATGCACTATTTTATTCCCTAAAATTCTCAAAAATTAATAAAAATGTTTTTTTCTTTTGGGTGCCAAAAATTAATAACGATCAATAAATGGCCTTTTTGAAGATTAAAATGCATGCCAAATGGCAAGGGCAAAAGGGAAGCTCACGCAGTTACGACAGGCGCGTGCGCGTAATTCAAATAAAAATGCGGGATAGGGGATAAATACACATAAATGCGAAAGTCCATTAACCTACACAAATTATGAATTACCCTTATTGTTTCCATTTTTGTTTGAAAAAAAAGGTTTTGACTTGGGCGGACAAAATTAGGGTATGACAAGGACAAGCAAATATTTAAGTTTGGGGTTGTGATAAATCTATATCACACGCTTGTTTTGAATGTTAAAAATTGTGTTTTGCATGAAGATTTTAATGAAAATCAGTAAAGTTTGAGCAGATTTTGGGAATTTCTAAATCTAGTTTTCGTGTAGTGGTTTGTTGTGCAAAAACGTCTGCAAGTATATACAGTCGAACAAGTAATAAAGTGTAAGTAAAGATCGTTCCCACGAGGATTAAGGTTTCAATTACCAACTCGAAGAAATAGCATTTTAGTGAGTAGAAACCTAACCAAAATAATTGAGTAATGGTGTTGAGCAACAAATACGTAAACAATGCGAGAGTAAAAAGGGAATATTGAACGAGTAAAGATACGAGAGGTGAGAATAGTCAAGACTAGGATCAACGAACATAACTTATGAGTGCAGTGCTGTGATTGATGCTGCGATAGCACTCAGTGCGCAGAATGAAAATGGATATTCCTATCCTATTAATATAATGTCGTCAAGGTTCCCTTATTTCTAAGCTCCCATTGGGGTTCATTATATAGGTTGAAAAAGCATGTTTCCGATCACACTATAGCCCTAACTTCAAATTCCTATCCTTCGCTAGGAAAGAATAATATTCCTATTACCCTTTAAACTATATTAACTTGTGAAATCGGTGATTTATTCCCTTACAGATAATAAAACGCACTACCCTAATCAAAGTGATCAATTTTGAAAAGAGTTTATACAATAAGCATACACAAGTTAATGAGGCATCAAAGATCGATCACATTAAAACACTTAAAAGCACATGTTCGTATCACCACATCTTGATTATAAAAGTAATTAGCTCATAACGAGCGTAAGAATGGATAAACAGTACAAAGTTACCATAGACACGGTAGACAACATCATAAAAACACTTAGGCAATACTAAGGTTGCTGCGACGATGGCAAGCACTAGCCACAGGGTCTGTTCCTGAGTATTAAGTAGAGTATCTGGGGGAGGTGGTTGTTCTGTATCTTAGGCTCGGTCTCACTTCTTCTCAAAATTTTGCGTATGAGATGCTCTATATCTTTTCACTAGGGTTGCTGCTTGTTTATAGGCGCTAGGAGGCACGGCGCGGCTCTTCCTTGGGCTATTTTCCACGAGTCATTGCCTCAACCCTAGCGCTCTTCTTATGTTGTTCGCTTAAAAGATTAGGTTTTCCTTTTCTGGCAGCGCTAAATGAGGCGCCTCGCTGGTGCTTGCTCCGCTCCGCATATCTGCTTGGATGCTACCGTGGCACTTGTCTAGCACTGAATACTTAGTAAAATCCTGCACACTTGGCACACATGTCAAATTCCAACAAATTGGCACTTGCGTGCCCAACTTCTAATTATTATTTCAAAATTCAACAATGTCAAATATGAAGGTATTCATCACAATTCATCGCATAATTTATTCTTGGAACAAGATAATTCTCGTTTGAATGACTGTTAATAACTCACACTTCTGTGAGTTATCACACCCCCAAACTTGAGCCATTGCTTGTCCTCAAGTAATGACAGCACCAGGGCAGCATTGCTCACAGCATTCACTCACATTAGCCTGTGATAGCATTTTGAAACTTTTAACTTCACGCTTCTATTTTCTCAAGGCTCTTCCCTCAGACTTAACATTTTCGCACTGCTTATCATGTGAAGTTGCAGCTTTCATCCCCCTAGCTAGATTGTGTGTGTGCTCTCTTTGTTCTTCTTCCATAAGTTTGAACACTTACTAGGCTTGGCTTTGGGTCCAACTTAGAATTTCTTACGCTGCTTATTTGTTGTCAGTTGCTGCGAGTAGATTCTTGTGCTGATTTACACGGGGGTAGGTATTTTTCTTTTGAAGCCATATCTTTTGATTTGGGATTAGAGTGGTGCACCTTATCTCTCTTTTTTTTTTGAAGGATAGCTTGGTCAAAGCTTCAACTGAAACTGTAATGGTGTCGCCACAAAACAGCCTCCCTACACAGTGACCAAGTTCACCTTGTTGCATTTTTGTGCACCCTCCCCCAGGCCTTGCTACTAGCATTTCTACCCCCAAACTTGTGTTTTATTCTACCCACAGCTTCTTTCTACTTCTAAGCAGTTTGGGTCCTTGCTAAGTTTTCACCTAACTTCCACCTAAGTAAGCTTTACGCCTATTTCAGGAGACAAAGAGTTAGGTGTATACTAGGGGGCTTGGACTACTTGTTCACATTTCTAAGCTCACAATATCTGGTTATCCTCATCGGGGTTTGCCTTGAGAAACAATTTTTTATTTTTTATATATGCTATCGCACATGCTACCAGCACTAGCTAATACTGAGTGCTGTGAGGGGTGCTGCCCCAGTGTAACACCCTAAATATTTAATTAATTTATTTAATTAAGTATTTAGGAATTTATTTTAATTAATTGGATATAATTTAATTAGTTAAAATTATATTAATTTTATGTTGGTGGTATTAGGAAAAGGAGGCGCCACTTGAATGAACTTGGGCTTAAGTGAAAAGCCCAAGCCCATGATCCATGTAATAGGCGAAGTGCTAAGTCTTTGGGGATTAGGGTTTTGGCTAGGCATTTGCGAATTGAGAATACAGAATAGAGAGAGGGAGAGGCGCCGTGGAGAAGAGAAAAAGAAAGGAGTGGTCGCGAGCTCAAGGAGGAAGAGGAAGTGACCCGTTGCTGTGGTTCTGTTCGTGACTGTCTCTAGGGCTCCTGTTCTTCAAATCCAAGGTAAGGGGAGTTCTATCTTTCTATATAATAGATGTTTATGATAGGTTTTAGAGTAGGGTTAGCCTAGATCTATCCATGATCATGAATGTGTATGTGATTTCATGTTTTGTTGATGATTGATGCGTGATGCTCATGATTGATGGCTGAAAAATCCCTTCGATTGGTGTTATGGGAGCCTAGGGCGCCATGTGCTAGATTTGTGTTGCTGAATTTTTTTTGTTGCTGGAAGTGTTGCTGGGCACTGGGCGCCAGGCGCCAGGCGTTGGGCGCCAGTGTGCGTGGGTTCTGTGCTGCGCGTGTGTCGCGTGCTGGGCGCTGGGCGCCAAGGGCGCCAGTGTGCGTGTGTTCTGTGCGTGTGTGTGTGTGCGTGTTGCTTGTGTGCGCATATGGGGTGTTTTGGGTGAAACTTCGAATTCAGGGCATATTTTACCGTGCCATCTTTTGTATTTGCGTGCCCAAATTCAATTTTGAACATTTTGGCTCGAGTGGTTTTATTTTTGCACGTGTCATTTTGGAGTTGTCTCGGTGGGTGTTGCTTGTGTGCGCATATGGGGTGTTTTGGGTGAAACTTCGAATTCTGGGCATATTTTACCGTGCCATCTTTTGCATTTGCATGCCCAAATTCAATTTTAAACATTTTGGCTCGAGTGGTTTTATTTTTGCACGTGTCATTTTGGTGTTGTCCCAGTGGTCACCCCAGTGACGTTAAGCCGTATTGAGTTCTTTAAAAATCCTTTTTGCGTATAACCAACAGTTTTAACGCTTTAGTGTCAAAATGGATGATTATGACGATGATGCCCTTAGTGGCTAGTTAAATGACGTTTTTGCCCTTAGTGGCCAATATTATTGATGATGATGTGCAAATGACTGTTTTGCCATTAGTGGCTATTGTTTGTTGGATGACGTTTATGGATAAGCGACGATGAGGCCCAAAAGGCTAAGCGATGATGATAATAAGTGACGATGAAATATAGCGACGTGTTGTATGTAATTATAAACTGACAGGTGCTGTGCCTCTTATTTGGCAAATTGGTAAGTGACGGGTCACATAGTTGACTGTGATTGTGTGTTTGTGTGTGGTGCATGTCATAGTGTCTCATGTATTCCATGTGCATGAACCCAGCGACGATGAGGCCATAAAGGCTAAGCAACGATGATGAAAGGTACCTCATGCATATGCCCGCGAGTGGGTTGCATTTCATATAGTCACATGAGATTGTGATGAGTTGTTGTATTGACGTAATTGATGACTGTGATGTGGCTACTCTAGTGCTGTGACTTTGACTTATTGCTTATCATATGATTTATTATATGGATTGAATTGGACTCACCCTTCTGTTTGAATGTTACCCCTATGCGGTAACGTGCAGGTAATCACGAGTGAAGACCTAGGTATCTTCACTAATTATGAGTCGGGTCGTCATGCTCTGATACGTAGCACTCAGGGGGGAAACGAACTCGATGTTTTAAGACTATTTTGGTTGTTATATGTTATTTGATGGTTTTCTCTTATTTATACTTTCCGCTGCGTAGTTGGTTTTATTGATGTCACGGGTGCGGTGATGATGACTGATGCTTGAATTTTTCCCCATTGGGGGCGTGTTACGTATTGCACATTTATTGACGTTGAACTGTTTTATTGAAGTACGGTGTTTTGTTTGAAGTGTGTGTAACATTCCTTGCGATGAAAAGAAATTTTGAAACTCTGATTTTACAATTAAATTAACGGGTAGAAAAGGGGTGTTACATTAGTGGTATCAGAGAAGTTCGGTCTGTCCGGCCAATGTTGTCCTGTCATAGTGTCTTATGACAATTAAGAAATTGTTAGATTAGTTCTAAATTTTTGGTTTGTGCTGCAGTGATAATTTGAAATGGTGGGAGAAACGATGCTGCTCTTGCTGCTGCGCTGCAAGCTATGGCTCAGGCTGTGCAGATTCAGCAGAATGCTGGGGAGAACGCTGGTTTTCGGAGTCTGACTACTTTCCAGAGGGAGAATCCGCCCACTTTTAAGGGCAAATATGATCCAGATGGTGCTATGGCTTGGTTGAAAGAGATCGAGAGGATTTTCAGGGTGATGGACTGCACTGTTGAGCAGAAGGTCCGTTTTGGTACCCACATGTTAGCCGAAGAGGCCGACGACTGGTGGTTGGCTACTAGGCAGAGGTTGGAGGCTGTGCAGGAAGAGATTACCCGGGAGGTATTCAGCAGATAATTTCTGAGAAAATATTTTCCTGAAGATGTCCGAGGAAAGAAAGAAATAGAGTTCCTGGAACTGAAGCAGGGTGGTATGTCTGTGACGGCGTATGCGACGAAGTTTGTGGAATTGGCAAAATTCTATCCGCACTATAGTGAGGCTACAGCTGAGTTCTCAAAATGCATCAAGTTCGAGAATGGTTTGAGGCCTGATATCAAAAAGGCCATTGGTTACCAGAAGATCCGTGTGTTCGCTGATCTGGTTGACAGTTGTAGGATCTTCGAGGAGGACAGTACTGCACATTACAAAGCTGTGTCTGAGAAAAAGGGTAAGTTTCCGAGTCGAAGCAAGCCGTATGAGGTTCCTGTGGGTAAGAGTTATCAGAGGGCTGCTGGAGGTACGAAGACTAGTGGGGGAGATGCCTCTGCTAGCATTGTCTGTTTTAAGTGTGGCAAACCTGGCCACAAGAGTACTACATGCGGGTCTGATGAGAGAGTTTGCTACCGTTGTGGTAAAAAGGGTCATATGGCGGCCGAGTGTAAGGTCAAGGATGTCGTGTGTTTCAACTGTGGTGAGTCTGGGCATATCAGTGCAAAATGTACAAAGCCGAAGAAAGAAAGGTCTAGTGGGAAAGTGTTCGCATTGGCAGGAGATGAGCCTGATGAGAAGGATGGTCTTATTAGAGGTACGTGTTTCATTAACGGTACTTCTCTGAAATCTCTTATTGATACTGGTGCTACCCATTGCTTTATATCTGTTGATTGTTGTAAAAGATTGGGTCTTGTTTTATCTGCTATGTATGGGGATATGGTTGTCGATACTCCTGCGAAGGGGTCGGTGATTACTTCCCAGGTGTGTTCTCAGTGTTCCGTGTCGATCTTCGGCAGGGACTTTGTTGTGAATTTTGTTTGCTTGCCGTTGAGAGGGCTGGATGTAATCTTGGGCATGGACTGGTTAGAGAATAACCACGTCCATATCAACTGTCGTAGCAAGTCGGTTAGCTTCGGGGAAGAAGATTCTATTTTGGTATCTGCTGGTCAGTTGAAGAAGTTGAGGAAAGAAGGAGTTCAGCTATTTTCATTGTTGGCATCGTTGTCTGCTGAGAGTCAAGCTGTTATTGAAGAACTGCAAGTGGTACGCGAGTTTCCTGAGGTTTTTCCTGACGAAATTCTGGGTGTGCCGCCGGAGAGGGAAGTTGAGTTCTCGATTGATCTTGTACCTGGTACGAGGCCTGTGTCTATGGCACCGTACAGGATGTCGGCGTCGGAATTGTCTGAGTTGAAGACGCAACTCGAAGAATTGCTTGAGAAAAAGTTTGTGAGACCGAGTGTATCACCGTGGGGAGCTCCGGTATTGTTGGTAAAGAAGAAAGATGGGAGTATGAGGTTATGTGTGCACTATCGTCAGTTGAATAAGGTAACTATCAAGAACAAGTATCCGCTTCCGAGGATCGACGATTTGATGGATCAGTTAGTGGGTGCCCGTGTTTTCAGCAAAATTGATTTGAGGTCCGGATATCATCAGATTAAGGTGAAGGATGAAGATGTTCAGAAGACAGCGTTCAGGACAAAGTATGGGCATTATGAGTATTCAGTGATGCCGTTCGGCGTGACCAATGCACCTGGTGTATTTATGGAATATATGAATCGTATTTTCCATAATTACCTAGATCGGTTTGTGGTGATCTTCATAGATGACATTCTAGTTTATTCTAAGTCGGAGGAAGAACATGCTGAGCACCTGAAGTCAGTATTGGAAGTTCTGAAAGAGAAAAAGTTGTATGCTAAGTTATCAAAGTGTGAGTTCTGGCTGAAAGAGGTGAGTTTCCTTGGGCACGTGATTTCTGGTAATGGTATTGCGGTTGATCCGGCAAAAGTGGAAGCAGTGTTAGAGTGGGAGGCTCCGAAATCCGCAACAGAGATCAGAAGCTTTTTGGGTTTGGCTGGGTACTACAGGAGGTTCATCGAGGGTTTTTCGAAGTTGGCCCTTCCGTTGACTCAGTTGACTTGTAAGGGTAAAGTTTTCGTTTGGGATGCTCGGTGTGAGGAAAGTTTCATGGAACTGAAGAAGAGATTGACAACGTCGCCTGTTTTGACGTTGCCTAATCCTGAGGAACCGTTTGTTGTATATTGTGACGCTTCAAAGACGGGTCTTGGTGGTGTGCTGATGCAAGATGGGAAAGTCGTTGCGTATGCGTCGAGGCAGTTGCGGGTTCATGAGAAAAATTACCCTATGCATGATTTGGAATTAGCTGCCGTGGTATTTGTGCTTAAGAATTGGAGGCACCATCTTTATGGTTCGAGGTTTGAGGTGTTCAGTGATCATAAGAGTTTGAAGTATCTGTTCGACCAGAAGGAGTTGAATATGAGACAGCGTTGGTGGTTGGAGCTCTTGAAGGATTATGACTTCGGTTTGAATTATCATCCCGGCAAAGCTAATGTCGTGGCTGATGCTTTAAGCCGGAAGTCTTTGCATATATCGGCAATGATGGTGAAAGAATTAGAGTTGATTGAGGAATTCCGAGATTTGAGTTTGGTTTGTAGAATGACACCTCGTAGTGTCAAGCTGGGAATGTTAAAGATCGATAATGACTTTCTGGGCAGCATTAGAGAGGCTCAGAAGTCAGATGTCAAGTTGGTAGATTTAATGAATGGGGTTGGTCAATCTGAAGATGAAGATTTCAAATTGGATTCTCGTGGTGTGTTGAGGTTCCGGGGTAGGATCTGTGTTCCGGATGATGCGGAGATGAAAAAGGCCATTTTGGAGGAGGGTCACCGTAGCAAGCTAAGTATCCATCCTGGAGCAACAAAAATGTATCAAGATCTGAAAAAGATGTTTTGGTGGTATGGTAAGAAGAGAGATGTGGCACAGTTCGTGTATGCCTGTTTGACCTGTCAAAAGTCGAAGGTTGAACATCAGAAGCCTGCAGGGTTGATGCAACCGTTGGAAGTTCCAAAGTGGAAGTGGGATAGCATTGCGATGGACTTTGTGACGGGACTGCCGAATACAGTTAGGGGTCATGACGCTATTTGGGTGATCGTTGATAGGTTAACGAAGTCTGCTCACTTTATTCCTATTAATGTCACTTATCCGGTGTCGAGGTTGGCAGAGGTCTATGTCAAAGAAATTGTGAAGTTGCACGGTGTTCCGAAGAGTATTATGTCAGATAGGGATCCGAGGTTCACTTCTGAGTTTTGGACGGGTTTGCAGAAGGAATTGGGTTCAAAGTTGAAAATGAGTTCGGCATATCATCCTCAGACAGATGGTCAGTCAGAGAGGACAATTCAGTCGTTAGAAGATTTGTTGAGAGCTTGTGTCTTGGAACAAAGGGGTTCATGGGATTCCTACCTTGCGTTGATTGAGTTTACCTATAACAACAGTTACCATTCCAGTATCGGGATGGCACCGTTTGAAGCATTGTATGGTCGAAAGTGTAGAACGCCGCTGTGTTGGTATGAGTCGGGGGAGAGTGTAGTGTTGGGACCGGAGATTGTCCGGGAGACTACAGAGAAAATCAAGATGATCCGTGAAAAGATGAAGGCTTCGCAGAGTCGTCAGAAGAGTTATCATGACAAGCGGAGGAAAGATTTAGAATTTCAGGAGGGTGAGCATGTGTTCTTGAGGGTTTCTCCTATTACCGGTGTTGGTCGAGCGTTGAAATTGAAGAAGCTCACTCCTCGTTTTGTTGGTCCTTATCAGATTTCTGAGAGAATCAGAAATGTGGCTTATAGGGTGGCTTTACCGCCAAATCTTTCGAATTTGCACGACGTGTTTCATGTGTCGCAACTTCGGAAGTATGTTTCGGATCCATTTCATGTGATCCATATGGATGATGTAGAGGTGCGGGATAATCTCACTGTGGAGACGATGCCCGTACGGATTGAGGGTCATGATGTGAAAGTGCTTAGAGGCAAGGAAATTGCATTGGTGAAAGTGGTTTGCCTAGGAGCTGCCGGTGAGAGTATGACTTGGGAGCTAGAGAGCAAGATGCGGGAGTCCTACCCAGAGTTGTTCGATCAGGTAGATTTCGAGGACGAAATATTCTAAGTGGGGGAGAGTTGTAACACCCTAAATATTTAATTAATTTATTTAATTAAGTATTTAGGAATTTATTTTAATTAGTTGGATATAATTTAATTAATTAAAATTATATTAATTTTATGTTGGTGGTATTAGGAAAGGGAGGCGCCACTTGAATGAACTTGGGCTTAAGTGAAAAGCCCAAGCCCATGATCCATGTAATTGGCGAAGTGCTAAGTCTTTCGGGATTAGGGTTTTGGCTAGGCATTTGCGAATTGAGAATAGAGAATAGAGAGAGGGAGAGGCGTCGTTGAGAAGAGAAAAAGAAAGGAGAGGTCGCGAGCTCAAGGAGGAAGAGGAAGTGACCCGTTGCTGTGGTTCTGTTCGTGACTGTCTCTAGGGCTCCTGTTCTTCAAATCCAAGGTAAGGGGAGTTCTATTTTCTATATAATAGATGTTTATGACAGGTTTTAGGGTAGGGTTATCCTAGATCTATCCATGATCATGAATGTGTATGTGATTTCATGTTTTGTTGATGATTGATGCGTGATGCTCATGATTGATGGCTGAAAAATCCCTTCGGTTGGTGTTATGGGAGCCTAAGGCGCCATGTGCTAGATTTGTGTTGCTGAATTTTTGTTGTTGCTGGAAGTGTTGCTGGGCGCTCTGCGCCAAGGACGCCAGTGTGCGTGGGTTTTGTGCTGCGCATGTGTCGGGTGCTGGGCGCTGGGCGCCAAGGGCGCCAGTGTGCGTGTGTTCTGTGCGTGCATGTGTGTGGGTGTTGCTTGTGTGCGCATATGGGGTGTTTTGGGTGAAACTTCGAATTCTGGGCATATTTTATCGTGCAATCTTTTGTATTTGCGTGCCCAAATTCAATTTTAAACATTTTGGCTTGAGTGGTTTTATTTTTGCACGTGTCATTTTGGAGTTGTCTCGGTGGGTGTTGCTTGTGTGTGCATATGGGGTGTTTTGGGTGAAACTTCGAATTCTGGGCATATTTTACCGTGCCATCTTTTGCATTTGCGTGCCCAAATTCAATTTTAAACATTTTGGCTCGAGTGGTTTTATTTTTGCACGTGTCATTTTGGAGTTGTTCCGGTGGTCACCCCAGTGACGTTGTAAAGCCGTATTGAGTTCTTTAAAAATCCTTTTTGCGTATAACCAACAGTTTTAACGCTTTAGTGTCAAAATGGATGATTATGACGATGATGCCCTTAGTGGCTAGTTAAATGACGTTTTTGCCCCTAGTGGCCAATATTATTGATGATGATGTGCAAATGACTGTTTTGCCCTTAGTGGCTATTGTTTGTTGGATGACGTTTATGGATAAGCGACGATGAGGCCCAAAAGGCTAAGCGACGATGATAATAAGTGACGATGAAATATAGCAACGTGTTGTATGTAATTATAAACTGACAGGTGCTGTGCCTCTTATTTGGCAAATTGGTAAGTGACGGGTCACATAGTTGACTGTGATTGTGTGTGGTGCATGTCATAGTGTCTCATGTATTCCATGTGCATGAACCCAGCGACGATGAGGCCATAAAGGCTAAGCGACGATGATGAAAGGTACCTCATGCATATGCCCGCGAGTGGGTTGCATTTCTTATAGTCACATGACATTGTGATGAGTTGTTGTATTGACGTAATTGATGACTGTGATGTGGCTACTCTAGTGCTGTGACTTTGACTTATTGCTTATCATATGATTTATTATATGGATTGAATTGGACTCACCCTTCTGTTTGAATGTTACCCCTCTGCGGTAACGTGCAGGTGATCACGAGTGAAGACCTAGGTATCTTCACTAATTATGAGTCGGGTCGTCATGCTCTGATACGTAGCACTCAGGGGGGAAACGAACTCGATGTTTTAAGACTATTTTGGTTGTTATATGTTATTTGATGGTTTTCTCTTATTTATACTTTCCGCTGCGTAGTTGGTTTTATTGATGTCGCGGCTGCGGTGACGATGACTGATGCTTGAGTTTTTCCCCATTGGGGGCGTGTTACGTATTGCGCATTTATTGACGTTGAACTGTTTTATTGAAGTACGGTGTTTTGTTTGAAGTGTGTGTAACATTCCTTGCGATGAAAAGAAATTTTGAAACTCTGATTTTACAATTAAATTAACGGGTAGAAAAGAGGTGTTACACCCAGCACCTATCAACATTTTTATTCCTAGTGCAGCTAGTACAAAAATAGCAGGGCAAGCAAAACATAGCATTCTTTTCATTCATGGGGAATATTGGGGACACACAAATCACAGAATTATCACAGACAGTCATGAAGGCAAAGAGCTATAGATGCACCCCCCCCCCCCAACTTAAGCAGAGACAGTGTCCTCACTGTCTACTACCAGGCGGAGGATGGGCAATAGCAAGAAAAAAGAAAGAAACATAGTAAGGGAAAATAGGAATTACTGCATCATTTCTTCTGTTTCTTCTTGTCTTCTTTGTCCTTACCCTCTTGCTCGTCTTCGTCAGCACTTTCTTCCATCAACACTCTTTTCCGGCGAGGTGGTCTGGTTGCACACATTTTCCTCCTGGTCCATGTGGACTTAGGAGGTAGTTGAAATGGCACCTCGGCAGCGCTTGCTGCAGCAGAATCCTTCCTTGTCTTGCACGGGGAAGATGCGGTGGCAGCACTCTTCCGAGCACTAGCTGGCTGTGCAGGGGCTGCACTCTTGTCCTGGTCGTTCTTGGACCTCCTTTCTCTTTCTACATCACCACTACCTTCCTCTTTTCCATCAGAGTTCACTCCTCCCACTGAATTGACTGGGGAGGAGCTACTGGTGCTCCCTCTGGTGCTGGCTTCCTCGTCTTCCTCAGACTCAATTACCACGGTCTCTGTTGGGGGTGCTGTCGTAGCCTTGGCAGCACCAGTTGTGCTCTTCCTTTTTCCTTTTATCAGATACAATTTCGTCTGGCTCCTTTTCTTGTGTTCCCTGTTTCTTGGCAGCAGCATGGTTGTTTTGTTGAGTGGGCATGGTGGGTGTTGTGTTTGCAGCAGGTTTTGTGTGAGCATGACCACTACGGCCAGCCTCAGGAAGTACCCAAACAGGGAACACAGGGGCTGGCATATCAGTCTTGCCCTGCTCCCTTGTGGACCAATCATGGGCTGCTTTCAGGAACATCCACACTACCTCCTTCTTGAGGATGTGCTGCTGTAACAGCAGCACCATTTCAGATAACCCAGCATGGGTTTCCTCAGCAGGATCTTTCTGACTTACTGCCTCATTCTTCTCTTCTTCCATCTTTCTTTCTTCTTCCTTACTGTCCTCATTGCAAGACAACACTACCTCAGGGTCCAGGGGAAAGTGTTCCTCTTCTTCGTCAAACCTGGGCACATCCTCGGCTTCACAGAGCAATCAGATCAGATTAGGGTAAAATAGTGCACCCACACTTCTTCTGGCGCACGCCAGGATCTCTCTTTCGATCAATTGACCCAAGTTAAACTGTTTTGAACCCAGCATGGCCTTGAGCAGGAACATTCTCTCCTTGTGCCAGTAGAGGTTGTGCTTTGTTGGGAGTACTGTACTCATCACCCACATCGACAGAGATTTCAAGAACGGCTTCAACATTGTTCTCTTTACCTTGAACGCGCTAGCGTCTTCTTTGACCCACTCTGTGCCGGGAACACAAAGCACTCTTAGCAGACTAGCCATGTCCCAGTCTGATGCGCTGGCCATCATGCTTTCCAGCGTTTCCTCCACCTCTTGCAGACCCAACACGTCATTAATTCTTTCAGCACCGAAGGAGACCAACCGTCCTCGCACCACGGAGAAGGTGGGCTCGGGTTTTCCCTTGAGCTTTTTAGGGACGCCAGCATAGAACTCCCTAGTTAGTCCAGGGAGTATGTACGGTGGTTGCTTGGTCAGAGCTTCCCATTGTAAATCTCGGAAGATTTCTATTGAGGCTGTGGTTAGGGATTTAGGTGCTATTCCCCTCTCTAGAAGTGGGTTGCGGTTCTGAGTGGAAGTGGTGTGGAGCTCTATGGCGTGTTTGCTCGGTAGCCGGCCGAGGGTGTCTTTAGGCGCTGATTTTGATTTGGGCATCTGTGTTTTGGAGGATGGAGATTTGGTTTTGCGTGCCATTGGGTTTTAGGGTTCAGGACAGGGAGAAGCTTCTGTGTATCAGCAATGAAGGACGAGGGTTTGCGGTTAGCACTGGGTGATGGTGAAGGTGGTTGCTATTTAATGATGGTGGAGCGGTTTTGGTTGGGGGGCGTGGGAGGTGACAGTTTGGTCTTTGGCACTGAGGAGTTATGGTGTGGGGAGTGGTGAACGTGGGGAGAAGAGAAGTTATGCAGTTAATAGGTGTGAGGCGTTATAGGCTAGGCGTGGAGGGGAATTTGAAGCGATGGTTGGCGTGCTGGATAAGACAGCACAGCTCGATGCTGACGCAAGCTGTCAGTGCCCAACTGCCATCTGCGCGCGCTTGCGTGCCTCTGGTGGCAGCGCAGCACCTCGTAATGCTTTTAGAAATTCAAACATCCCTTCTTAGCGCTCTACAAGAAACGAAACCTCGTAGTGCTATCAGCACTGCTACGATGAGTATCCCACAATGCTGCCAGCACAGGGTGATAGCTAAATCTCCCGTTGCACTTCTCTCAATGTCCGTGCTTTCCCTTTATCCCTGAAACTTTGGTTCAAAAAAAAACTAAAAAATAAAAATTGTTAGCCTCTGGGCTGCCTCCCAGTAGCGCTTGGTTTAAGAGTCCTTGGCCTGACTGAAAGGTTTTCATCAATTTGGGTCACTCAAGGGGTTGGATGCCTTTGTGCTGGCCACAGGCTCACCCAAGTACAGCTTCACTCTTTGTCCATTCACCTTAAATTCAGAGCCATTTGTTTCGTTCCTTAGGTCCACAGCCCCATCGGGATGCACCTTCAGAATTGTGAACGGACCAGACCATCTAGATTTGAGTTTTCCGGGAAAAAGTCTCAGTCTAGAGTTGAAGAGCAATGCTTGGTCACCCTCTTTGAGTTCTTTTCTCACAGTTTTAGCATCATGCCAAGCTTTGGTTTTATCTTTGTATAGCTTGGCATTCTCATAGGAAAAATGCCTTAATTCCTCAAGCTCACTGAGTTGCAGCATTCTGGTGTTGCCAGCTTGTTTCAAATAAAAATTTAGCTTCTTGGTTGCCCAAAAAGCCTTGTGCTGCAACTCGATGGGCAAGTGGCAAGCCTTACCAAATACTAATCTATAGGGAGACATGCCAAGGGGTGTTTTGAAGGCTGTTCGATATGCCCAAAGAGCATCATCCAGGTGGATGGACCAGTCCTTCGTTGATGGATTTACCATCTTTTCTAAAATTCGCTTGATCTCCCTATTTGACAGCTCTACCTGCCCACTTGTTTGAGGATGGCAGGCTGTGGCAATCTTATGCTTTACTCCGTACTTTGCCAACAACCCACCCATTAATTTGTTACAGAAGTGGGTGCCCTCATCAATAATGATAGCTCTAGGTGTGCCAAACCTTGTAAAAATATTTTTTTGAATGAATTTCAACACGACTCGTGCATCATTATTGGGGAGTACAACTGCTTCTATCCACTTTGACACTTAATCTACGGCCACAAGTATGTATAGATTGCCAAAGGAGGGTGGAAAATATCCCATGAAGTCAATACCCCAAACGTCGAAGAGCTCGACTTCTAGGATATTGTTCAAGGGCATTTCGTTTTTACTTGATATATTACCCACCCTTTGACACCTATCACACTTTCTAGCATATTCATGAGAATCTTTAAAAATGGAGGGCCAGAAATAACCTGTTTATAGAACCTTAGCATCAGTTCTTGCTCCTCCAAAGTGGCCTCCACATGGTGAGGCGTGGCAGTGCCTTAAGATGTCTTCAATCTCTGACTCGGCAGCACATCTTCTCAGGATCTGGTCTGCACACTTCTTGTATAAAAAGGGTTCATCCCAAAAGTATTGCTTTGTGGAATGGAAGAACCTCTTCCGTTGCTGCGCTGTGAGATCTTCAGGTATTATGTTACTCACCAAATAGTTCACAAAATCAGCGTACCAAGGAGTTTCAGTGCTGGAGCGTGTGTCCTTCACAGATGCTGAAATGGCCAGCAGCTGCTCATCCGGAAACTGCTCCTTAATTTCTGCTTTGAAAGGAAGGGAGTTCATGTCTAGTATTCTTGACAGGTGGTCAGCCACCTGATTTTCCACTCCTTGTTTATCCCTAACTTCTATGTCAAATTCTTGTAACTAGAGCACCCAACGAATCAGCCTTGGCTTTGCATCTTTCTTGGAAATGAGGTACTTTATAGCAAAATGGTCAGTGTAAACTACGAACTTCGCTCCTACCAGGTACGACCTGAACTTGTCAAAGGTGAATACCACTGCCAGCAACTCTTTCTCCGTGGTGGTGTAGTTTAATTGAGCGTCTACCAACGTCTTGCTGGCATAATGAATGGTATGGAATACCTTATCATTTCTCTGTCCTAGCACTGCCCCAACGGCATAGTCACTGGCATCACACATAAGTTCAAATGGTTTGGTCCAATCTGGTGCTATGATTACTGGTGCTGTCACTAGTGCTGCCTTCAGCTTTTTGAATGCTACCAAGCATTCTTCATCAAACTTGAACACCGTTTCATGCTGCAGCCGCATGCATAAAGGTTTTGAAATTTTTGAGAAATCCTTTATGAACCTTCTGTAGAACCCAGCATGCCCTAAAAAACTTCTTATCCCCTTGATTGATGTGGGAGGTGGCAACTTTTCAATCACTTCCACATTTGCCTTGTCAACTTCTATGCCTCTTTTTGATATTTTGTTCCCTAGTACAATCCCTTCTTGGACCATGAAGTGGCACTTCTCCCAATTCAGAACCAAGTTTGTCTCCTCACACCTGTTCAGTATCTCTTCGAGATTAAGCAAGCATGCATGGAAGTTCTCTCCGAATACTGAGAAATCATCCATGAACACTTCCATGGACTTTTGTAACAGCCCAGGTCCAACGCATTGGCCACCCCAGCACTATTACATCACGGTCTTCTCTACCCCCCTTGTAGAATTTTTGCCTTCCGTGGGAATCGAACCTTGCACCTGAGGCATAAGTGCAAGTTAAACACACCTCCCACTACCAATTGAGGCGCGCCGCTGGGCGCCGTTTTGATGTCTGTCGTGGTTGTGGCTGCCCTGTTGCTGTTGCTGTGTTGTTTCTGGCGCATGGGCGCCAAGGGCGCCAATGTTGTGGCTGCCCTGTTGTTGTTGTGTTGTTCTGGCGCATGGGCGCCAAGGGCGCCAATGTTGTGGCTGCCCTGTTGCTGTTGCTGTGTTGTTTCTGGCGCATGGGCGCCAAGGGCGCCAATGTTGTGGCTGCCATGTTGCTGTTGCTGTGTTGTGGCTGCCCTGTTGCTGTTCTGGCGCACTGGGCGCCAATGGCGCCAATGTCTGGCTGCCCTGGTGCTGTTCTGGCGCACTGGGCGCCAAGGGCGCCAATGTCTGGCTGCCCGGTTGCAGACTGGCGCCTTGGGCGCCAAGTGCGGCGCCAAGGGCGGCGCCAAGGGTGGCTGCCCTGTTGTTGCTGGGCGCCATGTTGGCTGCCCTGTTCTGTTGCTGGGCGCCTTGGGCGCCGTGCCTGATGTTGCTAGGCGCCATCCAGGGCGTCGTTGTCTGTTCTGTGGCACTGGGTGCCATGGGCGCCATTTCTTGGTGTCTGGGCGCCAGGGGCGCCATTCCCCTGATGTGCTGGGTGCGTAGGGCGCCAATTCCTGTTTCTTGCTGGGCGCCTTGTAGGGAGCCATTTCCTGCTGTCTCATGGGCGCCAATGTGTGGCTGCCCTGAATTTTTGGAAAGGTTGTTAAAATTGGCCAATTGACATTTGTTGGTCGTTAAAGTTGTTAGAAGTGGCAACTTGATAATTGTTGGTAATGTTGCCATAGTCGAATTGCCCCATTCATTGGCAATATATATTCTGTTGTAGGCCTATGGCCAACGTTGTTTCCTTTTGTCGTTGGATTGCCTCTATTTATTGGCAAGGATACTGTGTCAAGGGCCTAAGGCCAATTGTCGTTTCCTGTTGTCGTGATGCTATGTAACCATTGTTACTGATAGTCGAGCATTTATCATCGCGTCGCATGGCATTTGCATTTTGTCGAGGGCTGATGGCCCTAGAGCTTCGTCTCACACGTCGGCCTGGATTGGCAAATTTTGGTCGTTGATGCCTCTATTTATTGGCAGGTTTTTAGTCGGGAGCTCTGCTCCAAACGGTACCGCATGCATGTGCATAGTATTGAGTCGCATTCCGCATTACATACCGTATTGCATATTTGAGTGGTTATGTTGTTGACCCGTGATGATTGAGATTACCTGAATGATGTGAAGTAATGTAGTTAGATGTCCTGATTCCATATATATATATTGTTTTTCATACCTCTTTTTATATGGTTCGATATCTCACCCCTTCTGTTTGAATGTTACCCCTATGTTGGTAACATGCAGGTAACCATGACTGAAGGCCATGTACCTTCGTTAGTTGGAGTCGGTGTCGTCGCTCTGATACGTAGCACTCGGGGGGGATGGACGCATATTTATTACTACTTTATTTGTTATTCTATTGTCTGATTTCGAGTTAAAACCCATTTGAATCCGCTGCGTTGTAATTGCAAGTTGACTTGTTTCGTTTATTGATTCCTCCTATTTTATGTGCTATGTATCCGATGCTATAAATGACCTAGTTATGCTCGTTTGTGGATTTTAGTTGGAAAAATGTAGCATCCGTTTAATTGTTGAAATTTTTGAAACTCTGATTTTTACTATTAAATCGCCGGGTAAAAATGGGTGTTACATTAGTGGTATCAGAGCTGTTTCGGTTTGTCCGGCCTAGTTGTCCTGGTATTGTGTCAATCGACGATCGAGTATTGTCATTTGGTTCTAACTATTGTTTGTGTTGTAGTGATAAGTTATGATGGCTGGAAGGAATGATGCTGCTATCGCTGCTGCTTTGGCGGCTATGGCTCAGGCCGTGGAGAGTCAATAGAACGTTGGTGAAAATGTTGGGTCTCGTAGTTTAGCGACCTTTCAAAGGGAGAATCCGCCTACTTTCAAAGGCAAGTACAATCCTGATGGAGCGTTGGCTTGGCTGAAGGAGATAGAGAGGATCTTCCGTGTGATGGACTGCACTTCAGCGCAGAAGGTTCGTTATGGTACTCATATGTTGGCAGAAGAGGCTGATGACTGGTGGCTAGAGACTAGTCAAAGATTGGTAGCTGCAGGTGAAGAGATCACTTGGGTGGTGTTCCGTAGGGAATTTATGAGGAAGTATTACCCTGAGGATGTCTGGCGCAATAAGGAAATCGAATTCCTTGGGCTGAAGCAGGGAAACCTGTCAGTTACTGAGTATGCTGCTAAGTTTGTGGAGTTAGCCAAGTTTTATCCGCACTATAGTGAAGCCACTGCTGAATTTTTGAAGTGCATCAAGTTTGAGAACGGGTTGCGGCCAGAGATCAAGAAGGCCATTGGATACCAGAAGATCAGTGTCTTTGCTGATTTGATTGATAGCTGTAGAATCTATGAAGAGGATAACAATGCGCATTATAAGATTATTAATGAGAAGATGAGCAAGCCTCAGAATCGTGGTAAGCCGTATGATGCTCCTGCTGGTAAAGGTAAGTCGAGAGTTGCTGATGGTAAGAGAACTAGTGGGGGAGATGCTCCTGCTGGTATTGTGTGCTTCAAGTGTGGCAAAGCTGGTCATAAGAGTAGCGTGTGCAAGCTTGAAGTGAGGAGGTGTTTCCGTTGTGGTAAGACCGGGCATGACGCACCTGAGTGCGAGCATAAGGAGATGATTTGTTTCAACTGTGGCGAAGGAGGACACATTAGCAGTCAGTGTCAAAAACCGAAGAAAGAGCGAGCCAGTGGAAAAGTGTTCGCTTTGACAGGGACAGAGACTTCTGAAGAAGATGGACTTATTAGAGGTACATACTTCATTAATAATATTCCTCTAACTTCTATTGTTGATACCGGTGCCACTCATTGTTTTATTGCTGCTGATTGTGTTGAAAGATTGGGTCTTGCGTTGTCTTCTATGAATGGAGAGATGGTCGTCGATACTCCAGCTAAGGTGTCGGTGACTACTTCTCTTGTGTGTTCTCAATGTCCTTTGTCGATTTTCGACAGAGCCTTTGTTGTTGATTTGGTTTGTTTGCCGTTACGTGGATTGGATGTGATCTTGGGTATGAACTGGTTAGAGTATAACCATGTGCATATTAACTGTCGCAGTAAGTCTGTGAGTTTTTCTACCCCTGAAGAGGAGGAAGCTAGTTTGTTGTCTGCTAAGCAGTTGCGGAAGTTGATGCAGGAGGAAGTCCAGTTATTCTTGCTGATGGCATCAATGTCTGTCGAGAACCGAGCCGTAATTGAGGAGTTGCAGGTAGTGTGTGAATTTCCTGAAGTTTTCCCTGATGAGATCCCAGGTGTGCCGCCAGAGAGAGAAGTGGAATTCTCTATTGATCTTGTACCTGGTACGAGACCTGTTTCCATGGCACCGTACAGGATGTCAGCATCTGAACTGTCCGAATTAAAGAAGCAACTGGAAGATTTGCTCGAAAAGTAGTTTGTGAGACCAAGTGTGACGCCGTGGGGAGCTCCTGTGTTGCTAATTAAGAAGAAAGATGGAAGTATGAGGCTCTGTGTTGATTATAGACAGTTGAATAAGGTAACGGTTAAGAACAAGTATCCACTCCCTAGGATAGATGATTTGATGGATCAGCTGGTGGGTGCTCAAGTGTTTAGTAAGATTGATTTGCGATCGGGTTACCATCAGATTAAAGTGAAAGATGAGGATATTCAGAAGACGACCTTTAGAACTCGTTACGGGCATTGTGAATATTCGGTGATGCCTTTTGGTGTTACCAACGCGCCGGGAGTATTTATGGAATACATGAACCGTATCTTCCATACTTACTTGGATCAGTTTGTAGTGGTATTCATCGATGACATTTTGGTCTACTCTAAGTCAGAAGAAGAGCATGCAGAACATTTGAGATTAGTGTTGGAAGTCCTGAAAGAGAAGAAGTTATATGCAAAACTGTCTAAATGTGAATTCTGGTTGAAGGAAGTGAGTTTCCTTGGTCACGTCATTTCAGGTAGTGGCATTGCGGTGGATCCGTCTAAAGTAGATAATGTGTTGCAGTGGGAAGCCCCGAAGTCGGCTACCGAGATTAGGAGCTTTTTGGGGTTAGCTGGTTATTATAGAAGGTTCATCGAGGGTTTTTCGAAGCTAGCACTTCCGTTAACTCAGCTGACTTGCAAAGGTAAAGCCTTTATATGGGACACTCGTTGTGAAGAAAGTTTCGCCGAATTGAAGAAGAGAGTGACGACGTCCCCTATTTTGACGTTGCCCAATCCGGGAGAGTCTTTTGTGGTGTATTGTGATGCTTCCAAGATGGGTTTAGGAGGTGTGCTTATGCAGAATGGAAAGGTAGTTGCTTATGCGTCGAGGCAAATGAGGACTCATGAAAAGAATTATCCTACGCATGACTTAGAGCTTGCTGCGGTTGTTTTTGTGCTGAAAATTTGGAGGCATTATCTTTATGGTTCTAGATTTGAAGTATTTAGTGACCATAAGAGTTTGAATTATTTATTTGATCAGAAGGAATTGAATATGAGGCAACGACGGTGGTTGGAGTTATTAAAGGATTATGATTTCAGATTGAATTATCATCCAGGAAAAGCTAATGTCGTGGCTGATGCATTAAGCCGAAAGATCTTACACATCTCAGCAATGATGGTTAAGGAGTTGGAATTAATTGAGCAGTTCAGAGATATGAGTTTGGTCTGTGAACTGACACCGCAGAGTGTCAGGCTGGGAATGTTAAAGATTACTAATGACTTTTTGGACAGTATCAGAGAAGCTCAGAAGTTGGATGTTAAACTGGTGGATTCGATGGTCGGAATCGATCAGTCTGAGAATAATGATTTCAAGCTGGATGCGCAAGGTGTGTTGAGGTTCCGTAATAGAATTTGTATTCCAGATGACACAGAGATGAAGAAAGCGATTCTTGAAGAGGGTCATAGGAGTAAGTTGAGTATTCATCCGGGAGCTACTAAGATGTATCAAGACTTGAAGAATTTGTTTTGGTGGAAAGGGATGAAGCGTGATGTAGCGCAGTTTTTGTATGCATGTTTAACTTGTCAGAAGTCAAAAGTTGAACATCAGAAGCCTGCAAGGTTGATGCAACCGTTAGAAATCCCAGAATGGAAATGGGATAGTATTTCAATGGATTTTGTGACGGGATTGCCTAATACTACAAGAGGGTATGATGTGATTTGGTTGATTGTTGACAGGCTAACGAAATCGGCTCATTTTGTTCCTATTAACATCACATATCCAGTATCGAAGTTGGCAGAGATTTATATCCGAGAGATTGTGAAGCTGCATGGTGTTCCTATGTGTATCATTTCGGATAGAGATCCGAGGTTTACTTCTGATTTTTGGAAGAGCTTGCAAGGAAAGTTGGGTTCTAAGTTGAGATTGAGTTCGGCGTATCACCCTCAGACGGATGGTCAGTCGGAGAGGACTATTCAGTCGTTGGAGGATTTGCTGAGAGCGTGTGTTCTGGAGGAAGGAGGTTCGTGGGATTCCTATCTCCCAGTGATAGAGTTCACTTATAACAATAGTTACCATTCTAGTATTGGGATGGCACCTTTTGAAGCGTTGTATGGTTGGAAGTGTAGAACTCCTTTGTGTTGGTATGAATCTGGAGAGAGTGTAGTACTTGGACCGAAAATTGTCCGAGAGACCACTAAGAAGGTGAAGTTGATTCGGGAGAAGATGAGGGCTTCGCAGAGTAGACAGAAGAGTTATCAGGATAAGCGAAGGAAAGATCTAGAATTTCAAGCAGGTGAGCATGTGTTTTTGAGAGTCACTCAGGTGACCGATATTGTACGCACTTTGAAGTCTAAGAAGCTCACGCCTCGTTTTATCGGTCTGTATCAGATTTCGAAAAGAGTTGGAACTGTTGCTTATAGGGTGGCCTTACCGCCCAATCTTTCGAATTTGCATGATGTGTTTCATGTGTCGCAACTTCGAAAGTATATTTCAGATCCATCTCATGTAATTCATATGGATGATGTGCAAGTACGGGATAATCTCACTGTGGAGATGATGTCTGTACGAATCGAGGATCATGAGGTGAAGACTCTAAGAGGCAAGGAGATCGCTTTGGTGAAAGTAGTCTGGTTGGGAGCTGCCGGAGAAAGCATGACGTGGGAGCTGGAAAGCAAGATGCGGGAATCTTATCCCGAATTGTTCGGGTCAGGTAAATTTTCGAGGACGAAAATATTCTAAGTGGGGGAGAGTTGTAACACCCCGAATAATTAATTAATTAATTAATTCAATTGTTTAGGAAATTAAGTTGTAAGAAATATTAGAGTAAAAATATATTTTCGTATGTGGGCCTAATTGTTGGTGTTAGGAGTAGTAAAAATAAGGGGGTGTAAAGAAGGGCCATGAAGCCAAATCGCATAAGTGAATGAGAAAGCCCATAAGACCAAAGAATTTATAAAAAGATGTTATTTTAGGGTTTGCTCACTTTAGAAGAAAAAAAATAAGAATTGGGAGAGAAGAGCAAGGAGGGGGCGGCGAAGAGAGCTAGGGCAAGGCCAAGGAGAGCTTCGAATTCTTCAATCCAAGGTAAGGGTGGGGTTCTAACTCTATAATTGGGTGTATGAAGGGCTTTATGTAGGGAGGTTAAGGAACCCTAGGTATTGTTGATTCTTGAAAACCCTAGTTGTAGGTATTGAACTCTAAATGTTGATGTTGAATCCTAGTGATGAGATTTGTTACCTGCTGATGATGTATGCATATGTTTGTTGAAGATTGAGAATCAAAAATATGTCTTGGGCGCCCTCCTGGGCCCCATCTTGTTGTTCGCAGGTTGCTGCTGGGCGCTGGTGCGCTGGGCGCCATGGGCGCCGTTTTGATGTCTGTCGTGGTTCTGGCGCATGGGCGCCAATGGCGCCAATGTTGTGGCTGCCCTGTTGCTGTTGCTATGTTGTTTCTGGCGCATGGGCGCCAAGGGCGCCAATGTTGTGGCTGCCCTGTTGTTGTTGCTGTGTTGTTCTGGCGCATGGGCGCCAAGGGCGCCAATGTTGTGGCTGCCCTGTTGCTGTTGCTGTGTTGTTTCTGGCGCATGGGCGCCAAGGGCGCCAATGTTGTGGCTGCCCTGTTGCTGTTGCTGTTTTGTTCTGGCGCATGGGCGCCAAGGGCGCCAATGTCTGGCTGCCCTGTTGCTGTTCTGGCGCACTGGGCACCAAGGGCGCCAATGTCTGGCTGCCCTGTTGCTGTTCTGGCGCACTGGGCGCCAAGGGCGCCAATGTCTGGCTCCCCGGTTGTTGTTCTGGCGCCTTGGGCGCCAAGGGTGGCTGCCCTGTTGTTGCTGGGCGCCATGTTGGCTGCCCTGTTCTGTTGCTGGGCGCCATGGGCGCCGTGTTTGTTGTTGCTGGGTGGCATGTTGGCTGCCCTGTTCTGTTGCTGGGCGCCATGGGCGCCGTGCCTGATGTTGCTATGTGCCATCCTGGGCGCCGTTGTCTGTTCTGTGGCACTGGGCGCCATGGGCACCATTTCCTGGTGTCTGGGCGCCAGGGGCGCCATTCCCTGATGTGTTAGGTGCGTAGGGCGCCAGTTCGTGTTTCTTGTCGGGCGCCTAGTAGGGCGCCATTTCCTGCTGTCTCATGGGCGCCAATGTGTGGCTGCCCTGAATTTTTGGAAAGGTTGTTAAAATTGGCCAATTGACATTTGTTGGTCGTTAAAGTTGTTAGAAGTGGCTACTTGATAATTGTTGGTAATGTTGCCATAGTCGAATTGCCCCATTCATTGGCAATATATATTCTGTTGTAGGCCTATGGCCAACGTTGTTTCCTTTTGTCGTTGGATAGCCTCTATTTATTGGCAAGGATACTATGTCATGGGCCTAAGGCCAACTGTCGTTTCCTGTTGTCGTGGTTGTCGTGATGCTATGTAACCATTGTTATTGATAGTCGAGCATTTATCATCGCGTCGCATGGCATTTGCATTTTGTCGAGGGCTGATGGCCCTGGATCTTCGTCTCACACATCGGCCTGGATTGGCACATTTTAGTCATTGATGCCTCTTTTTATTGGCAGGTTTTTAGTCGGGAGCTCTGCTCCAAACGGTACTGCATGCATGTGCATAGTATTGAGTCGCATGCCGCATTACATACCGTATTGCATATTTGAGTGGTTATGTTGTTGACCCTTGATGATTGAGATTACCTGATTGATGTGAAGTAATGTTGTTAGATGTCCTGATTCCATATATATTGTTTTTCATACCTCTTATTATTTGGTTCGATATCTCACCCCTTCTGTTTGACTGTTACCCCTATGTTGGTAACGTGCAGGTAACCATGACTGAAGGCCATGTACCTTCGTTAGTTCGAGTCGGTGTTGTCGCTCTGATACGTAGCACTCGGGGGGATGGACGCATATTTATTACTACTTTATTTGTTATTCTATTGTCTGATTTCGAGTTAAAACCCGTATGAATCCGTTGCGTTGTAATTGCAAGTTGACTTGTTTCGTTTATTGATTCCTCGTATTTTATGTGCTATGTATCTGATGCTATAAATGACCTAGTTATGCTCGTTTGTGGATTTTAGTTGGAAAAATGTAGCATCCGTTTAATTGTTGAAATTTTTGAAACTCTAATTTTTACTATTAAATCGCCGGGTAAAAATGGGTGTTATAGGCTTTGCGCATACACTTCTCTTTAAGCTGAAATTCACAATGAAGGGGATGAGAAAATAAAAGCTCACTAAAACAAATACTATTTTAGATACAGTGATTAAATTCGTTAATCCCCGGCAATGGCGCCAAAAACTTGTTGTGCAAAAACGTGTGCAAGTATACACAGTCGAACAAGTAATAAAGTGTAAGTAAAGATCGTTCCCACGAGGATTAAGGTTTCAATTACCAAATCGAAGAAATAGCGTTTTAGTGAGTAGAAACATAACCAAAATAATTGAGTAATGGTGTTGAGCAACAAATACGCAAACAAAGCGAGAGTAAAAAGGGAATATTGAACGAGTAAAGATACGAGAGGTGAGAATAGTCAAGACTAGGATCAACGAACATAACTTATGAGTGTAGTGCTGTGATTGATGCTGCGATAGCACTTAGTGCGCAGAATGAAAATGGATATTCCTATCCTATTAATATAATGTCGTCAAGGTTCCCTTATTTCTAAGCTCCCATTGGGGTTCATTATATAGGTTGAAAAAGCATGTTTCCGATCACACTATAGTCCTAACTTCATATTCCTATCCTTCGCTAGGAAAGAATAATATTCCTATTACCCTTCAAACTATATTAACTTGTGAAATCAGTGATTTATTCCCTTCCAGATAATAAAACGCACTACCCTAATCAAAGTGATCAATTTTGAAAAGAGTTTATACAATAAGCATACACAAGTTAATGAGGCATCAAAGATTGATCACATTAAAACACTTAAAAGCACATGTTTGTATCACCAGATCTTGACTATAAAAGTAATTAGCTCATAACGAGCGTAAGAATGGATAAACAGTACAAAGTTACCATAGACACGGTAGACAACATCATAAAAACACTTAGGCAATACTAAGGTTGCTGCGACGATGGCAAGCACTAGCCACGGGGTCTGTTCCTGAGTATGAAGTAGAGTATCTGGGGGAGGTGGTTGTTCTGTATCTTAGGCTCGGTCTCACTTCTTCTCAAAGTTTTGCGTATGAGACGCTCTATATCTTTTCACTAGGGTTGCTGCTTATTTACAGGCGCTAGGAGGCACAGCGCGGCTCTTCCTTGGGCTATTTTCCACGGGTCATTGCCTCAACCCTAGCGCTCTTCTTATCTTGCGGCTCAAGCAGGCGCCTTGTTTGCTTAAAAGATTAGGTTTTCCTTTTCTGGCAGCGCTAAATGAGGCGCCTCGCTGGTCCTTGCTCCGCTCCGCATATCTGCTTGGATGCTACCGTGGCACTTGTCTAGCACTGAAAACTTAGTAAAATCCTGCACACTTGGCACAAATGTCAAATTCCCAGAAATTGGCACTTGCGTGCCCAACTTCTAATTATTATTTCAGAATTCAACAATGTCAAATATGAAGGTATTCATCACAATTCATCGCATAATTTATTCTTGGAACAAGATAATTCTCGTTTGAATGACTGTAAATAACTTACACTTCTGTGAGTTATCATGGTTATGCCGGTTTTTCTTGTATTTTTGTGCACATGAACTAGATCAACTGGAAGAACAAGTTGTGCACGCTAGAGGTGAAGTTTGGAGCGAATTAAGGCAAACTACACTACAGCAAAATTCTGGCAGCACCAGATAGTCTCATTTTGCACTAAACTTCCACTGGTGGAAGTTGTCCTTAAAATAGCAGCAGTTGTGTAACGCCCAAATATTTAATTAAATTATTTAATTAAATATTTAGGTATTCAATTATTTATTTATTTATTTACTTAATTGGTGTAATTATATTAGCAATTGATCAAGGGGTTTGTAAATAAATATTAGGGGATGGAGTTAGTGATTAGGCTTAAGCTGGAGGAAGCCCGCGATCCAAGCCCAAGATGTAGGCGCATGAGGGTTAGTGAGGGTTGGAGGCATTCGCATTTTTGAGAGGAAAAGAAAGGAAGTTTGCGAAGAGGAGAGAAAGAGAGAAGGAGGGGCGGCGCGCACAAGGGAGAAGAGGAGAGGAGGAGAGTTCGCGAATCAAGGAGGGGAGAAGAGGCGCCATTGTTGCTGAGGTTCTGTAGGTGACCTTCTCAAGGGAAGTGGTTCTCTCCTAATATAAGGTAAGGGTGGGTCTTGCTCTATAGTAGGGCATATGATGGGATGTATGTGGGGTAGGATCTATGTCGCCTTAGGTTTGTTGTTTATTGTCTGATTAGTGATAGTTGAAATATAACCATGTTGATTGAAAACTTTGATTGATGATGACTTGTGAAGATTGGGTGTTTTGATGATGGTTATTAAGAAATTGGTGTTTTTGATGTTGTCATGGTCGTACACGAGGTGTTTGATAATTTGGTTGCGTCGTTGTTCAAGTCCTAGGCGCCACGGGCGCCATTGTTGTTGCCATTGCCATGTGTTTTTGTTGCTGTCTGGGCGCCCTCCTGGGAGCATGTTGCGTTTCTGTGTTGTTGTCCTGGCGCAGGGGCGCCATGGGCGCAGGTTCCCTGTGCCTGGGCGCCAAGGGCGCCTAATTTTGTCTGCCCGCGTTGCGTTCCTAAGCTGTGTTTCCGTATAGATATGTTGCCTGGATGTCATTGGTGCTGAAATTTGGGTGCTAAGTTGCGTGTTCTGAAATGTCACTGGGATCCCCTCCCATGGGCACCAATGTTGCTGCCTGAGCCAGTTTTTGTGTTGTTGTCTGTGTCTAGGTGCTGGGCGCCAATGTTGCTGCATGCGCCAGTTTTTGTGTTGCTGTTTGTGTCTAGGTGCTGGGCGCCAATGTTGCTGCCTGCGCCAGTTTTTGTGTTGCTGTCTGTGTCTAGGTGCTGGGCGCCAATGTTTCTGCCTGCGCCAGTTTTTGTGTTGCTGTGTGTGTCTAGGTGCTGGGCGCCAATGTTGCTTTCTGCGCCAGTTTTTGTGTTGCTGTCTGTGTCTAGGTGCTGGGCGCCAATGTTGCTGCCTGCGTCAGTTTTTGTGTTGCTGTTTGTGTCTAGGTGTTGGGCGCCAATGTTGCTGCCTGCGACAGTTTTTGTGTTGCTGTTTGTGACTAAGTGCTGGGCGCCAGTTTTGCGTTTGTTGGGCGCCAGTTTATGCTGTTTTGGCGCCATGTGGCTGTCTGTGATGTGTCTTGGTGCCGTGTTGTGTTGATGCTGCCTATGTTGTTGGCTATGTTGAAAGATGTTGGGTCTAATGACCAAAGGTTGATAATGACGTCGTTGATATGCTAAATAAATGTGTTGTGTGTTGATTGTGTTGTTGTGCATCGTTCATGGTGTCTCATGCTCTCATATGCGTATGCCCGTGTTGTGGGTGCCCTTGTGGCAAAATGTTGTTGTTGATATACCCGTTGTTGTGGGTCGCCCGAATGGCAAATTTACATTGATTGGTACAACATGCATATGCCCGTCGTTGTGAGTTGCACTTCATGCATTCTCCATATCATTTTGTGATACTACCTTAGTTGTTATATATATATATATATATATATATATATATATATATATTAAATAGCTGTTATGTATATATATTGATATGGTTGTTATATCTATATATTGATTTGGTTGTTATAAGGTATATATATGCTGTTGTAGTTGCTGTGTATGTGTATATATATTAAATGGCTGTTATATATGTAATAATGCAGTTGTTGTATAAACATATATATATATATTAATATAGTTGTTATATATATATAAATATACACTAATATAGTTGTTCTATATTGGATGTTTTGATGTTGATTGGGGTGTGATGAGTATGGTTGTTATATATATATTGATGTGGTTGATATTGTTCATTACTCTGGCATACTGCCTATCATAAACTTTATTATATTGTTTGAGACTCACCCCTTATGTTGAATATTACTCTACAGGTAACCGTATGTGAAGGCTTTTAACCCTTCATTCCTCGAGTCGGTCGTTGCTCTGATACGTAGCACCTGGGAGGCGAACGTTAGCTAATTTAGTTGTTACGATATGTGATACTGTTGGATGTTTTGTATTAGTACCGTTATAACAACGTTTTGGGAATTGTTCCCTTTTATTCCGCTCCGTGATGATGAACTATTATTGTGTAGACTGACTAGTTAGTGAGGGTTCGCCCATTATTTGATGAGCTACGTATCATGTCTTTTGAAATGATGATTTATTATCAATTTGTGTTTGTTGATTGAAGTAAATGTAACATCCCTTTTTGGATGAACTTAAAAATGATTTTTAAACTCTGATATTTTTATTATATATTGCCGGGTAGAAATTGGGTGTTACATTAGTGGTATCAGAGCAGTTCGGTCTGTCCGGCCAAGTTGTCCAGTCGTAGTGTCAATTGACAATGGTGTGTTGTCAATTATATCTAACTGTTGTTTGTCTTGTAGTAAGTGAGTTGAAATGGCTGGGAGAAACGATACTGCAATTGCTGCTGCTCTACCTGCTATGGCACAAGCTGTGCAAAATCAACAGAATGCTGGTGAGAATGCTGGGACTCGGAGTTTGGCTACCTTTCAGAGAGAGATCCGCTTACGTTCAAGGGCAAGTATGACCCCGATGGTGCTATGGCTTGGTTGAAAGAAATGGAGAGAATTTTTCGAGTGATGGATTGTACCCAAGCATAGAAGGTCCGCTATGGTACACATATGCTAGCTGAGGAAGCTGATGATTGGTGGTTAGAGACGAGGCAGAGGTTGGAGACTGCTAATGAAGAGATTACCTGGGAAGTGTTCAGCAGAGAGTTTAACCGTAAGTATTATCCAGAAGATGTCCGAGGGGAGAAAGAGATTGAATTTCTGGAGCTGAAACAAGGTAGAATGTCCGTATCGGAGTATGCCGCTAAGTTCGTGGAGCTTGCAAAGTTCTATCCGCATTACACTGGAGTTAATGCTGAGTTTTCTAAGTGTATCAAGTTTGAGAATGGATTGAGGCCCGAGATCAAGAAGGCAATCAGATATCAGAAGATTCGTGTCTTTGCTGACATGATCGATAGTTGCAGGATTTTTGAGGAGGATAGTAAGGCTCACTACAAGGTTGTGAATGATAAGAGGAGCAAGTTTCAAGGCCGTAGTAAGCCGTATGACGTCCCTGCGGGGAAGGATGAGCAGAGAGCTGATGCTGGCGAGTTGACTAGTGGGGGAGATGCCCCTGCTAGCGTTGTGTGTTTTAAGTGTGGCAAGCCTGGCCACAAGAGTGTCATGTGCAGAAGCGACGTAAAGAAGTGTTTCAAGTGCGGTAAGGACGGTCATGTGGTGGCTGAATGTGAGCGTAAGGCAGTGGTCTGCTACAACTGTGGTGAAGAGGGGCACTTTAGTACTCAGTGTCCGAAAACGAAGAAGGAACGAGCTGGTGGTAGAGTGTTCGCTTTGGTAGGGACAGAGACTTCTAAGGAGGGCGGACTTATTAGAGGTACGTGCTTCATTGATGGTGTTCCTCTAACTTATATTGTTGATACCGGTGCTACTCTTTGTTTTATTGCTGCGGATTGTGTAGAAAGATTAGGTCTCGCGTTATCTTCTATGAGTGGAGAAATGGTTGTCGACACTCCAGCTAATGGGTCGGTGACTACTTCTCTTGTGTGTTCTGGGTGTCCCTTGTCGATTTTCGACAGAGACTTTGTTGTTGATTTAATTTGGTTGCCGTTAAGCGGAGTGGATGTGATTCTAGGTATGAACTGGTTAGAGTATAATCAGGCCCATATTAATTGTCATAGTAAGTCTGTAAGTTTTTCTACTCCTGAAGAGGAGGGAGCTGGTTCGTTGTCTGCTAGACAATCGCGGGAATTAATTCGGGAGCAAGGGAGGACTTCGTAGAGTAGACGGAAGAGTCATCGTGATAAGCGAAGGAAGGATCTGGAATTTCAAGCGGATGATGTAGAGGTGCGGGATAATCTCACTGTAGAGACGATGTCTGTGCGTATCGAGGATCATGAGGTGAAGACTCTTAGAGGTAAGAAAATTGCATTGGTGAAGGTGGTCTGGCTAGGAGCTGCCGGTGAGAGCATGACTTGGGAGTTGGAGAGCAAGATGCGGGAGTCCTATCCAGAGCTGTTTGATTCGGGTGAGGCGCCTCGCTGGTCCTTGCTCCGCTCCGCATATCTGCTTGGATGCTACCGTGGCACTTGTCTAGCACTGAAAACTTAGTAAAATCCTGCACACTTGGCACAAATGTCAAATTCCCAGAAATTGGCACTTGCGTGCCCAACTTCTAATTATTATTTCAGAATTCAACAATGTCAAATATGAAGGTATTCATCACAATTCATCGCATAATTTATTCTTGGAACAAGATAATTCTCGTTTGAATGACTGTAAATAACTTACACTTCTGTGAGTTATCATGGTTATGCCGGTTTTTCTTGTATTTTTGTGCACATGAACTAGATCAACTGGAAGAACAAGTTGTGCACGCTAGAGGTGAAGTTTGGAGCGAATTAAGGCAAACTACACTACAGCAAAATTCTGGCAGCACCAGATAGTCTCATTTTGCACTAAACTTCCACTGGTGGAAGTTGTCCTTAAAATAGCAGCAGTTGTGTAACGCCCAAATATTTAATTAAATTATTTAATTAAATATTTAGGTATTCAATTATTTATTTATTTATTTACTTAATTGGTGTAATTATATTAGCAATTGATCAAGGGGTTTGTAAATAAATATTAGGGGATGGAGTTAGTGATTAGGCTTAAGCTGGAGGAAGCCCGCGATCCAAGCCCAAGATGTAGGCGCATGAGGGTTAGTGAGGGTTGGAGGCATTCGCATTTTTGAGAGGAAAAGAAAGGAAGTTTGCGAAGAGGAGAGAAAGAGAGAAGGAGGGGCGGCGCGCACAAGGGAGAAGAGGAGAGGAGGAGAGTTAGCGAATCAAGGAGGGGAGAAGAGGCGCCATTGTTGCTGAGGTTCTGTAGGTGACCTTCTTAAGGGAAGTGGTGCTCTCCTAATATAAGGTAAGGGTGGATCTTGCTCTATAATAGGGCATATGATGGGATGTATGTACGGTAGGATCTATGTCGCCTTAGGTTTGTTGTTTAATGTCTGATTAGTGATAGTTGAAATATAACCATGTTGATTAAAAACTTTGATTGATGATGACTTGTGAAGATTGGGTGTTTTGATGATGGTTATTAAGAAATTGGTGTTTTTGATGTTGTCATGGTCGTACATGAGGTGTTTGAAAATTTGGTTGCGACGTTGCTCAAGTCCTAGGCGCCACGGGAGCCATTGTTGTTGCCATTGCCATGCGTTTTTGTTGCTGTCTGGGCGCCCTCCTGGGCGCATGTTGCGTTTCTGTGTTGCTGTCCTGGCGCAGGGGCGCCATGGGCGCAGGTTCCCTGTGTAACACCCTAAATATTTAATTAATTTATTTAATTAAGTATTTAGGAATTTAATTTAATTAATTGGATATAATTTAATTATTAGAAATTATATTAAAATGGTGTAGGTAGTATTAGGAGATGAAGGCGCCAATTAGCTAGACTTGGGCTTAAGTGAAAAGCCCAAGCCCATGATCCAAGTGATATGCGAATACACAAGGTCTTGTGAGATTAGGGTTTGTGTGAATCATTTGCGAATTTGGAGAGAATAGAGAGGGGAGAGGCGCCGTAGAGAGGAGAAGAGAAGGGAGAAGGGCGCGAGCTCAAGGAGGAGGAAGGGGCGTGACCTGTTGCCGTGGTTCTGTTCGTGAGTGTCTCTAGGGCTTCTACTCTTCGAATCCAATGTAAGGGGAGTTCTCGATATAATAGGTTCTACGATAGGTTTTAAGTAGGGATGGCTTAGATCTAATCCATGAGTATGAATTATGCGTGATTTCATGTTGTTGTTACGATTAGCATGTTGTTTGATGAATTCGTTGCTCAAAGATCCGTTGTTAGTATTTGGGCGCCTAGGGCGCCATGTGTGTGCTTGTGATGTTGCTGAATTTTGAGGTTTGGTGGATGATTTTCGATGATTCTATATGTGTTCATGATTGTTGTAATTGGTGTTGTGATTGATCATGTGAAAATTTGGAAAAAATTGTTGAAGTTACTGTAGAAGGGCGCCATGGGCGCCAAGCTGCCTGTGTGTGCGTGTTGTGTGGGTGCGTGTGGCGTGTGTGCTGGGCGCTGGGCGCCAAGGGCGCCAGTGCGTGTGCGTGTGTGTTGCGTGGGCGCTGGGCGCCAGGCCCTGGGCGCCAAGGGCGCCAGTGCGTGTGCGTGTGTGTTGCGTGGGCGCTGGGCGCCAAGGGCGCCAGTGCGTGTGTGTGTTGCGTGTTGCTGGGCGCTGGGCGCTAGGTGCCAGGCGCTGGGCGCCAAGGGCGCCAGTGCGTGTGTGTGTTGCGTGTTGCTGGGCGCTGGGCGCCAGGTGCTGTCTGTGTCTAGGTGCTGGGTAATGTTGCTGCCTGCGCCAGTTTTTGTGTTGTTGTCTGTGTCTAGGTGCTGGGCGCCAATGTTGCTGCCTGCGCCAGTTTTTGTGTTGCTGTTTGTGTCTAGGTGCTGGGCGCCAATGTTGCTGCCTGCGTCAGTTTTATTGTTGTTGTCTGTGTCTAGGTGCTGGGCGCCAATGTTGCTGCCTGCGCCAGTTTTTGTGTTGCTGTTTGTGACTAAGTGCTGGGCGCCAGTTTTGCGTTTGTTGGGCGCCAGTTTATGCTGTTTTGGCGCCATGTGGCTGTCTGTGATGTGTCTTGGTGCTGTGTTGTGTTGATGCTGCCTATGTTGTTGGCTATGTTGAAAGATGTTGGGTCTAATGACCAAAGGTTGATAATGACGTCGTTGATATGCTAAATAAATGTGTCGTGTGTTGATTGTGTTGTGGTGCATCGTTCATGGTGTCTCACGCTCTCATATGCATATGCCCGTGTTGTGGGTGCCCTTGTGGCAAAATGTTGTTGTTGATATACCCGTTGTTGTGGGTCGCCCGAATGGCAAATTTACGTTGAATGGTACCACATGCATATGCCCGTCGTTGTGGGTTGCACTTCATGCATTCTCCATATCATTTTGTGATACTACCTTAGTTGTTATATATATATATATATATATATATATATATATATATATATATTAAATAGCTGTTATGTATATATATTGATATGGTTGTTATAAGGTATATATATGCTGTTGTAGTTGTTGTACATGTGTATATATATATTAAATGGTTGTTATATCTATATATTGATATGGTTGTTATAAGGTATATATATGCTGTTGTAGTTGCTGTGTATGTGTATATATATTAAATGGCTGTTATATATGTAATAATGCAGTTGTTGTATAAACATATATATATATATATATATATATATATATTAATATAGTTGTTATATATATAAATATACACTAATATAGTTGTTATATATTGGATGTGTTGATGTTGATTGGGGTGTGATGAGTATGGTTGTTATATATATATATATATATATATATATATATATATATATATATATATATATATATATATATATATTGCTGTGGTTGATATAGTTCATTACTCTGGCATACTGCCTATCATAAACTTTATTATATTGTTTGAGACTCGCCCCTTATGTTGAATATTACTCTACAGGTAACCGTATGTGAAGGCTTTTAACCCTTCATTCCTCGAGTCGGTCGTTGCTCTGATACGTAGCACCTGGGGGGCGAACGTTAGCTATTTTAGTTGTTACGATATGTGATACTGTTGGATGTTTTGTATTAGTACCGTTATAACAACGTTTTGGGAACTGTTCCCTTTTATTCCGCTGCGTGATGATGAACTATTATTGTGTAGACTGACTAGTTAGTGAGGGTTCGCCCATTATTTGATGAGCCATGTATCATGTCTTTTGAAATGATGATTTATTATCAATTTGTGTTTGTTGATTGAAGTAAATGTAACATCCCTTTTTGGATGAACTTAAAAATGATTTTTAAACTCTGATATTTTTATTATAAATTGCTGGGTAGAAATGGGGTGTTACAAGTTGCGTTTTGCACTGGTTTTCCACCAGTGGAAGTTGCCTTTAAAAACTGTCTATTTTTCTATCAGCAGAGTTGTACAGCAGAGTTAAGGACGGGACCCACAGCGAAGTTCTTTATTCTCAAATGTATAAACCACCTTTTTAGAGGGTTTTTATGGTCTTTTTACAAGATAAAATTTCCCTAACTGTTGGGCTATATAAAGGCAATAGAAAATTTGAAATTGGAACTTTGGACACTCTTGGAAACCCTAGAACTCAACAGCACTCTCTCTATTTCATCTCTATTGAAGATTCAAGGCATGGGAACAAGATTTGAAGCTTCAAATGAGTTCATCTTCTCCATTAAGTTGTAATTTCCGTTTTTCCCTTTCTTCTAATATGTCTTGCTAAATCTCTTTTTGTTAGGGATGAATGAATATTGATGAATCACTATTGTAACTGATTTTGTTTGTTCTTAATGTCTTATTCTCTCTTACTTTGTGTCTTTAATCTCTGTTCTTAATGCTTTTCATGATTTGATCAACCATGGAATGATCTATGGTTAATTTAGGGAATGGAAATTTTATACTTGAATGCTTCAGATTTAATACCTTCAACTTTTAGCTTAGGAATAATCTTTAAGCTGTTGTATCTTCCAAACTCTTGATTCTAATGCTTGTTGTCATCTATAATCACCTAAGGAATTAGGGTTTTTAGTTGTGAACAAAGGATTAGTTTCCTAAGGAAATAGGGATTAATTAATGTTGTGGGTTTGATAGCAAAGTTAAAGAGAGAGTAACTTTTCAATACAAACCAGTTGCAGTAGTGTGGAATCAATAGGAGTTCATCCCTAACATCTTTTATCATCTCATCTTTTCAAAGCATTCTTCGGTTTCTATTATCAAAAATACAAAAACATTTATTTTTCTTTGCTTTAAAAATACTTGTTACTTTACCATATCACTCAAACTTTGTTTCATTTGTGTTCATTTAGTTGTTGTTAACGCTTATTGGTATTTGCATTCGATCCTTGAGTTCGACACTCGGTCTTACCGTTTTATTATTACTTGCGACGATTTGGTACACTTGCCAATTCCTCCATCAGGCAGTACGACACTTTGCCCAAATGGAAGCAGACACATCGAGTTCCCTAAGTATTCCTGCATGAAGACAGAAAGCAACTGACAAAAATCCATAACTCCCAGAGATCAAAGACTCCCACCTCGAGTCCTCTGGTATTCTCGTCGTACACCAAGACGCCGGCGGGATTACTCAGAGAACTCGAAGGAGGAGACTTGGTCCCAAGCATAAAGAACAACAATGCGCAGCAAAAATGACAAGGGAAGCAAGAAAAAAGACCAAGGCACCAACACAAGGGGCCTCAACTCCTATATATATATATATATATATATATATATATATATATATATATATATATATATATACAACGCAAAAGCAAAGCCAGTTACAAGACCAACATTTATGAAAGCACAAAAAACGACAGTCAAATTAAGAAAACCGATGCAGTCAAGTCCAAAGTCAAGGATCAAGGGGTCTGAACCTTCCAATTAATCACCTGTCCAATCGACAGTCAGCTACTGCGAAAACCCAAAAGCACCGCCCACCGACTAAGAGATCAAGTTACTAGAATCTCTCATACACGTTGAAGGGCTAAAGAGCCGAAGACTTTGCTTCGACAACTAAAGGGCTACGATATAGCCGAGCTCAACTTGTTTGGAACCAATTCGCGCTCCGCGCTCGCCGCTTGAAGGTCTCTGTTTCCATCCGGACCGGCCGACATATACATCCACTCGGCTTCCGAAGGAGGCCCAAAATATCTCGTCTCTACCTCTCCCGGAATGGAATGGAGCATAATCAGAGGGAAATATCCCTGATTTCTTTTCGGTCTGTCTGTAACGGTTAACTCGACCATTAAATGTATTTATTACCATTAATGAGCATTGTAATATAAATACCGCCCTAAGAGGCCAATAAACGGATCCCAATTCCATTTTCTCAATACATTAGCGTATTTATCTTTATACTCGTGTTCGGTCCTCTCTCATCCAGAGAAACCGATCGTAACAGTAAAGATCGAAAGAGAAAAATACTGAAGAGTGGTTGGGAGTTTGTGTGGAGAGATTGTGAGAAAGAAATGGGTATAAATAGAGTGGGAGTGAGGTAAAAGAAAGACAAGTGATATTTTGTTTGTGAATTGCTTTTACTGTGAATGAATTTGTCTTGGGTCAAGTGACTCACCGAATTGGGAGCTCAAATAATAGTGTGTAAGTGTTAATTTATTTATTTACGATTTCTCTAGCTATATACATTAATCATAGATATAAATATCCTTTGATTTGATATGAAATGGACGCCTATGAAATTGCCCTAATTTACAAGGAAAGAAAAAAAAAATGGCAGGATAGGCGGATCATTAGAAGAGACTTCAAAGAGGACCTTGTGTTCCTCTTCAATTCAAGGTTAAAATTATTTCTGGGTAAATTGAGGTCAAGGTGGTCCGGCCCATTCAAAATCCGTAAGGCATTCCCTTTCGGAGCTGTTGAAATTTGGAGAGAAGGGATCAGTGCGTTCAAAGTAAATGGCCAGAGATTGAAGTCTTACCTGGTAGGTGATGTCATTGAGAAAGGAACCACTACGGTTTTCCAATCTCCGGTTTGAAGAAGTGGAAATTTCATGGTCAAACTAGTGACGTTAAAAGAGCACTTCTTGGGAGACAACTCACAGGTTAATATTTTCGTTTATTTAGTTTGTGTTTTGCAGGGATAAACAAGAAAAAAAAAGATGAGAAAAAGAAAAAACGATGGGGGACACTCAGGTACACGCACGACCCGTGAGCCTACTCGCACAACCCGTGTGCTATTTTGCTCATTTTATGAAGTGTACTCCAGTAGACTACACGACCCGTGCGCCTTCACGCAGGACCCGTGCGTATATATAAAAAAAAATGTAATTTGGCTGCTGCATCAAGAGCACGACCCGTGCACCCATACGCACGACCTGTGTGTGATCTGCTCTTTAAAGGCAAGGAGTAGAGCTGAAATATATAAGGGAGGAGCAGGCTAGGCATGCAGCACAATTGTGTGCCATAAGAGAATGACATCTGACACAGTCAGGAACTGGGCAATTTGACCACAATGATCCAAATGCTGTTGAACCAGTTCCACTCTTAGCATCCCCCCGATCAACCATAATACATGTGCGCTTTGAAAAGAAATCAATACTCTAGTTCCCTTGGGGACATTCATCACACAATTGTGTGCCATAAGAGAATGACATCTGACACAGTCAGGAACTGGGCAATTTGACCACAATGATCCAAATGTTGTTGAACCAGTTCCACTCTTAGCATCCCCCCGATCAACCATAATACATGTGCGCTTTGAAAAGAAATCAATACTCTAGTTCCCTTGGGGACATTCATCACACAAGTGGGTACAGAGAAATGTTTGTGCTGGGGTATCAAGAAAAGAAAATAAAAGAAATTAAAGAGAAAGAAATATATATATATATATATATATGTTCCTTCTTCTTTGTGCAAGAAAAAAAGGGAAAGAGAAAAGAAATATATATATATATATGTATAAATAATTTCTTAAATGCTCAGCGTATAAAAGAACTACTGTGAGACTTGGTTTGGTGAATGGAGGACCCAAGCAGAAGTTGCTAGGAAACTAGTATATTGAACGGACATTGACATCTAACTTGATTTTTTTTTTAGATAAGCATGACATCTAACTTGATGTTTTGATACCTTAAAATTGTCTTGTTCCTCACAAAAAGAAATGGGAAAGTTTCAAATTAAGGTGTAATATTGTTGGATACCACCAGTCTACTTTTGATTTATGTGTGAATTTGATAAATTCCCAAGATTGGCCAATGAATTGCAATATTTTGCTTGAGTACAAGCAAAGATTTAAGAACGGGGGAGTTTGATAAGTCTAGTTTAAGTGTATTTTTAGTGTTTGTTTTTAGTAGTTTGTGTAGCAATTTAGTTCTAGTTTTAGGTAAAGCATTGAGTAAAGAGAATGAATTTTAGCCTCAAAAGCATAAAGATAAAGTTCCCAAGCCAAAGGGTGCAACAAGCAATAGAAAATTCCAATAAAAATGCAAGAAGAGCATAGGGTAAGTGGCATGCAGGACCCGTGCGCCCATGCGCACGACCCGTGCGCTTCTTGCTTTGAAAATGAAGTAAAACCAGAGCCACACCAGTAGCTTGCACGACCCGTGCGTGACCAAGCACGATCTGTGCCCCCTGTTACGCCTGTTGGAAGACCAAACGATGCCCAGTCTTAAGCACGACTCGTGCGCCTGCATCTGATGCTAGAACTATTACATTTTGCTCCTTTATGACTTGTACTGTTGTGTGGCTCACTTCTCAGTTTATACTACCTCCGGTCCACAATATAAGAGAAAAAATGAGTGTTTTGGTGGTCCACAATATAAGAAATAAATATTGTTTTTATAGTGTATTAAATATCTAGTTCCAATTCTACCCTTATTTAAAAAGAATATCTAGTTCCAATTCCACGTGGTTTAGCCTTATTACTTTAAAAACAATGTTTAGGAGAATAAATTTACATTTTATAAAAAGGGTAGTTTTGGAAAGAAAATTATATTTCAGCTTTATTAATTTAAAATAACAGACTTCAATGTTATTCCTTGGCATGTAAGTTGTCTGGTTTTTTCTCTTTTATTGTTTTTTTTTTCGATAAGCAATGTTGCATTAATAGGAGCACTTGGGGTGCTCAAAACCACAAATACAAGGATGAGATTACAAGTTGTTTATACATGAAAGTGCATTATTCCACCATAGTGATGGAATACAACAAGAATTCCTCCCCACCCCGTAAATGAACCAGCCCCAAGATAAGAACTTCACTTGGGCCACTATCGAGTCTACATTTGGCTCTACCCCTCTAAAACAAACACTGTTACGAGATAGCCAAAGACACCAACACAACAACAAAAAAAGCCTTCAGGGGCACTTTTTTTAATCCATTAGGGGCGCTTTCGGGCGCCCCTAAATCTGGCGCTCCTGTTGCCAAACCTTCTACAGGAGCGCCCAACAAGCGCCTCTAATTATTAGGCAACATGGGCGCTCACAGTAAAAAGCGCTCCTATTGGTCTTAGCGTGTTTGACAATCAGGGGCGCTTGCAGTAAAAAATGCCCCTGTTGGCCTTAGCGCGTTTGACAATCAGGGGCGCTTGTAGTAAAAAGCGCCCCTGTTGGTCAGGCCAACAGGGGCGCTTCTAACTGCAAGCGCCCCTGATTGTCAAGTGCGTTAAGACCAACAGGGGCGCTTTCTACTGCAAGCGCCCCCTGATTCTATATTTTTTTTTTAAAAAAAAAAAATTGTTTCTGGTATATCCAATATTTTGCATCAACCAATATCATCACCTGCATAAATCAGAAACAGAAACGAACCAACAACAACCAATATCAACTCATCAACAACCAAATTTCAAATCAACTAACCAATTGCAAATTAAATTCCAACTAACAAACTTATATATACCCATCTAATATACATACAAAAATTACATAAATCCTTAACCAAATTCTAAATGCCAACATAGACAACAAACATGACATGATCGACATACAATGTGAGGAACCAAAAACCAGCTAACCAAGGATGTCATTCGGACCGTGGTGGAGGACGGTTTCTGATGTTCCCCTCTTTATCTTTCACCCACTTTGTTAGAGTTGATCTGAATCTTCTGTGCGCCTTTCCAGCTTTCATAAGACAATAGTCTTTTCGAGAGTCATCCACATCAAAGTATTTCTGCTTACATTTAACAAAATGATAATAAATATGCTTACATATTTAATTATAAAATAACTGTATAGTCAAAATAAGACTCATACCTGTATCAAATGCCATAGCTCCTCTTTAGATTTCTCGAAAGAGCCATCTTTTTTATTATTCCAACTTTTGATTGTAATTGGTATATCCTGTCTTGCTCTAGCACCAATGAAGCTTTGCAACTCTCTACCATTGTCACCAATCGGTTGGTTTTTAGAATTCCATATGACCTGCATTATTAATTGTGTAAATTAGATAACAAACAGTTAAAAGTATGTAACAAAGTTAGTTAACTAGTAAGTATCTTACTGTAAGTTTAGGAAGCCCTTTGTTCCCCCGATTGATGAATTCTTCTTAACAGTCATTCCACGACGAGTGAACTTTTTTTGTGCGCTATTTTCCCAAGCTCTATTATTTCCTATTCTATTCTTATTCCTCGCCCTTTTCAATTCCAACTAATTCGTCCCTAACACTAAATCCAGTCTGTTGCCTCATCATACCACTCGTATTTCCAGTCACAAATAATTAAATCAATAAATGCATCAATCATTAACAATTATAACATGAATTCCCAAACAATCAACACAAACATCAAATTTTCACGAAAAGGTTTTTTCACACTCATCAAATACGCCTTTGCACAGAAAACCAGTACATGTAACCTCATAAAATCAACACGAAACTGTAACCAATGTGAATAAAAAAATTCGAAAATCTAAAGATTAAAGTGAGGAAAACTCAGAAGTCTCGGAGTGAAGGCATCGTTCACGGAGGAGGGAGAAGCAGCGCCGTTCACGGAGGAGGGAGAAGCAGCACCGTTCACGGAGGAGGGAGAAGCAGCGCCATCGCTCACGAAGGAAGATAGGAGGGAGAAGCTGCTTCGTTCACGGAGGAGGGAGGAGGGAAGGCGATGTCGCTCACGAAGGAAGGAAGGAGGGAGAAGCTGCTTCGTTCACGGAGGAGGGAGGGAGGCTTCTTCGTTCGCAAATGAGAGGGAGGCGGTACTGTGTGTGTGAAGGAGGCGGTACTATGTGACTTTTCGCAAATGAGAGGGAGGTAGGGTAAAAGAGAGAATTTGGGCATCAGGAGCACTTTTAGAAAGCGCCTCTAAAGCCTGAGCATCAGGGGCGCTTTTTAAAAAGCGCCCCTAAAGGCCCTGCGTGTTCTGGGCATCACGGGCGCTTTTTAAAAAGCGCCCCTGATGCCCAAAAACACGCAAGGCCTTTAGGGGCGCTTTTTAAAAACGCCCCGGATGCTCAAAATACGGAGGGCCTTTAGGGGCGCTTTTTAAAAAGCGCCCCTAAAGGCCCTCCGTATTTGGGCATCAGGGGCGCTTTTTAAAAAGCGCCTCGAAAGGGTGCACCCTTTTTGTGCAGTTCTGTTGTAGTGCAACAAGATGTCAACCAAAGAAGATGCTTGGTCCTCTTCGCTTTATTACCAGTACAAAGGTCGCCATATCGTAGAAAATGATCAATTAAAGTAGATGGGCATGTCACTTGAACATTCAGCCAACGACCAATCTCGCCCCACACCCTCAAAGAAAAATCGCAAGCCAAAAACAAGTGATGAGAATCCTCAATGTGAGACCTAACCAAAACGCAGACCGCATCCTCCCCCGAGTGAATAACATGTCATCTAAGTAATAGGGACCGAACAGGTATAGAATTGTTGAATATACGCTAACAAAACAACAAGATCTTCGCTAGAATACGAGTCCTCCATAATGCTATCAAGTCAGATTTTGCAGAATCGAAACTGGCCTGCTGCTGTCCATGGCAGAAAGTTGATTGGCTTGCAAAAGAAATTGGTAACAAGACCGAACCGTGAAGGATTTTAGCGGATCAATAAACCAACACCATCGGTCAGCAACTCCACGGGCCATATGAACATCACGCAGAATCGTCAACGGCTCATCAACTTCATTAACGAATGCGAATCCAGCATCTGCGAAAAAAGAAAAGTTCCACTGCCAATGATCATCACGCCAAACTCCTAGATCCGCCAGCCTCACATTTTTATTATTACAATTTTTGGAAATGTTGCCAAACTCACTCTTCAACAGACGTTGGCCAAGCCAATGATGATGCCAAAAACCCACTCTGCTACCATCCCCCAACCTCCGTCTTACATTTGATTCGAACCAACCCACCGAGAACCTCTCCTCCCCCACACACCTAAGATCGCGCCACCACAAAGAATCTTCCCTTCTATGCACCGTTGTTGAACCATTGAAAAAAATAGAGCCCAAATCACCATATCTATACGAAAGAATACACCTCCATGGCGCACCCTCATCCGACATCAACCACCACTTCCATTTGGCCAAGAAAGCAATATTAAACCTTTCATTGTCCTTCACACCTAACCCTCCCTCCTCCTTAGATCTACAAATCTTCTCCCAAGCCACCCAATACATACTCCTCGAATCCTCCTTGATCCCCCACAAGAAATCTCTTTGAAGCTTAATAAGAGTCTTTATCACCACCTTCAGCGCTTTATAAAAAGACAAATAATAGAGGGGTATGCTATTTAAAACGGAGTTTATAAGAGTTACCCGACCTCCAATAGGCAAGAAGCGCCCTTGCCACATGGCCAATCTACTCCAAATCTTGTGCAAAGGAGGGAGTAATACATTGTCATTGAATTTGAAGTTGATCGTCTATAGTCTAGTAGATGAGGAATGAAAGACAAAAAACCACGAGAAATTCTCTTGTACCGAATGAATTGTCTCACTACCTTAAGATAAGTAGGGTGGTAAAGTGAATGAAGAGCAGTACCCCAATGTCCCACCAACACCACATGCTGTTAGGTGAAACAATAATTCAATGTTTTCTAGAACGTAGGATGCATCATCATGTGTCAAGTTTCTTAATTATTTTTCCGTTTTGCTACATGATGTGATAAGTTTCTGTATAATTGAAATAATGATAAGTAATTTTTTTTTTGAGTTTTATAGCTAACTTGTCGATATTTGGAACATGAAGTTTACATTTTCTATCACCCAGATGATGTAAGGTGGTAACTATTTAGTACAGAAATTTTTTCCTTATAGGGAAGGTGGTAACTATTTAATTTATTAAGTCTCTACAGACTACGCATCATCTTTTCCATAAGTATTGATTATTTTTAATACATAAATTTAGGGTAAGGGGGTCATGTCGAGTTTAAGATAGGGAAGATCTTCAAGTTCCGTGAGTTATGAAAGTACAAATCATGTTATCTAGGTTCTGCTTCAAGTGAATTATTAAAATATAATAAGTATTCTCTAAACTATTCTAAATACATCATATTAGTCTCACAGTTACTTTCTTAATAGGAGATATAATCATAGTTAAAAGACTAACTTGACCAGTTTTGAATAGTGTATGGAATATTAAATTATATTCTTGTAATTTAGGGACCAAATGGAAGAGTGAATGGTAATTTAGGGACCAAATAAATTGATAAACTTAGTACCAGTTTGTTCTCTCTTTTATATTTTATAAATTTATACTTTCATTCTAAAAAAGATTCTCTTGATGGGGGCAACACCTAAATTTTTATACAGGCAAAAGAAGTCTATATATTGAAGCTCTGTTTGGCAATACCAAACCTCTAACTTATAGCAGATAACTTATAGCGGATGTGCCTATTGAGGCTCTATTTGGCAATACCAAACTGCTAACTTATAGCAGCTAACTATCAGTTCATCCGCTATAAGCTAACTTATCTGCTATCTGCTAGCTTATCCAATATCCACTAATTTTTGCCAACCAGAGCTTAAATGTACTTCTAACATAATTGTTTTAGTCTATCGGGTCAATTGTCAACATAGTAACCTAAGTGGATCCACCACTAACCATTGTGACATTTAGTTTGGTCCTGTAGTATTCACGAATACAATACAACACTACTCATCTAGTTAATTACAATTTACTTTTTTAATCTTTTTTCGTTTTCCCACTCATTATTTGTTTCTTTTACTAGTTATCTCCCTTTAATAGAGAAAGACATGATCAATACACCATCAAAGACAGTTAGGTGAAAAGGGAGAATAACGGAAAAATGGAGGTGGGAAATGGGGGATGTAATAATAGATTTTGATATTTGCATAGAAATTAGCTTTTGAATTTTGCATGAATTAGGAAAGTTATAATAAATGTAAGTGTTGATAAGGTTTACACCACAAAAGGAAAGTTAGGATTCTTAGCCCATTCAGGGTTCCATGAATTCAACACCACACCAACTCTTTATTTCTTTTTCCCATTTATTATTCCATTTCTTTTAGTAGTGGTCCACCTATACTCCTAATGAGAACTCCCCCTACCTCTACAAAGAAATTTATCAATTTTGTTAACGTCTTTTTTTTACTTTAACTGTTTTTCAATTTGACTAACAAGGGTTGGTCTGAGCGGGAAATGGGCTCAGATCCTATTCTAAGGTCTCGGTTTGAATACTAAATGTCACAAAAACTCTATTAGAAGCGGAGAACTGCACGGACAGGTGAAGTCACCGGCAAAACCGTGGAGACTACACACCAACAACACGCTAACAAAAAAAAGTTGAAATATGCTTTAATGAGTAATTCAAAATCATATAATTTCCTTACGAAACTCCCTGATTTCTGCAGTAGTTCTGAAAAATCATATTATAATGAGTATTATATTACAGTAATGATAAGAACGATTTTAAAGCTAAATTAAATTTGGTATATATTACATTGGATAACAATTCTTTTTATGTTTGTCGAAAAATAAACAATTCATTTTTATTAAAAAATTCTGCTAAGGGTTGAAGTTGATGTTGTTGGCGGTTAGAGTGCTCGTCGTGCGGTTTGGTTTGGTTTTGTGCCTAAAAGCCATTCGAACCACAACGTAAAAATACACGCGGTTTAGTTTGGTTTTATTGGCTACTTAAAAAAAATCCGAACCAAACCAAATCAAACAAATGCGGTTTGGTTAGGTTGGTTTGGTTTTTTGCGAGACAAAACATAATTTAAAATAGTGTTAAAATTAACTAATTTCATTCTAAATCTAAATATTACTTATTTTATTATCTAAACAAAAGAAATATTATTAGAAGTTTGATTTGGACTAGTAAGTAAGTGAGAGTTGGGATGTAAATCATAGGTTTACTTGCGTCTTGATTTGGTTTGGTTCGGTTAGTGGAATAAAAACCACGGGGAACCGAACCGCAGTTGACCAAAAAAACCTGTATAGATCCAAAACTATTTGAAGAAATAAGAAATTTCGAGGCCAATTTTTTTAAAAGAATATCTTAAATGGAGGAGCCTACTTAAAAGAGCTTTCGCAGAATCAATCTCAGATAACACTTTCTAAATCAAGTGTTATCTCGTGCATCCTGTAATACTTCCTTAAAATTTTTAGGGCAAATATATATATATATATATATATATATATATATATATATATATATATATATATTCAAGAGTTAATCATACCAAAGCATATAGAATAAACAAGATGTACAAATAAAATTCATTAAATTGAGTGTTTTCTATATATATATCCAACTTATCTTCTTCATTAGTCCACTGTTATTGGTTTAAATGAACCGAAGACGCTTTCTTTAGTCTCTTTCTCACCCCTTCTTTTGTTTTCATCCAAAACATGCATGTCCTTCGGTGAATGTGCCATTTTCTTTGTAAGATTAGTGAACAATCATCTTGTATTGGAGTTGGGTTAACCAAGTGACTTGGTGAATACTGATATGTTAACATAATCCGGGAAAACAATGTAAAGTGCGAATATGTCATTTGCTTCGTAAGTTTAGTGAACGATCATCATGTATTGGTGTTTGGTTAAGCTAATGGCTTGGTGAATACTGATATGTTAACATATTTCAGGTAAAGAATGTGAAGTGTAAATGTGCCATTTGCTTGGTAAGATTAGTGAATAATCATCATGGATTGGAGCTGGTTTAAGGAAGTGACTTAGTGAATACTGATATGTTAACATATTACGGGAAAACAATGTGATGTGTGAACATTTACTTTGGAGGACCCACTTGGCATTATAACTGACTTTAATTTGACATTATTGTCGCTCAAACTTACATTCCTGCCTCTATGTAAAAATAATTATTAAAAAGTCTTTGCAAAATACATTGTTTTTTTGGCACATCCTTGTTTACCGACGATGAGTAAACCAAAGTGAAACGGCAACAGATGATGGCACATTTGTGTGATAGATTGTGCTTGTTGTTGGTATATGGAAAATTAAATTAAAATAGATAGATCTCGTAGGGTTATTTCTGTCTGGAGAAATATCTTCAAATCCTTCATTTGAAGATTGCTTTTGTTACTTTTTAATCTTTCAGTACATCTCTATAGGCAGATAGAAAGTGAGAATCATTCATATTAATAAATTCTTAAAATCAATAATTACACCGCGCAATTCCAAAAACCCATCTAAGGATTCATTCATATTCACGAAAAGTTTCAATCTTTTCACATTTCAGCTTAATCGTGTACTCCTATCCACAACCCCACAAAAAATGTCGAATAAGATAGTAATCCGGCCAACATCATTGGCGTCAAACCGGCGGAGTGCGTAGCTGTATGCGGAGTGAGTTAGAGAGAAGAACCTTTTGTTCATCGCTGGATTCAGTTGTCTGCGAGGAGGATTTCTTTTGCGTTGAATTGAAAATGCTGTGTATTTAGAACTAGGGACTTGGCTTGAACTAGGGCTGAGTTTTAATTTTCCAAATTATGTTTTTTATGTTATTGTTGAGTCAACGCGTGCGGTCACCATTTGAAACCCATGTGGCCGACACGTTGGCTTTTTTTTAACGTCAGTCTAACAAAACTCTAACAGAAGAGCAAATATCAAAACAATGTATTTTGCAAGAACTTTTTACTAAAAAAAATTTTTGCAGGGACTTAAACCAAAACACGCTATATTTGCAGAGACCTAAAACATATTTAAGCCTTTTTTAAAGAATTTTTTGTCAGTTTCTTCTCTACTACCAATTCCCAGCTCCCTGCTCATATTCATCAATCAACAACCAGCAACCAACAACAAACTTCCAAATGAAATTCCAACTAATTTAAAAATCCAACATACATATATATATATATATATATATATATATATATATATATATATATATATATATATATATATATATATATATATTTATCAACATATGTGCCAACAAAAATTACATAAATCCTCATGTACCAAAAGATCAACAAAAATTACAACATATCCAATATGAGGTACTACAAAAATAGGATATCCAAAAAAAATTACATCAATTTCGATTTGCATGAATCAAACCGGCAACATGACGACACCGCTCTTCTTTGAGCTCAGTAAATTCCTCATCAGAAAATTGAGCTCCACACACATACAAAGAAAAGAAAAGAGATAGAACACTTCCTCGCATGGGTTGCTTCCCATGAAGTGCTTCTTTAACGTCACTAGCTTGACGGGTGAGTGGATTCTTCAATTTGGCTCAGGTGGAGGACTCTGCTTCTCAGGTTCCTCCTTCAGTGCTCCTTGGTTATCTTTTCATTTAAGCTTGAGTTCCCATTTCTTAGAAGTTGCATGAGGGGAATAGAATGAAGGATCCTCTGACATAGGCACAACTTCATTTTCCTTGGTATCACTGCTAGGATTTCGGCAAGTGTACTAAATCCTTGCAAGTAATATTAAAATGGTAAGACCGAGTGTCGAACTTAGGGATTGCAATTAAGTATCAATTTAATTAAGTAATTAAGAAAATGTTCAAAATAAGGAGTGATAGATAGTAACCGAAAAAGATTAAATGTGAAAATAAAATTCGAGAGTAAAAGTGGATAGGAATCGAATCCTCTCCCCTACACTATCACTAGTAAAAAAACAGGATTTAAAGTCGGATATTTTGGACATTCAAAGTCGGATATTCATCCGACTTCTATTAAGGCGACTTAGAAAGTCTGAAATTTTAAAGTCGGATGGGCGTCCGACTTTAAAATACGGTTTTAAAGTCGGATAACTTCAATAATCCGACTTTAAATCTTTTATTAAAACGCGTTTTAAAGTCGGATAAATTCAATAATCCGACTTTAAATCTTTAATCAAAACACGTTTTAAAGTCGGATAAATTCAATAATCCGACTCTAAATCTTTAATTAAAACGCATTTTAAAGTTGGATAAATTCAATAATCCGACTTTAAATCTTTAATTATAACGCGTTTATGGTCTTTCTGGAACACGTTTAAAGTCGGATTTATAAGAATATCCGACTTTAAAAGTATGCTTTTAAGTCGGATATTAGGCAGCATCAGAAGAATATCCGACTTTAAAACTAATGTTTTTTTTTATGATTTTGATTGTTTTTTTTGCTTCACCCTTCTTACACAATCATTTCCTGCACATACTTTAAAGTAATTAAAGTACAACAATTTCAGCTAGGCAAGAGGGACACATACACACACGGTAATTAAACTACTTTACTTATATATATAGAGTTAACTGTTAGATTTCATACCAAAATATACGCTAATACTACACTTCCTTGAAATTCTAATAATATTCCAAAATACGATAATGATCAACTACACTACACTTTCACTTAAGTTGATTTTTCTTCTTTCTTCTTTCTTCTTTCTTCCTTTCCAACCGGCTTACGCTCCTCGTACAACCTTAGAAAGAATTCAGCCCAAACTTGTCTAATGTCCTTCAATTCTTCAGATGTGAACGGATCAGTTGAATTGAATACCTAAAACAGTAAAAGAAGAACGATGAGTTAATCTACTATCGACTCAATAATAATTATCTAGTAATAATCTTAAAAGTTGAAAAATTCAATTACCTTTTTCCAATTGTTAGTGATAGTTGCGGAGACTATAGTCATCATATTTATCATCACATAATAGCCACAAGAATGGGTATCATTTTGTTTTGCCACCTATAAATAACAAACCAACAAAATTACAGCTCCAGCTACATAGGAATGTTCCACTGATGAACAAAAATGAATATAAAGAAAACTTATACACATCATCACGTCAGTAATGAAATTATCATGAATAGTTTGAATATCCAACTCAGTAATGAATTATTGATCAGGTCTTTTCAATCATTTCCATGTATTTGACATGTTAAATTTACCATTTTCTATTGATAAAGTTAGAGAATTCTAACTGATAGAAATATTGCTAAGCATTTAGAAAAGTGATTTTGTTATTTATTGATCAAACAGATTTTTGTCTTGGTGTTCAAACCAGATTTCCATGTATTTTTGGGAAGGTAGTCCTGTTGAATGATTATTGAGTTTTGCCATTTTTAAGGGAAGGTAGTCCTGTGTCTAATTCCCGGGATGCATCGCCACTGCCAGAATTTCTCTCTTGGAGAAAAGAATACTGCACTGCCTAAAGTAGAGGCTGCATATTCTGCCTTCATTGTATATTGTATATATAACATAAATACAAGCTTCCATTAGATAGATGGGTCATATATAGGATTGAACTCACTCCAAAACTGATATTTCTTGCACTGCTGCAGAGTCATCTTTCATGCCTACTTCTAGTGCTGTCAAAAATCAAGAACTATCTAACAATCTAACAATAATATACAAAGGAGAACACATTTGCCTAACTCTTTATCAAGTAAAAATAATAAAAGTAGGACCAAATCTGAAACAAGCAACTCAAGAATAGAACAAAACAAGGGTGAGTATCATTTAGAAAGGAAAGTGTCTCTAAGATGAGTATAACCATTGAGTCCGATTGCTATAACAAAATTTACTATTTCAAGATTTCTTTCAATGAAGATGTTACCTGCTGAGACCTTAACATTGGATAAAGTTTAACCAAAAAAACACAACTAAATCTTACTAGAACCATTATTTATTGACTAAAGCTAAGACATTTGGACCAAAAATAATAATGAACATATATTGTGGAAGGGATGGCAATCAAAGTAATACCCAGAAGCATCTGTTACACTTACACCAATAATATGCGCAATTGAAGGTAATGCAGGCATAGCATAGGCTCATTCTACTCAAATTGATGGAAATTATACTATAAAATGTTATATAAAAACAAACCAGCTTCTTCCTCTCAGCAACAGTTTTAATGAAAAGCATACTATAAAAAAATTATACTACCAACACAAATTGATTAAAAGTATTAAAGGATGCAACCCTTTTCTTTCATTTTTGACAACAAGGCTAATGGTTCATCAAATAAACTTTCTTTACAAAATCCACTGAACAAATCATTATATGCTACAACATCTAGATTGTAGCCTTTAACCAAAAGATCGTGAAAAATCTCTAGGCCATCTTTGAGTTGTCAAGTTGACAGCTTTTTTGCATAACAAATCTAACAAAGAGTTGTAAGTGAAATTCTTTTCTCCAGCCTCTAACAAATCTAACAATGAAGGCAGAATCTGTAGCCTCTACTTTAGGCAGTGCAGTATTCTTTTCTCCAAGAGAGAAATTCTGGCAGTGGCAATGCATCCCGGGAATTAGACACAGTTCTCAATTGTAGACGCATGCTTTGGGAAGGTAGTCCTGTTGAATGGTTTAAGGGAAGGTAGTCCTGTTGAATGATTATTGAGTTCTGCCATTTTTAACAAAACAGAGATACAGAACAGAGAATGACGAATTTGCGCAATAATTGAACAACAAAGCAAGAAATGAATTGAAATGAGAACAGAGATGGCGCAAAACTGAAAAACGAATGCTGTGAGACGCAAGCAGAAGCTCTTGATACCATGATAGGAATATTGCTAAGCATTTAGAAAAGTGATATTGTTATTTATTGATCAAAACTGATTACAGTATAACTGAAAAACGAATGCTGTGAGACGCAAGCAGAAGCTCTTGATACCATGATAGAAATATTGCTAAGCATTTAGAAAACTGATCAGTTATATTTCTAACTAACTACTAGACTAACTGAACTACAACAACAACATATTAATAAGCTAGTCTTATTCACTAATACTAACTAACTTCATTTGATTTTGGAATTCTGTTTTTCCTTTACTAACTATGATTGGATTAAATACTATTATATTAAATCAATTCCTAGCACACAATTCCCAACATGCAATTTTCTTAGCCATTTTAAATAGGAATTGTCAAAGCAAATACTTACTTTGGGTGTCATCCATTGAGGCTTTGGTTTCCTAAGCCCTTTCGCCCGGTAGCATACATTCATAGCACTGGTAATATTATAAACAGTAAGCTATAAGTGTAAAGTATTTTAAATCACAGAATTATGACCACTAATAAAAGACAACATACTTGTTAATTATTTCAACCAATTCCTCGGGTGGAGGATTGTGAAGCGAACACATCCAAACAACTGTATTAGAAGTAGGACAAATGACAAACAATTGCCAATGTTTGCTGCAAAATTAGACAACAATAATTAAATCATAATCAGACAAAGAATTGATACATTTTACATTTAGACAATTGATACTTTACCCGATCAAATATGGCGCTAGAAAGCATGTTTTGTCTTGCTCAATTAGCTTCTTCTGGATATATGTTTGGATGGTCCCTGCTTTGTAGCCAAAACTACCACAAACTTTGTATGGATCTAAAAATCCATACACATGACTAATCTCCCTTGCTATACATTCGCGATGCAAATACCTAAAATATTAAAACAAGATGTTCAATAACTATAACTAGAAAATATTTAGGAATAAGTTTTACAAATAACTAATATGTACTTACGTGCAACATATACCCAAATGGCTCAACTCAAGATCATTCCCTTTAATCATATCTATAATTTCCTTGGATCCAATGTAGAAATGTTCTTGGGTCTCATGGTCTAAGTCGAACTTGATATCTCCTGTCATGTCATAAGATGCAATAAACAACTCTCTTAGCCAGTCATTCTTGAGCGGCTCCTCCACATGGGATGGTGAACAACTAGCTTTGGAACCAATTGTATTCTTCAAAGAAATATGATCATTGGGAGGGTCACCAAAGTCATCCCTCAAATCTTGCTTCAAATCTTTGTACTTCTTTAACTCCTCCCTTAACTCCCCCCTCAACTCCTCCCTTAACTCCTCCTTTAACTCATCCCTCAACTCTTGCTTCATGGTAGCAAATTTCTCGCTTTTTGAAATGGAACAAATACGTGAAGCAGGTCCAAAGTATATTGATAAACCCACCCCTCTACCAGCTGCTCGCACACGACCAAAATGATCAGGTTTTCCAATGGCTACAGTCAAGATATCCCGACGTCCTTCAGGAACAAAAGTTCCCTGTGTGGCATGCTCAACTAGCTCATCCTATAACAAAAAACCACGTCCACTTTAAGCAATATTCTAAAATGTATTTCGTAAGTTGTTTGTGTTTGAATAGAAGTTTTAACTTACAATTTTTGAAGCAACAGAAGCAGACTCATCAGTTGTAAAAGATCCTGTTTTCTTCTGGTGGGCCAACTTAAATAACTCATGACGTGGAGGAGATGGAGCCTCTATTACTAAGTCTGGATCACCCGAATCCTCACGCCTTGCTTCCACATAATTCTTCTTCCACTTCTCCTTAATCATAGGATAGCCACCACGAGAGGTTGTGTAGTAGAAGTTATTTTTGGATTGAACTTCTTTGGCCCTTTCTCTTTTACTCTGTCACAAATAACAAACCAATTGCCATTTACGAACATACCTGAAACTTAAATATCTGTGTGCTTTATGTATGTGCAGAGATCTAAACATCGCTTCTCTAGTCATTTACGAACATACCTGAAACTTTTCTTCCATGCGACTCTTTACGAACAACTCCCAGATTTCCGTTGATATGTAAGGGTATTTCTCACATGGAGTTGTGTTACCCTGTTTGTCTCCAGAGCCAAAAACATATATCCTAGTGAGTGATGCCTTAAATTGCGTCCAACGTTCACCGGCATACGATATCCAATAATTCTTCAACTTCTCGTCATTAGGAATGTCAAATGTTTGCTTACATACACAAAAATCACATTCTTAATAATTAATAACCTTTAAAGTATTAAATATATTAAGACGATATATATATATATATATATATATATATATATATATATATATATATAATGTTGATAAAAGCTAATACCAAGATATCATGCCAGATCAAGGTCTTGACATCCTTATCCACATTTTGCCAAGTTTCTGCTAATATGCTCGCCTTGTTTCGTGCTAGCATAGCCACATAACTCTTAAATTTGGTAGCGAATTCACCAAAAGGTTGTTTGGTAACATGATCAAATTCAAGCGGAAACCTATAACCTGGCGGCCGTCTAGACGTAAATTAGTGTAATGTTGTAGCACATCTACTCCTCTTCTTTGTTGGGGGGTTGGTAGATGAATCAGCCATGATTCCTGTTTAAACAAAAATGACAAACACTTATAAAAAATTAATAAATACTTATCAACAGATATAAAAAATTATTAAGAATGGATAAATGACAAAGACTTATTAAAAATGAATAAATACTTATCAACAGATATAAAAAATTATTAAGAATGGATAAATGACAAACACTTATTAAAAATGAATAAATAACTTACATGTGGCTATATTTTATTTCTAGGGGTCAAATTAAAACATCTTCCCATATCCCTTCATTATGATCATCACGAGTCGCATGTACACCATCCACATCATTGTCCTCAACGAATGTAGGCATTTGTGTACTGAAAGAAGGAGTCTCAGAAATTTCAAGGGATGAATCTCCATCTTCATCATTATTATTTATGATTCTTCCTTGTAGGACTACTGACCATTTTTTGCTAGAAGGATCTTTGACATAAAAGATTTGTTTTGCTTGGTCAGCCATGATGAAAGGCTCATCCGTAAGACCAACCTTGTCTAGGTCCACCAATGTAAATCCTAACTCATCGGTTTGTACACCAGTGTTACTGTTAACCCACTTACATTTAAAAAGAGGCACTTTAAATTTACAGTAATCGATCTCCCAAATCTCTTCAATAATCCCAAAGTAAGCAATTGACGCCAGAACAGGGTGTTTATCCTTTGAACTAGAGAAGTGCATTGCAGAAGCCATAACCATAACCCCACTATTTTGCCCAATTCTTTTATCATCTTGTGACTTTGTACAAAATGAAAAGTTATTTATATCATACCCAGACCAACACGAGACACTAAATTTAGGTTCATGTGCAAGCCACCTTAATGTATCAGAAGCACTATTATCCTTCATAATAGTATCTTTAAACCAAATTACGAATGACTTGTTGTGCTCTTTCAATAGTGCTATTTCATGCATGTAAGGGTTTTGGGCCTTGACAATATTTTTATGAGTAGATAAGTAAGGTAATACCTCATCAGTGTTAATCAATACGTATATATGTGCTTGCAACACTTCTGCTCGATCCTTATTCTTGGACTTTGAACGTCCTGTACCCTTACCTTGACACCTCTCTATATGACGAGACTTGGGAAGCCCTACAGGTTTTGGTTCAGCCAAATAATCTGAACAAAACTCAATAGCTTCTTCTGTGACATACCTTTGAACAATAGATGCTTTCAGGATGATATTGATTCTTCACATAACCTTTCAAAATCTTCATATATCGTTCAACTGGGTACATCCACCTTAAATAAATAGGGCCACACATTCTAATCTCTCTCACTAGGTGAACAATTAAATGAACCATAATGTCAAAAAATGAGGGAGGGAAATACATCCCCAATTGACACAATATAATAGCAGTCTCATTTTCCAATTCATCCAACTTTTGAGGGTCAATGACTTTGACACATATGGAATTAAAGAATAAGCACAACCTAGTTATGGCATGTCGAACACATTTTGGCAAGATCCCACGAATAGCCACTGGTAGTAGTTGTTGCATCAACACGTGACAATCATGAGACTTTAAGCCAACCAATTTGAGATCCTTCATTGACACAAGCCTCTTAAAATTTGAAGAGTAACCTTGTGGAACTTTGATTCCATGTAGACACTCGCACAAACTTATTTTCTCTTTTTTGGACAATGTATGACATGCTGGGGGCAAATATGTACGCTTGCCTTTTGGCTCTGGATGTAATTGCTCTCTTATCCCCATTTCACGCAAATCTAAACGAGAATTTATACCATCCTTTGTCTGGCCTTTAATGTTCAGAAGCGTCCCGATAACACTATCACAAACATTTTTCTCGACATGCATGAAATCAAGACAATGCCTTACATAAAGACTAGACCAATACGGAAGATCAAAGAACACTGACCTCTTCTTCCACTTGCTTTTCTCATTGGGGTGATTCTTCTTTTTGCCAAATACAACTTTGATGTCCTTAACCACTTGGTAGACTTCTTCTCCACTTAAGACATTAGGAGCAGTTTCATTCTCTTGGCATCCATTAAAAGCTTTTTTCAACCTACGATACGAGTGATTACGTTTGAGAAATCTTCGGTGCCCAAGGTATACAGTCTTCTTACCATGTTTCAGTTGATGGTAGCATGTGTTTTCGGCACAAATAGGACAAGCTTTATGTCCCTTAACACTATACCCAGACAAGTTCCCGTATGCTGGGAAGTCATTGATCGTGCAAAATAACATCGCCCGCGGGTTAAAAGTTTCATTGGAATACCCGTCAAACACATTCACTCCCTCATCCCACATTTTCCTCCAGTCTTCAACCAACGGACTAAGATAAACATCTATGACATTTCCTGGCTGTCTTGGGCCAGAAATCATCATGGATAACATAACATATTTACGCTTCATGCACAACCAAGGAGATAGGTTGTAAATTATAAGGAGAACGGGCCAAGAGCTATGATTCGTACTTAAGTTACCATATGGGTTCATCCCATCTGAAGCAAGCGCAAGCCTAAGATTTATTGGCTCGGCACCAAAATCTGGAAACAAGCTATCAACCTTCTTCCATTGTAGAGAATCAGCTGGATGACGAAGCTGTCCGTCACATTTCCTCTCATCTGCATGCCATCTGATGTTCTTTGCGTCTTTTGCATTAACAAACAACCGTTTGAACCTGGGAATTATCGGAAGATACCATAACACCTTCGCTGGAGAGCCCTTTGTGTCGTCATCATCACAACTAGATTCACCAGACTTTGCTTTGTAGCGCGACCTATTACACACAGGGCACTTATGCAGATTCTCAAAATCATTCCGGTACAATATGCAATCATTTGGGCATGCATGTATTTTTATATACTCCACACCCATCGGACACAAAATTTTCTTTGCTTCGTACGTACGACACGGCAATGTGTTACCTTCTGGAAGTATGTCTTTCAACAACTCAAGCAACTCGGTGAAACTCTTATCAGTCCACCCATTTATTGCCTTCAGGTTGAACAATCTTATCACCACATTCAATCGCGTGTGTTTTGTACATCCCAAATACAAAGGCTCTTCTTTATCTTTGCACAAAGTATCATAGGCACGTGCTTGCTTAAAAGACTCCGGACCAATATCACGTATCATGTCCTCCATTCGATCATCCATATTTGCGTCTGCGAAATTATCTCTTTCAGACACACTTGGGATATCTAACTTCTCACCATGCCATATCCATGTTGTATAACCACGACAAATGCCATCAACGAGAAGATGATCTTTGATTGTGTCAACTGGTTGTGGTATTTGGTTCACACAATTAACACAAGGACAATCAAAAATTCCACTACTATCTTTAAGATTTGTTTGAGAAAACTCTAGAAACTCTTCCACCCCTTTCGCATACTCGTCACTCATCTTGCTTGTTTGCATCCAACTACGATCCATAGCTATACTCAAAAAATAGTAAAAAGAATGTATTTATAAACAACTTATAACATGTAAAGAAAGAAAGGATTCCAATTCTATTGCTAAAGCGCCAAACAAATTAAACATTTCTTTACCATTTTACTAATTTGTAAATCAAAGACAGTACAAGATTGTGACAAATTTTTTGTTACATATAGCTAAAACCATATAATATAAAACAAACCAGTTAGCTACCTACAGTTTAACCACCTCTAATCTCCCATAATATAAAAATACTCATGAATTAATCATTCAAACATTCATCTCTTGTGAGACATCTGATTTTCCTTAATATAAAAATCCTCAACAAGTTATCATTCAAGCATTTATCTTTTGCACCAATGCAACATGGGAGGGTTAGTACTATTGATATGCATGTTTGTTTCATGGATGTTCATACATCGATGGAGTCAAAGGAACAACAAAGGCCCTAAAACTTGGCCCTTTCTTGGAGCTGCCATTGAACAATTGATGAACTATGATAAGATGCATGATTGGCTTGTCCATTATTTTTCCAAGTCAAAAACTATAGTGGTCCCAATGCCATTCACAACATACACATACATTGCTGATCCTGTTAATGTTGAACATGTACTTAAGACCAACTTCAACAATTATCCAAAGGTAATCTTTTTTTTACTTGCATTCGCAACTAGAAAAAATTGAATTACCGACAGAAACTAGAAATGATAAAATGAAACTGGTCTATAACTTTGGCGTCTTGAACACTTAGTAGTGAAATTAAAGACGAATTTCATTTTTTCAGTCTCTAGATTTTGTCGGTAAGTCAACTTTTTTTAGTAATGGTTTTTTTTATGGAAGTGCTTATGAATTTGTATGCAGGGTGAAGTGTACCATTCATATATGGAAGTGTTACTTGGAGATGGAATATTTAATGTAGATGGTGAACTTTGGAAGAAGCAAAGGAAAACTGCAAGTCTAGAATTTGCATCAAGAAATTTGAGGGATTTCAGCACTAAAGTTTTCAAGGAGTATGCCTTAAAACTCTCTTCCATTCTCAGTCAAGCATCTTTCCTTAACCAAGAAATAGACATGCAGGTATCCATCCATTCTTATATTTTTATGGAAAACTTTAATATTTATTTCCTTAGCTACAATTGATGATTGTTGAAATGTCAATTTTTAGGAGTTGTTGATGAAAATGACTTTAGACTCAATATGTAAGGTTGGTTTTGGAGTGGAAATTGGAACATTGAATCCAAACTCACCAAACAATTCTTTTGCTCAAGCCTTTGATACTGCAAACATCATAGTAACACTTAGATTCATTGATCCTTTATGGAAAATTAAGAAAATTCTAAATTTAGGCTCAAAAGCACAACTTGACAAAAGCATCAAAATCATTGATGATTTCACTTACTCAGTAATAAGAAGAAGGAAGGCAGAGATTGAGGATGCTAAAAAAAGTGGCCAACAAAATCAGATAAAACATGATATATTATCAAGATTCATAGAACTTGGGGAGAAAACAATGCAAATGACAAAAGTTTAATATTTGTTATAAGAAAGAATGTATTTATAAGCAACTCAAGAATCCTAAATTGAGGGTGAACGTGTCTGTGAGTTATGATTTGGATGATAATAATGCTGATGCTGCTAAAGAGGAAAAGGCTAAATCATCGAGTTCCAAAAAATCGAAGAGGAAGCATAGGTCTAGCTCTGATTCTGGTAGTGACAGTGAGGATTCAGTGTTTGAGACTGATAGTGGCAGTGGGTCATCTTATGTTACTGGATCAGATTATTCTTCGGGAAGTAGTTCGAGTTACAGCTCATCATCTGATTCAGAGGAAGAAAGGAGACGGAGGAAGAAGATGAAGAAGAAGAAGCAAACTAAGAGAGGAAGACGCAGGAGGTACAGTACATGGACCATGATGTGAATAGATGATCTTAACTTCGAAGGAGACTCAAGACATCACATTTAAAGATGTCAAACCAATGGCAGTAGTTTGAATGGTGTAAATCAAAAATGGAAAACTTGTGAAAATAAAATCAGAATACATTAATCAAGTTACATGATCTTTGTGTATCCGTATATCATCTCAGGGATCGGAAAACATTAAATATCATAGAACCACTTGCTAAAATTCTAAGACATAAATTGAGTGAGCGTGTTACCAACCACAAACAGAATAGTACACACATGATTAATTTGAACATCATCAACATTTGAACTAAGCAAACCTGCCTATCCAGCCTTACGGCATAAATGCCAATCAATCAAGTGACTTTAAATTCAAACTTTTGTAGAGGTTCCTTTTACTAATTCCTTTTGTGTCCTACTAGTATATATGCAGACAATCAATGTGTCTCTGAGGTTAAGGCCCACAGTGATGGGCCCATTTGAAGACAACGTTTTAGTTTTTCATAAAACAGCAATAAGCTAATAACAGAAGACAAAAAGTTAGGAAAACATATACATCAACCAATATTACATTGAACAATAGCAATAAGTCAACAATTTCCATTTCTATATACAAAAATTCATGATTACGGATGCCACAATAGCTCAGTCATGATAAGATTCAGAAAGCTGTGTTAGTATATAAGTAAATTAGATCTCATAGGTAAATACAGGACTATACTCAAACCCTAGGCGAAAGCATGAACAATAGGAAATCAATATATCAAAGGGAAGTATATGTTATTAACCATAACACAGAGAATTACTAAATAGCCATTTTAATGAATTTCAGTTAATTCCATTATTACAATATCCCATTTTGTTACTTGATGTGGGGGGGGGGGGGGTTATGTACTCATGAGCAAAGCATGAAAGAGGATAAATGTAACTAAATCATGTATAGGGGAAAAATAGAAATACCTGCTAGTGTTGATAGCCTTGAATTTCTCAATGGAATGCAGTGGGTGAGCCAATTTCTGAACCCAAACCTAATAACCTCTCAACATTAGAATCTGAACCCACAGAATGTTCTCAAATATATTTCACACACAATTAGAACACAAACCTAATTATAAACGATTTAAGCAAGCCAATTTCTACCTTTCCCCTTCTTCCTCTAGGGCAGCGACCAATTCCCTCTCACCCACCTACCATGTTGATATGTCAACTAAAATAGAACAACACAACCTCAAATTAGAGAGAGGGAATCATTTTTATAGAAACAAGAAACAAAAAGAGGAATGGTACTTTACCTTTCAGAACCAAAAGAAAGATAACAGCACAGGAAGATGGAAACGAAGAGAGATGACGACGACAGAGAGGAGAGAACGGCGGAGGAAGATAGAAACTTGGCGGAGAGAGCAAGGAGAAGAGAGATGGAGACGAGAGTGATGGAGGCCTGAGACGAGAGAGACGGAGACGAGAGAGATCGATGGAGAACTCGGCGGTGGAAGAAAAGAGTGAGACGAGAGAGAGAGAGAGCGTACGCGAATAGCCTTCAGTTTTTTTTACTCAAAAAAAAACAATTACCCATTTAAAGTCGGATGTTATTTGTCATCCGACTTTGAAATTGAGCGCTTGAAATTTTCTCCCAGGTTTATTACAAAATTGCCACCGCTTCCGTATTTTATGTCGGATATTTTGGAATCCGACTTAAATATACCCATTCTTTTCCTGTTTTTTCACTAGTGTATCATGCACTATACCATTGATAATTCCAATTTAATTACCCAATTAAAAGCTTCATGATTGTGATGTCATATTCCTATAATCATCACACTCATGACCTTAATCCCCAATATCCGGAAAACATAACCCATCTACCAATGGTGAAAGTAAACCCTAATTCATTACAATAACAATATTTATTGTAAAGCAATAAGAACAGAGGTAAAGACAAATTTTAAAGGATAACTAAATTGCATTGATCATAACAATGGAATCACATGATAGTTATGGAAGAATTCATCTATTCCTAACCCTAAGAAAATTAGCTACTCGTCTTCAAAGTATTGAAACACAAGGTAAAAGAGAAGTTACACAAAGAGGAGTACATTGGATCCTTCAATTCCTTGTTCCCAAGTGTAGTAGAGAAACTCCCAATCTTGCTTTTTTTCACAGCTCCAAAACCCTATTTTCGCCTCTAAGAAGAATCCCCAAAAAATTCTGATTTTTCAGTTAAATTGCTGTCAAATCTGCAGACCATTGCGACGCGATGGAAGAATTTTTGCCTAAGTCGCGACGCGATGGCATCTGGTCGCGACGCAAAGCTGCTCAGAATTTTCTTTTTCTTTTCTCTGTTTGTCACTAGGCAAGCTATCTGGTTCGCTAGTTGACGAAACATCAAATTGAAGGTTTTCTCTTACAATAAGCACCGGAGAAGAGGATAATAACTTACAATGCTATCCTAATGACATCAATTGTATTTTATGCTATTTCCCCGTGAAAATTGACCGAAACAAAAGGGCTTTAAGAAATATCGCTTGAGGCAAGAACTCGAAAAGGGGCCAGTGTTTTATAGGAACATGGGTGAGAAATGATGGAAATGGGTTTTTAAATCCAAGCAAATTCATTAGCATAAAACTTCAACTAAGTCAACTTGGTTTCGAACTACATGATTAAAGAAGTGCTAATGACAATCATCTTTTTCCTTCTCTTTTTGAGCAAAACATAATTACCAACCTTACGTCCCCCTTTTTTTCAATATGCCCCATGATATCTTTCCTCTCACATTATTTCTCTACACCTCTAATGATTAATCTTCCCAACAACTCTCAAGCGAATGATCCAATTCCACGAGTCTAAGCTTGATTGGAACACAAGCACAAAACTTTCAAACTCCTTTTTATTTATTTTCGTAAAGAAAAAATTATGAGAAGGAGTCAAAGAGACCAATATGTTATGAAATGCATGGTATGCATGTATGCAAGCATTCTCCCTAAAATACAACATGCGTTGTTTTGTAATGTTTTTTTTTTATCCTTTTCACGCAAGAAATGAAATGCAAATTTTTTTCTTCGCCCCATTTGAAGGGAATATGCTATGAAGATTGATGAATGATAATGTGCTTTTTTTTATTCACTCATGAAAGTATGCATAACATGCAAAGATATTTATATACATGCAAAGAGAGAGGAAAAAAATGAAATATGGAGAAACTTTATGAGGAATGATTTTTGACAACTGAGTATGATGAATGATGATTGACAATGAAATGAAAATATGCACTTCATGCAGAAAAAAAAACAAATTTTCCTAAGGACTTATACAAAGAAAAATGCAAATGATTAAATTCTATTTTTTTTTACATGAAATGCACCTTTTTTACAAGGCAACATGTTTTTTTTCCTTATACTTTTTATGCATAAAATGCAATATGATTTTGATCTTTGTGCAAAAAAATGAGTGATTTTCTGAACCCAAAAGTTTGTTTATGGGGAAAAGATTTTTTTTTTGTCTTTTTTTTTTGTATGAAAAATAAGGTAAGAGGTGGAGTAGCTCCCTTTGTAACCTAAATTGGTTGGCCCATGCTATTGGGCTTTGGACCCTATGGATCTATGGTTTTTCAATTGTGAATACTCACTGGGTTAGCAGCTATAACCTAGGGAAATTATAGGTCTCTAGAGTCAAGTACTCTTCTAGAAGTGTAAACACACCAGGATGTACATCCCAGATGTGGATACCCGCAGAGAAGAATCGTACTCTAGATGAAGAATTCATGGTAGCCACTAGGATGTACATCCAAAATGACTACCACTACACAGCCTCGTTCTAACTTATGTTTTTTTAGGCTCAGGTGTAAGCCTAACTCTGAGTGTGTGCTCACGGTATATGTGTGGTGTGTGAAGGGAGCATAGGAACCCTACAAAAAAATAACAAAACCCCCAAATTGGATCTGCAAAAGATCCATAAAATACAACCAGACAGTAATATCATGTGTTTTCTAACCTAGGGTTTATAGCAAGCACAATATAAGAATAAATATTTAGAAAAAAATAATAACAAGGGTAAACAAATAAACGTACCTTATAATTACTTTGCACAAACAAATTTAATAGGCTTGACTCTCATGTGTCCCCAGTGGAGTCGCCATCTGTCGTGACCTAGATCTCGACGTCGACGGCTCAAAAATATGAATTTTAGGAGTCGCCACCCAATTTATTAAAAATAGGAAAAATTGAGAAAAACCTAACCTAAGAGTTAGTGGTCTGCGTAACTAGGTTGGATTCGGGAGTCGGTTATGCGTAGGGAAGGGGCGAAAACCTAATATCACTGCACCCCGAGCACATCTGTCCTAAGACAGTTACCCTAAATTTGATTTGCGCAAGAATTAACAAGTTGTTTCATTATTTATTTACCCGAAAAATAATACTTAATAGGATTTAGTAAAAAAAACAATTATTTACCAAGGACTAATTTAAGAAAATTTTATTTTGACTTTGACAGGGAGGCCCTGCGCCTACGTACTCTCCGGTGCAATGAGAGACTCAAAAGTCGCGTAGTTCTTCCTGAAAATTTGTTGGCTGGTTGATTTTATTTTTGAAGGGGTCTAAGATCCAAGTTGTACAACTAAAGATCCTTAAACCGGATTGACAGGATGTACATCCAAATCGAATCCATTTATATTTTGGGTTTTTTATAAAATAGGTGTTAAATAGAAATCGTATTTAATTTGTAGTTTTATGGTTTTTATTTTAAAGGGATTTAAGGTCCAAGTTGTACAACTAAAGACCCTTAAATCAAAGTTGCGGGCTTGATAGGATGTACATCCAAGTCAAACCCTAATTATCGTTTTTTAGTTTTTGAAGAAAGAGAAAAAATAAAATAAATTCTGTATTTAAATGACAAAACGAACAATAAAAAAAATAAATAGATAGCTATATACATAAATAAATAAATAAATAAATAAATAATAAATAAATAGATAAATAGATATATACAAAAATAAATAAATAAATATGTACAAAAACAAAAAAACAAAACAAAACAAAATAGATAAATACAAGACTAACCTTAACACGAAGAATGCCGAACTGGCCCGAGCAGTCTGACCAGGTCAACCGCAAACCGGGCTCCTATCTGGACCATTTTGACCCAAAACCGCAAAACCGCTTTGAGAATCGGAAAGCCGACTCAAAACGTACTAAATGATCGAAGACAGGGCTTTTAGTGAAATGGGCCGCAAAGGCTTGACCCAAAAGATCACTTAACCCGCCAATGATTTCCCCCTTCTTCAAACCTCCACCTCTCAACCTCTTTTATAGTCAATTGCTATAGGGTTGTTGTTGCTTGCAAGCAATGTGGGACTAAAACAAGATAGAGAAAGCAATTCCCACTTAGAGAACACAATTCCCGGTTTTCTCAAACCTGTACCGTAAAAGCGCGATTCCGGATTCGTTAACCGTTGGATCGTCTTCATTTTTTGACAGTAGGTTCGTGAGACATATATCTTCACTTTCTCCATTCGGATCGTCGAAGCGCGGTCTGAGGAGAGAGAAATTGCCTTCGCAATAGCTGCAGTTTTTGGTCCGTTTTTCTCAAACCTCTCACCGTAAAGGTGCAATTCCGGATTCGTTAACCGTTGGATCATCTTCGTTTTTTGACAGTAGGTTCGTGGGACATAATGTTGTGCGAAAAGGTGATGTGCAAGCATACACAATCACAACAAGTAATATAATGATAAGTAAAGTTCGTTCCCACAGGGATTGGAATTAATCTAAGAAGTTTAAGTGATTCGAATCTTAGTGAAAAGAATTAAGTAACAAGTAAAGGTGAAGAGTTGTAAACATTATAAGTTGTGATAAAACAGTATTAAGTTTGAAGTAATTAAAGGTGAGTTGGATAGCTCAATAGTTATGTAAGTCCCCAAGAGTAATGTTCAGATAATATTAGACGCTGTAGCGTTAAGCGCTGTAGCGCTTCAGAATCCGTAGACGCTGTAGCGCCTTGGTGGCGTGCCTTTCAGTCACTATCGTCAGGGTTATGTTACAAGACTCCTATGTCTAGGCTCTAAATAAGTTTTACCCCTGTATATTAAGCTCTTACAACATTTGCCTTATGAACTATTACTCCCCTATGTCTAGAGTTAAGTAGTGCTTCCTTTAAATGTCTTTAAAGGGTTTTCATTCATATCATTCCTTGAGTTCTCTTTGTGAACCATGTCTGTACCCACAAAGTTACCTTGTTTTAGTTGATCATTCCCAAACCAAGATTGAAAGTATTATGACACAAGGAATAAAACACAAACATCATAATATTATACAAAAGTTACTCAAGGTTCATTACATACCAAGAACAATCCAACTACAACAAAGTTAGCTCATCACAAGTTCCATCAACATAATACAACTAGAGAGTATGTATTACCGTATGAAGACAAAGGAAGAGTGGTTGCAAAAGATACACTCCAATGATCCCAAGTAGCATACAAGAGATGAAGTTGAGGCGTAAGCAAAACCTTGAATGAAGACTAGAAAACTATGCTAAAAATAAAAGCTTGAAAAGTAGTGTATCAATGGAGAATAGCTACCATGTATTCTGTGTAGTTCTCCTTCCAAGTTACAACAACTTGTCTACGTATGTTACCTTCTTGAGAAGCAATCTTAATTAATCTAATTAATAACTAAGTCTTAATAGAATAATAATATTACATGATGATTATTAGACTTAGATATTATCCTTAAAGTACTTTACAAAAACTGCTAATGATGGAATACAACAACTATCACATGGGTTCCATTTAGGAGGCGCCAAGTGTAATTTAGCATCCACTTGAAAGTCAAAATATCCAGCTGAGAGGAAGAGATAAGGGTGGTGACTCATCATGTCCTCAAGTGGCCAAACAAATATCTCAATGGTCAGCCGTCATATAACGCTGTAGCGTCTCCTAGATAGCATACCGTTGCAGCGCTAAAGCAAAACATCAAACATATTCACAAAGGCATTGACTATGCCCAAGGTTTAAGGAATTGACTTATAACCTATATTTATTCTAATATTCAAATATTCACATATTTAAGCACTAGAATTACTAGAGAAATAAGCTTGACTTAAGTATTAGGAGCATAAATAACCTATATAAAATAAGGTTATCACATATGTCTCCACTTTCACCGTTCGGATCGTCAAAACGAGGTCCGAGGAGAGAGAAATTGCTTTCGCATAGTAGCTAAAAACTAAAACCCGAAAATACCCAAAAAGCGACTACTTTTTGTAATTTTTTCGAAAAACTGAAAAATACCGGTAAAAATTGAGTGTATATATATATATATATATATATATATATGTGTGTGTGTTCTTTCTTATGCAAGAAAAAATAGAGAAAAAGAAAAGAAATATATATATATATATATATATATATATGTATGTATAAATAATTTCTTAAATGCTTATATATATATATATATATATATATATATATATATATATGTATGTATAAATAATTTCTTAAATGCTCAGCGCGCGTATAAAAGAACTACTGTGAGACTTGGTTTGGTGAATGGAGGACCCAAGCAGAAGTTGCTAGGAAACTAGTATATTGAACGGACATTGACATCTAACTTGATGTTTTGATATCTTAAAATTGTCTTGTTCCTCACAAAAAGCTAAATGGGAAAGTTTCAAACGAAGGTGTAATATTGTTGGATACCACCCGTCTACTTTTGATTTATGTGTGAATTTGATAAATTCCCAAGATTGGCCAATGAATTGCAATATTTTGCTTGAGTACAAGCAAAGATTTAAGAACGGGGGAGTTTGATAAGTCTAGTTTAAGTGTATTTTTAGTGTTTGTTTTTAGTAGTTTGTGTAGCAATTTAGTTCTAGTTTTAGGTAAAGCAATGAGTAAAGATAATGAATTTTAGCATCAAAAGCATAAAGATAAAGTTCCCAAGCCAAAGGATGCAACAAGCAGCAGAAAATTCCAAGAAAAATGCAAGAAGAGCACAGGGTCAGTGGCATGCAGGACCCGTGCGCCCATGCGCACGACCCGTGCGCTTCTTGCCTTGAAAATGAAGCAAAACCAGAGCCAAACCAGTAGCTTGCATGACCCGTGAGTGACCAAGCACGATCTGTGCCCCCTGTTACGCCTGTTGGAAGACCAAACGATGCCCAGTCTTAAGCACGACCCGTGCGCCTGCATCAGATGCTAGAGCTATTACATCTTGCTCCTTTATGACTTGTACTGTTGTGTGGCTCACTTCTCAGTTTATACTACCTCCGGTCCACAATATAAGAGAAAAATGAGTGTTTTGGTGGTCCACAATATAAGAAATAAATATTGTTTTTATAGTGTATTAAATATCTAGTTCCAATTCTACCCTTATTTATTTAAAAAGAATGTTTACGAGATACATTTTTGTTTTCACTTTCCCACGTGGTTTAGCCTTATTACTTTAAAAACAATGTTTAGGAGAATAAATTTACATTTTATAAAAAGGGTAGTTTTCGAAAGAAAATTAGATTTCAGCTTTATTAATTTAAAATAACAGATTTCAATGTTATTCCTTGGCATGTAAGTTGTCTGGTTTTTTCTCTTTTATTGTTTTTTTTGGATAAGCAATGTTGCATTAATAGGAGCACTTGGGGTGCTCAAAACCACAAATACAAGGATGAGATTACAACTTATTTATACATGAAAGTGCATTATTCCACCATAGTGGAATACAATAAGAATTCCTCCCCACCCCGTAAATGAACCAACCACAAGATAAGAACTTCACCTGGGCCACTATCGAGTCTACATTTGGCTCTACCCCTCTAAAACAAACATCGTTACGAGATAGCCAAAGACACCAACAAGATGTCAACCAAAGAAGATGCTTGGTCCTCTTCGCTTTCTTACCAGTACAAAGGTCGCCATATCGTAGAAAATGATCAATTAAATTAGATGGGCAAGTCACTTGAACATTCAGCCAACGACCAGTCTCGCTCCACACCCTCAAAGAAAAATCGCAAGCCAAAAACAAGTGATGAGAATCCTCAATGTGACACCTAACCAAAACGCAGACCGCATCCTCCCCCGAGTGAATAACATGTCATCTAAGTAATAGGGACCGAACATGTATAGAATTGTTGAATATACGCTAACTAAACAACGAGATCTTGGCTAGAATACGAGTCATCCATAACGCTATCAAGTCAGATTTCTGTAGAGTCGAAACTGGCCTGCTGCTGTCCATGGCAGAAAGTTGATTGGCTTGCAAAAGAAATTGGTAACAAGACCAAACCATCAAGGATTTTAGCGGATCAATAAACCAACACCATCGGACAGCAACTCCACGGGCCACATGAACATCACGCAGAATCATCAATAGCTCATCAACTTCATCACCGAATGCGAATCCAGCACCTGCGAAAAAAGAAAAGTTCCACTGCCAATGATCATCACGCCAAACACCTAGATCTGCTAGCCTCACATTTTTATTATTACAATTTTTGGAAATGTTGCCAAACTCACTCTTCAACGGACGTGGCCAAGCCAATGATGATGCCAAAAATCCCCTCTGCTACCATCCCCCAACCTCCGTCTTACATTTGATTCGAACCAACCCACCGAGAACCTCTCCTCCCCCACACACCTAAGATCGCGCCACCACAAAGAATTTTCCATTCTATGCACCGTTGTTGAACCATTGAAAAATATAGAGCCCAAATCACCATATCTATACGAAAGAATACACCTCCATGGCGCACCCTCATCCGACATCAACCTCCACTTCCATTTGGCCAAGAAAGCAATATTAAACATTTCATTGTCCTTCACACCTAACCCTCGCTCCTCCTTAGATCTACAAATCTTCTCCCAAGCCACCCAATACATACTCCTCGAATCCTCCTTGATCCCCCACAAGAAATCTCTTTGAAGGTTAATAAGAGTCTTTATCACCACCTTCGGCGCTTTATAAAAAGACAAATAATATAGGGGTATGCTATTTAAAACGGAGTTTATAAGAGTTACCCGACCTCCAATAGACAAGAAGCGCCCTTGCCACATAGCCAATCTACTCCGAATCTTGTGCAACGGAGGGAGTAATACATTGTCATTGAATTTGAAGTTGATCGTCTATAGTCTAGTAGATGAGGAATGAAAGACAAAAAACCACGAGAAATTCTCTTGTACCGAATGAATTGTCTCACTACCTTAAGATAAGTAGGGTGGTAAAGTGAATGAAGAGCAGTACCCCAATGTCCCACCAACACCACATGCTGTTAGGTGAAACAATAATTCAATGTTTTCTAGAACGTAGGATGCATCATCATGTGTCAAGTTTCTTAATTATTTTTCCGTTTTGCTACATGATGTGATAAGTTTCTGTATAATTGAAATAATGATAAGTAATTTTTTTTGAGTTTTATAGCTAACTTGTCGATATTTGGAACATGAAGTTTACATTTTCTATCACCCAGAGGATGTAAGGTGGTAACTATTTAATACAGAAATTTTTTCCTTATAGGGAAGGTGGTAACTATTTAATTTATTAAGTCTCTACAGACTACGCATCATTTTTTCCATAAGTTTTGACTATTTTTAATAGATAAATTTAGGGTAAGGGGGTCATGTCGAGTTTAGGATAGCAAAGATCTTCAGGTTCCGTGAGTTATGAAAGTACAAATCATGTTATCTAGGTTCTGCTTCATGTGAATTATTAAAATATAATAAGTATTCTCTAAACTATTCTAAATACATCATATTAGTCTCACAGTTACTTTCTTAATAGGAGATATAGTCATAGTTAAAAGACTAACTTGACCAATTTTGAATAGTTTATGGAATATTAAATTATATTCTTGTAATTTAGGGACCAAATTGAAGAGTGAATGGTAATTTAGAAACCAAATAAAATGATAAACTTAGTACCAGTTTGTTCTCTCTTTTATATTTTATAAATTTATACTTTCATTCAAATAAAGATTCTCTTGATGAGGGAAACACCTAAATTTTTATACAGGCAAAAGAAGTCTATTGAAGCTCTGTTTGGCAATAACAAACCTCTAACTTATAGCAGATAACTTATAGCGGATGAGCCTATTGAGGCTCTATTTGGCAATACCAAACTGCTAACTTATAGCAGATAACTATCAGTTCATCCGCTATAAGCTAACTTATCTGCTATCTGCTAGCTTATCCGATATCCACTAATTTTTGCTGACCAGAGCTTAAATGTACTTCTAACATAATTGTTTTAGTCTATCGGGTCAATTGTCAACATAGTAACCTAAGTGGATCCACCACTAACCATTGTGACATTTAGTTTGGTCCTGTAGTATTCACGAATACAATACAACACTACTCATCTAGTTAATTACAATTTACTTTTTTAATCTTTTTTCGTTTTCCCACTCATTATTTGTTTCTTTTACTAGTTATCTCCCTTTAATAGAGAAAGACTTGATCAATACACCATCAAAGTGTTAGCCTAGAATTTCGACAAGGCTTTTGAGTGGTTATTTAATAGGGTTTGACTCTTCATTAAAGATCATTCATAATGCCTTCAGAAAGAAAAAGCGATATTTAAGTCATCTCAGCATGTTTTCGACAGAAGAAGTCTTCACCAATTCAACAGGGAAGAGTTTTCGACAGAACAGTGTATTCAGGACTTCGTCAAGCAGTTATTGGCAAACAGTTGTGTCGAATTTCAAGACTACGGTTAATACAACGTAGGCAGTATGTGGCATCGAGCGTGGCACGAAATCCATCACTGGTTAATAAGACGTTGTAATATCCGCAAAATAATTAACCGAATTATTTGGGTGTTAACCCAATTGAATTAATTTAGTACTTAACTGGTAAATTTATCGAGTGCTAAAATTATTTATTTGTTGTCATCGGATCGTTAACCGGATAATACGGACCAAGGAAGTTTTGGAATCGAAATAGGAGATTTCGATCGATATGGTAATTTGACTGCGTTACAACTTATATAATAAATAAATATATATGTGTATACGTGTGTGCATGTGAGAGGAGAAGAGAAGAATTAATTAAAAAGGAAAGAAAGAAAGAAGAAAGGGATACGCGAGAACAGAAGAGAGAAACAGAGAAAAGGAGAAAAAAAGAAAGAAGAGAGAAAGAAAGGGGGAGGAAGAAGAAGAGGAAAAAGGGGGCAATTCCGCTCATCAAAACGACTTCCGTCCAACACGAAAAATGCTCAGCGTTACTTCCTCTTCGATTTGGTACCAAGATTTTCATCATCAACTCACTCTCTCTCACTTTGCCATTTTCGAATTTGAGAGGAAAAATGGAGGTTTTGTTGTTCAAGCTCAAAGGGAAGCTTTGGATGGTGTTTGGGAGCGAGCTCAAGGCGGATAGCGCAAATATTGAAGTCCGATTTGGAGTTTGTGAAGAATCAAGGGGATAGGGTGCAAAATTGGGTTTATGTGTGAATAGTGTCATGGAGGTTAGAGGAGGAAGATGATGAATAGTATCCGTGGAGAATTTCGGTAAAATCGGTATTTCGGTCAAAAAGCGGTTTCGTGATCGAGTGGGAAGCTTTGGAAGCGGATTGGGTGTCGCCGGAGCGGGGAATGTTCGTGCGGTTACTCGGTGATTTCGGCTCGATCGTGGATCACGCGTCAAAGGTGAGTTTTACTCACGCTTAGGATGTTTTTGTGTCTCGTTAGTTTTTACGTTAATTGATTTCGAGAGATTTTGAAACGAAAACCGTTATTTGAAAATATGTCGCGTTTTAATACAACTCGTTTTGATTGAGTTTTTGATCGATTTGATTGATTGTGTGACTTTGATTGAGACTGTTTTTATGGTTGTGAAATCTGTTTTCGGTCGGAAAGAGAATCGCTCGAGAACTTTTGGGTCAAAAACCGTTATTTCGGAATATGTCGTATTTTGGTAAAATTCGTCTTGATTGAGTTTTTGATTGGATTGATTGATTGTGTGGTTTGTATTGGGTCTATTATATTGACTGTCAAATCTGTTTTCGATCGGAACTAAAATCGGAATTGAGCGGAATAGCGGATTTCGCGAAAATCGCAAAATCTGCACCACACAGACCCCCATCGCGTCGCGACCCGCAGGGCATCGCGTCGCGACCCAGTGCAGTATTGCCACGCAAAATGTTTCTGTCGTTTTTCGCGTCGCGACGGTAGCAGTTCGCGTCGCGACGCTTTGCAGATTTTCAACAGTTTTTCACTGTTTTTCGTTTCGCGATAACTTTTGATCCGGGAACCCGATTGAGGTGTTCTAAGATGTGTTGGAAAGCTTATTCAGAGGCCTAACTGAATATTCTATTTTTAAGGCAAAATGAACTGTTTTTGATATTGAAAATTATGTTGAAAAGTGTCGAGTTAGTATGCGAGAGCGAATGTGGACTTAATGTTATTATCGAAAAGCTGAACAATAATATACGTGTGCAAATATGTTTATTAATAATAAACCGGTCTACGATTCACGATATATAAATTATATCGACTATAGGATACGGCCCAATGCGGGTATTATGTTCGACTAACGGTCAAATGTAGATGGACTAACTGTTCATTGAGTATAGGTGAACTAACAGGTCATCGAGTGTAGATATATTTAATATATATTTACGTGGTATGGGTGAAGACCCATGTTGACATACTAGGAGGGGCAGTCATGATCCCCCACCCTAGGCTCCGATGCCAATAGTTAAACTATTGTTGGTCAGGGGTTCGCCGGAAGATGCAAGGTTTGCGGCCGGTGTTGTGTTAAAAGTTATTGTACTACGTTCACCGGAAGATGCAAGGTTTGCGGCCGGTGGTACGTAGAAAGGCCTAGGATGCTAGTTCATCGGGAGACGCAAGTGGATTGCAGCCGGTGTCTTACTAGATCGAAGCCTTATTATATGGTTCGCCGGGATTAGCAAGAGGATTGCGGTCGGCGTCGTGTCAAATCTTAAAAATGTTTTAAATGGACCGAGAGTGCTAGTAGGGGTCTCGGTAGAACTCACTGAGATTGTATCTCATTGTTTATATGTTGTGGTTTTACAGATAAACAGGGAAAGTGGAGATCCAAGAGGCACGAGTAGGTGGTACTCGGATGGTTGCTGAAGACTTAGCTTTTATGCTTAAGTTATGTTTTCCCTTGTTAGTTATGTATCACGGCATTATGGCTTTATCTGTTGTAAAAGTTATGTTTTTATTTCCGCTTTCTTGTACGATATTGAACACTGTATTTCACTGATGGTTTGTAGTCTTATTTATGTTTAAGACTGTCCTGTTGTTATTCAGTGAAAATTTTATAGTGGTGTTCAGTATTTAAACAGGAAATATATCTCTGATTGTTTTAGGTATGGTACACTTGGGTATTTTTACTCGATAAAAATATCGGGGTGTTACAGTTGGTATCAGAGCAGTTCGACCTAGTCGGACTTAGTTTAGGGTTGAGTCGATTCCTTGCTAGTCCTTTTTGTAATTACACTTGTGATGCTAAGAGACATTGAGCCTGATCAACTTAATACTTAGTGCATCATAAGCGGAATTATGACTGGGTGATCAAGATGCAATCCTCGACCACAATCGGAATCTTCAACCGGTACATCCTCAGGAAAGGTGGCAGAACGGTGGAAGAAAACACCGCTAAGTTGGAGAAGTTGTCTCAGTTTTACCAAGTGGTAAAGTAAGCTTCGGATGACGAAGGGAGAATGCAGAAGTATAAGAGGGGCCTTAGTGCTTTTATGACTCAGGGTCTCAAATCTTATACTATTACCAATTATGTCGCCGAGGATGATCTCATAGGAATTATGGGAAAGGAAAGAAGGTAGTCGAATTATCAACTCCGGATGCAAATTCCTAAGGTAATTTCATCAAAGGAAAAGCAGGTGCAGTTCTTCGATTCTTCAAAGGTCAGAAGATGTTCTAACTGGGGAAAGCCTCACAGCGGTGATTGCAAGCAAAGATCTAATCGATGCCATTATAGTAATGTAGAGGGCCACTATGGTAATGAGTGCCTAGTAAGGAAGAGTTCCAAGGAGTTACAAGCAGCTCCAAGGCAAGGACGAGTCAACATTCTGGATGTTTAGGCAGTTACAACTGCTGACAAGTTACTGAGGGGTATGGGATCAGTTTTCAATAACTCCTTCAGTATATTATATGATTCGGGTGCAACCTATTGTTGTATATCCCGATCGCATGTGAATCGGTTGGGATCAGCCTTATCATCGCTATCCAAGCCGATAACTATTTTAACTGCTGCTAAGGGACGTGTCCAGACATAATCTTGGTATAGAATTGTCTACTTGTCATAGGAGGCAGAAATTTCGTTTTAGAATTTATTGTTTGCCTACGAGGAGTGTGGACACCATTTTGGGTATAAATTGGATGACTGCAAATCATGTTGCAATCGACTGTGTTAATCAACTATCAGCATCGCTTCAGAATCAGTTGAATTGTCTAAGACAAATTCTGAAGCGGTTACCTAGTTCACCTTAGACGGTCAATCTTCACTCCAAGGTGCAGAAGCACATGTTAGTATGTTATCTGCATCCACTGGAACCAGTGTTAGATTTATCATCTGTACAAGTTGTGAATGACTTTTTGGATGTTCTCTGGATGTTTTTCTAGATGAAGTTTCTTCTGAACCTCCCGAGCGAGAGGTAGAGTTTACTGTAGAATTGGTTCCTGGCACGGGATCAATATCTAATGTTTCTTATTGAAGGTTTCTTGAGAATTAAAGGAAATGGAGTCCCAACTTGAAGAGTCGATGTTAAAGAAATTTATTCGACTGAGTGCTTCTCTAAGGAGTGCTCTGGTGTGATTAATCAAAAGGAAATATAGTAGCAAGAGATTGTACATCGGTTATCGACAACTCAATAAAGTGACGATCAAGAATAAATATCCCTTACCAAGGATAGAAGAATTGCTTGAACAATTTGAGGTGCTGCAGTGTTTCTAAAATTGATCTGAAGTCAGGATATCATCGAATAAGAGTTAGAGCCTTAGATATTCCGCAGACAGCTTTCCGTACTAGGTATGGACATTACGAGTTAGTAGTGATGCCTTTCGGTCTACCTAATGCTCCAGCGGTATTCATGGATTACATGAACCGAGTTTTTCATACGTATTAGGATCAGTTTGAAGTCGTTTTCATCGATGATATCTTGATGTGCTCGAAGACCATTGAGGAGCATGTCCAACATCTCCTCATTGTTCTGAGTGTACTCCGAGAAAAGGAGTTGTACTTAAAACCTTGGGAGTGTGATTTTTGGGTGTCAGAGGTAATGTCTTTGGGACATGTGATTTCCCAAGTCGGGAGTTTCTGTAGATCCCAGTAAGAAGGAAGCGGTGTTGAATGGGAGTGACCGACGTCAGCCGCAGAGATCAAAAGTTTCTGGGTCTAGCCGGTTACTATAAGAGATTTGTCCAAGGATTCTCACGGTTAGTTTTCCACTTACTCGGTTAACTCGTAAGGGTCATCCGTTTACGTGGGATGCCGATTGTGAAGAACGTTTTCAAGAGTTGAAGATTTTGACTTCTGCTCCAACCCTGATTCTCCCAGATCCGTTTTTGGGATTCCAAAGTTACAGCGACGCTTCTGGGAATGGTTTGAGACGTATTCTAATGCAAAATCAACAAGTGGTAGCTTGGGCGTCCAGACAATTAAAGTCTCATGAGAAGAGATATCCGACTCATGATTTGTAATTGGCATCTATTGTATATGCACTGAAGATTTGAAGACATTACCTGTATGGGTCTCGTTTCGAAGTCTTTAGTGGTCGCAAGAGTTTAAGGTATCTGTTTGATCAGAAAGAACTGAATAACAGGCAAAGAAGTGTGTAGAGTTTCTGGAGGATTATAAATTCGTGTTGATGTAACATTCAAGAGAGGCCAATATTGTAGCTGATGCGCTAAGTAGGAAATCCATTCATGTGACAGAGTTGATGACGCAAGAAATGGGATTGTTAGAGTCTTTTAGATCTAAGTTGGAGTACATCCATAAGTTTCCAATTTGGTGGCGAGGTATTAGTTTGTTAACCTCTCCTTTGTGAAGGTTAACACTGAGATAGTATTATGAGATTCCGTTTGACAAGTCGAACGTGAATACGAATATGTAAATGAGGTAACTGCTGACTGTTTTCACGTTGCGAATAACCATCAAAGGATTAATTGATGGATCTACTTGTAGGTGACTGAAATTTCCGAAGTGAAGCTTGGCGTGCGGTGTAATAGTTTTGAAAAATCGTTTTTGTGAAAACCCGCATGCTAAAGTTAATTTTGGGAACGAATTAAGAGGCTAATAGGATATGATTGAGGAGGAAAAATCTTTGGTGGATTACTTAGGTTGAGGGGAAGCTCACAACGCTATTGACTAATTCAGAAAGGAGCTCTAAGTTCTGTTTGATAGTTGTTTGGACAACAACTGAGGTGATTTTCATTACGTTCAATTTATCTGATGTCCCCGTGGTTTATTTCTACGTTTAAGGTCAGAGCTTTTGATAAAACCCAAATCTCATCTTTTTGAAAAAGTTTTACCACGAAAACTTGGAAGCGAGTCAAGGAATTTCAGTGACTTTTCCGTCACATTGTCGGTGTGTACGAGAACTGTTATGGATTTTAGAAGGTTTGTTGAGAACGTGTTTATTCCCTTCGAAGAAATTGTGTTGGTTTTTACCTTTACCGTGGAGTACCAATTAGTGGATCTCATCTTCGACCTGTATCTCTATCAAGTGTCTTGTATTAAACCCTTTGATTTAGATTAATCAAAGTTGGGGAGTAAACGAGGATAATTGGAATGAAGTTTCGGAAGTGTTTTCAAATGCGGTGCCGGGCCTATGTAGGCGAATGATGAGTTTCTCGTGTAGATGCGTGACCAGAGAGTTCGTATCAAGGTGGTAGTGGATCATACTTGGAGATTGATGTGCCAACTTAGGAAGATTTTCTACACTCATTTCGTTAATTCAAGATTGTTTCTCGCAAATTTAGACCTTTCTGAGAATGTCTGTACTCGGTTAGTCAATCGTAAGACTTGACGAAATTTTGAGGACAAAATTCTTTTAAGTTGTGGAGAATGTAATATCCGCAAAATAATTAACCGAATTATTTGAGTGTTAACCCAATTGAATTAATTTAGTACTTAACTGGTAAATTTATCGAGTGCTAAAATTATTTATTTGTTGTCATCGGATCGTTAACCGGATAATACGGACCAAGGAAGTTTTGGAATCGAAATAGGAGATTTCGATCGATATGGTAATTTGACTGCGTTACAACTTATATAATAAATAAATATATATGTGTATACGTGTGTGCATGTGAGAGGAGAAGAGAAGAATTAATTAAAAAGGAAAGAAAGAAAGAAGAAAGGGATACGCGAGAACAGAAGAGAGAAACAGAGAAAAGGAGAAAAAAAGAAAGAAGAGAGAAAGAAAGGGGGAGGAAGAAGAAGAGGAAAAAGGGGGCAATTCCGCTCATCAAAACGACTTCCGTCCAACACGAAAAATGCTCAGCGTTACTTCCTCTTCGATTTGGTACCAAGATTTTCATCATCAACTCACTCTCTCTCACTTTGCCATTTTCGAATTTGAGAGGAAAAATGGAGGTTTTGTTGTTCAAGCTCAAAGGGAAGCTTTGGATGGTGTTTGGGAGCGAGCTCAAGGCGGATAGCGCAAATATTGAAGTCCGATTTGGAGTTTGTGAAGAATCAAGGGGATAGGGTACAAAATTGGGTTTATGTGTGAATAGTGTCATGGAGGTTAGAGGAGGAAGATGATGAATAGTATCCGTGGAGAATTTCGGTAAAATCGGTATTTCGGTCAAAAAGCGGTTTCGTGATCGAGTGGGAAGCTTTGGAAGCGGATTGGGTGTCGCCGGAGCGGGGAATGTTCGTGCGGTTACTCGGTGATTTCGGCTCGATCGTGGATCACGCGTCAAAGGTGAGTTTTACTCACGCTTAGGATGTTTTTGTGTCTCGTTAGTTTTTACGTTAATTGATTTCGAGAGATTTTGAAACGAAAACCGTTATTTGAAAATATGTCGCGTTTTAATACAACTCGTTTTGATTGAGTTTTTGATCGATTTGATTGATTGTGTGACTTTGATTGAGACTGTTTTTATGGTTGTGAAATCTGTTTTCGGTCGGAAAGAGAATCGCTCGAGAACTTTTGGGTCAAAAACCGTTATTTCGGAATATGTCGTATTTTGGTAAAATTCGTCTTGATTGAGTTTTTGATTGGATTGATTGATTGTGTGGTTTGTATTGGGTCTATTATATTGACTGTCAAATCTGTTTTCGATCGGAACTAAAATCGGAATTGAGCGGAATAGCGGATTTCGCGAAAATCGCAAAATCTGCACCACACAGACCCCCATCGCGTCGCGACCCGCAGGGCATCGCGTCGCGACCCAGTGCAGTATTGCCACGCAAAATGTTTCTGTCGTTTTTCGCGTCGCGACGGTAGCAGTTCGCGTCGCGACGCTTTGCAGATTTTCAACAGTTTTTCACTGTTTTTCGTTTCGCGATAACTTTTGATCCGGGAACCCGATTGAGGTGTTCTAAGATGTGTTGGAAAGCTTATTCAGAGGCCTAACTGAATATTCTATTTTTAAGGCAAAATGAACTGTTTTTGATATTGAAAATTATGTTGAAAAGTGTCGAGTTAGTATGCGAGAGCGAATGTGGACTTAATGTTATTATCGAAAAGCTGAACAATAATATACGTGTGCAAATATGTTTATTAATAATAAACCGGTCTACGATTCACGATATATAAATTATATCGACTATAGGATACGGCCCAATGCGGGTATTATGTTCGACTAACGGTCAAATGTAGATGGACTAACTGTTCATTGAGTATAGGTGAACTAACAGGTCATCGAGTGTAGATATATTTAATATATATTTACGTGGTATGGGTGACGACCCATGTTGACATACTAGGAGGGGCAGTCATGATCCCCCACCCTAGGCTCCGATGCCAATAGTTAAACTATTGTTGGTCAGGGGTTCGCCGGAAGATGCAAGGTTTGCGGCCGGTGTTGTGTTAAAAGTTATTGTACTACGTTCACCGGAAGATGCAAGGTTTGCGGCCGGTGGTACGTAGAAAGGCCTAGGATGCTAGTTCATCGGGAGACGCAAGTGGATTGCAGCCGGTGTCTTACTAGATCGAAGCCTTATTATATGGTTCGCCGGGATTAGCAAGCGGATTGCGGTCGGCGTCGTGTCAAATCTTAAAAATGTTTTAAATGGACCGAGAGTGCTAGTAGGGGTCTCGGTAGAACTCACTGAGATTGTATCTCATTGTTTATATGTTGTGGTTTTACAGATAAACAGGGAAAGTGGAGATCCAAGAGGCACGAGTAGGTGGTACTCGGATGGTTGCTGAAGACTTAGCTTTTATGCTTAAGTTATGTTTTCCCTTGTTAGTTATGTATCACGGCATTATGGCTTTATCTGTTGTAAAAGTTATGTTTTTATTTCCGCTTTCTTGTACGATATTGAACACTGTATTTCACTGATGGTTTGTAGTCTTATTTATGTTTAAGACTGTCCTGTTGTTATTCAGTGAAAATTTTATAGTGGTGTTCAGTATTTAAACAGGAAATATATCTCTGATTGTTTTAGGTATGGTACACTTGGGTATTTTTACTCGATAAAAATATCGGGGTGTTACAGACGTAGCCACGTGTCCATAGCAGTTTACATTTCAGCCATTATTCGTAGCCACGTGTCCATAACAGTTTACATTTCAGTCATTATTTTCTGTATAAATAGTAGTTTCTACAGAGAAATCAGGTGGCAAATTACGATACCAAACCCACAGTTCTGAAACTCTAACTTCCAAGTCACAGCGAAAACAGAGTAAAAGAATTATTGTACAACGTATGTGAATTTGTGCACCATTCTCTTTACATTTAATGCAATTTATTACTTTCAATACAAGTCACTTTACATTTCTGCGTTCCATTTTATTACTTCTTTTTCTTTGATTTCCATTTTTATGGTGAATTGTCTCCCTTTTAAAATATATTTGTTGACAAACTACGGTGTTTAAAGGCAGTTGCTTTAGAGATTTCTGGTTTAATCTCACAAACATTTCTAATAAAACCAGTACTGATTGTTTGCTAAAAACACCAGCGAACAAATTGGCACGCCCAGTGGGACTATTTGCCTTTAATACATAATTTTTCTATGTTCTTGTATGTGTTTGTATTTGCATGTACTTAAGAAGTGGAAAAATGGTTCTTCCTACTAATAATGCGTCTAGTTCTAATCCTGTGATTTCACAAGAACATGGAACAATAGTAGACTCTGCAAACGTAAATGCAGGGATGGTTGTGGGAACAATATCCCCATCATCATCAACAACCGTTCCTTCAGTATCAATGACTAACGTTGGATCAACGCAGTCAAACATGGCATCTATGCCTATGCCTTTGCCGTCACATATGGGACTTCATAGTCCTTATATGGCAATAGGAAGCGGATTAAATCCACATTTTCATAATGTAAGTTTTCCTGCGTTTCCTTCTGGATCGTATGGCATGCCTACTGGAATGCCACATATTTCGACCATGTCTCCTGTACATGTTTCTTCTGAAAGTGTAATGGGTCGAAATCCCACAGCATTAACCAATGAATCTTTGTTTGCCTTACGACAACAAGTTGATGAGAGCAATCATGATATGGTTAATATGTTAACCCAACAAATCGGCACGGTTTTTAATCCATTGATTCAAAGTACTAATACTAGTTACCAAATGTTAGCCAATCAAATGGGTCGAATTGCAGATTTCTTTGGGGCTCCAAATATTAGTAATAGGCAGATGCCCAACACAGTAAATAATGGATTGCCTGTTAATACCCAAAGAACGATTTCAGTCGAAGTCCCAGTGAATGTAGGGGAGCGTCAGGGAACTGCAAATCATGTTCCTGAAGTTGTTCTGGTAAATCGAAATCAGAACGCTGATGAAGTTGTTCGACAAGTGCAACAAAATAATGTTGGCGCTCAAGATAATATAGCCACTTTAGTAGAAACTATATTGACACAAAATGGCGTTAATGTAGGCTTACATAGGCCAAATTTCATATCACCATTGTGTGAATATGTGTTACAAACTGAGTTACCAAGGGGCTGGAAAGTTCCTAAATATACTAAGTTTGGTGGTGACACAAAAGAGTCTACTGTCGAACATATTGCTCGTTATTTGACTGAGTCTGGGGATATAGCCCAAAACGAGAATTTGAAGATGAAATATTTCCCAAATTCTTTAACAAAAATTGCTTTTACTTGGTTTACTACATTACCCCCTGGTTCTATTTTCACATGGGGGCAATTAGAAAAAGCATTTCATGCGCAGTTTTACATGGGCCAATCTAAGATTAGTCTCAAAGAATTGGCCAGTGTTCAGCGCAAAATGCCTGAAATTGTTGATGACTATTTGAATAGGTTTAGGCTACTGAAGGCTCGTTGTTTCACACAAGTGCCTGAACATGAACTCGTCGAAATGGCTGCTGGTGGTCTTGATTATTCAATCAGAAAGAAATTGGACACATCTTATCTAAAAGACATGGCCCAATTGGCTGACAGAGTTCGACAAGTTGAAAGGTTAAAAGAGGAGAAATCTAGGTCAACTAGGTTTCCTAAAAAAGAAAAAATTGCATATGTCAAAGAAGAATTTGACGTCGCATTCGGTGATGTCGAAGAAGAGGAGATAGACGTGGCTGAGCTCAAGCCTGGTCCTCCTTATACTTGTAAATTACTAAGGCCTGCTAATGGGAAAAATCCTGTTGAGCCAAAAAATGACAGATTTGTGCCTAAGACATATACTTTTGATGTTACTAAATGTGATGAAATATTTGATCTGTTAGTAAAAGATGGTCAGATATTGGTACCTAGTGGTTTAAAAGTACCAACTCATGATCAGAGAAAGAAAAAGGGTTATTGTAAGTTCCCTAATTTTTTTGGGACATAACACTGACCGTTGTGTGCTTTTCAGGGATCTTGTGCAAAAAGCGATCGAAGAAGGTAGATTAAAATTTGAGGATAGAAAGATGAAAGCTCCAATGCAAGTTGTGGATGACCCTTTACCTAAAGCTGAAGCCATGTATTCAGAGCCTTTCGAAGCGAATGTAAACATGGTAGACGCTGAAATGGAAAATTCCCCAGAAACTCTCAAATATTCTACCAAACAATTCGAAGGTTTTATTTATGCTGAAGGAGAAAAACAACAGGTAACTGTGAAAGAGTACGATGGAAAGATGCATGTGGTGTACCCAAAAGCTGAAGAGCAATTGATATATTTCCTCAACAGATGTAAGTGGAACAATTCTGAGGTTATGCTATGTCCAAGGTGCAGTGCTGTTTTCGACAAAGAGGCAGCTAAAGCTGTTGAAGGGTACCAGGATCAGGAACAACGTAAGAGGAAATGGCTTGATAATAGGCCATCTTTTGATTTTGGTAGCACTGAGCTTCCTGGTTACAAAGCCAATGTTACGACTAAGCCTTCATCTAGCAAGGCTAGTGTTTCGACTAAGCCTTCGACAAGCCAAAAGTCAGGAAAGAAAGGATCCATGAGACTGTTTGGTAAAACTTTCGTTCCACAGACGAATTCCCCTGTTGGAAAATGGGTTCACAACAATGCACCTGCTCAAGTTGTCCATCAAGAGGAGTATTATTCCAACAAGTATAATTATCGGAATAATTATAAAGGTAAGAATCCTATGACTAAAACCCAATGGCTTCGTTTTCAAAGAAAACAGAAGAAAAAAGCTTCTTTCGACGTAAACAAGGTTCCTAGTCACTTTGGAATCAAAGTCCAGGTGGGTGATAAGAAGGTGGCTTCTAAGGTTGAGGCAAGTACCAGTGCTGATGTTGCTAAGCCTACAAGTGTGGTAAATAAGGCAAAAGGCAAAGATGTTTCGATGGAAAAACCTAGAAGGCCTGCACTTGAAAGAATCTGTCCTCCATCTTCGACATTTAAAGGGAAAGAATCTCAGTCCGACTCTGATGAAGACATAGGTTCTGGTTTTGATGATTCTGATGATGATTTCGATGTCGTCTGTAATGTGGTGTCAATATTGCCACTGGAGTATGATGTCATAACTGTGCCTAACAGTGAAGAAGAAGATTTCACTGAAGATATGGCTTGTCACAAACCCATGTGTTACTATGTGATGAATGATGGCTGTGTCGAAGAGCAGATGGCTACTTTCGAGACGCCAGATACGAGTATGCAGAATCACCTGAAGCTATATATTCAGGCTAAGGTTAATGGTATTGGCATCAACAAAGTGTTGGTTGATGGAGGTGCTGCTGTGAATCTTATGCCTGAAATGCTTATGAAGAAGATAGGCATATCCATCACTGACCTCAAGCCACACAATATTGTCTTAAGTAATTACGAAGGCAAAACTGGTTATTCTCTTGGAGCCATTGAAGTGGAATTGATTGTTTGAACTATCAAGAGGACCACTCTGTTCTTAGTGATTGCTTCCAAAGCAAACTTCAATATGTTACTTGGAAGGGAGTGGATACATGGAGTCGGTGATGTGCCTTCAACATTACATCAAAGACTAGTGATGTGGAAGGAAGATGGTCTTGTTGAATACATTGAAGCAGACCAAAGTTATTTTCGTGCTGACGTGAATCACATCACCAAAGAAAATTTTGAGAAAAGATTGGCGAACATTGCGCCATGTCCATCTTCTAGTGAGGCATACATTCCTGCTGATAATGTATTTGCTTCAGTTAATTTGCATCCAAACTATGGTTTTGTTTGGGAAAGGCAAATAATAGGAGATGCTACTGCCCAACCTGAGGGGTGGTATTCTGATTCTTAAAATGTTTCCTATGTCAGTTCCTAATGCATGGAACAAGATTACGGCTTATATGGCCGAAAATAAGTTAAAAACGGCTATGGAAGCTGAATTAAATCATCAAACAATGGCTGTCGAAGCCAAAGGTTCTGAAGACGAAAATGGCATTATTATGAATGGAAAGCTTGATTGCATTTATGATAATGAGCCATTAGGGTTTGAAAAGGATCCTAGAGATTCAACAAAGCGAATGCAAGCTCAAGATCCATTGGAGGAAGTAGATTTGGGAGATGGCTCAAAGAAGAGGCCAACTTATGTTAGTGCATACCTGGATGTTGCATTGAAAACCCAAGTTATAATATTACTGAGGGAGTTCAAAGATTGCTTTGCTTGGGACTATGACGAAATGCCTGGATTGAGTCGAGACGTTGTGGAATTGCAATTGCCAATTCGACCAGAGAAGAAGCCAGTGAAGCAGATACCAAGAAGGTTTGCTCTTCAAATATTAACTAAAATTAAAGAGGAGATCGAAAGGTTGTTCAAGAACAAATTCATCAGAACTGCCAGGTATGTCGAATGGTTAGCTAATATAGTTCCTGTAATTAAGAAAAATGGCACTCTTAGAGTTTGCATAGATTTTAGAGACTTGAATAATGCAACTCCCAAAGATGAATACGCAATGCCTGTGGCAGAAATGTTAATAGATTCAGCAGCAGGATTTGAATACCTCAGCATGCTTGATGGTTATTCTGGGTATAATCAAATCTTTATTGCTGAAGAAGATGTATCGAAAACTGCATTTCGTTGTCCAGGGGCGTTAGGTATTTATGAATGGGTAGTAATGCCGTTTGGTTTAAAAAATGCTGGTGCTACATATCAGAGGGCAATGAATTGTATGTTTCATGATTTTATTGAAAACTTTATGCAAGTACACAAAAAAGGCATTGAAATCAATCAGAATAAGACTAAAGCTATAATTGAAACGAAAGCTCCTTCAACCAAAAAAGAACTTCAGTCATTGTTGGGAAAAATCAATTTCCTACGAAGATTCATATCAAATCTAAGTGGCAAAACTCAAGCATTTTCGCCATTGTTGAGACTGAAGAAAGAAGAAGTTTTCAAATGGGAATCAGTTCATCAAGCAGCCTTTGAAGAAATTAAGTCTTATTTGATGAAACCACCAATTCTAATGCCTATTATTAGAAACAAAGTGCTCAAATTGTACATAGCAGCATCTGAAAAAACAATAGGTAGCATGCTAGCTCAAGAGGATGATAATGGTGTCGAAAGAGCTATATATTACCTTAGTAGAGTCTTAATAGATGCTGAAACTAGGTACAGTTCTATAGAAAAGTTGTGCCTTTGCTTGTATTTTTCTTGCACAAAGTTAAAGCAATATATAAAGCCAGCTAATGTTTGTGTTTATTCGCATTCTGATATTATTAAGCATATGCTGTCGAAACCAATAATGCATAGTAGAATCGGTAAGTGGGCTTTAGCTTTGTCTGAATATGACTTAACTTATCAACCTTTAAAATCAATTAAAGGACAAGTGGATGCTGATTTTTTAGTGGACCACTCTGTTGTCGAAGAAATATTACATTTCGTAGACACATATCCTTGGAGGTTGTATTTTGATGGTTCGAGTCATAAAAAAGGAGTTGGGATTGGTGTTTTAATTATTTCACCAAATAACATTCCAACGAAGTACAAGTGTAAAATTCGAAATCATTGCTCAAATAATGAAGCTGAGTATGAGGCTCTAATTATAGGCCTTGAAATTTTACTTGAGCTGGGGGCAAGATGTATCGAAATAAAAGGTGATTCAGAATTGGTTATCAAACAATTGACCAAAGAATATAAATGTATTAAAGAGCACCTTATTAAATACTTTATTATGGCCAATTCCTTGTTAAAGAAATTTGACTCTGTTCATTTAGAACATTTACCACGAGTTGATAATCAAGTGGCGAATGATTTGGCCCAAATTGCATCAGGTTATAGAGTTTCAAAACAAAGCCTTGAAGAATTAATCGAAATAAAAGAGAAACTCGTATCTGATGATATTTCTTCATCATTATTGTCAACACCAAAAACTGGGGGGGCAACAAATACAGATGAGGAATGTATTGAACAACACCACATTGTTGATGAAGTTGTTTTAGCAGAAGTTTTCGCTATTGACAATATGGCCAATGATGATTGGCGAAAGCCTATTGTAGAATACTTGCAAAATCCCACAGGAAATACCAATAAAAAGGTAAAGTACAGAGCTTTAAGCTATGTGATAATTGGAAACGAATTGTTTAAGAAAACTCCTGAAGGAGTATTATTGAAATGTCTTAGTGAAAATGAGGCATATTTAGCAGTTTCTGAAACACACAGTGGAGCTTGTGGTTCGCACCAAGTAGGCCATAAAATGAAATGGCTATTATTTCGACAAGGAATATATTGGCCATCAATGTTGAAAGATTGTATAGAGTTTGCTAAAGGATGCCAAGAGTGTCAAAAGCATGCTGGAATACAACATGTGCCTGCAAATGAATTGCATGCCATAGTGAAACCTTGGCCATTCAGAGGTTGGGCTCTGGATATAATTGGAGAAATAAAACCAACATCATCAAAAGGTCATAGGTATATATTAGTAGGAATTGATTATTTTACCAAATGGGTTGAAGCAATACCTTTAACCAATGTTGATCAAGAAGCAGTAATACGGTTTATCCGAAATCATATTATTTATTGGTATGGAATTCCAGAAACCATAACCACAGATCAGGATTCTGTTTTCACTGGTCGAAAAATGGTGGAATTTGCTTCTGAAATTGGTTTTAAGTTATTAACTTCGACACCATATTATGCACAAGCCAATGGTCAAGTGGAAGCTACCAATAAGATCATTATTAACTTGATTAAAAAGCATGTTGGGCAAAAACCCAGAAATTGGCATAACACTTTGGATCAAGTTTTATGGGCTTGTAGAAATTCACCCAAAGAATCTATCAATGCTACTCCATACAGGTTAACCTTTGGACACGATGCAGTATTGCCTGTTGAAATCTGTTTACAATCAACAAGAATTCAAAGACAGTGTGAAATTCCTTTTGATCATTATTGGAATATGATGCTTGATGAGTTAGTTGATTTAGACGAAGAAAGGTTGTTAGCTTTGGAAATGCTTATTCGACAAAAGGAAAGAGTAGCTAAAGCTTATAACAAAAAGGTTAAGTTAAAAACTATTAATTCAGGTGATTTAGTTTGGAAAGTGTTGTTGCCTATGGATAAAAAAGATAGAGTTTTGGGTAAATGGTCACCTAGTTGGGAAGGTCCACTTCGCATATTGCAATGTTTTTCTAATGGGGCATACGAAGTCGAAGAAATGGGTGACGAAAACAGAATCTTCAAAATAAATGGCAAGTATTTAAAACAGTATAAGCCAACATTAAACGAAGTTAGAATGGAGCAAAGTTAATGTAAATTGGTTCAAAATGGTAATGTATTTAATCAAAATAATTACATAACCATTAAAAGAAATTCTACATTATTACAAGTTACTAAAGGCTTTGAAGAGAATGCTTGAGCTTGTAGAGGATCTTGGTGCTCACAGCAATTGAAGACTCCAGAAAGCTTAACTCTTTGTCCAGTTGAGCAATAGTGGCTTGGTGTTTTTGAGCATCATCAAAATGTTGAAGAGCCTCAGTAGCTGCCTTTTCAATCTTCGACTTAGGGGTCTCCATCCTTTGTTGCACTAAACTTTTTTGGTGTTTAGCATTTGCCAGTTTTGTTTGGAGAATTCTTATTTCTTCATCATAGTGCTGAATTTTGGAATCCCAGTTAGCAAGTTCTTGCTCATCCTCCGTTATTTGAACTTCCAATTCATCAATGGGGGTTTGAGAAACCTTGAAGGCATTAATTTTTTCTTGATGAAGTACAGCCTCTTGGTTTTTCAACCTGGAAATTTCAGAGCGTTTACTGATGTGAAGTGCAAAAGTTTCAAAGATTGGCGAAAATTCGATCAGGAAAGCGAAAAGTTTTGCATTAAGCTCTGATTTTAGCAATTTTCGAACGATGTCCTTAATTGCAGAGCTTTCTGATGGGTTCTCTCCAATCCTAGTAAAGAGATTGCCTTCCAAGACCTTAGCTTTTAATTGTTGAAGCAATTCTTCAGTAGATTCTTGAGTAACGGAGGTCAAGGAAGTAGTCGAAGCACTGGAGACCATGGCAGGGGAAGAGGAAGAAAGGTTCAGCAAGTGTTTAAGAGCAGCCAAAGGATTTGTCGTCTTCATCAGTGAAAACTCCTGGTCACTCAAAGCGCTACTAGTTGATTCCTTGGTAGAAACTTGTTCTTGAGCCTCAATTTCAGTTGTCTCTTTGCTTAAATCCTTAGCGCCTGCCACATCTGGTGTTTGCTCGTTAGTTTGCTCAAGTTCCATTTCAACATTCGCATTAGTAGAAATGTTTGTTCCTTCGATGTCAACAGCCATAGGAGAATTTTGGATAGTTGGAGTTGCTGTGGAGATTTCCGCGGGCGTTGATGGCGCAGGCAAAATTTGTTCAGTCGAAGGAGCATTTGGAGCAGCTACAGATTCGACAACAGGAATTTCGACTGATGTGTGAAGTCTCTTAAGGGGAGGTCCGAGAGATTGCTCTTGTGGTTCTTTGATCACAATCCCTTTAGCCCTTTCTTGAGATTCGGGTTGCATTCTTTTCCTTGACCGGTGAATAAGAGGCATGTCATCATTATCACTATCAATATCCTGCGAAAGAGAAACATGAGTTTAAAATATAATCAAGTGTTAAAAGAGTCGAAGAAAAGGTCTAGTCAATTAACAAAGATATACCTCTATTTGGGGTAAGTTGGAAGTGGATTTGATCACAAGTTTCTTCTTTGTTTTGGGTGGTGTTCTTGCTGTTGGCTTGTTTTGCTTTGGTGCTGCTTTAGTGGGCTTTTTCTGTGAAACAACAGCTGTTCATAACGCAAAGATTTTATCAGGTAAATGGTTTTAAATTTTAACTAATGAGGAAAAAAGGGCCATACCTGGGGATTTGTTCTTCTCAGCAATTTGAGAGGGAAAAGCTGAATACAAAATTTTCGAAATTTCTGCATCAGTTTTTCCTTTAGAAGCTTTAGTATAGTATCCACCCCACCAATCTTGGAATGTCTTCGTACAAGAAAAACGTGGTTGAAATTTAGCAGGTTCAAAGAGCAAATCTTTGAAACGAAAATTCTTGAAGATTTGGTGATAAGCTTGCTCTGTCTCTGGAGTGTTGAACTCTCTCCTATGCAAGCAGACCGGAGCCGGTCGAAGTTGGCATAGCCCAAATTGCCTTGAAAAGTAGCTGGGAAAATACTTGCTAATGCCAAGATTGTTTTTGTTGTTGCTTGGGGAGAGCCTTATCGAAAGAAGAGAGGGCGAAAGATAGGCTTGCCAGATTTGGTTTATCTCTTCGGCATTTTCTGTTGAGTTAGAGGGAAATTCGTTGATGAACCAAGATGGTCCATAAGTGCATTTGACAAAAGGCGCCATAGCATCAACGAAAGTAGTGCACTTGTTGAAGATGTCGAAGTACGTGGAAAACGTCTCTTCATAAGACAAGTTTTTCTCCCTATTCCTTAATTGTGCTAGTCGAATTCCTTCTGTTCTTCTAGTTGGTAAGGTTGGTCGAATGTCCTTAGGAATAAACAAGTTCAGCCTTGATTCAAAAGTGGCTAAGAGCCAAAGTTGCATAAGCCACATAGGACCAGCAATGAGCAGTTTGTCAGTTGGTTCGCCTTCTTTCAATTCGAGGGCAGCACCATCAAGATGCTGATAGAGATTTCCTAAAACCAATTTCGCTAAATTGATATTCTTGGCTCTATGGAGTTGAATGGCCAAAGGAACGAAAACTTTTGCTACTTGGAGAGAACGGGAACAAAAGACAAAGCATGACAACCATAGGGTAAGAAAAGCTATATGTTCTAAATCAGATACTTCAGCATTCTCAGTATCATGATGATCAGCAATATAAGCACTAAAGGTAGGGTTGTTAAATGAAAAGCCATAGTCGTTGGTAGCCAGTTTAGGGTCAAAGGTTTCACCCAGTGGTTTCAGACCAGTAATGGCAGCCACATCCAACAGAGTGGGAGATAACATGCCACACTTCAGATGGAGACTATGAGTAGATATATCCCGGAACTGCAATGCTGCCAGAATCATAGTGCTGTCGTATCTGGGTCCATATTTCGACAGTTGGATAATGTCAAAGATCCCTTGTTTTTGCCAAATGGCTTCCTTTTGGTTTTGAACCTTGTCAAGCCATGCGATGTAATCACCTTGTTCTACCTTAGGAGCGGATCTAAATGCTCTGTTGGGGTTTTTCAGAAATTCCAAATGAAAAGGGGTTTCTTCAAAAATTCTGGGTTGAAGTTTACGGTGACTAGGAAAAATTGCTTTAACTTCTTCGCTTTCTATGGGGTCAGGAAGAGGACCTAAATAAGTATGGGTAAAAGGTTTACCAGCTGGAATAAGTATCTGTTTAAACCAAGTTGGTGAAGGTTCTTCAACGAAGCCTTCAAAGCCATGCACAGCAACTGTTTGTTCTTGAGGTTGAGCGCTGGAAGAAGCCATCTGTGTAAATAACGAACAAAGAGGGTTGTGTTCTTAGTGGAGATGTCGAAACGATGAAAAAGTTTGAAACTTTCGTGAAAAGGCAAAGTTGGCTGAGAAATTTTCAGAGTTTAAGGTTCAAAGGGAGCGTGAAAATGGAGAAGATGAAGTGAAACGTATTTATACGTTAGAAGTGCAACGGTTGCACAGTTACGACACTTCGCACGTTTGAGATTTTGAAAAGACGTGGTCTACCAACCAAATGACGTGGCCCAATGAAACGGTTCGCTTTATCTGCGTAAGGTCATGATTTTTTTTGCCTATCACCATTTAATGCAAAATTGTTGGAGGTGACGTTTCGAAATCTTCAAAAATATTCTTTTTCTTCCTTAACACTTGTGCTGTCGAAAAAGATATTTTTGGGGGGCAATTTGTTAGCCTAGAATTTCGACAAGGCTTTTGAGTGGTTATTTAATAGGGTTTGACTCTTCATTAAAGATCATTCATAATGCCTTCAGAAAGAAAAAGCGATATTTAAGTCATCTCAGCATGTTTTCGACAGAAGAAGTCTTCACCAATTCAACAGGGAAGAGTTTTCGACAGAACAGTGTATTCAGGACTTCGTCAAGCAGTTATTGGCAAACAGTTGTGTCGAATTTCAAGACTACGGTTAATACAACGTAGGCAGTATGTGGCATCGAGCGTGGCACGAAATCCATCACTGGTTAATAAGACGTAGCCACGTGTCCATAGCAGTTTACATTTCAGCCATTATTCGTAGCCACGTGTCCATAACAGTTTACATTTCAGTCATTATTTTCTGTATAAATAGTAGTTTCTACAGAGAAATCAGGTGGCAAATTACGATACCAAACCCACAGTTCTGAAACTCTAACTTCCAAGTCACAGCGAAAACAGAGTAAAAGAATTATTGTACAACGTATGTGAATTTGTGCACCATTCTCTTTACATTTAATGCAATTTATTACTTTCAATACAAGTCACTTTACATTTCTGCGTTCCATTTTATTACTTCTTTTTCTTTGATTTCCATTTTTATGGTGAATTGTCTCCCTTTTAAAATATATTTGTTGACAAACTACGGTGTTTAAAGGCAATTGCTTTAGAGATTTCTGGTTTAATCTCACAAACATTTCTAATAAAACCAGTACTGATTGTTTGCTAAAAACACCAGCGAACACAAAGACAGTTAGGTGAAAAGGGAGAATAACGGAAAAATGGAGGTGGGAAATGGGGGATGTAATAATAGATTTTGATTTTTGCATAGAAATTAGCTTTTGAATTTTGCATGAATTAGGAAAGTTATAATAAATGTAAGTGTTGATAAGGTTTACACCACAAAAGGAAAGTTATGATTCTTAGCCCATTCAGGGTTCCATGAATTCAACACCACACCAACTCTTTATTTCTTTTTCCCATTTATTATTCCATTTCTTTTGGTAGTGGTCCACCTTCACCCCTAATGAGAACTCCCCCTACCTCTACAAAGAAATTTATCAATTTTGTTAACGTCTTTTTTTTACTTTAACTTTTTTTCAAATTGACTAACAAGGGTTGGTCTGAGCGGGAAATGGGTTCGGATCCTATTCTAAGGTCTCGGGTTTGAATGCTAAATGTCACAAAAACTCTATTGGAAGCGGAGAACTGCACGGACAGGTGAAGTCACCGGCAAAACCGTGGATACTACACACCAACAACACGGTAACAAAAAAAATTGAAATATGTTTTAATGAGTAATTCAAAATCATATTATTTCCTTACAAAACTCCCTGATTTCTGCAGTAGTTCTGAAAAATCATATTATAATGAGTATGATATTACAGTATCGATAAGAACGATTTTAAAGCTAAATTAAATTTGGTAGTTATTACATTGGATAACAATTCTTTTTATGTTTGTCGAAAAATAAACAATTCATTTTTTTTTTTTAAATTCTGCTAAGGGTTGAAGTTGATGTTGTTGGCGGTAGGAGTGCTTGTGGTGCGGTTTTGTTCCGTTTTGAGCCTAAAAGCCATCCGAACCACAAGGTAAAATACACGCAAATTAGTTTGGTTCTATTGGCTACTTAAAAAAAATCCGAACCAAACCAAATCAAACCAATGCGGTTTGGTTAAGTTGGTTTGGTTTTTTGGGAGACAAAACTTTATTTAAAATAGTGTTAAAATTAATAATTTCATTCTAAATATAAATATTACTTCTTTTTTTATCTTAACAAAAGAAATTTTATTAGGTTTACTTGCGGTTTGATTTGCTTTGGCTCGGTTAGTGGAATAAAAACCACGGGGGAACCGAACCGCAGTTGACCAAAAAAACCCGTATAGATCCAAAACTATTTGAAGAAATAAGAAATTTCGAGGCCAATTTTTTTTTAAGAATATTTCAAATAGAGGAGCCTACTTAAAAGAGCTTTCTCAGAATCAATCTCAGATAACACTTTCTAAATCAAGTGTTATCTCGTGCAACCTGTAATACTTCCTTAAAATTTTTAGTGCAAATATATATATATATATATATATATATATATATATATATATATATATATATATATATTCAAGAGTTAAACATACCAAAGCATATAGAATAAATAAAAATAAGATGTACAAATAAAATTCATTAAATTGAGTGTTTTCTATATATTCAACTTATCTTCTTCATTAGGCCACTGTTATTGGTTTAAATGAACCGAAGACTCTTTCTTTAGTCTCTTTCTCTCCCCTTTTTTGTTTTCATCCAAAACATGCATGTCCTTCGGTGAATGTGCCATTTGCTTTGTAAGATTAGTGAACAATCATCTTGTATTGGAGTTGGGTTAAGCAGGTGACTTGGTGAATACTGATATGTTAACATATTCCGGGAAAACAATGTGAAGTGCGAATATTTCATTTGTTTCGTAAGATTAGAGAACGATCATCATGTATTGGATTTGGGTTAAGCTAATCGCTTGGTGAATACTGATATGTTAACATACTAGTAGGTAACCCGTGCGTTGCACGGGAAGTATTTTTTGAGTTATTGTAAATTTAAATAATTTTGTGAAAAAACTAACATAATTAATAAATAAAAGTAGTCAAGAAAAGTGTATCTAAATTTAGTAAAGTGCTACCTTGCTTTTACTTTAGTATTTATATATATACTAAATGTTTATTGAAAATACAGATAAGGTACGCTTAGTGTAGATTAATATCTTTAGTTGTGCTTGCGGTGCACGTGAAAACGTTTGTTCAAAATGACATATTCAGTAATATGTCCTTTGAATATAATATAAATTGAAAAAAGTTAGGTGAGTTTTTGTAACATAAAATTGGCTATGATTGTTAAATAACTAAAATAAATTATACGATATTGTAAGATATTAGAACATAAAATGATACATTTTAACATAAAATGGCTTGTGGTTCTATTCATAGAATTGAAATTGAAATACATTGATAATTAAAGATAAAGAAACTAAAATGCATTGAGGACTATAACCGTAGTGTCTAATATGGGCACAGAGCATAACTAAAAACTAAAAACATACAAACATAAACACCGATGTGTGTCGCCCTCGTTTAACTTGTGTTTCCTACAAAAATAATTTCAACCAATACTTGTATAATAAAATAAACCACATTTCCTTCTCAGTCATCATACTCTTTGACTACTTCTACTATAATCAACTATAATAGACATAGCAGTTAAATTTAAAATTATTGAAACGACCATTCGATGACACTCCATTGGTAAAAGTTAAAAAAATATATCAAGCAACACCATGATACTACATTATATCATTTATGTTTCATATTTTGTTTTAAACTGATCCTTATAAAGGGAGCATATGGAGGATCAATATTAAACATATACGGAAACATGGAGGTCTAATTTCGGTGAACTCCCAAATGGAAAGATAAACAAAAACACAAAAGAGTACTTGCTCAATTTTAAATAAAGTTAAAGTTCTTTGAGCTCAAATTTGCTTAATAAAATATATAGAAAATCAGCATGAGACTCCATACATTCATGTAAAAGTTTAATCTAACAAAACATTTCGAACATTTTTTCATTGTCAATTCATCTGCTGCTCCGGTGTTAAGACAAAACAAAAATTGAAAAAAATTACAAAATACCTCCCACAAAGAATAACATAGCAGGATATAGTGAGCTGAATTACCAAATTAGTACATCACCTAAATTGTGAAGTTAATAAAAGCATTCAAAGTGATAGAAGCACTGAAATTGTGAAGTTAAAAAAAGCATTCAAAGTGATAGATGCACTGATGCCAAAAACATTAAAACTAACTCCATATACCTAAGAGTGAACCTATCAATTTGTGAAAGTGCTAAAGGCGGACTATGTAGAGTGGTATGGCATTGCATTAATGTATGTTGATGAGGGATTCAACATTTGCAATAAAAAACAAAACCTGTCAAGCATCAAAGATGGGATCGATCAATATAAATATTACTAATCCTGTCAAAAAATAATAATAAAAATCTTACTAATTGTTTTTTGAAGTGGCTCAAAAATACAACAAACTAAATGAATGATTAGTACGTGAATTAAAGTTTCATTAAGGATTGCTTTGGCACAGATTGTATAATTTGAAATATGACAATAGATCAGAGATGATTGGTTTCGAAAGGCATCATTCAGCTGATTGCTTGTCTTGTTTCCACAATTTTTTGCACTGCTAAGTTGAAAAAAAAAAACATGTCAGACATTTTTAACGGTAGAAATAAGTACCATTAAAATAAAATACTATCAACCCAAAGAAGCTACTATTATATTAGTGATGTATACCAATAAACAAATCTTGAGTATGGAAACCAGTAGAAATCAGAAATGAAAGAAAGATAAGGATTGAATCGTCAATATACATGAAATCAGAGCCTATAATGCAGCCAAGCACGACTGATCAAGCTGTAACATCATGCATCAAAGAGGCTATAATATTAGTAACCAAATCATGAATTATTAAATGAAACTGTAAACCCAAAAAAAAATGTTGAAGAGGGAGTTTTTATGCATGTGCAGAGGAAACAAAAAAAAAAACACCTATTGAAGATGATGAACTTAACATTTATCTTGATTTTCCTTCTAGAACTTGCTTGTCTTTATCTTCTTGTTCCATCTTTACAACATTCTATTCAATATCCTTATCTATTCTCCTCAATTCCTTTTAATGATTCTTCCTCCGTGCTTCCTCAAAACTCCACATAACTTTTTATCTCTGGAAATTGTAGATAAGGAGAAAAGCTGAAGAAAAAAAAAATCCAATGAGAGAAAAGGAGAAATAAGAAAATGACCACCTACCGGATCAACTCAATCCCTCAAAGCGTTCACTATGAAGGAGATGATTGGTTTTTTTAGACGACCATTATGGAGAAAATGGAGAGATGCATGCAACCATTATGGAGATTGTTGGGGATAAACACGTGAAAGGGAGAAGAAAAGGAAGTGGCGGCGCTAAGGGACAAGAGGAATGATTAGGGCAATATCAATAAAAAGTAAAAGCTGCATTGAATTTCATAAAAGTAGGGTATCGTTTACATGCTTCTGACGTCTGTATATATACACAATGAAACACGCCCAGGCCCATAATTTCGAATGGCCCATAATTTCGACTGGCCCATTTCGACTAGGTTACTAACTACACCTACTATTATTACAAGCAATAGAATTACAAAGCATATCTCAATATTCCCTCCTAATTCACATTGCTGAGTGACATCATCCCAAGCATCGTTCTCAGTTCTTCGAATCTTCCCTTTTGCAATGGCTTGGTCATTGCATCAGCTACTTGAAGTTCCGAACAGCAATATTCCAGATTCAGCTTCTCGTTGTTTACTTGATCGCGCAGGAAGTGATATCTGGTCTCTATGTGCTTCGATTTACCATGTGCGACAGGATTCTTGGCGAGATCTATCGCAGACTTGTTGTCAATCAACAACTTCATTGCTTCGACCCTGTGCACTCCAGTTTCGACCAATAGCATGCTCAGCCATGATGCTTGACATGCTGCAAAGGAAGCAGCCACATACTCTGCTTCACAAGAGGATAACGCAACTATACTTTGCTTCTTCGAGCACCAAGAGATGGGTGTCGATCCATGCATGAAGACATACCCACTTGTACTCTTTCGATCATTCTTGTCTCCACTCCAGTCGGAGTCAGTGTAACCAAACACTTCAGCATCATTCTTCGACTCAGACTTGCTAGGGAAGAAAATACCATAACTTTGTGTTCCCTTTATATACCTTAGTACTCTTTTCGCAGCTACTAGATGAGAGCTTTTCGGCTTCTCCATGAATCTGCTGATCATTCCGACACTAAACATAATGTCAGGTCGAGTGTTGCACAAGTACCTCAGGGAGCCCACAATCTGTTTGAAGAGGGTGGCATCTACTTCAATCCCTCCATCATCTTTCGACAGCTTGCTGCTTGTGTCTGCTGGTGTCGAAACCTCCTTACAGTTGATCATGTCGAATCTCTTCAGGATATCAGCTACATACTTCGACTGATGCAGAAATATTCCCTTCTTCGACTCTGTAAATTCCATTTCTAAGAAATATGATAGATGTCCTAGATCACTCATTTCGAACTCAGACATCATCACTTTCTTAAAGGCTTCGACTTCGACTTCATTGCTGCCAGTTACTAGTAGATCATCTACATACAGGCACAACAACAACTGAGTCGAAGTTCCATTCTTCTTCACATATACTCCATGTTCATTGGTGCATCTCATAAACTTCTGAGCCAAGAGAAATCCATCAATTCTCTTGTTCCACGTTCTTGGGGCTTGCTTGAGTCCATAAAGGGCTTTCTCAAGCTTAAAAACCATGTCTTCTTGACCCTTCGACTCAAAACCAGGTGGTTGACAAACATAGACTTCCTCCTCCAGAGGTCCATTAAGAAATGCTGAGTTTACATCTAGTTGATGTAGGGGCCAGCTTCTATGACTTGCCAATGCTACTACCAATCTTATGGTTTCGATCCTGGCTACTGGGGCAAAGACCTCATTGAAATCCAAACCAGGTTTCTGCAGGAAACCTTTGGCTACTAGCCTGGCCTTGTACTTGGCCACTTCTCCATTGGGCTTGACTTTGGTCTTGTAGACCCATTTCACGCCTATAGCTTTCTTTTGCCTTGGAAGTTCGACTAGCTTCCAAGTGCCATTCTTTTCGATTGACTTCAGCTCATCTATCATTGCTTCCTTCCACTGCTTATGACTAAGAGCTTCTTCCAGGCTCACTGGTTCTGCTTCAGCCATTAATGCAAAGTGTGTCAGGTCTCCCTCTGCTGTAATAGCAGAATCTGGGAATGTGTCGAATCCTTCTAGCCTTACTGATCTCTGCCTTTCCCTCTGTGACCTTCTGATAGGTTCGACAGCAACAGGTTCTGGTTCGACAGCTTCATTTCGATCATCAAGATCCTGAACTTCGTCGAAGTCCATCATTGTAGGTTTCTCACAGCCTTCTTCCCAGTTCCAATGTTTCGACTCATCTACTACGACATCTCTGCTTTTCACCATTTTCTTCTGCACAGGATCATACAGTTTGTATGCTCCTGTCGAATGATAGCCAACAAGAATCATTTGTTGTGCCCTATCATCCAGCTTGCTTCTTAGTTGCTCAAGGACATGTCTATAGCATAATGAGCCAATTATTCTGAGATGCTTGACACTTGGCTTTCTACCTAGCCAAGCTTCTTCAGGTGTCTTCCCAATCAATCTCTTTGTGGGGCATTTGTTCAGAATGTATACTGCTGTGGCTAAAAGTTCTCCCCATAAACTACGAGGTAGCTTCTTCTCCTTCAACATACTTCTTACCATGTTGAGGATGGTCCTGTTTTTCCTCTCAGCTGTTCCATTATGCTGAGGCGTGTAAGGTGAAATGACTTCATGTACAATGCCTTCATTTTCACAGAATTTTACAAATTCATGTGAATTGTACTCACCACCTCCATCAGTTCTAAGGGTTTTGATTGCACATTCACTCTGCTTCTCAATCATTACCTTAAACCTTTTGAATATTACAAGTACATCACTTTTCCTTTTGATCAAATACACCCAGGTCATTCTAGTGTATTCACCAATGAATGTGACAAAGTACTTGTTCCCTCCTAATGAACTTTCTTCGAAAGGGCCACAAACATCAGAAAATATCACCTCTAACTTCTTCTCTGCTCTGCTAGGTACTTCTGATTTAAATGAGGTTCTTGGTTGCTTCGACTTGCAGCAACTCTCACATACTTCGACAGGTACCTTTACTGCAGGCAACCCATGAACCATCTTCTTTTCATGTAGTTGACTCAAGCTTTTGAAATTTAGGTGGCCAAATCTTCTGTGCCACTTCTAGTTCTCCTCTTCGACAGTACTCTTTAGGCATTTCTCTTCGACTACTTCCAACTTGATCTTGAAGGTTGTTATTCTGCATCGACACCTTCAAGATCATCTTCTTGTTTGAGTCGAATAAGCTGAGACTATTATCACCCATTTCGACAGTGAATTTCTTCTCAATCATCTGCCCAATACTCAGCAGATTGCTCCTCATGTTTGGTACATAGAATACCTCTTGAATGTAGCACCATTTTCCATCTTTCGACAGGAACTTTATGTAACATCCCTAATTTTTAAAGACTCGTACTATGAAGCCTAAGACCGACTTAATTATTTGTGGGAATAATTAGTCGTGTCTCGGGGATTAATAGTCGAGGAAAAGTCCAAAGAAATCCTACTCTACATTTAATTGTGGCTTAGTCATGATTTAAATGAACAATTCAGCTGAAGGGTAAAATCGTCATTTCGCCTCACATCGAAGATTTACCAATTGATTGAAACAATTAATCGCGTCTCGTATAAAGATTAGCCGAAGGATCTATGTCTTGTAGTTAATCGTAGGATTATAGGGGTTTTAACACTGAAACCTTGGACTAATGGGCCAAGGGCAGTTTGGTCATTTTACCATCACTTAAACCCTCAACCCATTTATCACCACTCAGCTGAACCCCCCCTTAGCCTCATTCTCACTTCAGCTGAAACAAAAAATGAAAGGAGAAAACATAAGAAGAAAGGAGGAGAAGGGGGGCATGAGAGAAGGTGGAAGAAGAAGGAGGAGGGCTTACCAAGACCTTCATGCATGTAAGTATCCTCACCTCCCCTCCACTCCATTTTTCATGCTCTTCCCATTGAGCCAAATTTCTGAACCAGAATCTCCCTCATCCAGTTTGTACCATTTTCGAAATTAGAAGCCCCCAAGCTTGAAGAAATGGAGTTTTGTCACTCATGAAGCCTTGCATGTTCACTATGAGCAGGAGGAGAATTGCATCTGGACACATTTCGTGGATTAAGAAGTGTCTGAAGGTTGTAATGTTGCTGGTACAGAAGATTAAAGCCCAAATTCGTGGTTGCAATTGATTTGGGGTTGATGATCCAAGTTAAACAGAAATTCTGGGTAAAACCCGTTTTACCTATCTTCATTGTTTTCATCGTATCTCACAGTACACTACTCCGATGATCGTGATTCTTGTCCCTCTGGAAACTAGACACAAAGATATTCATTTTGGGCACAAGAACCGTATGATGTCATGGAGAAAGGAGAGAGATATCCTGTTCACAAGTTTCGGGTTCAAAATCAAGCGCTGTCCTGGACCAGTCATCTTGTTTTGTTAATATCTCCCAAACCACTGGATGCATGCGTGTGAATCCTTGACCATTTGAAAGTAGACGAAATTATCTTCACAATGGGCACTGATTTGAGTAGATTTGGTCACGGATTGACCAAGTTATGCTTATTGCAAAACTGGGTCCTGATTCTGGGAAATGGAAATGGAAGCTAGTATGCCCGTTCGTCAAATTTGAGTTCGATTCGCCAAAGTCTCTAGCGCCATCAGTTCGATATACTGAAGTGGGGTCCAGTAGCGAGGATGATTGACTTAGTTACTGGTTGTGCAAGTGGGAGCCATCAAGTCAGATGCGGAGGCACTAGGAGCGTGTACGTGACTACGAGGATTGTTCGAGTGGTTACGGTCCGGTCGTTCGTGCTCCGGCGTGATTTCTCGCAAGATCGTCAACCGAGTGAGTTCTACTCACGGATAGGGATATTTTTCATGTCTTGAAAATATATTGGTTTGAGTCATAAGGCATTTATCAATTTTCGAAAGATTTTGGAACCGAAAACCATTTTTGAGCAATATCGCGTTTTTTTACGGTTTTTATTGAATTGTTGAACAATTTACGAAATTGTGATTTTAAGTGCTTTCACTGGAATTTGGTCTGGAATGTTGTTTATTAATCTGCTTTCAGGTTGGAGAACGATCGGAATTCGATTTGGGCGAAAAATGGAAAGCGGAATGAGAAGCTAGAATTCAGTAACAGAACAGGCCGCACGGGTCGTGCGCCCCTGGGCACGGACCGTGCTCCCTCTTCTGGTTGACTGTATGAATTTTGGTGCATCACGCACGGGTAGTGCGCCCCTGGGCACGGACCGTGCATGAGCTGCTGTTACCGGACTCCAATTTCTCATTTCGTCGCTCCTTTCGATCCCGAATCACTTCTAATCTTCTTCCCAACCAATTTTAAGGATATTGCCTTACTGACAACCGTATTTTGAACTTGTTCAACTCATGTTTTTGAAAAGAGCTTTGAAAGCCTATTTGATCGAAAAACCGAAACCCTAGTACGCGTGTGGGTACACCGACTTATGGACTGACTATATATATATATATATATATATATATATATATATATATATATATATATATATATATATATATATATATACGTCAATTGAATATGATTATAATGCCGGAGGTCTAATTTATGAATTCCTCAAAACGGATTATAGATCGATATGGATATTGTTTATCCAATTACTATGTGAATGATCCTTTGGTGATCGAAAGATATAAATTATCTAATGAACTTATATGACTGATCCTTTGGTGATCGAAAAGATATAAATTATCTAACTCTCGAGAATTTGATGCGTATTGTCATATGTATCGCGTTGGGTGACGACCCGACAAGTAGCATACTAGGAAGGGAAGTCATGAGCCCTCACCCTAGGCCCTGAATGTGTTTTCGCGTGGTCAACTCACGGGTTACCGGAATTATTGGTCGTTGCACAGCTGGTTTATGCTAAGTAATTCATGATTCGCCGGGATTAGTGGTCGTTGCACGGTCGGCGTTTCGATTAATAACTGGACATTTCTTCTTAATTAATGTTGTAAACCGGGATTAGTGGTCGTTGCACGGCCGGTTTATGCTAAGTAAGTACACGATTCGCCGGGATTAGTGGTCGTTGCACGGTCGGCGTTTCGATTAAAAGATTAAGAACACGAATTTCCGGGATTAGTGGTCGTTGCACGGTCGGCAATTCGATTAATAAATAAGACATTGTCATGTCAGATTTTGATAACGGTTTAATAAATTGAACCGAGTGTTAGTGAGGGGGCACGGTAGGACTCACTGAGACAAGTTGTCTCACCCAATCCATATTTGTTGTTTTTATAGAGAACAGGTTATAAGGACAGCAGGCGGCACAGTTGGTTGTCGGGTTCGAGGAGAAGATTGAAGATTGATTCATTTATAGTTGTCATTGTTCTTCTGTAGTTGTATCTGTATTCGGTCGTATGACTTGAGCTTGTATTATTTTATTTATTAGTTTCCGCTAATTCTTCTAAAGATGTATATTTGAACAGGAATTTTTATACTCTGATTTATACCAAATTGTATATTTCGGTATTTCTTTGTTAAAGAAATACCGGGGTGTTACATTTGGTATCAGAGCGGTTCGGCCTTGTCGGACGTAGTGACCTTCGGGTCGAGAACATAGGATCGAGTCAGCTAGGGACTTAGACAATTATATGTCAGACCTTTTTAGTATATTATGTGACGTATTGAGTCAGGATCCACTCAATGTTTCATGTAAGTTACTGAAAAACTATGACAGATAGTTGCCTCAGCCCCGAAAATGTCCGAGACCCTACACCCTAGGATTCTCAGCCTTCTCGTTTCATCAGAACGTGCAGCGGCAGTAGAGGGCTACATATTACATTTGGAAACAAGGATGGGCATCCGCGATGGTTTGAGGAAACTGTGGGTGGCTGTTCAGTAAGTAAATCGGATACGACTAGTGAGTCGCGGCATGAAACGTCTTAGATCTTATCGAGAAGTACAAATCAAGCGAAGCCATTGTGCGACAGTAACGTCAGTGTACTGAATTCTGTCAAATTAGTTAACACCCGAAACCCTGACCTTATGTTGTCAGCTTATCAGTTATAGAGATATCGTTTTCATGATAAATCTCACCTTTTGGAGTAATCCAATCCCAGTTTAGGTATCAGTTGAGGAAGTCCCCCCAGAAAATTTCAAGAACAGATCCCGATTCTTCTTCTTCCGAGTCACGATGTGACAGATGATAAAGCTAGCTGAGTAAAGATACTCCGTTGCCAGTATTGACTAGCAGGGTCATAATGTGCCGATCAGGTTAAGTCCCGATCAGGAATTGTGAATCAAATCCTTCAAAGCAAATCAGTATGTGTAATCAGTAGAAGTAACCTTATTTCAATCCGCTGCTGGAAGCATTCCGATCACGGTCTGTGAGAAATTCTCGTTAGTCTTCCGACTCATTTGTTCGTAACTCCTGCTCCGGAACTCCGATTTTTATGTTCCGAGAGGCGTTGGAAAGCTAACGAAAATATCTACACCGATGAATGGGTTGTGAACCGTATCTTCAATTGTATTTTGAAGTGTACCTCTGTTTTAAATCTGAACCGTAAACTCTAAGCATTCGTGGAATGTGGACCTCCCTGTTGTACGGGAAATTGGTAGAAAGGATCTCCAATCAGTCAGTTTAGACTCCTAGAACCCGTTCTGAAGCTATATTGGTTAATATAATGTAATAATTATGTCTGGATAGTCGCGGAAGTTCGGAAAAAAGCTGGGCCAAGGAAAATTTTAAATGATAAATACTCCAATTTCAACGAATCAATACGAAGACACTTATGGTGTGCTCGTTTGATTCCCAAAATAGCTTTTGTTTTCGAAGTCCCCTGGTGCCACCGCAATTCCAAATTCGTAACTAATCCGAGAATAATTGTTGTACTGAAGTTAATCGAGAAACCAAGGATTGCATAGGATGGCACTAAATCGTAACTTCTGAAGAAAACCTTATGTCATTCTAGTAAGATTCCTAATATCGAAATTCGCATCTCCTTAAGATTTGAGTAATCAATATTTATGAAAGATAGGTATCAAAATTCAAAGCCTAGTTGATCTAGAAAGACAGCCAAAATTGGATAAGTCGTTGACTTAGAAAACTCCGAAAAAGCCATGTTTGGGAAATCATCCTTCGAATGTTATAGCATTCAAGCTTCCGCTACTAAAGTGAAACTCCAATCGTTAATCTTGAATTCGTTAAGATCAACAGTAAGTTGTTGTGACTTGGATCCATCGGATGGGTCAATGCTAATTCTCCATTCTATGGACCTATGGTTAAATGTCGATAAATCAAGTATGCGCTGAATTCGGAATTGTCCGATTGTGGTCCAGCACACGATGCTTTTCTAAGAATCCAATGAGTTGAGTTCCTATAATGTTTTTACCTTTTCACCTTCTACACCCGTTTGATGGTAGAGTGAGTGAGGATGAACTGTATGTCGGTCGGAAACTAAATGATTGGACAGTGACTGTATGACACATGAGTCCTTGATAGTGAACTTTATAACCTTTGTGTAGTCTCTTGAGACGGTCAAGTCGTATCCATTTTTCATCATGAAATACGAACCTTTGTTTTAATCTCGAAGTTTTGTCATGGACCGATTCGAGAAAGGAATTGAAAGGAAGTGAATTGAATCGAGTGGAATAGCGGCTTGAGAAGACTTTTTTTAAGCAAATACCCGCTTTCTTTTCGGCTCGATGTCCCTCCTGATCCCTTCCTCGAACGAACCTAATTATTTTGTTTTAACGGAACCGAATTCAAGCACGATAAAAGTTTGCGAGATTTTGATCGCACAAATGGTTGACTCCAACAAAATAACACCTTTATTCTCACTTTCGAACTTGCAAATTTAAAAATTTGAGATTGAGATTCCGCTTTATTGAAACGTCGTGCATTGAGTGAGGTCATCTATAAGTTGGAGTGAATTAACTTTTGGGATAGTCGTATTTTCAAACAATCGTCATTAGAAACCCCATTGAAAAGAGTTTTCATTCAAATGAGACTATTGTACTTTCAAGTTTTGGAACTAATTTAATAAAAGAATATTTTACCATTATTTTAGAGTTTTTCCTGGATTCGGTTGCAAGGAAAAATCGTTT